>OY743183.1:6250000-7500000 GCA_963555705.1 Ligustrum vulgare
TATTAAAATCTGCAAAACTGGTACCAATGATTCAATTACCTCAAAGAACAAAAGGAAAAGGGGCAAAAACTGCACATGAATCTCAGTTGATCACCCCAGTCGTCGAGAAGGAAAATTGTACATGCCTTTAGAATTTGTTGCCCTATTCAGTCACAACTCGTAATGATAACCAAAAATAATCACCATTTTGTAACTAATTGTATATGGCAGAACCTCCTCAAATGAACTATCCAGATTTGTGTGGTGTTATTCAGCAACTTCTAAATTCATATGATCCAATACCAAACCTCAATGTATGCATGTCTCGCAGCAGAAGAGACAAATATCTATATCTGAATTTTTTACCAGTTGTCGTCTTCTAATTGTGGCCATACTTAGATTTTAGTGGTATTGAGGTTTCAGAGGATAATTGGGTTGTTAATGGTGGGCACTTGATTGTGTGATAGTTGAGGTTTTGCTTGGTGGCGTTGTCACTATTTCTTTCCGGTGGTCCGTGGTGGTTTTTTGGTGTTAATGAGCCAGGAGGGATTCGTGCACAGAAGAAGGGGAGCCGAGTGAATGTGGTCAAGTAACTGTAGAGAGATTGTGGCTTTTAAACCACGCTGAGAAAGCAATGGAGGATTTGTCCATCAACTTCTAGATGATTGAGCATTCTGTTTCCATCTTTGTTCAAATTCATTTGTTATATTGACTTTCTAACTGAATGGTGCATTCGTGCTGAAACTCAGATGCTTTAGATACTCAGGTTGTTCTATGAACTGTATCAGCTGAGTTGCAACTTGGAATTCTGATTGAAATCTCGACACGTTTGGTAGGTTAAATCTTAAATGAATAATGTTACTTAGGTTAAATCTTAAATGAATAATGTTACTTGTACATAATAGAGTTACATGACGATTACAAAATACAAATGAGGTGTTAAAAAAAGGTAGAGATTTTTATTTTTTTTGAAGAAATTCTGAACCAATCATATCTCACCACATTACCACATTACGTGCATGTAAATCATTATGTACATGTACCAAATTCAAAATAATATCCAGCTACTATGTGCTGACATGTCGAAAATTGTAGTCATATTAATTTACAGATATTTTATTCCTACTGCTTTATATTAGAGCTTATTATTTAGGGTGTTGCTACGCACCCCGCAGGGTGTCCCGCCTCCTCACATGGGGGTGGGACACCCCCAGGTACACCCCACGGGGTGTTTAGCATTTTTGTATTATTTAATGCCCGTCTCTGCTTATGGCTGCATGTATATAAGCAGCATGCGAGCTATGGTCAGTACATACTAAAATAAACTTGTCGACCTTTCAAAGTAATATAACTAACACGTTGATTAATGATTTTTAGAATTTCAAGTTCCTTTTAGCAATAGGGGTGTCAAAATGACTTATCGACTTGAAGCGTTTGAGCTTAGCTCGGCTCGAGCTTTGATGAGCCGAGCTTTTTTTTTTTTTAATTTTATTTAGAGACTTCTCAGCTCGAGCCAAAAAAAAGTCTGCCCAAAAAGCTCGAGCCTCGAAATTTGGTTGTGATGTCTGCTCTACCCATTGAATATATTGTACGACGAATTTTGAAGTATTATTAAAAAATATCGAAATTGTTACAAATTGAATTTGAGAAAATACAAGTGGACAACTCTTGCAAATGCAAAATTGCAAAATCCTCTGATTAACGATTTGCGTGTTTGAAGAGAAGGGGCCACGTGACTTGATTCCTGGACTTCTGAATTTGCTGGAAAACTTGATTTGTTGAGAAATTGCTTGTTTGACACTTGGAACTTGAAACTTGGATTTGAACTTGGGATTTGGACTTCAGATTGGACTTGTTTTGCCTTGAAGAATGCTTTGATCTTCTTGGATTTGAACTTGGCTTGAAACTTGAGAGAATTTTTGTACTCTTCACCTGCAATTCTTTTCTCTTATTTTTCTTCTTTTCTCCTTTCTCTCTCTCTCTTTATTTATTTATTTATTTATTTTTTTAAATCTTGGACCAATGGTCCTATTTATAGAGAGAATTTTGTAACCACCTCAGTTATTTAAATAAATAAAATTGATAGGGTTTTGAAAAGTAGGATATGCATCATCCATAGGTTTCTTTTAGGCGGGCTTTAGTGGACTTTATTTAATGAACTTAATTGGATTAACACAAAATTAAATTGACCCAATCCAATATATATATATATATATATATATATATATATATATATATATATATATATATATATATATATATTTCATGTCTACAAATGCCCGTTCAAGATTTATTTATTTATTATGAAAATAAATAAATAGATAAATCTTGAAATTTGAAATTTGGTTTGAAATTTGTTTAAGATTAATACAAATAAATATGACATTGTATTAAACTATATCTCTTGAAAAAATTTGAAATTCACCAATTTTTTTTAGAAAAATAGAACGTAATTACAAATCATTATCTTGTCAAGATTTTGATTTAATTGGAGAATGAATCATATACAAGATTTATAATCTAAATACTTTCAATTCATGAGGTCCAACATGATTTTTTTTTCTTTTTCAAAAAACGTGAACAGTGGTTTTATTTTTATTTATTTTTAAGTAGTTTAATTCAAGTTCAAACTCTTCTTCAACCTCTCTTACTTTAACTATATCTAGTATTTTCGTTTTGATTTTATTTCACAATTTCAAATTTTACTAGTCTTTTTAGAGATCGAAATTTTCACAATAGTTTTTGTACCCAATCAACGTCGAAGACTACTTTTGATTTCAAGAAAAGTTAAAGAATAAAGAACAAAGAGAGAAAAGTGGGACAATATTATCAATTTATTTATTTATTTATTTTCAAAAATTTTCAACAGTTTGATTTTTTGAAAGGGACAACGAGGAGAATGATTGGAACTTTGAAATATCACCAAGAAAAGGTCATGTTTTATTTTTTCCAACAATTAACTGGTTTTGATCGAAACCAATTAAACTGGTCTCGTTTCTCAAGAAACCATTATTATTATTATTATTATTATTATTATTATTATTATTATTATTATTATTATTATTATTATTATTATTATTATTATTATTATTCTCTTCAGTTAAACTCACTTTTTTTTTTTTTTAAGCGGACAAGCAATTTGAAGGTTGAACTTTGTTTTGAACTTTGTTTTGAATTTTTTTTTTTTTTTTTTTTTTTTAAAAACCATTGAAAACTGGATAAATCTTCGAAATGTATCTTTTTAGATACCCCCTACTAGATTTACTTTTACGGGTAGAAGACTTTTGAAGACCTGAAAAATATGTGGAATATATCTTATTTGGATACTCCCCGTTATAATAAAATTTTCAGGATGGAAACTTGGAAGACCTGAAAAATATGCGGAATGTATCTATTTGGATACCCCCTGACATAATAAAATTTTTAGTATGGAAACTTGGAAGATCTGAAAAATATGCGGAATGTATCTATTTGGATACCCCCGGCATAATAAATTTTCAGGGTGGAAACTTGGAAGACCTGAAAAATATGTGGAATGTATCTATTTGGATACTCCTTGGCATAATAAATTTTCAGGATGGAAACTTGGAAGACCTGAAAAATATGCGGAATGTATCTATTTGAATACCCTCCCCCCTCCCCCCCCGGGCATAATAAATTTTCAGGATAAAAACGTTGATTTTTGATGATTTTTTTTTTTTATTATTCTATTGACTGATTTTTTTTTTCCAGGGATAGCAAAACAAAATTCCAAAGACAAGAAAAATTTGAAGTTACCTGAAATTAAAGAATTTTATGATCCTGTGCGGAAAAGTCAAATCCTTTGCTTCCCCAAAGCTACTTTGAAGCTTCCATGCAACTTGACGGGAGACTTTAAGCTTACCATTCATAAGCCAATGACATACCCCTTCGTCCATGCAGTTCCTTTGCAAGGTATGGACATGCGTATTCTCAGTGTCAACCAAAGGAATTCAAATCGTACTAGACATCCTTGTTTGTGTCCTCCTCCGCATCACACTTCAGACACAACGTTTATTCCAAAAGCAGTTATTTCTGAGAGAATTGATCGAAGGGAGATCAGATGGGGAAGTACAGTCCATTATCATGGAGAGATTTCTTTCTTGTCGAAGTTTTGGGAATGGTCCCTTTGGATTCATAAGCTTCTCATCAAGAAAAATCTTCCTGAGCTAGCTCATGCGGTTTACTCTGCCACTAAGGACTATTCTCGTCTCGACTCTATTTATCAAGCTCTTTGTGAAGTTTGGTACCCAAAAATCAAGACTTTTGTAACTGCCAATGGAGATATCAGCATTTCGCTTTGGGATATCCAAGAGATTACTAGACTTTCCATTAGAGGTGATTATTACGAGGAGGTAGTACCAAGTCTTTTGGAACTAACGAACTCCCTACCCAAATCTTGTTTATATTTGTTCAAGGCATTTTCGCTGATCGTTGACAAAAAGAAAAGTGATCGGGTCCGCCACAGTGACTGGATTGATTTTTGGTTCAAAACTGATGATTGTGTTCTGAATCCAAGGAAAAGTAAGGCATTTAAGCAGACTATGGAGGCAAACCCATCTTCAGGAGATTAGTTAGTAGCCAAAGAAAAATTACAGAGACTTGTTTGCACAGTAAAATTACACGATATTCTGCACAGGGACACAGACTACTGGAATACTTCTTTATCCGTTGAAGAACAAGAAGAGTTGGACATAGCAGCCTATCTTTCCCTTTGGCTCTGCCGTTTTATTTTTCCTTCTAGAGATGATTGTCTCAGGGTGGAAACTTTTAAAGTAGCTTCCAGAATGGCTACCAAATCAACTTACAGCTTGGTACCTCCCATCTTAGATTGCATTTATAGAGGACTCACCGAGACAACAAATTGCGTGACTGGCCATGATATTGGATCAGTCAAATATACATTTCCCGGACATTTTCTGTATGCTTGGGCCGCAACTTATTTTGTTCGGGGCATCTATGTCAACGTTGACAAGAGAATTGGCCGTCCTATTATCCAAAGATATGTTGGGACTTTAAATGATTTCCAACATTGGGAGGTTGATGCATTTGATTGTCGAGAACTCCTTTGCGGAAAAATGGACTCTAATGATTTTTCGTGGAATCCAATTTATTTACCTCATGGTGGTATACGCACAGATAACAATGAAAGATCTATAGAGACTTCAGAGTTTATGATGAGTATCCGGCCAGGGTTTCTTTCTTACCGTCGTGGTAATAACCTGTTTATTCTTGAAGCTTACAATCCCCACAGATTTGCAAGACAACAAGGCTTTAGGAAAACGATTCCAGGCTCACCAAAACCAATGATGTTTACAGTCAATGCCTTGACCCTCTACCATGCTTGGTTATCTTTGACGCAGGTAGGGAGTAGATGCACACTTTATCTTCCAGGGTGCATTGATGATATACAACTTCAAGTTGATCCATCATAAAATGCTTGGTGGAAGATAAAGTATATCCTAGTCTGAACAAGATTAAAGTGCAAGATTTATTGTCCAACGAAGATAATAACTTTGTACTTGGTAAATCTCCATCTGCCCCCGAACAAACAGGAAATCATAATGCCAGTGAATTGGACTCCTCTTATGTAGATTCTCAAGCGACTCTTCGGAAGAGACCTCTGGATGTTTCAAATGAAAGAGGTATCAAGAAAATTAAAATAATACACTTTCACATGGATCACACTTCCACTTCAGAACATGTAGAGAAGGTACATGAGCCCATTACAATTTCAGAAAGCAGTAGCTCTATGGACCGAACACCTCAAACACTTGATGCCACACTTCCTTTGGAAAGCAGTAGTCCTAGAGATCAGGTAAAATTTATTTATCATTCCATTTTTTTTGAACGATAATTTTCATCTCATTTGTCGTTTCGAATTCGAACTTCAAATTCCTCTTTCTCAAATATTGCGTCGGAAGCGGACAATACGACCTAAAGATTCTCGGGTTGTGGAGAATCCTAAGGAAGCTTGTTCTGAAACATTTAGACATGAGTTGAGCATCTCATATGTATCCTATGGCGATGAAAATTTGGATATGTCGCCTCGAACACGAAAACAGGTATACACCTTCATTTTTTAGCCCATTCAATGCCCTAATAGATTGGTATTTAATTTCTTCAACTTTCTATTTGTTGTAGGATTTCCACAAGTTCCTGAATGGATGTTTTATTCAGCGGATCATCCTAATGAGAACCATGAGATGATTGGTGCACTTGATGAAATTTATGGCAACAATAGACATGAGCCTCCTTGCAAATACCCAAGCAGTATTAATAACGGTATCATATCACCTAACCAAGATGATCTTAATGATGAGGTGAATTCCGAGCCTTTGCGAGTTAGCAGTTCAGAGATTGGACAGGATAGTTCGACTATCTCTCCTTTATTAGCATTACCAGCTCCAGGTTAGAAGATAAATAATTGTGAGAGGACACCAATATGTTCTTCCATTTCTGGTCCTCTGCACAGATTTACCGAAGGATCTTCTTTCTTGAAGAATGCTCTACAAGAAGCCAAGATTAATTTCCTACGGGCATTGTTTAAGGAAGCTTTGAAGCATGGTTTTTCCAACATTCGGACTTGGTGGAATGAAAGCAAATCAACTCTTAGGGATGTGATCATCAATCAATTCCGTGCAGATCCAATGCCTTTGATGAGACACATGGATGCATTTCTTGGAGGAGTTGACGTTTATCTTGCTAAAAGACAGCAGTACTTGGAGTGTTTGACTGCAGAAGAAAAGGCTAAGCAGTTGAAATTTCTTGATATCCAGATAGCAGCAGGGAATTCCACATGTTCTTCTTTGGAAGCTCGAATTAGTGATTTGAACTCCGAGCTGGATAGACTTCGTGATGAACTCCAAACTTGCTAGGAAAATACCAATTCACTTGAGACAAAGAAGACCATATTGGAGCAAGCGCATGTTAAAGATGCTACAATTGCAGGATCCATAGACCAAGAAAGGAAGGCTCTTGAAAACAATTTCTTGTAGTTGATTGACAGTGATTGATTAAGATAAAATGAAGACTTCTTCTTCTTCTTGTTTTTTTTTTTTTTTTTTTTTTTGCTATGTTGAATGAACTTTGATTCATCAACATCATTCTTTATTAGATTTTTTATTTTTTATTATTATTATTATTTTTTGCATCTCTCTTGTACACTTTTTCTTGAAAGAACTTATTGATTTTAACTGAACTTGAATTTATAATTTCCATTCAAGCTGCCTACGTACCCAAAAGGGATCAAGTCAAAATGTAGTTCATTACAACAATATTTTTTTTATAGGGCCGTTCACAGTTTATCCTCTTGCGGGCCAGGAGTAGTACATTTAGGTACAACAAAAATTTAAAGAACTTTAAGCGGATAAACGTTTTAGGAATTTTTCGTTGATAGGTCCAATTTGCAGTCCATCTTTGTCAACGATCTTGTATGCTCCATTTGTGAACACGTGAGTAACAAGAAATGGACCATCCTATTTAGGTTGGAACTTGCCCCCAGTTTTTCTTGTGATTATGATTGGTCTGCGCACTGAAAGTACCATATCTCCTACTTGAAATGATCTTGGCCACACCTTTTTGTTGAAAGACTTTGCCATACGAGCTTGATAACATTTCAAGTGCATTTGTGCCTCTAATCTCTTCTCATCCAAAGCTTCTAGCTCCTCGAGTCGAAGACAGGCATTTTCTTATGTTGTCAATCCTTCTTGAATAGCAATCTGCAATGATGGAATTTTTGACATTCTAAAGGCAGGACATCTTCTACTCCATACACTAAGGCATAAGGGGCAGCTTGTAGTGCTTTAAGTCCACAAGGCTTCTCCAATTCTTTCATGTCAGTCCCTTTTTGATTTAGACACAACTTTCTTCAACAGGTTGCACAGGGTTTGTTGAATGCCTCTGCAAGTCCGTTGGCTGCTGCATTATACATGGAGGAACTGTATTGTCTGAACCCAAATTTAGCACATAAATTATTTATGTCGCTATTACAGAAAGGCTTTCCATTATCAGTGATGATGTGTCGAGGAACTCCATACCGGTAAATGATTTGAACACGAATGAAATCTGCAACATTTTCTTTCTTTACTTCCCTCAGCGGTATAGCTTCAGCCCACTTAGAGAAGTAATCGGTTCCAGCAAGGATGTATGAATGTCCAGTTGAAGATTTTGGAGTTATAGGTCCAATCACATCAAGACCCCAAGCATCGAACGACCACGAGGCTATTTTCGGGTGCAATGGTTCTGGAGGCTGATGGATGAAATTTGCATGGACTTGACAAACTTCACATTTCCTTGCATAGTCCATAGAATCTTGAGCCATGGTTGGCCAATAGTACCTATAGCGATCCAGAATTTTTATGCAATAAATAATTATTTTAATATTTAGAAAATTGTGTCGCTACTATTTCATTTATTATTTTGAAGTTAACGCCGCGACGAATTCGTCTAGCCAAGTCAAGAAATATCGAATTTGTTCGATTTTAAATTAAAATCCGAATTTCTATAATTATATTATTTTAATTAAAGTATCATTTTCAAAACCATTTTAATTCCAATATTCCTTATTAAATTATTTTAAGTCCAAAATATGTAATTCAATTTTTATCTCAAAATTCATCCATTCTCAGATTTATTTTCAGTCCAAAATATATCAGTTTTAAATACTTTTCTTTATCGAAGTTAGTCCAATATTTATCAAAATTGTATCATGAACCCACATATTTTTCTTCCTTCTTTATTACTCTTTCCACCTCAATATACCATAATCAAAGCATCTTCATCATATCATTACACCTAACAAAGAACACCACTATCAATTAATCAAAGCTATCACAATTCAATCCTACCCCATGTGTATACTAAACATAATGATGAATTACCCATATTCCACCCTTTTCATACCTAACCATTCATCATTTTCCTAAATTTATACGTTCTCCATCTCCTCACAATACACACAACAAACTACCAAATCAAGCAGCAATCAACTGATGAACCATGGACATACAATCCACCCTCAATTCTGTACCAACACCAACCCCAATTTTATCTCCACCAGCAGCAGCCACCTCCTCGATCAGAAACCATCAGCAGCCACCATTTACCACACACAGATCAACCTACAGCAAGCCATAACTGTTTCATCACTGCAGAAACCACCATCAGCACTTCTGCCATTTTCGTCCACTGCAGCAACCCAAACATGTTTTCAACCAATATACAAACCATTTTTATTCCCACCTCAATCGCCCACACAATCACAGATCACAACAACCTCAACTCCACCCAATTGGAAAATCGATATCACTACCGTCTGCCCTCAGCATCATCATCCAAAACACCATAGCCAATTCAACAGTATGATTTCCAACTGCATAAGCTCCACCTTCATCACCATGAATCAACCATTTCAACCGTCACCACCCCTGCAGCACCACCAATTATCATCCATTTTCATCATCACCGGAATTTAACCCAACCAGAGTCATCACCCATCGTCGAACATCAGACCACCACCAACGCAGCCTGCACCCCAGATCAGTTGCAGAAACCAAATCATCATCACTTTCCACAATCAACTTCAGTTCGAATCCAAATCCTCACCCAAAACTCAAAATCAAAACCCAAACTAAGAAATAGAAGAAACCCAGAACCTTACCTAATCTCGAACCCTCTATAGTCTGATTTCAGCAAATTGTATCGTCGGATTCTCGCAGCCAAATCGCGATCTTCTTACACCAAAATCGCGCATCTAAACCCCTCAAGCTTGAACCCACCTTGACCGCAGTTCGCCGCACCTACGCCGGAGTTTCGCCGTCGAGCCCGTCGGTTGGATACAATTTTTCCTCCTCAGCCGCACCTCCGTCTCCTCTGCCTCGTTTGAGCGTAGATGAGAGAGCGAGAGATAGAATAATGAGAGATGAGAGATAAGATCTGAATATAATTTTTATTTTTCGAAAATTTTCACTTCGGTCCCTAACTTTTGAAGTCTTTCAAATCAGTCCCCAAGTTAGTAAATGATTTAAATCAGCCCTTTTGGCTTTAAACTTTTAAAATCAGCCCCCAAGTTTTAAAATGAGTTTAATCAGTCCTTCATTTTTTAAAATCTATTATTCAGTCCCTGCTGATTTACTTTATTTGATTTTAAAACCCAACTTTTGAAAATATTCATTTTAGTCCCTCAACTATCAAAAGTATTCATTTTAATCCCTCAACTTTCAAAATATCTATTTTAGTCCCTCAACTTTCAAAACATCAATTTCAGTCCTCAAATTATAATTTATCATTTTGAACTATATATTCGATATACTAAAGTGACTTATTGGCTAAGACGAAGCGTACGGAGAATTTAAAGAAATTGAAGTCATTCCCGCTCAACTTTGCACTCGTCGGATTTGAGGTAGACTCGCACTTATTAATTGATTTAAATTATGATTTCATATGAATGTCATGTGACTTGTGAAAGTCAATTTTTAAGAAAAACAAGTATGTTTTTATGAAAGGTAAATATACCTTATGTTGTTATGAAAAGTAAGTATGTTTTTATGAAAAGAAAATATACTTTATGTTTTTACGAAAAGTAAGTATACCCTATGCTTCACGAAAATGTTTTTTTTGGATCATTGCTATGAAATCAATCTACCAAGATTGTTTTGGGTCCCATATGATAAGTTATGATATGTTAAGGGGACCGGAGTTTTAGTAGCGCTACACATAAGAATTCTTGCCACCTAAGTTCGGTAACATTCTTGTGTCTCCTATGTTTATGAGGATTTGCCACGAAGTTCGGTAAAATTCCTATCTTTCCATATGTTTATGAGGATTTACCACCTAAGTTCGGTAAAATTCCTGTCGCATATGTTTATGAGGATTTCGATCCTATCTTATGTTATGATGCAATTGATCCCTATGAATTTCAGAAAATTATGCTTGGTATACTTACTACATAAGAATTCTTGCCACCTAAGTTCGGTAAAATTCTTATGTTTACGAGGATTTCGATATTATCCTATGTTATGATGAAAACTTACTGTTATTATGATTTTACTGCATAAGAATTCTTGCCACCTAAGTTCGGTAAAGTTCTTGTGTCTTCTTATGTTTATGAGGATTTCAATCCTATCTTATGTTATGCTTTCAAAAGAAATTATGCTTGGCATAATTAAAATGTTTTATAAGTATATGGTTTTCAAAGAACTGTTTTCAAAGAGATGTTTTCAAAGAGCATATGATTTGCAAAATATGTCCCGTGCTGTAATGCACAATATGAGTTTTATCAAGAGCAGTTTTATAAAGAAGCTCTATCAATGCCCGTTTTATAAAGAGCCGGGATTTATGTGTTTAATCATCTTATAAATTAAATTAATTTGCGATGAGTCTACTGAGTATTTCCCCCATGAAATACTCACCCTACTTTTAACAGTTTTGCAGATTTCGGAGACGGTGGCGAGCGATGAATGATGGTGGCAATAATCGTTGAACGGTTGAAAGTTTGACGTTAATGATTTCCGTATTTTCCAAACAATCGAATAATTTAGAGAAGTTCATTTATTTGAGAAATTATGATATTGGCAATTTCTTTACAATATTAATGGTTCGATTTACTATTTCAAATGGTTTCATAAATGTTTTCAATTTTAGCGGCCATTACAGTTTATTTAATGTTGCCAAAAATGAATTTCAATTATTTCTTCCGCAAAAATATTATTCGAAAAATTTAGACAGAAAATGACGTAGTGAATCGGGTATACGGAACTCGGGGCGCTACAAGTTGGTATCAGAGCTAGTCTGCGTTTCTGTAGACTGGAAAAATTTTCAAAAAGAATTTTCAAGAAATATTTTCATTATAAGATTTTTATTGATGAAGATTGCCACTGCCATCATTTCGCTCCACCAACTCCGAGGTAAAGAAGTTTATAATGTTTAAAGTTATTTCAGTATTTCGAATACTCATTTTATTGATTTATGAGAAAGAATGAAGAGTATTTCGGATACTTATGATTTATGAGAAATAAGAATGTATTTCTTCGAAAATAATGATGTTGTTATGCTTTGTCATAACTTATATGTTTTAATGTATGATTATGAAATTTTTTTTAAGAAATAAAACGAGTGTTGAGCATAATGGGAATAATATGATTTTATTGAGAATTAAGTAATGGATATTATGTTGAGTAAGTGAATTATTTCCTCTATTTTTAAGAGAAAATTATTATGAAGTTTGGCCTTGTGAATAAATTTTGGGAATATGATTTATGGCATATATTTATAAGTATGAGTAACTTTTGAGCCAATTAAGGTATGAAAGGAAGTAATATTGTGATATTGAAAAATATGATTTGAAATTTCTATGTTGAGGAATTATGAATTGAATTATGGGATATTTTGATGATATTGAAGTGTTGGAATCGTTTTCAATATTTTTTCGTTGTGATCAAATGTGGAGTTATTTATTATTGTGAGTTATGAAGTATGCTTATGGTTTGGAATAAGTCCAAATTACAAGGGAGACTCTGTCCAGAATTTTATCATTTGGAATTAAGAGCATAATATGATAAGCATCCACTAAAGGAATTAAGGTTAGACATGCAAGATCATTTACATCACAAACGAGATTTAGTAGATGATAGCAGAGATTTTATTATTTTCTCATAAGGAGAACACACAAGAGTCACACTGGAAAGGAATACATGAAACACACGAAAGCATAAGAGAAAAACATAGAAAGATCCTCAGAATGAGAGATGTGTTTCCGGAGTAGCCGTATCCTACCACCTCTGATCTTTTGAGGAAATAAAGAAACCTTCAAAGAGGTGTGTTTCGAGAGTAAGAATACTCCGTAATCTACCACCTGGAATCTTTGAAGTACACACAAGATTTAAACATTAAGGAAATCCTAGTAAATGGAGGGGTGTCTCGAGAGTGAAAATACTCCGTACTCTACCCCCACCTATTCTAAGATTCAAAGAGTTAAGTTTACATTAACCGGACTCCATTTTCGCTTGATTCCCCTTCCTTGCGACCAATCTATCTTAACTCCTGCTGGATCTTGTATTGAGATATATGACTGCAACTTATCCAGTAGTTCATCAATAGTAGGAGCAGAAATAAGAAGCCTTCTGGAAAATGGAGAGATGAATCCCTGTTCCACAGCATAATCAAGAAAGGTTAACAAACCATCAAAGAAATTGTTAACATTCAGAAGCCCAATAGGCTTAGTATGGAGATCTAGTTGAGCCCACGAGGTAATGTTAAAAATTTCTTCTAAGGTACCAAAACCTCCGGGCAGGGCTATAAAGGCATCAGAACCATATAACATACAAGTTATGCGTTCATGGATGGATAAGGTTTGAACTTCATGCCCTCGTGTTTTGCCTGCAACATCTACCAAAGGGACAGGTATAACACCGATTACTTTTGATTTCTCTGCAAGAGCAGATTGGGAAACACAACCCATTAGACCACTGCTACCACCCCCATATACAAGAGTGATACCTTTTTCCCCCAGTTTCTTTCCAAGATCTACAGCCGCTTCTAGATAACCGAAGCCTTTCCCTACTTTTGATCCACAAAATACACAAATAGTTTTGATCTGTCGAAGTTTTGGTGCTTCCATCTTTGATAGTAAAGAAGGGAAAACTTACGAAGAAGATGTGATTTTGGGATGCCTGAACTATGAAATATGTTTGGCTATTTAAAGCCGGAAAAATTTACTGTTTTTGATTGATTCTGAAAAAGTAAAGATTTACTTTTGACAAAATCAGCCCACTTTTGAATATTTTTATCGTATCGAGGCTGTCACCTTTCGGCGATTTAATATTTTATTTCCAGCTTTATCAAAACTCGAGAAAAGGAAAATATATTTTATTTTCAAAACGCGTGAAAGTAAGCAGCAAAATATTTTAAAAGATTTACCTTATAACATTGCTGAACTGCCAGAAGCCTCATTTTGTAAAACAGACTGGCAAACAGGATCTTTTGCTATTATATTTTGGAGACTATAACGATTTTTGTCCTCGTTAAACTGAGCGTATAAGGAGAGAAGTTCACGTTGTACATAACCACTTGGGTGCGTCTCAAGAGTCAGTCGAATATCATCCAAAGACTCCTTACTCAGTCCACCCTTTATGAATTCGATTTTATCATCCCGATTAGTAGAAGAATATCCTACTGATTTGCAACGTGTATTACAGTTCCAACGAGCACATTTGTAGCAACCACCCAGTCTTTTTGCTCTTCGTTTCTTTGCAAACGTGCTTTTGCCTAAACCAGGCATATGTTTTGGAAATGTTGATGGTAATTCACCAGATAGTCGAACCTTTGCTTCTATCAACCAGCGAACATCTTCTGGAATATCATGAGCCATTAGCAACCTCAATCTTTCGAGCCTTATTTTATAGATCTTTCTCAGATCATTCATAGGAAGACTGGAATAATACTTGCGAATGTTAGAAAGAATGATATCCATTGTTTGATGATTCAACCTCTTTCCAGCATGAACTATTTAAAAGCGCAAAGGATCTGAGTGAATCCGCGTAATGTTGTGACCAGCAAGAAAGCGCAGGATTATTTTAATGAAAAGAGGAGACAAGAAGTAATGCGCTGTTAAATTTTATCGATAAAGGAGATTTGATTGGAGATTTGGAATATTTTCTTGGATTATGGGTACTGATATTTTGTTTTAATAATGATAATCTTGGTATAGTGTGATGATACGTGGAAAGTAAAATGAGTACCGTATTGAATCAGAATTCATACGTATATACAAGTGAAAGAAATACTTTGCAGGAAATGTGGTGACATTTAAGTATAGAATCTTAGTTTTGGGAGATATTTGTTTACTGAATTTTGGGTTACAAATATTGGAAAGATAAGTTGATGATATTATGTTGATATGTTTGGGTATTTTACGTAGAGAAAATATTCAGGAATTGTTTTGATTATTTTGAGAATATTCGATGATAAGAAGAAGAGATTCTGATTAAGTATTCAGAAATTATAAGATTAAGTAAGTTTAATTTCGAGGACGAAATTATTTTAAGGAGGTAAGATTATAGCGATCCAGAATTTTTATGCAATAAATAATTATTTTAATATTTAGAAAATTGTGTCGCTACTATTTCATTTATTATTTTGAAGTTAACGCCGCGACGAATTCGTCTAGCCAAGTCAAGAAATATCGAATTTGTTCGATTTTAAATTAAAATCCGAATTTCTATAATTATATTATTTTAATTAAAGTATCATTTTCAAAACCATTTTAATTCCAATATTCCTTATTAAATTATTTTAAGTCCAAAATATGTAATTCAATTTTTATCTCAAAATTCATCCATTCTCAGATTTATTTTCAGTCCAAAATATATCAGTTTTAAATACTTTTCTTTATCGAAGTTAGTCCAATATTTATCAAAATTGTATCATGAACCCACATATTTTTCTTCCTTCTTTATTACTCTTTCCACCTCAATATACCATAATCAAAGCATCTTCATCATATCATTACACCTAACAAAGAACACCACTATCAATTAATCAAAGCTATCACAATTCAATCCTACCCCATGTGTATACTAAACATAATGATGAATTACCCATATTCCACCCTTTTCATACCTAACCATTCATCATTTTCCTAAATTTATACGTTCTCCATCTCCTCACAATACACACAACAAACTACCAAATCAAGCAGCAATCAACTGATGAACCATGGACATACAATCCACCCTCAATTCTGTACCAACACCAACCCCAATTTTATCTCCACCAGCAGCAGCCACCTCCTCGATCAGAAACCATCAGCAGCCACCATTTACCACACACAGATCAACCTACAGCAAGCCATAACTGTTTCATCACTGCAGAAACCACCATCAGCACTTCTGCCATTTTCGTCCACTGCAGCAACCCAAACATGTTTTCAACCAATATACAAACCATTTTTATTCCCACCTCAATCGCCCACACAATCACAGATCACAACAACCTCAACTCCACCCAATTGGAAAATCGATATCACTACCGTCTGCCCTCAGCATCATCATCCAAAACACCATAGCCAATTCAACAGTATGATTTCCAACTGCATAAGCTCCACCTTCATCACCATGAATCAACCATTTCAACCGTCACCACCCCTGCAGCACCACCAATTATCATCCATTTTCATCATCACCGGAATTTAACCCAACCAGAGTCATCACCCATCGTCGAACATCAGACCACCACCAACGCAGCCTGCACCCCAGATCAGTTGCAGAAACCAAATCATCATCACTTTCCACAATCAACTTCAGTTCGAATCCAAATCCTCACCCAAAACTCAAAATCAAAACCCAAACTAAGAAATAGAAGAAACCCAGAACCTTACCTAATCTCGAACCCTCTATAGTCTGATTTCAGCAAATTGTATCGTCGGATTCTCGCAGCCAAATCGCGATCTTCTTACACCAAAATCGCGCATCTAAACCCCTCAAGCTTGAACCCACCTTGACCGCAGTTCGCCGCACCTACGCCGGAGTTTCGCCGTCGAGCCCGTCGGTTGGATACAATTTTTCCTCCTCAGCCGCACCTCCGTCTCCTCTGCCTCGTTTGAGCGTAGATGAGAGAGTGAGAGATAGAATAATGAGAGATGAGAGATAAGATCTGAATATAATTTTTATTTTTCGAAAATTTTCACTTCGGTCCCTAACTTTTGAAGTCTTTCAAATCAGTCCCCAAGTTAGTAAATGATTTAAATCAGCCCTTTTGGCTTTAAACTTTTAAAATCAGCCCCCAAGTTTTAAAATGAGTTTAATCAGTCCTTCATTTTTTAAAATCTATTATTCAGTCCCTGCTGATTTACTTTATTTGATTTTAAAACCCAACTTTTGAAAATATTCATTTTAGTCCCTCAACTATCAAAAGTATTCATTTTAATCCCTCAACTTTCAAAATATCTATTTTAGTCCCTCAACTTTCAAAACATCAATTTCAGTCCTCAAATTATAATTTATCATTTTGAACTATATATTCGATATACTAAAGTGACTTATTGGCTAAGACGAAGCGTACGGAGAATTTAAAGAAATTGAAGTCATTCCCGCTCAACTTTGCACTCGTCGGATTTGAGGTAGACTCGCACTTATTAATTGATTTAAATTATGATTTCATATGAATGTCATGTGACTTGTGAAAGTCAATTTTTAAGAAAAACAAGTATGTTTTTATGAAAGGTAAATATACCTTATGTTGTTATGAAAAGTAAGTATGTTTTTATGAAAAGAAAATATACTTTATGTTTTTACGAAAAGTAAGTATACCCTATGCTTCACGAAAATGTTTTTTTTGGATCATTGCTATGAAATCAATCTACCAAGATTGTTTTGGGTCCCATATGATAAGTTATGATATGTTAAGGGGACCGGAGTTTTAGTAGCGCTACACATAAGAATTCTTGCCACCTAAGTTCGGTAACATTCTTGTGTCTCCTATGTTTATGAGGATTTGCCACGAAGTTCGGTAAAATTCCTATCTTTCCATATGTTTATGAGGATTTACCACCTAAGTTCGGTAAAATTCCTGTCGCATATGTTTATGAGGATTTCGATCCTATCTTATGTTATGATGCAATTGATCCCTATGAATTTCAGAAAATTATGCTTGGTATACTTACTACATAAGAATTCTTGCCACCTAAGTTCGGTAAAATTCTTATGTTTACGAGGATTTCGATATTATCCTATGTTATGATGAAAACTTACTGTTATTATGATTTTACTGCATAAGAATTCTTGCCACCTAAGTTCGGTAAAGTTCTTGTGTCTTCTTATGTTTATGAGGATTTCAATCCTATCTTATGTTATGCTTTCAAAAGAAATTATGCTTGGCATAATTAAAATGTTTTATAAGTATATGGTTTTCAAAGAACTGTTTTCAAAGAGATGTTTTCAAAGAGCATATGATTTGCAAAATATGTCCCGTGCTGTAATGCACAATATGAGTTTTATCAAGAGCAGTTTTATAAAGAAGCTCTATCAATGCCCGTTTTATAAAGAGCCGGGATTTATGTGTTTAATCATCTTATAAATTAAATTAATTTGCGATGAGTCTACTGAGTATTTCCCCCATGAAATACTCACCCTACTTTTAACAGTTTTGCAGATTTCGGAGACGGTGGCGAGCGATGAATGATGGTGGCAATAATCGTTGAACGGTTGAAAGTTTGACGTTAATGATTTCCGTATTTTCCAAACAATCGAATAATTTAGAGAAGTTCATTTATTTGAGAAATTATGATATTGGCAATTTCTTTACAATATTAATGGTTCGATTTACTATTTCAAATGGTTTCATAAATGTTTTCAATTTTAGCGGCCATTACAGTTTATTTAATGTTGCCAAAAATGAATTTCAATTATTTCTTCCGCAAAAATATTATTCGAAAAATTTAGACAGAAAATGACGTAGTGAATCGGGTATACGGAACTCGGGGCGCTACAGTACCCCATTCTTTTTATCCGAAAATGGAGCTTAGGTCCGGACTGATGAGCACCGCATATTCCAGAATGAGCTTCTTCAAGAACGTGTGATGTTTCCTCACTACTTAGGCATCAAAGGAAAACTCCATCAAATGAACTTCGATAGAGTGTGTTCTTGTAGAATATGAAGCGAGAAGCAAGCCTTCGGACTTCAGTCCTATGACGGGGATTGTCTGGTAACTTCTGATGTAGAAGATAATCAATTATTGGTTGCCTCCAATCAACTTTTTCTTCACCAAAAACTTCAACACTATTGTTTTCTTGGAGATTCTCTAGAAATAGTGGTGGAATAACCCTTTTTTGAACAATTGACACTTGGTGGATAGATTCTTCATTTGATCTGGCTAGAACAGCAGCTAAATTGGCTAATGCATTAGCTTCTTTATTTTCATTTCTTGGAACAAATTTGATTTTTATTGATTCAAACTGCTTCAAAAGTGTTGATGTGTACTCATGATATGGCTTTAGATCCAAATTTTTGACTTCATATTCAGACAGAAGCTGGTTGATTATCAACATAGAATCTCCAAAGACTTCTAATTAATTAATTCCCATGTCCAATGCAGTCTCCAAACCAATAATGAGAGCTTGATATTCTGCCATGTTATTGGAACAATTTTCTATCAAAGCAAATGCATATGGCCTAACTTGATCATGGGGAGTGACAAATACGACTCCTGCTCCGGCACCGTACTTTCAAGCTGTCCCGTCAAAGAATAGCCTCCATGAAGATACAACTTTAGTTTAAAAGACTTCTTCATCTGGAAGGTCTTCAGAGAGTTCCGATTCTGCTGGAATTGGATGATCAACGAGAAAATTTGCTAATGCTTGTCCTTTAACAGCCTTTTGAGGAATAAAATTGATGTCGAACTCTGATAATAGAAGTGCCCATTTTCCTATCCTTCCAGAAAGAATAGGCCTCGACATTATGTACTTTAGTAGATCCACCATTGAAACTAGATTGATTGTGTGTGCTAACATATAATGCCTCAATTTCTTAGTTGTAAATATCAATCCCAAACACATATTCTCAATTGGTGAGTACTTCAGTTCAGCACCTACTAATGTTCGACTCAGGTAATAGAGAGCATTCTCCTTTCATTCATCATTGTTTTGGATAAGAAGAACACCTAGAGAATATTCTTGCACTGTAACATAGAGTCTCAATGGCTTTCCAGGAGTTGGAGCTGTAAGTATTGGTGGGTGAGATAGATATTTCTTAATACTTTGAAAAGCATCACGACATGCATCGTTCCATTCAAATGGTACATCTTTCTTTACCAACCTGTTGAATGGGTGACAATGACTATCAAGATTAGAAATAAATCTTCGAATATATGCTAACCTTCCTTGAAGACTTTTTAGTTCATGTAAATTGCTGGGCTCACGCATGTTAATTATGACATCAATTTTTGATTGGTCTATCTCAATGCCGCGATGTCGGACTATGAAGCCAATAAACTTTCCAGAAGTGACCCCAAATGCACACTTTAATGGATTCATTTTCAACTGATAGCGTCAGAGTCTCTTGAAAACATCTTGTAAGTCTTGTAGATGATCGTCTCGTCTTTTTGTCTTGACAACAAGGTCATCCACATAACATTCAACTTTCTCATGCATCATGTTATAAAAAACCTTTTGCATTGCCCGTTGATAAGTTGCCCCGGCATTTTTCAACCCAAAAGGCATGACCTTATAACAGTATATCCCCTTAGGTGTGCGAAATGCTGTAAGCTCTTCATCTTTCGGATTCATTCGGATTTGATTGTACCAAGAAGATCCATCCATGAAAGAAAGAACCTCATATTCAGTTGTTGTATGCACCATTAACTCTGTTATTGGAAGTGGAAAATCATCTTTAGGACAAGCTTGATTTAGGTCTCGAAAGTCAACACAAACTCGTAACTGTCCATTCTTTTTTTGACAGGAACAATGTTAGCAATCCAAGTCGGATACTTGACTTCACGTATGAACCCAGCTTCAATGAGTTTTTTGATTTCTACTTCAATTTGGAGAATCAATTATGGCCGAAATCTTCTCTGAGGTTGTTTGATAGGACAAACTCCATGCTTTACTGCAAGATGATGCACAGCAACTTTAGGATCCAGCCCTGGAATTTCTTTGTAGGACCATGCAAACACATCCTTGTATTCTTGTAGCATGTTGAAATACTCAGATTCTTCTTTTGGACTCAGAAGGGAACTGACATAGATTGGTCTCGGCTTCTCTTCTGTTCCCAAGTTCAATTGTTTTAAATCATCCACAGTAGCTTTCCCTCCTTCTTCACATGTTGGCGGAGCTGGTTCAGGTTCATCTGATGTGTTTGAGTCTTCAACTTCAGATTCTAAGTTACCAACTTCTTCAAAAGCAATGTGGTTTATTGATACTTTTTCTTCATTTCCATCATTCTTTTGAAGCTTGGAAATCTTTCTAGTTATGTGACTTCTTCTGGATCGTTGAGTCTTTAAACTCAGATCAGAATTCTTAACTCCAAGTCGAGAGAAGGCAGATTGTCTTTGAGACGATTCTATAGAAGTTCGAGCTTTTTCATCAACTTAAGCAGATATGGGGTCATTGCTGCTTAACCTCTGGAAGACTGAGACTTTGTCTTTTGATTCAGTGGCTGTTAAAGATTCTCCCTTTAGCCTTTCAAATATCGAAACTTTGACATTTTCACCTTGAATTCGGTCAAATACAGAAAGTCTCGACTCTTCGGGTTTTTCTTCAGAAATCTCACATATTTGAATCATGATTGGGTTTGAGGAGACCTTCTTAACTTTAATCTGTTTCAGTTGATTTGGATTATATCCCAAGCCATATTTTGGTTGTGATATGATTGATCCATTCAAACCTGATGGAACACGTCCCCCTGCAAGTACTTCGTCAAGATCACCCAATTTTCGGGGTTCTCCTCTTCCAAACCCAGCATTTTCAAACAGTTTATTGGCTCTCGGATTGTAACATCCCTTGAAAGTTCTCTTCATTTCGTTAACCCCTTTTGCATGTGTCAAGTTCTGTTCCAGTGAATCAGAGATACGGAGTCTTGATATACTTGGAATAGATGTTGAAGCTTCACCAACCTTTGTAACTTTCATAAGTTGATGTGGTATAGCTAGTTTTGTGATGTTAGGTATCGGAAAAGTCAATTCTTTCCTCGATAACTCAACACTTTTTGAAGTTTCCTGAGGCTGTTTACCTCTAGAAGACCTTTCATAAGTAAGTTTTGATTTACCTATTATAAGTTGATGTGGTGGAACTACGACTTTCTGATTAACACTTTCTATTTCAAACCCCGCTGTAGATAACCCTGCCGAACGAAATTCTTCATCTTCAAGGTAAAACTTGGCGTCTACGAAGTAAGCTTCTTCTTTTAGGAAGGGTTTGGTCTCAGCTACCATGCATTTGACTTCTCCATCTCGGCTGTACTTAAAACATTGATGCCAAGTTGAGGGTACCACTCTTGTTTCATGCAGCCAGACGCGTCCAAGAAGTAATTCATAAGATGTTTTGGCATCAATGACATGGAAGAGAGCTGTGGAAACTAGGTTTGCGATTTATAGCTTCTAGCGTATCATGCCAATGGCTCCTTGACCTTTCTGATTGAATCCCTGAATCATGCTGTTGCTTTTGGACAGATATCCAATCTTTATTCCAATTTTCTTCATAGTATTGATTGGCATAATGTTCACAGCTGAACCACAATCAATCATTATCTGATGTATTTTGCACTCCCGGATATAACCACAGACATATAGAGGCCTGTTATGCAAACGAGATCCCAGCTGTAAGTTATCGTCATTAAATGTGATGGTGGCCATACAGTCTTGGTAAGTTGCAGAAGTAATTGGTTCCAACACTTTTCCTTGATAAGCTTCTGGATCAATCAATGCTGTGATCAAAGTCATCCTATCATCAAAAGGTAGATCTAGAGCCTCAGACAAACTTGTGTTTGAAGAGATATTATTAAGATGTGATATAACGTTCTTCGTCTTCGAACTCTCTCCTGCAACATTCTTTGATTTACTTTCTCCATCCAGATCGATGACGTTAGAAGTGAAACATTCTTTGTCAAAGAAATCCTGAGGAAAATATTCTTCCAAAGTTTTGGGTCTAGGAGCTGAACTTGTCTTAGCTTTGGACTTCTTCTTGCTGTTTCTTGGCCTCCTTCTTAGCCTTGATTGTTCATAACATATGTTAGGACTTAGTAGTTGTTGAGCTTTTCGGTGTCGTCTTTTCACGAGAGTCCATGGTATATCACTTTCTTCTGAAGGTGTTTCTTCAATAGGGGAAACTTCCATGCTCAATGTCCCCAGTGTTGGCCCTGCAAGAGATATCGAAGATGATATTTTACCTATTTTGTTGGGCGTCTGATATTTCTCCTTCTTGCTTATGAAGGTGGACCAACCATCACCAATTTCATCTTCAGATTCCGAATCGGAATCCCAAACATCCAAGTCATCTGTCATGATTTCATAAAATGTTGGACGGTTGGGAGCATGTGGTTTATCCATTTCTGGATAGATGTATGTGATAGTGACTTCTCCGTCTACCTTGAACTCTACTGGAATAGCTCCTTGTGGAAATTGAGGTCCAAACTCTGTTACCTCAGGCGAGAACTTGTCTATATCATATGCAATAGGGGCAAACTGCTCTTTATTTGCAATAGGGATTGGATCGAATGACCCAAAGGAAATCATCGAACAAGCAGCTGTTGGATTTTCACCAGTTTCGAGTTTGATCTTATTTTCTTTGTCCAAGCGAACAATAAGATCTTTCAACACGAAACATCTCTCCACCGGATGACTGATTATTCTGTGGAACCTGCAGTACTTAGGATGATCAACTTGACTAGCCTCTTCTGGCCTCTTCGATGTTGGAAGTTCAATTATTCGTTGTTCAAGGAGTTGATCTAAAATTCCAGAAACTTCGGAGTCTGAGAATGGATACTCCTTTTCTTCAAGTTCTTTCAAACTTAGAAGACCCTTCTTTTGTATTTGTGCTTTGTTAGACCTGAACTCTTGCTTTGGCTTCAGATTTGGATTTGGATTTGGATTTGGATTTGGATTTGAACTTGATTTCTGAAAAGTGATTTTTGCAGGAGCGGTAGATATGGCCAGAGATTCTTTAAACTTACCTGACTTACTGTCCTTTTTGACTTCCTTCTTGGGATCTTTTTTGTCACGTGGGTCACTTGGCAAGTAACTTCCATGCTTTGTAATTTGAATTTCTAGATCATGAGCACGTGTGACCAACTCTTTAAATGAGTGAGGCATATTTGCTTGGAGATTATAAAGGAGTCCCCAATGCATGCCTTGCACACATATGTCGATAGAGGATGCTTCGCTGATACGTTCCTTGCAATTAAGGACGAGATTTCTCCAGCATTCAATGTATTCAACAACTGGTTCCTCCTTATTTTGCTTTGTTCTGACAAGTTCTAGAAGGCTGACGGTCCGTCTGGTGCTATAGAAGCGTGTGAGAAACTCACGTTCGAGCTGATCCCAACTGTCAATTGACTCATCCGTCAAGTCTATATACCATTCAAATGCAGCACCTTTGAGGGAGCGTACAAACTGTTTCACCATGGTATCTAGGGGTGGACAAAACAGCCGAATCAGACCAAACCAAACCAAGCGGGTTGATTCGATTCTACAAAAAAATAAATAATGGTTTGGTTCTTAGAATCAAGAACCATTCGATTTTGGTTCTGGTTCTCTTTCGAGAACCAAAACCAGAACCAAGAACCAAACTATATATATATATTTTACAAATTAGTGGATATTCATCTCACCAAAAAATTAAAATCTAAAATTATAAATGTGAAATGTACAAAAATATTATTTAACATACATTTTATCTCATTTTCTATTAGACAAAGATTTTAAATCATAAATCTAAATTCTAATTCTAATTCATTTTTCTTCTTTTCAATTATAAATACGCATTCACACTGCTTTACTTGCACTTTTATAACACAGCAATCGTTGCACTCCTTAGTCACCATCGACGACAATGATGTTTACTTTTTAAAATTTATGTATACTAGTTTCTTCTTCTTTGACTTAGAATAACATATTACTTTTTCTAAATCTTTGTTTTGTTAACTAAAAATTTCATTTTCTATTTAGTAATGAAATAGATGGATTCTAATGAAGAAACGGATATAAACAGATTTTAATTTACATTTATTATTTAAAAATTCAAGTAATGGTCTCAGAACCAAACTGACTAAACCAGAACCGAGCGGTTTGGTTCCATATCTTTGAAAAAACCAACTGGTTCCATTAGTAAAACCATCAGTTTACGGTTTGGTTTGGTTTGGTTCTTCTAGAATCAGAATCAAATCGAACCACGTCCACCCTTAATGGTATCATTGTATGTGCCAGCACTGTTACACGTTTCAATGAAATGAGCTACATGTTGTTTCGGGTTGCCCTTTCCATCAAAACACTGAAATTTCGGTGTTTGGTAACCAAGAGACATTCTCATCTCGTCGATTCGACGACTATAAGGTTTGGCATAAACCAATGAAGATTGCGGTGAGCCACCGTATTGAGCACGGATGGTGTCAGTGATCATATGTTAAAGTTGTTGGACGGACAAAGAGCCAACAGAGAGTTGAGTGGTGTCACGAAACACATTTTGCACAATAGTACGGTCATGCATATCTTGCTTCTGCTGGTACTCTTAGATTTCAGGCTCTTTAACTTTGGAAGAGCTTGCATTTTCGGGGTTGTCCTTTTTCAAAGGGCTTTGTAACTCCAGTCAATGCATGAGAGCGGAGATTTGTGCATCTTTTTCCTCCAAAGATTTTGTCAACTTTTCAATGGAGATTGCCATTTGTTGAACTCGATCATCAGTGTCTGGTGTCATTTCTGTTACCATAACCGGCTCGATTGATTCTTGAGAAGCAGTATAGTCTCCCCACTTTCGCGGAGAAGTAGCATGAGTCGATCCAGACACAGTCCTACCACTGGAGATAGAACCAGAACGGGGACTTTTTGCCAAGTTCTTTTCTGACGACCGGGAGCCCTGCTTCTTGAAAGAGATTTTCATTTTGCCCTTTTTGGAGAACTTCTTCAATGGTGTAACCAGTTGAATTTTCCCAGATTTTTTTTGGGCTCTAGTCACATGGAAAAGTTCAGCAAGTGTTTCTTCAAGACGGGTCACAGTTTCCTTCGCTTTTTCGCTTGCCATGTCTGATGTATTTGTTGAAACTTGAAAGTTTTGCAGAACGGAAGATGAGATGCAAGAGGGTCCCACCGAGCGTGCCAAGAAATTTGTACGAAGAATTTCGAAGTATTATTAAAAAATACCGAATTTGTTACAAATTGAATTTGAGAAAATACAAGTGGACAACTCTTGTAAATGCAAAATTGCAAAATCCCCTGATTAACGATCTGCGTGTTTGAAGACAAGGGGCCATGTGGCTTGATTCCTGGACTTCTGAATTTGCTGGAAAACTTGATTTGTTGAGAAATTGCTTGTTTGGCACTTGGAACTTGAAACTTGAATTTGAACTTGAGATTTGGACTTCGGATTGGACTTGCTTTGCCTTGAAGAAGGCTTTGATCTTCTTGGAATTGATTTGAACTTGTTTGATTTGAAGAAGACTTTGATCTTCTTGGATTTGGACTTAGCTTGAAACTTGAGAGAATTTTTGTATTCTTCACCTGCAATTTTTTCCTCTTGTTTTTCTTCTGTTCTCCTCTCTCTCTCCTTTTTTTATCATCATCATCATCATCATCTTGGACCAATGGTTCTATTTATAGAGAGAATTTTGTAACCACCTCATTTATTTAAATAAATAAATAAATAAAATGGATAGGGTTTTGAAAAGTAGAATGAGCCTCATCCATGAGTTTTTTTTAGGCAGGCTTTAGCGGACTTTATTTAATGGACTTAATTGGATTAAAATAAAATTAAATTGACCCAATCCAATTAATATATATATATATATATATATATATATATATATATATATATATATATATATATATATATATATATATATTCAATAACAAATTTATGAATTTTTATTATAAAAATAAAATAAAATTTAAAAGTTCAGGACTCGGCCCGGCTCGATTTGGGAAAAGCTTGAGCCTAAAGCTCGACTAGAGCCTTATTTTTAGGGACGATCTATTGACTCGACTCGACTCGACTTGACTTGAGCCAAAAAAGCCCGTCACATAAAAGCCGAGCTGGAGCCTTGAACTTCGGCTCATTGATTATATTTTGATGATTTTCTAAACATGCTCAATTTGTGCTAATTGTATCATTTATGTTTCGATTTTTTTCCTTGACTTTTTAGCATCTTTTTGGTAAACATTTGTTTATAAATCTTATTTATAAACGGACGCACGGTTACACCTTATTGAATAATTTTCTAAAAAGTCAATAGTTTTGATTGGTCAAAGAGTCCATCATTTTTTTTGATTTTTCAACAAAATGGGTCAATAAAATATTGATACGTCACCGTTTATAAACAAATTTTTACCGAACAATTAGCACATTTTCCCTTGACCAAATCATAACTTACTATTTTTCTAAAAACTCAATAGAAGCAGATTAAGAAGTGAATTTATTGAAGTATAATTAAATTATTAAATCATTTATATTTTAGTTAAAATAAGTATCTTTTTAAATTTGATGAACAGTTAAGTTTGATTTTTAAATCGTTTTTAACCTTCAAAATCTGAGATTCTGAACTATAAATTCGAAAAATTGACGGTATGCGTGGATCCAAAACAATTGTTTTAGAATTGCAGTTTCAATTCAATTTGACGACTAGGAGATCATTTGGTTAAATCCTATTACTCTAACGATACATTGAAAATTTTCCATATAAATTTTTCTATGTGTAATTATGTTATCCCCACATTTTTAACAGCACCACTTGTTAATGTTAATTAGAATTAAGATCCTTAATTTTTTATTTTTTATTTTTTATTTTATTATTATTTTTTCCGATGATTTGAAACTATTCAAATACTTGTACTGTTGTCTATTTTGAATTAAGATGTCCTCATATATTGATAATAAAAATATGACGAGAACAGATAAGTGTAAAATGAGCATAAATTGAAAATATGCATTATTATTAAAATGTGATGGAGTTGACAAAGATCGTGATATAATATAATTATTATCCTTTTAATAAGAAATCTCTAAACATCTTATTTTTCATGTGAAATCCCCTAGTATATGAAAAAGTAAAAAAATACTTTTGTTATAATGGAATAAGGAGCTTCGTATAAATGAGACGTGGAAGAAAGCTACTAAGAAAAAACTCAGAGAGTTACGAAAGAAGCTTCAAGCTCATATTGCTCATGGATCGGTTGCTCCGTATGCATGCTAATGGGTTAATATGTTTTTTTATTGTGGTTCCCCTCAAAAGTTGGCCTAATACTTATAGTTAGTCCAAAATGCTTACATAGCGATGCCCAATAAGTTTACAAATCATAGTTCTTGTTTGGTATTCAGTTTTTCAGATCTCAATTTAAAAATAAAAAAAAAATTCATTTTCATTCAAATATTTCATCAATAAAATAATTTATAAATAAATCCAAAACGACTTTTATTTTTTTAACCACACTTTTTCTAAAAATTATTATTATAAACAACGTTATTTTAAAATAAAGGATCTCAAACACCGATTTATCTACACACCATCAATTACAAGTAGAATAACGCTAATCAGAAAGGGGCTACATTGAAATAACTATAGCTACAGTGAGGGGACCGTCCGACAGGCCTCTATCCCTGTAACATTGTTCTTACAAATAAAATCCATTAATTATTGAAAAATTCTAAATAAACAATTATTTTGAACAACTTAATGGACAATCACTCACATGAAAAGTTGGAACACACCCATCATTTTGTATGTGACCCACCACCTCCCATGTGAGTGGTTGTTCATCAAATTGTTCAAAAATGGTTATTCACGTAGCATTTTCCTTAATTAGTATTTATTTTCAATAATGTTACAATCACGATTCCATCCACAACGTGGGTGACGGTGGGGTGGGTGAGATTGTGAAAATAGAATTATTCATTTATTTTTATTATTAACAATTTTGTGTCAGAAAAAAGATTAAAAGTACATAAAAGATAAAAGGAAAATACCCAACAATAACAATTGCAACGGTCATATTTTTGTGCTTAAAGGGTGATTAAAATCGGAGATGGAGATTTTTCCAACAACTGCATCAGTCAATTTGTTGCATATTAGGGCGAATTGAATCGTAGAGAGAGATGGGGGAAGGGAAGGGGCAAAAGGATATCCAAAAAACCCTAATTTCAGGAGAAGAAAATGTTGAAGATGAAAGATCAATTATAGACCAGCAAAACGAGGGAGGGGAAGAGGAGGTGGAAGAAGAAGACAGAGAAGGTTCAAGATTCTTCGCGTGCTATCTGCTTACATCACTCTGCCCTCGTTTCAAAGGCCACACGTACATCGGGTGAATTTTTAATCGTGCTTAAGATTATTCTTTATAATTGTTGTTATTGTGAGTTTTACCCAAGAGTTAATTAGTAAATATTTGGTGAATTTGGCAGATATACGGTGAATCCACGACGCAGAATAAGGCAGCACAATGGTGAAATTAGGAGCGGCGCATGGAGGACCAAGGGGAAGCGTCCCTGGGAAATGGTTTTTTGCATCTATGGCTTCCCTACTAATGTCACCGCTCTTCAGGTTATTGTTTCTTAGTTTCTTCGTTGTTCTTTGTTTTTCCTTTATCATTTTCGCCATAAATAGCTTCCTGTCTTGAATTATCAATTATGTAACCAGTATTTCAGCTGATCTTGATAAAGATGTTGGGATTCTTGAGAATAGATTATCTGGGATAATTCTTTAAATTTTAAACAAGTTGAATACAATTGTGGTGATGACAACTGTTATGATTAATTTTAATACTTAGAGCAGACTCAGGTAGTAACATTAAAACTTCACAGCAGCTAACGTGAAACCTTCGACAAAATACGTATGAACGGCCACAGAGTTGGAAATTTATCTTTCTGCTTATTGAAGATACAACCCTAGTAATGTGAAAGTAAAGAGTAGGAATCCAATTTTTATCACTTGGGGATATGTTTGCTTAACAGGAATGAATCACACTTAACCAAGTGATTGCCTGGTTTTATACCAAGCGATCGCTTGGAGTTAAGATGGAAAGTTTGGGATTTTCTCTATTTTTTCCATTTTTGGTTCTTTCCTTGTAATGTAATATTTATTATAAAAAATAGGTAGACGTGATTGATACGTGTATTATGCAAGTAGTAGGTCATTGTTGTGGATGAATAATGGAAGCCATGAAAGGAGCAGTGACTGCTTAAAAATAACTCCATAATATTTAATTATTATTTCATGTTCTTGATTAATTAGTTAAATTGTAATTCCTTTTTTCTAGATTAGTGGATTGAATTGTTTGATTATCAAGTTGTAATTGGTCTGTAAATAGCAATTATGAATTATTGAATATACATCATCAATTATAACAAATTGTTCTAAACATATCAGTGGTATTAGAGCGCGGTTCTGGTTATGGACACTTGCGACGAAATCAATGATGAGTTTGAAATAAAGTTCATAAAATATTGGGACGTCATGATTTCCATATTTATGAAATTCAAGCCACATTACAAGCTATTTTGCAAGAACTACGATTGATTCTCGCAAGTTCCTCATACTCATATCTCAAACAAAAACCCATTCACCCCAACCAAATTATTTTACCAAATTTCCGTCAATCACCCTCAAATTCACCACGAGTCTCATGTTAGAAAACATTTGAGGCATGTAACTTCAATTGTTGACGAGAAATACGTGGATATTTATGATGGTCCTCTCCCATCTTTGACGAGGAGCCTGTGATCATGAATTTCAGTGAATGTCCTCAAACATTTGAGAAACTAACATTCAAGAACCCATTGAGCCTCCATTGCATGAAATTGTTGTCTACAAGTTAATCTGACACAACAACATTTTATCAATGTCTCCTGCTTCGAATAAACTTTTTTGTTGAAGATGTAGTAAGTTTCAAAATTGATGTGCCAGATTTCTATGGTAGTCTCTTGGCCGAACAAGTTCAAAATCAGCTTGTTACAACAACAAGACTCTGGAAGATAATTATTGTGTTATCACGCTATCAAAACTATTTTGAGCGCGATAAAAAATGATTTTTGCGGACATGAATCTTAAGGGGTGGCGGGAATGATATGTGAATTATGCAAGTAGTGGGTCATTGTTGTGGATGAAGAATGGAAGCCATGAAATGAGTAGTGACAACTTATATCTCCATAATAATTAATTATTGTTCCATGTCCTTGATTAATTAATTAAATTGTAATTCTTTTTTTCTAGATTAGTGGGTTGAATTGCTTCGTTATCAAGTTATAATTGGTCTATAAATACTTAAATAGCAACTAGGAACTATTGAATAAACATCATCAATTATAAAAAAAAATTATTCTTCATTGTCTCTAATCTTCTTCCTTTCTTACGCATAAAAATTCTAAACATATTAGTGATTTGAGGCAATTAGATTAATTCTCTCTTGTATATATGTATTGTGAGTTACAATGAATGAATGATAGAAAATTATTCTTCAATGTTCTTTGACAATCTGCAATTGTCCGTCGATTTAACCTTGCAGTTTGAGTGGGCATGGCAACACCCAGTAAAATCTCTAGCAGTTAGAAAGGTGGCTGCGGCTTTTAAATCCCGTTCTGGAATCACCAATAAAATTAAATTGGCATACACAATGCTCACTCTTCCTGCCTGGAATAGGTATGAAATATCATTATGTTTCTACACGTGAGAGGAGGATCATGAGTTGATTTAACCCAGTGGTTTTACTTTACCTTTGTAACTTTCTTTGTTTTCTTCTGTATATTCAGCTTAAACCTCACTGTAAATTTCTTCTCAACAAAATACAAAATTTATACTGCTGGTTGTCCAAACTTGCCCGTGCAAATGAGGATCCAAGTTTGTTCCATGGATGAGTTGCCCTGTTACACAGGGAGAAATCATAATTCATGTCAAAATGAAGAGTGGGACGACAACGAAGAATTTTCTATGAGAGGCAAAAACCCAGAATCATTAACGGGAGCGGCAACAGATAACCAATCTCCAAGTGATCAAGAATCATCAGTGGAAGCAGTAACAAATAACCAATTTTTAAGCGATCAAGGTACTATTCGAGAAAATAGACGAAAACAGGTCAATCCGATAGAAGAAACCTGTTATGAACTTGGTAGTTGTTTACAAAATACTTGGACGGGACAGCAGAGAAACTTCCCAATTGGAACATCATCCTCTTCATCTGTTACTACTACCGGCTCGTATAATGTTGTTGTTGGCATTGACATCGAAGAAGTCACTAAAGAGTCGGTGGATCATCCGGCCGAGAAGCTATCAACAACTGCCTTAGTTGCTGACAAAGATTCAATCTTGATGAAGAGTCCAAGAGTTAATTATGAAGTTGAGGTCATAGATCTTTTTACTCCTTCACCTTGCTACGGGGCCAGTTCAGGCAGAAAGAAGAGAATACCAAATGTACATCCTCAGATAATTGATTTAACCGAGTCACCTATATTGCTTTAATTTCCAAGTTCCAAGCCTGTGAATCGAAATAAATTAGAACTGAGATAGCCTTCTTATTTCCAGGGTATCTCCAATTGATTTCTTCACTTTCAATCAAGTGAAAACATGGAGTTAGAGACCAAGGGCTTAGCCTAGTGGTTGATGGCCCTTTTCCCAGGCTTGGCAACCTGGGTTCAAGTCTCATGGCGAGAATTTGGGTGAGGTTTATTTGTAATTAAAAAAAAAATGGAGCTAATATCAAACGTCTCATCGTCAATGATTGACTGAACAGATGTTTATAAATTTTGTCAACATCTTAATGGACTATTTTTCTAAAATGTTAACTTTTTTTGAAAAATAAATAATTTTGGCTGGTTAAAGATTCTCATTTACCATTTTTTATTTTCAACAAAATGGATCAATTAGATATTGAGATGTCACCGTTTATAAATAAAATTTATAAACAATTTTTTACCTAACATAGGCCGACTTAAAAATGATAGGCTTAAGTTTGATCTTTTTCTTGTATTTTTGGGTACTTGAGCATCACAACAAAATTCTAGTACTCTAGAAATACGAAGTATTGATCATTCGTTGCAAAATTATTTGGAAAATTATATTATTTATAAATTGACTTATAAATTATATTGATTGAGTGTAAATTAGCACATACAAAAACGTCAATTAAATAGTCACATGATTATACTAAAAAATGAGTAGGAATGAAAGTTATAAAAAAAAAATATGTCAACTTGTGGCATATAAATTCTTTTAAAAAGTCAACTTTATTCCACGGATTTGGATTGGAGATCCAAAATAGAAGTTCTATTTTTAAATTTCAAGTCACCATGAAATTTAAGAGATATTCAGATTGACACATGTGACCCATGAGATTGCACGTGATTTGGACGCCATCTTGTCTAGGGTAAACTTCTTATAATTGGAGTTCATGAAGGGGGCTGGGAGATGATTTATTGAAACTGGATTCATTTTTAATGTTAAACAACTATCTATTTGTTTGGCACTATTTAATTTTTTTACTTTTTTCTGCAGTAATCAATCTCAGTAATTCATTAAAAATCAAGTCCACAATATTTGATTTTTCAATCAAATTTCAACCATCATTTTCCCTAAAAATCACTATTCATTTTAAAAAATCTTTTAAAACAATACAAAACACACAATATTTATTTAGTTTTTGGATTTTGAGTTTTTCATTCTTTTATATTTTTTTTCTGATCAAATTTTTCTTTCATAACGCTTAACGATCTGTATGATGTTGAAGATAAAATAAATAGTACTATATTCGTCCCTCAATGATAGAATTGTTTTCCTTTTCACACAGATTAAAAGAATGTAACTATAATTTTTCTTACATTTTTCCTAACATCATACATTAATTAATAATTTAAATATGTAGTTCATATTTATTGTTAACAAGACATATTGAATAGAGATATAATAGAAAACTAAGAAGTCAATTATAATCTCGACAAGAAAAATAACTAACAATTCGGCGCCCATAGAAAAGGAAAGCATATCTATCTTGATTGGTTGGGAGATCTAGTAATATGTTTAAAGAGATGGAGAGTAAGATGTATGTTGAATGTTAAATAAATTAGAATGTAGAGAAAAAAGGACAATGCAATACGAGGTAACATAGATCGGTCGGATAAAAGACAGGTAAGAAAGAGTTCAAACCTCGTTTATGAAAGACCACCTACAACTTGGAGCATTCACCACCATGAACTGTATTTCAACCAAACTCACTTTGAGCCTTAAATTTTCGAAGATAGTATACTAAAACCCTGTTTGAGCCGCATTATTCATAATTCATTTTTTTTCAAACTCATTTAACCATATTTTATCAATAAAATAATACACTTAAACCTAAATATTTTTTAAAACTTTTTAACCACATATTCTTCCAAAAATCACTATTACGAAACTTATTTTTTTGTAAAAGTGGTTCTCACACAACTCACAAGGGTCAAAATGTTTATTTTCAAGACACCCCTCACTATAAAAGAGAGTAATTTCTGCCCAGAAATTAAATAAGTATTGGAAACCTAACTGTATATATTAATATATGAGTAATTCTAGAAAGATATTAATAAGAGATATTTTTAAATAACATTGTGATGTAACATACATTCATTGAGTAATGATTATAACTTTTCCACCACTTAATTTTTTATCACCAAATAAATGAATGCCACGTCACAATATCACTTGAAAATATCTCCTATTAATATTCCCTATAATTATTGATTAATATATATATAATTAACCAAAGCCAAGCTCATGCCCAGTGTTGGGAGTTAATTAAGAAGTCATGCTTTGGACGTTAATGTTAGGCCTTACTTTTATAAAGACTACAAAGTCTTTAATTAATCTTCTACTCCCATCTTACTTAACTAAATCCTCCTGAATTTCTCTCATATTCCTATGCCTTCTTCTTCTTCAATTTTTTTTTAAAGAAAGTACCAGGCTTTGTTAAGAACCCTAGAAACTAAGCAAAATGCCTGGAAGCATCTCCGAAGATCATCCAATGAAGTCCATCAGAATTAAGCCAGAAGAAAAATTCTCTTCTAAACGTTTATCCCAAGAGGCATCCATTTCTATTAGTGATTCTTTTGAAGTTTATTATAGGGATTCTTCTGTTGGAGTTCCATTCATGTGGGAATCACAGCCTGGTACGCCTAAAGTCAAGTTCAGGGAAAGCCCTCTTCCTCCTCTAACACCTCCACCTTCATTCCATTCCAGTCCAGCGAGAAATCCCACGAAAATTCATCTCAAATCTAATCCGTTACAGTCTTTTCTGTCTAAGATAACTGTTAAGAAAAGACAAGTCCAACAGTCATCACCTTCCTCTTCATCATCATCGTTGTCTTCACCGTGGTCATCACATTCTGTGACGTCGTCTCCATTTAGTACTCCAAGTTCAGGCAAACACCAGCACAGAATTTCAAGTCCAAGGATGTCGTTACATTCCAGGATAAATGAAGATGATTATGGATCTCCTACAGGTACTTTGTGCTTTAGTGCAGCTGGCCGTAGATCCAATGCTAGGTCACGAGGTTGCTCTTCAAAGATAATCAAGCTGTTGCTAGGCGAATTAGCATGAATTTAGTGTTAATTATTCTGCTATTTACTATTTAGTTAGCATGCTATTTAGAAAATAATTGAAATTAGCATATGGTATGCTGATGGTAATAATCTGTGGATGAAACAACTGTCTTTACTCTTTAGCCATTTTCAGCTATTTTTATTGAGTTAGCAGCACTCCTTTGCAATGTGCGTCAAATTTTTTTTACGCGTCTTCCTTAAATCCGCACAATATTGTCTAATCCATCTTAAACGCCTCAGCGTAAAATACGTAAATTTACTGATGATAAAATCATTTACGTCCAATTAGATTTACGTCCAATTTACTAGCATATTAATTACATTTTTTTGCTGTATTCAACAGCAAATAAAACGTTAACTAGCAGGTTTTCTGGAATTGAGTCCATATTTTAATTGCACAAAACTTAGATTAATTGTACTGCAGAAGTGAGGGAGGACTTGTTATAGTTTAATCTGTTAAAAAAATTATTTTTTGGTTACCAGAAATATTGCAACAGATTGGTGTGTATATATATATATATATATACACATACATACATACAAGATTATGATAATATTAGATATTTATCCAGAGGATTATGATATATATCTATAGGATTATGATAACAGTTTACGATAAGGTACTTTTATTTCCTATTTTTATGTAATCTTTCTAAATTTAGCGAAGTAACTCTCATTATTTCAATTTTAATTCAAATATTATCTTTCCTAAGATTTGCTATACTATAATCTTCGTGGACTATGCTACAATCACCCCGAGGTGCTTTTAGCATTATTCAATCTTCTTTGATTGTTTTTCATTTCAAATGATTCTTGATTATTTAGGCGTGTACTTGAACCTAAATTGTTTAAAAAGTATATCTTGTAGACATAAATATTGCGGTTTACAAAATTAAAATTTTAGCAAAGTACTTGAACCAACAATATTATTATGTTCAAAACCACGGTTCACCACCAAGAGCATTTTCAAGAGACTTTCGTATATTTATGCACAATATAAAAAAAAAAAAAAAAAAAAAAATCTAAAAATCCGTAGAGTAATTTTTTGTATACTCCAACATACTATATATTTTGACGGAAAATGTTATAGTACAAAGATCAAGTAAAAGTGTTACATATACAAGTGTTGCTCACGATATCTGTATGTTCAAATAACAGTAACAGGAGGCAAGAACTTGATAGAGTTTTTATTAATGATGAGTTTGTAGTTTCTTTGCCAAATGTATGTGCTCGAGTTCTTAACACTAACACATTAGATAACAGTCCACTTGTCATTCTTCAGTCATTTGATCATGCTTAGGTGAAGTCATCTTTCAAGTTTCTAAACATGTGCTGTGAGCATGAGAGCTTTAAGGAGATGGTAACAAAGAATTGGAAAGCACCTTTAATTCCTTATTCTAGGGGTTTATATAGGTTTTGTTTCAAGCTTAAAAGGTTGAAAAATGTTTGAAGGACTGGAACAAACATGTTTTTGGTAATGTTTTTCAAAAACTCAAACAAGCAGAGAAGTTTGTTGATATGCAGGAGAAAATTTATGCTGAGGACCTTCTCTGAAAATAGGAGTGTAGCTTGTTAGTAAATTTATCACAGATAATTATTTATCTATGATCCAAAATAAATCATCATGCTGAATTATCAAGAATTAAATAACTGAAGCGGAAGCGTACCTTAATCAAACGTGATTCACGATGAACGATTCGGTTGGTTAGATCTTCCAAATCAATACGTAGTCCTAATTTTCTCTCTGATGATGGGATGTCAGACAAGATGAACAGTACGTACGATTCAGGGACCATAACCGACTTTATATACTGTATTTCCAGTTAACCTAATCCGGCCCATCATGAATTAGGTAATGGCCTGGTATCTACACATAAAAGCCTATACATTTAATTAGATGCAATAAAACCCGATATATATTAAATCCTTATTAGATCACTTTAAATGGGCTTAACCAAATTTGATAGCCTTTTATTCAATACACAATAATTCACATATAAGCCCACACGATTGATTAAAATCCTTACAATCTCCCACTTGGGCTATATGTGTAACCTTACAATTGTGTATCAATCATAACCTTATGAGTACTCAGAATTTTGGTATCATTACTGAATGCATTCCCAAACAATCCGGTCCATCAATTATATCAACATAGGATCAAAGCGACTTTCGCTACATTACTCGTAACTAAACCTTCAATGGTCACGTATATCGACATAACTGAATGACATGGATCAAGTATGGATGTGTAGTATGGAAATTACATATAATGTGATCTTCAACATGCCTATTTTCAACTGGTCCAACCTTAGTGATATCATCCTCAAACAAGTTCAGAGATAATAAACCTGAAACCTTACAGCTGTAAATTACTTTAACTTTAAATGTATCCAAAAGGACAATAAATGTGTCTAATGCACCCAAAATACAAACTCTCACTGAAACCGAATATCCTTAAGAAATACAACACCCATATGAGTAATGTACTCATGAAAGACCTTGGGTTGTAATACTTTAGTAAGCGGATCCGCAATTATGGAGTTTGTCCCAATGTGCTCTTATTGACACATGTCCACTCTGAACTGTATCCTTCACAACCAGGAACTTATGTCAATGTATTTTGACTTAGTTGAGCTCATGTTGTTACTGGAATATAAATCTGCTGAGTTATTGTCACAATATAACTTTAGTGGTCTTTCTTTACCGTACAGAATACGCAGCCCAGTGACAAAATTTCGCAGCTATATTCCATAATTAGATGCCCCCAAAATTGCTACAACTGTGCTGCCAAGTGAAAGAAGCTAAAGTGTCTGTTAAGCACTCCACCAGGAAATAGCTCCTCCAACCAGCAGATAAATGTAGCCTGATGTGGATTTTCTACTGTTTTGGCATCTAGCAAAAATCGGAATCATAATACCATATGATCTCCAACTGATCCGATTTTCTGTATGTGAGCATGTAATCTTTTGTTCTCTTTAAATACCTTATAACCCATATTTGGCTACTTTCCAAATGATCCATCCCAGGGTTACTTAAATATTTCCTTAGTATCCCAATAATGTACGCAATATCCGGACGCGTACAAACTTGAGTATACATCAGATTCCCTATAGCTTAACTATATGGGAGCCTCTGCATTTCTTTAACTTCAAGATAACTTTTCGGGCATTAGTCGAGACTAAATTTGTCTCCTTTAGCGATAGGGTTGTCCCCTAATTTACTGTGTTGCATGCCAAACCTCTTAAGTACTTTATCGATATAGCCTTTTTGTGACAATTCAAGAATACCCCGAGAACAATCCCGGTGTATCTGAATTCCTAATACAAAAGAGACGTCACCAAGAATTTTTAATCTCAAAATTCCTTGATAAAAAATCTCATAATTTTATGTGACATACCTATATCATTAGTGGCAAGCAATAATCAACATATAAAATCAGGAAAATATACTTACTCCCACTGAACTTGTAATACAAACAACCATCAACGGCATTAATCTCAAAACCAAATCAGATAATTTCTTGATGAAATTTGTATTACCCTTAACGAGAAGCTGGCTTGAGCACATAAATGGATTTCTTTAATTTGCAAACCGTCTCATCAATGTCTCCATTGAGAAACGTCGTCTTAACATCCATTTGACGTAACTCGAGGTCAAAATGTGCAACAACCTGACTTTCCTGAAAGAGTCTTTCATTGAAACCGAAGATAAGGTCTCTTTACAATCAATGCCATCATTCTGTGTAAAGCCCTTAGATACAAGACGAACCTTATATCTTTCCACATTACCTTTCGAATCCTTCTTGGTTTAAAAATTCATTTAAGACCAATGGGACAAGATCTCAAACTTTATTGTCTTGCATATGCTTATACTCCTTATTTATGGCATCAATCCACTTTTGAGAGTTAGAACCCTGCATGGCCTGATGGAATTGATTGGACCATCTTCCACCATTCCATTATTTCCTTATGTTTTTGGAAAAATACTATTTAAATTATCCGGAATAACATTTTTTTCCCTTCTCTCTTGGATCTCCTTAATGGCTTTAGTTATTGAGGTTGTTGAGTTTGTACTTCTGAAATTTACTTTATTTTGGATGGGAGGTTTTTCAACATTGTCTAGTTGAGGTTTCGAATATGCTTCTTGATCAATGACATGCATAAAAACTTGCACGTTGTCAAAAGCAATAGTAGGAATCGAAACCGATCCTTCCTCAACTTCTTCCTTAAAGACAATATATTAACCTTATTTCTCCCCCCAAACTCAACTTCCTCAAAAATGTTGCAGTTCCCGTTTCAAAATTTGACTTAAGTGTGGGATTATAAAATTAATAGCCCCTTAACAACTTCATTTTCTTTATTTGTTTTCTTGCCCTTATCTTTAGAGGTGTTTTCCAAGTAAAAAAAACTTTCAGTTCTGTCTTGCTTCAACTTTTCTTCCTCTTGCACACAAAATAGAATGAGCTCATTTAGAGTTCATTTCTCCCTTTGATAGTTACAACTGACCTTAAATTGACTGAATTGTGCAAGAAGCTTGCACATTATGAAATGAGCTCATTGAGAGTCCATTTCTACTTTGACAGTTATAACTAACCTTAAATTAACTATATTATGCTGGAAGCGATATCAATACCAAATGCACGAGCAAGTCATTAGACAAGTCGAGTTTTAGTTCCTTAAGTTTTGAAGTAGTGTGAGACATCTACATGATGTACTTCCTTATTTTCCCATTGCCTTTACACTTTATTGAAATCAAGCTTTGTATAAGCGTGCTTGTTTAAGCTTTATCGTTTTTCGCAAAACGTTTCTTAGTTTCTGCAAGGAATTTATTGGCATCATTTACCTCCTCGGATACTACGCCACTAAAGGCTTCCGGAATGCCGCACTTAAATGATCATGAGACTCACGTAATTTAAGCAATCCCACTTCTCAAAGTTCCTCATTTGATTAGATGAACTTTCATCCGTAAGAGGAGCAGGTTGCTCAATCCTTAGTACACGGTCTAGATCCATGCAGCCAACGAAAAGTTAATATTCTTGTTTTGATCCTTGAAGTTTATTCCATAAATACAGGGATTAAATTTGAGCTTGTAGGTATACTACTAACAGAATTTGAAAATGAATAGAGAACACTTAAATAAAATAGCTCACATAAGTACCTTATTATGCAAATCATTATTTCAAATAATGGTAGGGCCCATCACAAGATACCTAGCACAACATCAATATTTAGTCTTTGGACAGAAATATTGACTTGTAAGTGGTACTCTTGGTGTAGTCATCAAACACTGACAGTAAGACATGTCAACCAACAAACCTTTCTTTGGATCGATTTATTGATCACACGTAAAACCAAATAACCGTCACGTATTTATCACCACAAGTTCATGTGAAATTTGGGCCAAATATTGACCTTCCTTTGGGCCGATCAATATCCGCATGAAATAACACACAAACACCTAATTTTCCCTTGGTGTAGTGATCAAACACTGGCAATAAGACATGTTAACCAATAAACCTTTCTTTGGACCGATTTATTGGTCACACGTTAAACCAAATAATTGCCACGTGTTTATCACCACAGGTGCATGTGAAATTCGAGCCAAATATTGACCTTCCTTTGGGCCGATCAATATCCGCAATGAATAACACACACAAATACCTTCTAATATTCAAAGTTAATTAATATCCACAAGAGAGGTTGCTTTGACAACATGTTGCTTCAACTAACTTACTTTCGAATATTATATCTCTCAAAAGATTCCGATGTACCAAGATTTGAAACTGAAATCCATTGATTTGCATCTATATTTGACTTTAGGATTTGAATTATAGAATTCAAAACTTTAAAATAAAGCAATCCTTAAGTTAGGAGAGTCAATTGCAATATTCTTAAACCTTAGGTGGCCAATTATGTAAAATTTTAAGCTTGAAAGACTTAAATTATAATTTTCTCAAAACTTTATTGGCCAATTTTGAGAAAATCTGAACTTTAGGTCCCAATTTGAAATAAAATCAAACTTTAGAGGTCCAAAATATTGAATTTTCAATCTTTAAATGTTGATTTTGAAAATTTTCAAACTTTAGGAGCCAATTTAGAAAATTCCCAAACTTTAGGGACTTAATTTTTTTTAAAAAAAAGAAAAAAATCAAACTTGAAGGACCAAATTAAAGAATTTCAGAACTTTAGGTGCTGTATTAGAAAATTTTCAAACTTTAGGGACAAAAAATGAAAATTTTCAAACTTTAAGGGACCAAATTAGAGAATTTTCAAGCTTTAGAGACCAGTTTTGAAAATTCTCAAACATTAGGGGCAGAATTAAAAAAAAAAAATTCAAACTTCAGGGGCTGAAATATAAAATCAGGAACTTTTATAACCCCAACTTTAATAATTTATAACCTTAGGGGCTTAATTATAAATTCCAGAACTTTAAGGGTCAACTAAAATGGTTTTATAACTTTAGGCTTAAACATTTAAACCATAACAAAATACAGGACTGGAAATGCAAATAAGCATAATAATCAAAAATTGCAAGGGAAGTCTTGGAGACTTCAAATTTCCAACTGAAGCCCCTACTCCAAAATCGACCACACAGCAGCTAGGGTTTAACCCGCCGCCGCCGCCTCCACCGAATCCGGCTGGAGCGCAAAATCGAGCGACCCTCCTTCGCGCCTCCTGATGCTGAATCCCTTCGTGCTGAAGCGCATTCTCCGGCACAGCTCTCAGCAGCGAAGCAGCGGGCAGTCAATGTGCGGCAGTCTTGCGAATCCCAAGTGCCACGACGGCTGAATCCATCGTCAGCCGTTCAAATTTCAACCGCAATCAACCAAAAAACACAAATGTCTGAATCTATACCCAAAATCGAAAAAAAAAACATACACAATCTACAACTGATTTTCAACCAGTTTCAAGACCCAATTCAAAATTCGAAATTCAGTTTTCAGAATCTAATTTTAATCCCAGATTCAACAACAAATAACCGGCCATAACTCAAATCGAATTCAACAATACTTTAATCAGATTATGTGATCTTTGTATGCGTGTAGGGCTGGAGAGGGTTGAGTTCTCAGGCCGCAAAATAAACCCAGTTTGCATATATCAATGCCCATTATGAGCAAACTTAATTGTCATAAGAAATAAAAACTGGTCTCAAACAAGATCATAAGAAAAATAAAAGATTTTTTTTTTGATTGACCCAGTGGCTACTTCCACAATATTATCAGCATAATTTATTTTTTTTCAAACCTCAATATTTCTTCAAAACCCGTCCAAGGCCCCTTTGGAAGAAATAACTTTTTCCTGATGCTCAGTTCATTCTTTCATGGAATCTCACGAAATAAAAGCTTCAACAACTTTTTCTCATAAATATGTGCTTGAAATAAATCTGATAATTAAACACGATGATTGGCTCTGATACCACTTGTTAGTAAATTTATCACAGATAATTATTTATCTATGATCCAAAATAAATCATCATGCTGAATTATCAAGAATTAAATAACTGAAGCGGAAGCGTACCTTAATCAAACGTGATTCACGATGAACGATTCGGTTGGTTGGATCTTCCAAATCAATACGTAGTCCTAATTTTCTCTCTGATGATGGGATGTCAGACAAGATGAACAGTACGTACGATTCAGGGACCATAACCGACTTTATATACTGTATTGCCATTTAACCTAATCCGGCCCATCATGAATTAGGTAATGGCCTGGTATCTACACATAAAAGCTCATACATTTAATTAGATGCATTAAAGTCCGATATATATTAAATCCTTATTAGATCACTTTAAATGGGCTTAACCAAATTTGATAGCCTTTTATTCAATACACAATAATTCACATATAAGCTCACACGATTGATTAAAATCCTTACATAGCTTTTTTGGTATTTTGCTCAAGTCACTAAGCTGCTGAAGAATCTTATTGGAGACAGAAGTCCTATTCTCAATGGTATTCAGAGGGAGATAGAAATACACGTTATTTTCATGCTAAAGTCCAAGCAAATAAATCTAGGAACAAAATTATTGGGATTACCAGAGGGGATGGGATTTGGAGTGAGGATATGTAGGAGGTTAGAGAAGATGTTGTTTCTTTTATTCAATCATTATATTCTGCTGATCATGTGCGGAGGGGGCTGAGATTCTGTAATGTATTCCAAGACTTGTCACTGCAAAAGACAACTGTCATTTGATAGCCATTCCCAATGAAGAGAAAATTAAGCATGTTGTGTTTGATATTGATGTAAAATGTTAGTACAGAATGACTCATTCGCGTCGGTTGTAATAGGCAATACGCGTCGGTTGTAGAGACGATGTATATAGGCAATACGCGTCGGTTGTAAAAACCGACGCCTAAAGTCTTTTTTTTTTCGGAGGAAGCACCACATTTTTTTTCATCCGTTCCGCTGCAATAGAAATTCAATAATTCAAACGTTGCAATTTATCCATCTAATAACTAAAAATCAACAATACAAAATTAAATCAATAACTAGTTGAAATACCCATACATATATACAAACATACATATATATACACACACACACACACACACACACACACACACACACACACACACATAAATTAATTAATTAACACACATACACAGAGAAAATATATAAACATATATACATTATATATAATACATATATTTACATACATTATACATACATAAATATTATTACATTTATTTACATACATTATATATATTCATATAGATATAAACACATGTATATAAAGAGGGAGGTGGGTCTCTTACGAGGTGGGAGAGAGGTGGTGGAGGCGCGCGGTGGTGGAGGTGCGAGTCCGGTGGTTCGAGTGAGAGAAAGAGATAAATAGCGAGGGGAGGAATGTGGTGATGTGCGTTGCCACGGAAATGGAAGAATGGTGGTGGTGGCGGCGACAACGACGACGGTGGCGGCGTGCGGTGGTTTGGGTGAGAGAGAAATAAAGAGACAGAGGCGATAAGAGATCAAACAGTGAAAAAAATAGAGATGATCTACGCGTTTTGATGATAAGTATATAAAGGAATAGACGTCGGTTCTTGACGCGTAAAATCGGAGAATACGAGTCGGTTGTAATATTACAATCGACTCGTAAAGTTTAAGTCTAAAGAATAAGAACCGACACGTTTTCTGCGGGTTTACGCGTCGGTTCTTGTATTCTTTAGCCTTAAACTTTACGCGTCGGTTGTAATATTACAACCGATGCGTATTCTCCGGTTATATTTACAAAAATGCCACCGTCCTTTTATAGGCGTCGATTTTACTAAAAATCGACGTATATTCTTATTTTTTTGGGTCATTTCTGTACTAGTGTTGATGGGTTCAATTTTATCAAGATTGTTTGGATATTATCAAGGCTGATCTTATAGAAGCTGTTGAGGAAATTTTTCATGGTAGAGCCTTGGCTACTAGAATTATTGCTACTTCCATTGTCTTGATCCCTAAACCCGAGTCTCCTAGAAGCTAGAAAGAGTATAGACCAATTAGTCTATGCAATGTATTTAACAAGATTATAACCAAGATTATGAATAATAGGCTTGCTCCCATTTTGCTTAAAATTATTGCGGACAATCAAAGTAGATTTGTAAAAGGTAGTTGCATCACTGATAATGTTATGTTGGCTCAGGAAATGGTTTAGCAGTTGAATAGAAAAGTTAGAGGTGCGAATATTCTTTTGAAACTAGATATGGATAAAGCTTATGATAGGGTCTCTTGGCATTTTATTTCAAGTTCTTGGCCAATTTGGTTTCAGTCAAACTTGGATTGATATGATATCAAGGTGTATTCAAAATCGTAGATTTTCTATTTTTATTAATAGTGAACTGTCTGGTATTTTCCCATCCACTAGGGGACACAATTTCCCTGACTTTGTTTGTGCTCATGGTTGATAGACAACCTTTCAAGAGGGTTGAATCACTTATTTTAGAGATACAGCTCTTTGCAGTTTGTGTATTGGGGCAGATATGTTATCTCCCATTTGAGTTTTGTTGATGACCTTATATTGTTTACTAATGGTCAAATTTCATCCATTAAAAGAATCACAAATTTTTTGAAGACATATGAAAGAACATCAGGTCAGCTCATATATGTCAGCAAAATTTCCTTCATCTTGGGAAGAGGTCATTAGGCTACACCGATTAAACATTTGATTGGCTATCAAGAGGAAAAGCTTCCAATCAAATATTTAGGGTTTCCCGTGTTTGTAGGGAAGAAAAAGATCTTTCTATATGATGCACTGGTGCAAAAGATCAAGTCTCTTATAGGTGGCTAGGAGACTAAGTCACTATCCACTGGTGGAAAAATTATCCTCATTAGACATGTCCTACAGTCCATGCCCATGTTTCACGGATCGCAGGTTCAGCTCCCGAGGTTTCTCGCCTCTAAGTAACTTACCTCTCATTCATTGGCCGGTAAGGCAGAACAACTAGTACACACGCACGCTGATGAGTAGGATGTAAGGGAAATACCTGCAATATGATCATATCATTAGAGCACTTCATGGTAAAATAGGCCAACCGCCTAGCTGTTGCCGACTTGCCGAACCGAATGGGGAGATAAGCATTTTCACTGCGTGACATTCTCCCCCATTTGAATCCGCTTACGTCCTCGTAGTGGGAAGTGAGCTTCGCATCAACATGCACTCCTCAATTGCAGAATTAAACGGCACCATCCCCTCATGGACGAGCATTCACACGGTGGTCCTCCCACACTTTCCCGCTGTAACTCGTACATACCGCCTCCGACACCAACCTTCACCATCTGCCCCCATAAGCAGTAGTTCTTCGGTGGACGGCCTCCAGCCGTAGCGCCTCCAGTACATGTCGAAGCACATACCCACTACATTCTCGTAGGCCCCTGCAAAATGCGCTCCTCAAAACTCCTTCAAAAGCAATCGCGCAACGCTGCCCAACACACCCATCTTCCCCACAGCTTCCTTCTTCGTGCTCCGCAAGCTTGCCGACACGATCCGTGGCCCAAAATCTTTTCTCCGCGAGAATTCATGTCATTGATCTCCACAAGACCAACAACGCATTCAAGCGGTCCCGCTCGATACCAACTTTCACAGATCGCAGGTTCAGCTCCCGAGGTTTCTCGCCTCTAGGTAGCTTACCTCTCATTCATTGGCCGGCAAGACAGAATAACTGGCACACATGCACGCTGATGAGTAAGATGTAAGGGAAATACCTGCAATATGATCATATCATTATAGCACTTCATGGTAAAATAGGCCAACCACCTAGCTGTTGCCGACTTGCCGAACCGAATGGGGAGATAAGTATTTTCACTGCGTGACACCATGTTTTACAAATGTTGGATCCTCCCAAAGTGGTTTTTCAAAAGCTCAATGCTTTAATGAATGGATTTCTCTGGGGTGACAAAGAAGTAAGGAAAAATGATCCATCGGGCTAATTGGAGCAAGACATGTTATCCTACCATTGAAGGTGGTCTCGGTTTGAAGAGATTAGAAGAGGTGAGGAAAGCTTTAGACTATAAACTATGGTGGGAATTTAGATCCCAGAAGACATTGTGGAGTAGAATTTGTTAGCCATTATTTCAATAGTGGCATCAATTAGTCAAAAGTTTGGCAAAGTTTGGCATCAATTAGTCAAAAATGGAGCACTTGAATTTCCACCATAGATGTGGAAATAAAATTGATGGTTGTGATTCATTCTCTTAGCCTATAAATAGGCATGCTTCATTTTGTTTTTTGAACATCAAGTAGAAGAGAACAATTCCTTTGTTTTCTCTTATGAGAGTTTGTAGTACTTGAGCATTTGGAGAGGTGCACTTGTAAAGTGTTCTTCTTTTGTAGTTTGTGAGAAAGAGTGTTTGTTTGGTGAGGTAGAGATATTTGTATTCCACATTTGTCATATTAGTAGAAATTTGGAATCTCCCTCCGTGGACGTAGGCAATTTGCCGAACCACGTAAATCTTGTGTTGTTCTCTTTCTCTTTCGAATTCGTTATTTCTATTTTTGCATTGGTCGAACCGTCGGTTAATTCGCTTCCGCACAACAATTGGTATCAGAGCCTTGACTCTCTTAAAATTCTAAGTATGCTCTGTGGTTGCAGCACTGACTGATCTTCCACATCAGAAAAGATTTTTTGAGAACAGAGATCTTGGTATATATTTTTTTGAGATTTTATTTTTTTTGAAAAATGTCGACGGAGACTGAGGACCCACCTCCAGCCATTTTAGATGGATCTTCAAGGCCCACTGTGTCTTCAACAAGAACAGTGGTAACTAATGCAAAAATAGACGTGGAAAAATTTGATGGCACAAATAACTTTACTATGTGGCAATGTGAAGTTATGGATGCGCTATTTCAACAAGAGCTAGACATTGCTCTTGAAGAAGATAAGCCAGCTGACATGGATGATCTAGAATGGACAAGAATCAATCGGAGTGCCTGTGTGATCATCCGTTCGTGTCTCATCAGAGAGCAAAAGTTCCCATATATGATGGAGAAATCGGCAAGCAAATTATGGAAGGAGTTGGAGAAGCAGTTTATATCAAAAAGCTGCCAAAACAGACTCTATTTGAAGAAGAAGTTATTTCGCTTCCGATATCAACCTGGCACAACTATGTACAACCATATTACTGAGTTCAAGAAATTGGTAGCTGAGTTGATAAATCTTGAAGAATCTTTCAAGGATGAAGATAAGGCCATGTTGCTCTTGACTTCTCTTCCCGATGAATATGAACACCTTGTCACTACGATACTTCATGGAAAGGATGAAATTACTTTTGATGAAGTATGTGCTGCTTTGTACAACAATGAGATCCGAAAGAAGGATCAAAAGGAACATGGAAGTTCAGCAGGAGAAGCCTATACTATAAGAGGTCGTGCTCAAAGTCGTAATCCCGGGAGAAGGGGCAGATCTCGTTCGAAGGGCAAGCCTGCTAAAGATGAATGCGTCTTCTGTCATGAAAAAGGTCATTGGAAGAAGGATTGTCCAAAGCTGAAGAACAAAGACAAGGTTAAAGGTATTGCTGGAGCTACTTCAGAAGCCAATATAGCCAAGTGTGAAGATGATGAGTCAGAATTTGTTCTAGCTAGTACATCAAGTATATCTCACTTAGACGAATGGATTATGGATTCGGGTTGCACTTATCACATGTGTCCCAACAGGGAGTGGTTCTTCAAACTCGAAGAACTAAATGGTGGTGTTGTTTACCTCGGCAATGATGAGATCTTGAAAACAACAGGGATAGGTTCAATCCGTTTGAGATGTCATGATGGATCAACTAGAATTCTGACAGACGTAAGGTATGTACCAGATTTGAGTAAGAATCTCATCTCCGTGGGAGCCTTAGAATCTAAAGGCATGTTCGTGACTATACGAGATGGAGTTCTGAAAATTGCTAAAGGCGCACTCGTGGTAATGAAAGGCATAAGGAGAAATAATTTGTATTACTTCCAAGGTAATACAGTTATTGGATTGACGGCTACAGCATCAGGAGAAGACGAAGATTCAGAAATCACAAAACTTTGGCACATGCGGTTGGGACATGCTGGTGAAAAAGCTATGCAAACTCTGGTGAAGCAAGGCCTATTGAAAGGAGCAAAAACATGCAAGATGGATTTTTGCAAACATTGTGTTTTGGGAAAACAGACAAAAGTAAAGTTTGGTACTGCAATCCATAATACAAAAGGTATTATGGACTATGTTCACTCAGACGTGTGGGGACCTACAAGGACATCTTCCTTGGGAGGTATGCACTATTTTGTTACTTTTGTCGATGATTTTTCCAGAAGAGTTTGGGTGTATCTGATGAAGACAAAAAATGAAGTATTAGATCGTTTTCTTATATGGAAGAAGATGATGGAGACGCAGACGGGCAGAAAAATCAAACGACTCAGATCAGACAATGGTGGAGAATACAAGAGTGATCCGTTTCTTAAAATCTGCCAAGATGAAGGTATTATGCGACACTTCACAGTCAGAAATACACCACAGCATAATGGGGTGGCTGAACGCATGAATCGAACATTGCTGGAGAAGGTTCGATGTATGTTGTCTAATGCTGGATTGGACAAGAAATTTTGGGCTGAGGTAGTAATATATGCGAGTCATCTCATTAATCGTTTACCATCTGCTGCCATTGGAAATAAGACACCTATAGAGGTTTGGTATGGAAAACCTGCTACTGACTATGATTCTTTACATGTTTTTGGTTCTACTGCATTCTACCATGTAAAAGAATCTAAGTTGGATCCAAGAGCTAAGAAAGCACTGTTTATGGGGATCAGCTCTGGAGTAAAGGGATATCGCTTATGGTGTCCTGATATGAAGAAGATAATTCTTAGCAGGGATGTCACTTTTGATGAATCTGCTATGTTGAAAAAGGTGACCGAGGGTGCTCAGCAGCAGGTGGAGCAAGTTCCGCAACAGGTGGAGTTTGATGCAACTTTGATTGACCCAGCAGGTGAAACTCCAATAGCAGAGGAGTATGTTGAAGAACAACAAGAAGAGGAGGTTTCAACCCAAGAACCTCCATCGCAACCGAGATCAATTGCAGTTGATAGGCCACGAAGAGAAATTCGAAAACCTGCTCAATTTGTTGATATGGTGGCCTATGCACTTCCAATTGTAGATGATGATGTTCCTTCTACTTACAAAGAAGCTGTCAGAAGTTCTGAAAATGATCAGTGGAAGGAAGCTATGGCAGATGAAATGCAGTCCCTTCAGAAGAACAAAACGTGGGAGCTAGCTCAACTTCCGAAGGATAAGAAGGCAATTGGGTGCAAATGGGTATTTATAAAGAAAGAAGGATTTCCTGACAAGAACGAGGTTCGCTTCAAGGCATGGTTGGTGGCTAAAGGCTACGCTCAGAAGGAAGGAATTGATTATAATGAAGTATTTTCTCCAGTTGTGAAACATTCTTCCATTCGTATTTTATTGGCCTTGGTAGTGCAGTTTGACTTGGAACTAGTTCAACTTGATGTGAAGACCGCCTTTCTGCACGGTGATTTGGAAGAGGAAATCTATATGACTCAGCCAGAAGGATTCAGGGTTGCTGGAAAAGAAAATTGGGTTTGTAAATTGAGCAAATCGCTATATGGACTTAAGCAGTCACCGAGGCAGTGGTATAAGCGATTTGACAAGTTTATGTTGGAGCAAAAGTACACACGAAGCAAGTTTGACCATTGTGTTTATTTTCACAAGCTAAAAGATGGATCTTTCATATATCTACTCTTGTATGTTGATGATATGCTGATTGCATCAAGGAGCCATGAAGAAATTGACAGATTGAAGGCTCAGCTAAACCAAGAGTTCGAGATGAAAGATCTCGGCGAGGCAAAGAAGATTCTTGGCATGGAGATAAGCAGAGAAAGAAACAGAAGTAAGCTTTGTCTGACTCAAAAGCAGTATTTGAAGAAAGTATTACAATGTTTTGGTCTAGACAATCAGTCAAAACCTGTAAGTACTCCACTTGCCCCTCATTTCAAGCTTAGCTCTACGATGTCTTCTAACACCGACGCGGAACGAGAATACATGTCAAAAGTTCCTTATGCAAATACAGTTGGAAGTTTGATGTATGCAATGGTGTGTACAAGACCTGACATTTCACATGCAGTTGGAGTGGTGAGTAGGTATATGCATAGTCCTGGTAAAGGACATTGGCAAGCTGTGAAATGGATGTTAAGGTATATTTTGAAAACCATTAATATTGGTTTAGTGTTTGAGCGGGATGATTCACTTGGTCATTGCGTAGTTGGATATGTTGATTCTGACTATGCTGGTGATTTGGATAAACGTCGATCAACGACTGGATATGTGTTTACTCTTGCAAAAGCTCCAGTCAGTTGGAAGTCCACTTTACAGTCTACAGTCGCTTTGTCTACGACAGAAGCAGAATATATGGCAGTTACAGAGGCTGTTAAAGAGACAATTTGGCTGCATGGGTTACTTGGTGAATTGGGAGTCGTTCAGAAACACATCACTGTGTATTGTGATAGCCAGAGTGCTATTCATTTGGCAAAGAACCAAGTCTACCATGCACGGACGAAGCACATCGATGTTAGATATCATTTTGTGCGGGAAATTGTTGAAGAAGGGGAGATCCTACTTCAAAAGATTCTAACAGCTGAAAATCCTGCAGATATGTTGACCAAAGTGGTAACAGCGATCAAGTTCAATCATTGTTTGGACTTGATTAACATCCTGCGAATTTAAACACCTACGAGGTGTGTGGTGCCAACAGGCACAATTGGAGACACTCTTTCTCATTTTGTTTGGAAGCAGTTCATTTGAATCAAGATTGAAGCCAAGGTGGAGATTGTTAGCCATTATTTCAATAGTGGCATCAATTAGTCAAAAGTTTGGCAAAGTTTGGCATCAATTAGTCAAAAATGGAGCACTTGAATTTCCACCATAGATGTGGAAATAAAATTGATGGTTGTGATTCATTCTCTTAGCCTATAAATAGGCATGCTTCATTTTGTTTTTTGAACATCAAGTAGAAGAGAACAATTCCTTTGTTTTCTCTTATGAGAGTTTGTAGTACTTGAGCATTTGGAGAGGTGCACTTGTAAAGTGTTCTTCTTTTGTAGTTTGTGAGAAAGAGTGTTTGTTTGGTGAGGTAGAGATATTTGTATTCCACATTTGTCATATTAGTGGAAATTTGGAATCTCCCTCCGTGGACGTAGGCAATTTGCCGAACCACGTAAATCTTGTGTTGTTCTCTTTCTCTTTCGAATTCGTTATTTCTATTTTTGCATTGGTCGAACCGTCGGTTAATTCGCTTCCGCACAACAGAATTTCGATTGAAAAGTACAACCCTCAGTTTCAAGCTTTATGCAGTTTGTCAAACAAAATTGGGTCCCCTATTTGGAAGAGGTTAACCTCCATTAGTAGGAGGTAGAGTATCAAATAGCATGGAAGCTTGGATAGGGTGACATCAGCATATGGCATGACAGATGGTTACATGTTGGGGGTACTTAGCCATATTCTGGAACCTATTTCATTTCAGCAAAGTAAGGTCAAAGATTTCTTTCTTAATGATTCCTGGGATATACAAAAAGTGAGATTGATACTGCCTAATTGGCTCATCAGACAGATATAGAATATCCCAATTTTTTCATCTATTGATAGGATATCCTGGCTTGCTGATAAGTCCAACCATTTTACTACTGCATCTTGTATGAAGTTGATCAAAAGAAGAGCTAACTTACAACTTTCCCCGAGGTTTGTTTGGAGTAAAGAAGTCCCTATCAAAATTTCTTTCTTCATTTAGAGATTTTGGTAATACTAGATTCCTGTAGATGAAGTATTGCAGAGAAGGTTTGGGTTTCAGTTCCCATCTAAATGTCAGTGTTGTTCCTCATTTGAATCAGTTGATCGTGCATTCCTTTCTGGCCTTGTTGCTATTCAGGTTTGGTCTCATTTTTTCCCCTAGAGCGGGCAAAAAATTTCATTAATATTCTCATCACGTGTCTGTACTATGCTCGGTGTTATGTGGGAAAAAGTTGAAGCCTTCTCGTTTGCATGTGCCTTTACTAGTCTTTTGGTTTCTGTGGGTGGATAGAAATAAATCTAAACATGAAAATAGGAGCATGTCTGTTGAGAGAATTATTAAAGCTTTTTCTGGTACTATGGAACTTATGAAAGCCTTATCAGTAGAAAGGAGTCAAAAGCCATCTAAAATGTCTGTCGGCTATTGGACAAAACCAGGGATCAACCAGATTAAAATTAACATTGTTGGTGTGAGTCAGAAGGAGGTCACTGTTTTTGATGGATTAGCTAGAAATGACTCTAGCGAAGTTCTTTTTGGTTTCAATGGGAAGTTGGTTGCAGGTTCTACAAAACTGAACCATCTCTTCAAGTTATTAAACAAGCAATTCAACTATGTATCCAAAGAGGTATTCAGAATATTGTTATTGAAGTAGATGATCCTTAGTGCTTTATCTTTGTTGAATCCAAATCACTAATGCCCCGGCAGGCTTGTTATCTTTCTAAGCAAATTCAGCAGCTTCTCAGCAAATTTGGTAATCCTATCAGGCTTGTACCTCATAGTGTTGATCAATGAGCAGAAGAAATAGCTAAGTGCTGGCAGGAGAATCACATCATCAGATATTTCACCAAGGAGGATTTGTCCAGCAAAGTTAAGAGTATTATAAGTTTGGAAGCAGAGGGGCTGCTTTATATTTCCTTTCCTAAGCAATAATCACAGATTTAAACCTCATATGTTTGTTAGTTCATTCCAAAGGGTCACATTGGTGCATATTAGTTATAGTTAGTTTTTGAAATTGTAAGGGAGTTAGTAACTCCTTGTTTACACTATTTTTACACCTTTTTGTATAATGCATATACTATATATGCATATTTGCATCATTTTATAGTTTAGGCGTAGATTTATCAGCATATATGTATAAATAGACATCCTTCATGGAGGTTAGGCATTATGGGTAACGCCCCGAATTCTAAATACCCGGAACACCACGTCATCCTTTCAATTAACTTTCAAAAATAATGATTGAGCGAAAATATATGAAATTCAATCGCATTATTTTGTAAAAATGACTCTAACGGTCAACATTTAAAATTTGAAATATAAAAATTGAGCGGAAGTAATGAAAATTCAATTTCATTTAATTCAAAAACTCAAATGTCAATAATTCAAATGTTCAAAATAACTTAGACAATAATAAGGAATTCGAAATATCAAAATTAAATATGATTAGTTTATTATTTCAAAACATATTTAATAAATCTTCAATAGCCAATATCACACGCTCCATCGCCAACTCCGTAATCTAAAAATTTGTAAGTTTAAAGAATGGATGAGCAATTCATAAAAATACTCAATGGATCAATCTGCACATAATAATAATTCGTATTACAAATGAAACACGCAGTCATTATATTCAAGTGGTCTCATGAGCAAGTAATAAATACAAATTCAAGTCTCATGCATTTAAGCAAGTAGATTCCCGTAACATAGTTTCATGCTTAAACAAGCAAGTAATTCCCATGAACATAATCATACGTGCAAGATTTATAATACAAACTAGTGTTACACCCGTGCGGTGCACGGTCATTTGTTACCTACATATATCAAATTTATATTTTAACATATGAAGTGAATATTTAATTAAAAATGAGAAATGAATGAAGACAATTAATTACAAAGGTACATACACTTGCCTTAATTATTTTTTAATTATATTTAAATAGAATTTGTAATAAATAGAAAAAATAGATATATCTGTGACATACGCTTAGAATTTTATTAAAACGAGAAATGAAAAGAAAAAGAAAAATAGATTAATGAACGTTCTTATTTCATTATCTTTCATTTTCTATTTTTAAATAAAAATATTTATGTGAAATTGACAAAGTTTTTTTTTTTTTTTTTTTTTTTTTTTTTTAAATGTAATTTATTTTCAAGAGAGGAAGACGGACCAAGAAACCTCGGGACCTGAAAATTGCAGTTATTTCAAAATCTGCATTCATTTAGATTAATTTAAATTTGAATTTTGTCTAAAATGAATAATAAAGAGTGAATTAATACTACTAATTACCATTTTAGAAAATGTGTTTTAGATAGAAAAATGGGTCAATACATATTTTTGGGAAGTACTTTCTCTTTATATATTACGTTTTTCTTCCGTGAACATATTTAGTCCTTATTTGAGCTCTCATTATCTACAAAATGAGTTTAATAATAATGATTTTGTGTGTAGCGCCACGAGTTCTGAATATCCGGTTCACCACGTCATCGTCTGATCTAACTTTTAAAATAATATTTTAGTGGAAGAAAGAACTGAAATTCATTTTTGGCAACATTAAATAAACTGTAATAGTCGATAAAATTGAAAAAAATTATGAAACAATTCGAAATAATAAATCGAGCCATTAATATTGTAAAGCAATTGACAATGTCATAATTTCTCAAATAACTGAAATTCTCAAAATTATCCAATGTTTGAAAATACGGAAATCATTAAAATAGGATTTTTAACCATTTAACGTCTATTGCCACAATCATCCATCACTTGTCACCCTCTCTGAAATCTGCAAATGTTGTTAAAATAGGCATGACCATTTCATAGAAATACTCAGTAGACTCATCGCCAATTAATTAATTTACAATATAATTGAACACGTAAATGCAGGCTCTTTAGAAACATAGGGTGTGGGTAGTCTCTTCTCGTGCATTAAAGCACGTGGATTCTCTTTGAAAAATCATAAGCTCTTTAAAAATCGGGTGTGGGTAGTCTCGTCTCGTGCACATAAGGCACGTAAGTTATGCATAACATCATCATTTATCTTGCAAGATATTCTCTTCTTTCTTTCTCATGCATAAAAGCAAGTAAGTTATGTCAAGTATAACAACATAATTATTTTCGAAGAAATACATTCTCGTCTCTTTTCATAAAAATGACTTTTACATAAGTCACATAACATACACATTCACATGCAATCATAATTTAAATCAATTAATAGGGGCGAGTCTACCTTAAATTTGACGAGTGCAAAGTTGAGGGGGAAACGACTTCAATCCTTTAAATCTCCGTACGCTTCATCTAGCCATTTAGAAAATAAATTAAATTAGTCTTTTGAAATTTATAGTTTAAAAATGATAATTTACAATTTGGGGATTGAAATTGATGATTTGAAAGTTGAGGGGCTAAAATGAGTAATTTGAAAGTTGAGGAACTAAAATGAATACTTTGAAAGTTGAGGGACTAAAATGAATAATTTGAAAGTTGATGGACTAAAATGAATACTTTGAAAGTTGAGGGACTAAAATGGATAATTTGAAAGTTGAGGGACTAAAATGTAAATTTTCAAAAAGTTAGGTCGAAGCTCAAAATGAATATTAAATTTTAGAGCTTGAAATAGGTGATTTTAAAAATGAAGGGGCTGATTAAATATCATTTAAAAACTTAAGGACCAAAGTGCAATTTTCTAAAAATCAAAATATTAAAATAAATTCTTACTCTCTCTCTCTCTCTCTCTTTACCCATTTCAGTCAAAGACACAGAGAGGGGAGGGAGCGAATCCGGCGCTCCCCTTTGCACAAACCGGTCTTCAGCCGGCGAGGTGCGCCGGAGAAACGCCGACGAGGGTGGCGGCAAGCGACGGTTCAAGAGGGGTTCAAGTTTGTGCGAGATTGGGTGTCAAAACCGAGGCCAAAAACGAGCTGGGTTCGTGATTTTTCCAGCGGAGCAACCGGCGAATGAGGTAAGAAAAAGGATTTCCGGGGTTATAGGTTCTCCTCTTTGGGTTTGATTTTGGTTGAGATTGGAGGGGATTTGGTTGAGGTTGTGCAGAGGCGGAGGCAGTGTGGTTGGTGGTGGTGGTGCAGGTGGTTTGACGGACTGGGTTGTGGAACTGCAGACGGTTTGGGTGGTGGTTGCGTTGGTGTTGCTGGTGGTGGTTGCGTTGGTGTTGGGCGATGGAGACGGAGGTGAGCTGGAGGTGGTTATGGTGACGATTGTTCAATAGTGATGACGGTGGTGATGGCTGCTAGGTTGGCAGCTGGTGGTGAATGGTGGCCGTGACTGTGGAGGTTGGTGGCTGGAGATGATGATGATGATGATGATGATGACGACGACGACGACGACGAAGAAGAAGGTGGCGGTGGTGATGGCTGCTATTTGTGGTGGTTGTGCGATGAGTGGTGGTGACTGCTGAAATGTGGCAGTGGTGATTGAGGTGGTGATGGTGAGCTTGGGGTTGCTGGAAGAGGCTGCAATGGAGTTGGGAGAGGTTGGCTGCGTGAAGGGAGAGGTTGATGAGGAAATGGAAATGCAAATTGGGTTTGTTGGATCAGGGTTGTGGGGTGTGGTGATGTATAAAGAGGGGTTGGGAAATGTGAGAGTATGGTATGGGATTGATGTGATAGGTGGGAGTTGGTGGTGTGAAATCTTGAGAAGCATTGCACGTAGTTCGAGGAAAAATTCGCACGCGAAATCAACTGAGTCGGAAGAATGAAACTGATAAAATGAGATTGATGAAATTTGGGATTTAAAGCGATTTTGAAAATAATAATTTAGCTAAATAAATAAAGTAATAAAATTTTGAAAATTCGAAATTTAATTTAAAATTGAATTAACTCGATATTTCTCGACTTGGCTAGACGAACGCGTCGTGAAGTTAACTTAAAAATGGGCGAGATCGCAGCGACACGGTGTTCGAAATTTTAAAATAATTATTTAATCGCGTGGAAAATTCTTGGTCGCTACATTGTGGAGAATGTATACTTAAGCACCTGTTTGAGACTCATTATTTCAAGTAATATAATTTGTAACAATAAATTTTGGTAAAATGAGTTGTTAAAAAGTATGATTTTATTTTTTTAATTTAAATGTAAATTATAGGAGCAATATTTTTTATTATTATTATTTTAACTAAGTTGCCACAATTATAATACTTAGGAACTTAAATAACTTACCGCTTGAAAAAAAAAAAAAATACTTCAATGACCATTTGCATAACTATTCAATTTTAATGATTATTAATGCAATTAATCTTTTCAAAATATAATTTCTAGATTATCACGAATAATTTATCACTATCCGAATAGTACTATTAGAATTGGTACTAACTATCTTATTACAATATTTGATATTTAAATTTATTAAACAATTATTTCATTTCATATTTACTTTAATATTACAAATTAAATAGATATGGTCATATATTTAAATAAATGTAGCAAATTAAGCAGTAGAAAATGTTAGTTTTGATTAAATTTTAACGAATGTATATCGTAAATATATTTAACTTTATTTACTAAGAAATCATCTATGCATCTCGATTCATAAAAGTGACACGGTTGTTTAACCCACAAGACATAATACTTTATCACTTACTCATATGAAATGGATTTTTCAAGAATCAATTTTTCTGAACATTCATTTTCAATCACACATTCTTTAAAAAACAATATTTTACATTTTTTCATACTAATTTTGAACTATACATTTTAAAAAAATCAAAGTCAAATAGTCAAAATAATAATTTGAAAATCTCGCAATTATCATGATACGACAACCGATTAAAGTTGAAGACCACGAAATTATACAAATAATCTTATGCCCTATAATCTTTAAAAATTTATTAAAATTAAGAATGATTAAAAATATTAATCAATCTATTGATATTATTAACTAAAAAGAAACCAAAGCATTAATTATTTAAAATTAGTCATCGTTCAATAATTTTTATATAAATTATTTATAAGCAGCATGTTTTTTCAACTACATATATATTTCAGAAAATATGATTTTTAATATTAAAGCTGACAAATGATTTGACAATTAATATTTAAAACACAATTTTTATATTGATGGCTATACATAGAATTTATAATATTAAAAACAACAAATAAATAAATAAAATAATTAAATGATAATTTTAATACTGATTACTAAAATATTAATTGAATTCATTTAGTATTAGTGTTAATAATAAAATTGAAATAGATTAAAAAAATATCAACCATTATTTAGTATCTACCATAATATATATATATATATATATATATATATATATATATATATATATATATATATATATATATATATTATGCAATAAATGCGTTGACATTTATCCAGATTTTGCATTCACATTTAATATACATCAATTTTGCATTCACACTAATTCACTTTACATTCACACTATTTAATTCTATGGGACCTTACTATTTATAGAAATAGAAAAATGGGCGAGAAACTGTTTTGAGGAACTACCTTGCTTTTATATATTATAAAAACTAGAACAAAAAATTAATCATCTATGATTAAAATGAATTTAGTTAACTAATTATAGATAATATTATAAGATTTAAATGATATAATTTAAAATGAATTAGATATTGAGGAAAAATATAAAATATAAAATAAAACTTTACCTTTAATTTTTTATATGACTTTACGGAAAATATATTTATAATTTGCTTTCACTTGTTAGCTTCCATTAAACTTCTCAATGTGATCTATAATTTGACACATATATTACATATTTTTCGATTTCAAAATAATACAATAATTATTAAAAGAATAATAATAAAATAGGAAAAAAAACATTTTGATATTATTAATAACATAGCACGGATGCTAATGCAATTAATGACACATGTAAAATAATAATTATTAAAATATTTAATATACTATTTTTAGAAAAAAAATTTCCAAATTTAAAATTTTTTTTGGCGGGATAATATGTGTGTATTTTAGTGACGGCTATTCTACTTTAATAATAATAATAATAATAATAATAATAATAATAATAATAATAATAATAATAATAATAATAAAATTAAGATAATTATTTATGCGCATTTTAGAAAATAAGTTTGTTGGTAGAGTCTACCTTTTTTTCTCATGTTTTGAGCGAAGATGAATAAAACTTTCAAGTGTTTTCCCGCCTTGTCTAGCAATATAAAATAAATAATTAAAATCAGATTTTTTGAATAATCAAGTCTTAGAAAGTGAACATGTGTAAAATAAGGTTTTAGATGTTTTAAGGACTAAATAGTGCAATTGGAAGAATCAGGGACTGGCTCATGCAAGTAACTGGAATTGTGGACTTTTTTTAAAAAACTCAAAAAGTTCCTGGCCAAATTATATTTCAGCAGAAACTCATGGGTCGAAATAAATTGATTTTGAAAGTTTAAGGCTAAAATAACAATTTAAGGAATCATTATCATTTGGGCTGACTCAAAACTTTTAAAACAATTGGGGCTAAAATAAATACGTTTAAAACATGGGGACTAAAGTGGCTATTTTACATAAAATCCCACTTCTCAGTTAAGGCCTTGTTCCGCGGCTGGTTATAGGGAAGTGGAAATTACATATAGGCATGCTTTTTAAGATTCAATTTCAAATGTAAGATTAAATTTAAATAACTTCAAAAATCAGGTCTTATTATAAATTTATATTATTATAAATTTCAGTAATTATTAAATTAAATTAAACAACCTTAAAACCCTAATATAGGTCTAATTTTTTCAACCATAAAGTACCATCCCACGACCTCCGTCCCTTCCCTCGTCTGGCACACCCATCCCCGCCGGATTCTGCAGCTTCGAAGTCGTTGGCGACATTACTTCAAGGTAAGCAACGCGCCGTTGCATCGATCTAGGTAGTGACGCAGTGGTGCAGCTCCATCGATACCTATCCGACGACCTTCGCCTCTTCCCCCTTCTGGTAAACGCATCCCTGCCGGATTCTACCAACTTCGAAATCACTGGTGACACTACTTCAAGGTAAGTAATGGCGGCGCCGCTTCATCGATCTAGATGCTCCGCTGCACTGCCATTCCTAAGTTTATCGCCGCTGACCATGTCTTTGAAGTCCTGCAATTCGAGCACTGCCATCTCATCAAAATCAAACATCTCTTGACCCTCTTTGTCGCCAAAATTTGGGGGTGTTTAAAAATGTAGAAATTGATTGTGGGTGAAGGGTGGCAGATCTATTTTGCTTGGGTCGTGTGAGTGGCAGTTATAGATTATGGAGGTTGTGTAGGTGGCGTGACGGTGGTGGTTTCCTTGAATCTTGGTTTGTACATTTTGTGTGTTTGGGGCTGGGGGTGGAGTTGAACGGTGGTTGTGATCGTGGGGGTTGCGACGGTGAGTGTTGACTGGTGCTGCAAGGGTGTAGATCGATGGGTAGGTATTGTGGTCTCAGGTCACATGTGGGTCGGGTCGAGCTGCTAGTCTGTTGTGACCTTAAAAAATGGTGGTTGTAACCTACAAAATTTGTTACTTGTGACCTTATAAACAGTGATTGTGACCAGAAATAATGGTGATTTTGACTTCATCTTGAATAAATGTGACATAATCATAACATGTGATCCTAAAATCAAACTTGTGACCTAAAAATGTGTGTTTGTAACTTGATAATATAATATTTTTAATTATTTAATTAATTTAATATTAAATAAAACCTGATTTTTGAAATTTTATAGGTTTTAATCTTAATTTTGAAATTTGCATTTATAATCACATTATTTATGTATTTTTCCCTATAGGGAATTTACTCAGTGTTCGGTTGGGGTATTATAACCAAAATTATATTCTACACAATTTTTCAAATTACTTTTTAACCACACACATTTGCTTTCTCCAATTTTCAATCACATTTTACCTAGAAAATACAAAAAAAAAAAAAAAAACACGTGACTGAATGCCGCCAAACAGACTGTTAAATTTATTTGATTGATTTATTTGTGTTTTCTAGGTAAGATATGAGGTTAAAAATTGTAGAGGGAAAATGTGTGTGGTTAAAAAATATCATGAGAAATTGTGTAAATTTAAAAATTTACACAATTTCTCATATCACTTTTTAACCACACATATTTTTCCTCTCTAATTTTTAACTCCACATCTTCTCTAGAAAATACAAATAAATCAACTAAATAATTTAAGCCCATGCTTGGCCCCCAATTTTTGGGAAAAATTATGATTTGAAATAGTATTTTTGGGAGAATGTATGATTAAAATTTGTTTGAAGAATCAAATATTGTTGATTTTACTAAAATGAATGGTTGAAATTGAGGCACTAAGAGCTTGTTTTTGGAAATGTGAAATTTTTTTATTTTTTTGGTTTTTATTTATTTTTTTATTATGAAAGTGTGGTTTAAAAATATTTAAAATGTCAAAAATTATGAATTTGACTAAAAATAACTGTTTGAGATTGAATTTGAAAAATTATGATTAAATTTTGACATTACCAATCAAGTTCTAAATTTACTAATGTCAGCAGCAGAACAAGGCCTTCAAATATAACAAATCCTCGATCTCTCTCTCTCTCTCTCTCTCTCTCTACATCACGAAACGGAGAGGAGAGGATCGGCGACCGGTGACGGTCCATCCCATGGGCTGCCGGTGCATTTCACCGGCGCTATGCTGGCGGTAGCGCCGCCGTCACGTGGCGGCAATGAGGTCAGTGGACGGGTGGTGAAAGGGTAGAATTTGGGGCTAGTTTTTGGCGAGAATCGAGGCTGTTGAGTTGTGATTGAAGCTGCGATTCAGTCAATAACTCCGATCGAAGCGGCCGGTGGTCGAGGTGAGTTGTTTGGTTAGTTTATTTCTTGGTTTTTTGGGCTCGATTGAATGTCGAAGACTCAAAACCGAACTGGGCAGTGTGGTTTTTGAGGTGATTGGTGGCGGTGATGGAGGATCGGCTGATTGGGTTGTAATGGTGAAGATGCTGCACGGTTGAGGAGTTATGGACAGTAGTAGGCGATGTGGTGTGCAGGATTTGGTCGGTCGTGGCGTTGGTGGCCGGTTTCTGCTGTGGAGTTTTTGAGCATGGTTGCGGTGATGTGCAGTGGAAGGCTCTGGTTGTGGTTTGTGTGCAAACGGCAGTGTAATGGTGGATTGAACTTGGTTGTTACGGGAAGTCCCTGCCAAAACATGCGGTTTAGGGGAAAGAGTATTACCGAGAGTTGATGCTGAATTTGCGTTTCCTGCCCTTGTGTCGTTCATGTAGCATTGTTCATGTACAAATATATTAATTCTTATTCAATGTCTCATGTTCAGAAATCACAACCAATGCTACAAATAATTTTTTTCCTTCTTGTTTCTTTCTACTTATATATTACAAGAAGACAAACTTGCATGAGAGTACAACAAAGCAAACAGTTGTCCTCAACTACACAAACAAACAATTTAACAACTTGTTCCGGCAACCTCAATGTAAACCTATGATAGAACCAAGGTAATCAAAGACAGATTAGCAAAACACCATATTCTTAAGCCGTCCAAATCAACATATTTTTAACCCTTTTTCTCTTCCTTTTTATACACTTCTATTTCACAACCCCATAATTTCCTATTCCATAAGTTGGCTAAGCCAACAAAGAAGAGTTTAGGCCTCGAAAAATGGCGATGTTTTCTCGGACAGACACAAGTAGGAGCCTGGAGAGCCTGCTGGATACTGACAAAGCCGCGCAGGGAAAAAAGAACATGGTCGGGCAACCTACGCGAAAGCATGTTCCGGGACATGGTCTTGAGTTCAACAACTTATCTTATAGTATTACGAAGAAGCAGAAAAAAGATGGTGTTTGGATTCAAAAGGAAATTTATCTTCTTAATGATATTTCGGGGCAGGCCATGAGGGGAGAAGTTATGGCCATCATGGGGCCTAGTGGTGCCGGAAAATCAACTTTTCTTGACGCTTTGGCCGGACGGATTGCTCAGGGGAGTCTTCAAGGTTCTGTCAGAATCGACGGCAAACCAGTAAGTTTGTTCATGCATCATCTGATCTTACCATTTTTGTTAAGAACTTCACAGTACTTAATTCTATGAAGCTCGGATACGCTCCCGTCTCCATATATCTGACACTCTTTAGAGATATATATGTGTGCGTGTGTCTAACGTGCCTCATGGCAATGGCATGTCCTACATTTTTTATGCTAATTCTTGAAATAAGAGGTACGCAATCTCAATGTGTCTGATTGTTAAATTTTTGAAATCTAAAATCAGGAAAGAATTAATTATGAAACTATTTGTGGAAAAGGGTGAAAATATTGAAGGAAAATCATGTTTAATAAATTTAGATCTGCAGTATGCAGTTTCTTGATACAAGAATACTTTTATCTTGTTTCTGTAGTCTACACAGTTGTAGTGTACAACAAATATTCAATCATATTTAACTCACCTCCAGAATGATCATGTTCGTAAACTTAACATCGTACGAGCTTGTTGGGTCTAAGGCATCTCCGATAGTTTATCCCAAATTTGAGGTAGACTCAAATTATTCTCCAACAGCTTAACCTCAAATTTGGGGTCTAGCCGTCTAGGGAATAGTACCAATTTTCTTATAATTTCTTAATATTTTTACCTTCATTATAAATTTTTTAATTAATGACTTTAATTTAAATTAATAGCTAACGCGTAGAATAGACCAAATTAAATTATTGTGAACAAAAATATTTTTTTTTAGAAAAAATTAAATTAACAATTATCTAATTATAACATTTCAAATTAAATAATAATAATTATATAATTACAAATATGATTATTACTATAACAACACATTATTAGACTAATTATAAATGTTTGGTATTTAAATTAAATATGAAAATGGTAATATGGTAAATAACCCCATTGGAGATGATTTTACCCCAAATTAGGGATATGGTTGGAGATGGCCTCATGGCCTAAGTAAGCACACTCCTAATGGGATATTAGAGCCTATTTGGTTTAGGAAAAATTGAATTTTTTTTGAATGTGGTTAAAATTTTGTTAAAAAGTTTGTAAAGTGGTGGGTCCCATAGAAACGTATTGTTGAAAATGAATTTGAGGAGAAATTTGTTGAATTTCTCTTGAACCAAACAAACTTATATCAAGTTATGAGAGATATTTTTTTTCCCTCTGCAGGTAACAACTAGCTATATGAAGATGATTTCATCTTATGTGATGCAAGATGATCAGCTCTTCCCCATGTTGACAGTTTATGAGACATTTATGTTTGCAGCTGAAGTTAGGCTTCCACCTTACATAACCACTGCTGAAAAGAAGAAAAGAGTCTTTGAACTCATAGATCAGCTCGGCTTAACGGTTCAACTTCAATCCCCCTTCCCTGACCCATTTTCTCTGGTTCTTCACTTCCTAATTTGAGTAGTTTTGTGGCTGACAATACAGAGTGCGACTCATACGTATATCGGAAATGACGGAACAAGAGGAGTCTCGGGTGGAGAAAGACGAAGAGTGTCTATTGGTATTGACATAATCCACAAACCTTCCCTTCTATTTCTTGATGAGCCTACATCAGGTCTTGATTCGACCAGCGCTTTCAGCGTTGTAGAAAAGGTTAAGGACATCGCACGTAGTGGCAGCATAGTCCTCATGACAATCCACCAGCCTTCCTTCAGAATTCAAATGCTCCTGGACAATATCATTGTCTTGGCAAGGTATTAATTAAACCTACTCAAAATGTAGTAATTTGAATATGAAATTTTCTAAGTAAATAAAATTTGGCAACAGGGGGAGACTGGTATACGTGGGAAGTCCAACATCACTTCCTGGATTTCTTACTGGATTTGGAAGATCGGTTCCAGATGGTGAAAACAGCCTAGAGTATCTCCTAGATGTCATCAAAGAGTACGATGAATCAACTGTTGGACTCGATCCGCTAGTGTTGTATCAACACGATGGAATCAAACCTGACCAAGTGGCTCAAACCCCAGTTCGGAAAACACCGAGAAGGCCTAAAACACCTGTTACTCCTCATCACAGCAAGAGCCCCTGGTCAAAGCACTTCAATCTCCGAAGTGGCCAGTTCTCAAGTGGAAATATGACACCTACTGCAGTTTCTGGACAATTTAGTTACAATGAAGACGACGATGATGACAATTTTGATAACTCCTTGGAACGCAAGTCAGCTCAAACGTCTAGGAGCACAGTTAGCGGAGTACATAATCCTCGCTTGGCTTCTCACTTCTACAAAGATTTTTCGGTTTGGCTCTACAATGGTGTTACAGCAACTCCTCGCCGCCCCCCTACTTGGACTCCAGCACGAACGCCAGGACAAACTCCAATATCCAGTTCAAGAAGTCATATTTTAAGCAGATACTCAAGTCCTGCACAAGCTAAGACCCCGGTAATCTTCAGCCCAGCAACTAATCCGTACGCTGCTTCTTATGAAGAATTTGACATTGAAGAAGTACTTGATGAACCAGAGCATAGGCACAAATTTGCAAATCCATGGCTTCGTGAAGTGGCTGTCTTGTCATGGCGCACTGCACTCAATGTAGTACGCACCCCAGAGCTTTTCTTATCTCGTGAGATTGTCTTGACAGTAATGGCTCTCGTCCTGTCTTCCCTTTTCAAAAATTTGCATGGTGACGATTTCAAAACCATCAACCGACTTCTCAATTTCTATATCTTTTCCATTTGTCTGGTCTTCTTTTCTTCAAATGATGCTGTCCCAACTTTTATCCAAGAAAGATTCATCTTCATACGAGAGACCTCTCACAATGCGTACCGTGCTTCTTCTTATGTCATCTCGTCCCTCATAGTTTACCTCCCATTTTTCGCGATACAAGGCTTCACATTTGCAGCAATTACACGATTCATCCTTCGTTTCCATGGTAGCCTTACATCGTTCTGGCTAATCCTTTATGCCTCACTCATAACGACAAATGCTTACGTGATGCTAGTCAGTGCAATGGTTCCAAGTTACATAACAGGGTATGCTGTTGTCATAGCCACGACAGCCCTCTTCTTCTTGACCTGTGGATTCTTCTTGAAACTATCCCAAATTCCAGGTTACTGGAAATGGCTGCATTACATTTCTGCAATCAAATATCCGTTCGAGGCATTGCTAATAAATGAGTTCAAGGGAACAAGATGTTATACTGGCAAACCTGAGGATCTTTCGCCTGGTCCTCTGGGAGATGTGAAAATAAGCAAACTGCACAACACAACATTCACAACTCTGGGACCAAACTGCAATTTGATTGGTGAAGATGTTCTGTTTTCCATGGATATTCACAAGATTGAGAATATTTGGATTGACATTGGCATTTTGCTCGCTTGGGGAGTGCTCTATCGATTTTGCTTCTACGTAGTTCTTAGATTTTATTCCAAGAACGAGAGAAAATGAAGTTCGGATAAATTTAGTTGTGAATGTATCAATACATCTCTGACTTAAAAAATTCTCTTCTGTTAACGTTTGTTTCAAAGGCGAATATATTGTAATGTTTAGTGAAGTGTAAAAGCTTCATTTTGGTCCCAATGCCATATTGAGTTAATTTTATGACTTAAGGTGACTTATAAATGAAGATGAATTTTGAGAATAGAATGTGGATATAGAATTCTAAAAGTTCATATAAATGAGGCAAATTTTCAAGTTGAACATATAAGCAATGTTTTGAAACTCGGCCCGGGCATCAACCCGAAAAAGAAAAGGGTCAGTGGGTCGACCTGATATATTAAATAAATTATCAAAAAAATTGGACAATAGGAATTGAGAGCAACTATATTTTTTAGTTTTAGATTTTTTAGATTATTTTAATTACTTTAAGACATTAAATAATTTTTTTATATTAAACTAGATTTTATATATAAATATTAAATATTTATTAATTTTAAAATTATTAGTTCAAAGAAAATATAGATTATTTGTTATTAATTATATTTATTATACTATAATTTATTTCTAAAGTTTAAATATTAAAAGTATTTAACCCATAAAAATTAAAAAAAAATGATTCTAAAGGTATTATTCTGAGTTTCTAACAGTGAGTAAAAATAATTGGAGAATTAAATAAATAAAGCAGAATGAAAAGAAAAAGAAAATTCAAAATGGAGGGATTGCTTTTTTTTTTTTTTAAAAAAAAAGAAAAAGAAAGAAGAAAGAGTGGTATTTAACAATTTATGTTGTTTAATAATTATAAAATAAAATGTTCAAAAGTGACAAATAAGTAGTGTAGACAGCAACTCAGGAATATTATGGTTTTCACTTCACTTGTCACTATTCAATGTCTTGGCATAAGAATCCCACATCGAAAATTCAAAGAAGGAATGCGTGAGAGCAATTATATATTGCGGCTTGCCTGTGGGTGATTTCACTTATGCGGTTGGGCTTCTTTTATGCAGCCCATGACTATGTAACATTCAAAAAATAAACAAATAAAATAAAAAAGTTGAAATTTAAGTCGTTAAACATGGTACCGGGTTGGTGGGTATTAGTTGGGTTTTTTTTATATACGGGTTTTACGACTTTTTGACCCGGTTTTACCGATCGGACCGCCTGGCAATTCACATGTGGAAATAATCAAACAGAAATGAATTGGACAAAGCTCTTTGAAATTTTTTCTCTGCCTTCTCTCCAGAAAAAAACTCTCATCTAATCACTTCACCCCCTTTGGGAGTGTCGTCGGCTCAAAAACCAGACTCCACAACCACGACTCCGTCACCACCCCGTCACCACCGGCCACTACTCCCTAAACATCAACCCAAAACACCATCTTGCCCTCTGATGTTCAAAGGAACTACAAGAAATCTTTTGCTTCAATTCTCATACCGGATTATCATCCTACTGTGCAACAAAAGTCCCCCCCCCCCCCCCCCCCTTACATGAAAGAAAACCGACCGTCATATAAAAGGAAGAAGAAGTAAAAATTATGTCCAATCCTTTCCAGTTTACACTTGTGGGAAAGTTCTCATGGCTGGCTTAAGTATGCAAGAGTACTTCAATTATTTTCATCTTTAAGTTTTATTGGAGAGTACAAGATTGGGCACATTGCTGATAAACATATTCTTATCCAATTTATTAAAGAGGAGGATTACATGAGATTATGGTTAAAACAAATTCATTACCTTGATAACTTTCCAATGAGAAATTTTAAGTGGTCTATTCATTTTCACCAGAAGTAGAGACCTTCATTGCTCCCATTTGGGTTACCTTTCCGCTTCTTCCCATTTTTGTTTTAGAAAAATTGGCCTCGTTCTATCTTACTAGTTTGATTGGAAGGCCATTGAGAATGGATGAGGCCACGACATATAGAAAGCGGCATAGTGTTGCTAGTTTATGCATTGAGGTTGATCTTTGTAAAGATTTGCCTAAATTCATTTGGGTTGCTTATGAAGATTAATGGTAAGGAATTTGGTTTTTTTGGCAACAAGTGGAATATGAAAACATACCAAAATTTTGTCATCTTTGTAAACATGTTGGCCACACTCAAACTCTTTGTAAGACTCAAAACAATAATGATGCTTCAATGGTGGTTGTCAGAGATGGGACGATGGCAATTGGTGGCGCCACCCATGATCGAGCAAAGGGGATCAAGGTTAATAATGAAACTTTGGAAAAGAATAGGATATTTTCAAGCAATATTGAAAAAGGAGCAGCTTCTACTTCAATTGCAACTTCTATTTTAATTCTGACCACAACTAACCCTAATCGGGAGGGTGAGTCATTGATGATGGTACAAGATCAATGGAACAATTCAAAAGTTATGTGGAGACCAATTGATGGAAATAATGCTAAATCTCGAAAATCAAGGGATTTGGATAAGGAAAATCTACTTAATCAAAATTCCATAAGAAATAAGAGGGAAAATATTACTTACTTTTCATTGAACGATGGAAAAATTACTCATACTTTTCACTGAAAAGATAATAAAATGATTTTGGTAAGAATGTAAGAGTATATTATTGGGATTTGGGTTGAAGCTCGAATTCACGTAGCATTTGAATGATAGTTCCTTCAAGTAAGCCGTTGGCTTCAACAATTATCATTTGGAGACCTTAGTTATCATATCCTTGATTTGCTCCATACGTTTCGTTACACGGGGCTGATGAGTGGGAACAAGGCTGATGCGAACCCCTTCGGCGCGATGACCGAAAATTCCCATAACAATTTTAATACCAACCCAAGAAAGCTAAAGTGGTAAATAAATGGATAAACACCTTAACCCAAGTTTAATTCTAACCCAAAATTCAAGGATTAACAAACCCTAGCCCAATGGGGGTCACTTAAACAAATTCCAAGGTGGCGAAAAATAAACAACAATACAAGAATAATAATATTCAAGATAAAGTTAATTAAGTTCCAAGAAGATACAAGATCAAAGAGGTTTAACCTTACCTCAAGAAGGGGGACTTCAAGCCCTAGCTCTCAAGAGCTCTCTAATGAACAAACCAAGTTGTCTTACAAAATGAAGAGAAATGAGAATATAATGTACAAAATTGGGCAAAAAGGTGCAAATTTCGAAAATTGCAACAAAACCCCGTTTTTGTGGAAATTACAACAAAAACCCCGCTATTTCATTTCGGAGGACTTTCGGTCGACCGAAAGATAAGTTTCGGTCGACCGAACTTATTTCGGTCGATCTCATGGTCGACCGAAACAGGACTTTCGGTCGACCTTTGCTCATCCGATACTGACTGAGGCTTGATTCAAAAAAACTCTGCAGACTTTCGGTCGACCAGAATTAGTTTCGGTCGACCGAAATTGGCTGTTTCCAATTTCGTCTTCTTTTTGGCTCCAACTTGATTCTCGACTTGCTTTTCTTGATTTATTCACATTGTTTAGTCTTGAATCTTGAACCTCTTCAACTTCGAATCTCGTCATGGGTCCCACGGGTACGTGCATCGAGGTTTGACTTTCCCGATTCTCATCATCCCCTCCCTCTTGAAAATGATTCGACCTCGAATCTTGCTTGAATGCACTATCGTGAAACTCCTTGAACTTTGATCTTGCAACATTGTGGATCACAGGTTCATGCGTTGAAGTTGGACCTTCCCGATTCTCATCATCTCCTCCATCTCGAAAGAGATTCGACCTTGAATCGGCACCTACAATAAAAATAGAAAATTCAGACACAATAAATGTAACTGAAATTTCATACTCACCGTGCAAAGTCAATTTGTAGGCGTTGCCAAAAGCCTGAGATGTGCCAACACTGCAAAGTAGCAATTTGGATTTTATTTGATTGGGGGGTCGCTCCTTCCACGAATGGGAATACATCCAGCCGCCCGGGTCAAATGGAATATGCTTCCTACCATGGTTGGCATTGGAAATAAATTGTATTCCAATTCCCCTGAATGGAAGCTCGAGCCTCCTGCAAAGGGGCTTAACCAAAGGTGCATTCTCGTGCCCACCTAAACCAACTCTTTCTTCGATAAACATGTGCATAAAGTTCAACAGAGTTAATAGGTTAAAGTCACAAGCAATTTTAAGTGGAGAAAACTTGCTATTATGATGAGCAATTAAATCGCAAGCAAATTTAACAACCACAAAATTAGCACCAATTTCATGCAATTGCACAACTTCCTGAAAGAAAATATTAGCTATGTTGATGACCTTGTTGGTTTCGTGACATGCAATCAAATGTGACCCTTTAATACTCCTACCAACAATCACAAAAATAGCTTCATTTTCTTTTTTTGTTCTAAGTAAACCCATTGTCAAATTTATAGAATTAATAATCCAAGGTTTACTCATGATGGGTAAATATGTATGGAATTCTTGGGGAAAAAACTTGGATTTAACCATTTTGCAAGTTCGGAATTTACTACAAGTGCAAACATGTTCAACACCAATCTTCAAAATAGGCCAATAAAATTGATCACATAATACCCCTAAAACCCCATTGATTTTAAATCGCCCCATCAAACAATCATCATGTGCTCCCCCCACTAGCAATTTACGCATGACACATTTACAAGGACACAATCCAACTTTCCAAAACAAATAATCATCATGCCCATAGAATCCATCAAAATATTGCTCACAACATGATTCATGAATTTTTAACAAATTCGGATAGTTAACATGCATGCTCTTACTATGTTCAACACGAAATGAGGGAGCATCTATAAATGTTAGAAGCGAAGTCCTTTTATCATCAAGACATCCCAAATAATCTTTCCCATGGACTCCTCTATCTAGCATTTCCTTTAGAGAGCGAATATGCAAGTCAAGCATATTTTCACAAAATAAGGATTCAACATGCCCATGAAATGTACTATATGCAACATTTTACATTAAGCAATTGGGCACACGCAAAAAGTTGCATTTACACATTAAGCACTCATCGTGACAATGATCCTTACCACATGTTACATTTTCACAAGTCAACAACACACTTGTCAAATCTACATCAAGATCATACAACCCTCTAATGTATTCAAAACACAATAACCTTGCATTCAAAGAAATGTTAGGAGCATACCTCCTCGATGTTGCATTGGTTATCCCATTTTCTTTACCTCGGTTGTACTCGTTGTTGTAGGAAAATGTTTCCATGAATTTCTTCCACAAGGCATGCTTTTGGAGTTCTTTGTTGCCTTGATAAGTTGGCCTCACAATTTCCTGCAACAAAGAAATAACCAAACTAGGGAGGGAAGTGTTAGAATATTCAAGAGTAAAGAACATTTTGGAGTGACCTCTTCTCTCAATTTCTTTGGTGGCACTCATCACTTCCTCACCTTTTTCTGAGGTAGAATCCCCAACCCTCGGTTCTTCTCTCACCTCTCCTTTTTCTGGAGTCGTGGCTCCAACCCTCATTGCCTCTCCTTTTTCTAGGGACGTGGCCCCAACTCTCTTGCTCTCATTTTTATTTTCTTCAATTTTATCAATTGAAGGTTCTTTTGTTTTCCTATCCTCCCCTTCGTCCTCTTCTTTTTCCTTCTCCTTCTCCTTTTCTTCCTCGAATTCCTTCTTGAGCTTCATTTGGTCTTTGCATACTTCTTCCGAGCTCAAAGATAAGATCACAACCTTTTTTCCATTCATTTTGAAGCTACACCGGTTCCTCCCCCTATCAAGATTCACATTTCGCTCACATTGCCAAGGTCTTCCCAAAATTATGTGAGTAGTGTGTAAGGGAACCACATCACATAATATTTGATCACTATAAGTACCAATGTGAAAAGTAAGAAGAACTTGTTCACTTACCCTCACCTCCCCATAGTCATTCAACCTTTGCAATACATAGGGATTAGGATGCTTCATAACCGGTAACCCCAATTTCTCCACCCTACTAGCACTCACCAAATTTGTGCCAATCTCCCTATCTATCATGAGACTACATGGTTTATCACTCACTAGGCATCTAGTGTAGAAATTATCCTCCTCATGTTTCTCCATCTCATTAGCATGGGCCAAAGATTGTGGTGGCCTAGCATTCATCTCCTTCACTACTTCTCTACCTCCACTACCTTCCCTCCTATGGAATGATGAAGTCTTCATTTGCTCAATATCAATCTTCTCATCCATTCCATTTCCACTCCTATCTATCCATTCTCTTCGTCTCCTACCCATTCTCCAATCTTTTTCCACTTTTCCACTTATACCCATTCCATGAAGTGATGAATTTTGCATTCTCGCACTATCAATATTTTCATCAACTCCATTCCTACCAACCCACTCTCTTCTTCTTCTACCCATTCTCCCATCTCCTTCAACTTCTCCTTCATTATCATCCCTCATAATTTTCCTATTCAAACTCCCATTTTGTTTTCTAACTCCATCCCTATACACTACGTTCTCAAGATTATCCCTCATCCTTCTTCTACTACACATCATTTCTTCACCTCCCCTATTTGATGTACTCTCCCCTCTTGTTCCTAAATTTTCAAACTCACCCCTACTTTTCTCCATTTGTTTAGCCATGATGGTTGAAATATTTTGTAACAAGTACTTCAAATCTTGAGTTTGAGCATTGGAATTTGACATGGTGTGCAAGTGTGAAAGTGTTCTCACAAGAATAATTTTCACTCGTGTTTCACTCAATTTAGGCTTTTACCCTCTAATGAGCTCACCACTCTTGCCTTTTTCCACTCAAAATCTCCTTTCTCAAGTTCTCCAAGGAAGGTAATCAACTAAACCACAAAGTATAATTCTTGTGAAGTTAAAGAAATCACCAACAAGGAAGAAGGAATTTAGAACAAATAGACACAAATAGCAAGTAGAATTTATGTACTTGCTAAACTCAAAAGGAACAATATTTATGTGGGATAAGATGCTAGGATCACAATTTCAACAATGGGATTGAAAAACCACAAGTATTATACAAGGCATATATGTAGAGCAAATAAGCACAAGAGTGTAAATTTTGAATGAAGCAATTTATCAAACACCTTGTACTCAATCTTTGAATGACCTTGAATGGATAAAATGTGGATATATGATAACTCCCCAACAACACAATTGGGCAAGAAGTGAATGATCAACAATTATCCAATGGATGAAGCAAGTGATATATATAGAATAAAATGTTGATGACACTCTCAATAATGGGAATTGGATAGCCCCAAGTAATTAGCAATATATGGGTATTGAACAATAAAGCATAAGGGAGTATTTTTCTTTGGGACAATTTATCAAACACTTTGAATACACAATTTGGAAAGTGTAGGTTTTATAGTGAATGAATATGGAATTCTTCCCAACAACTCACAATCAATATACCCAATACATAGAATCAACAAATACACATGGATATATAGATTTTCTCCAAATTTTCTCAATTTTCGGATTTTTTTTTTTTTTTTTTTTTTTTTTTTCAATTTTCGGATTTCTCTCTCTTTTTTTTTTTTCACAATGACAAGAACAACAACAAGAAAGTAAAGATAGGTTTACCAAATTAGAGCCAAGGTCTGATACCAAATGATGCGAACCCCTTCGGAGCAATGACCGAAAATTCCCACAACAATTTTAATACCAACCCAAGAAAGCTAAAGTGGTAAATAAATGGATAAACACCTTAACCCAAGTTTAATTCTAACCCAAAATTCAAGGATTAACAAACCCTAACCCAATAGGGGTCACTTAAACAAATTTCAAGGTGGCGGAAAATAATCAACAACACAAGAATAATAATACTCAAAATAAAGTTGATTAAGTTCCAAGAAGATACAAGATCAAAGAGGTTTAACCTTACCTCAAGAAGGGGGACTTCAAGCCCTAGCTCTCAAGAGCTCTCTAATGAACAAACCAAGTTATCTTACAAAATGAAGAGAAATGAGAATATAATGTACAAAATTGGGCAAAAAGGTGCAAATTTCGAAAATTGCAACAAAACCCCTTTTTGTGGAAATTGCAACAAAAACCCCGCTATTTCATTTCGGAGGACTTTCGGTCGACCGAAAGATAAGTTTCGGTCGACCGAACTTATTTCGGTCGATCTCATGGTCGACCGAAACAGGACTTTCGGTCGACCTCTGCTCATCCGATACTGACTGAGGCTTGATTCAAAAAAACTCTGCAGACTTTCGGTCGACCGGAATTAGTTTCGGTCGATCGAAATTGGCTGTTTCCAATTTCGTCTTCTTTTTGGCTCCAACTTGATTCTCGACTTGCTTTTCTTGATTTATTCACATTGTTTAGTCTTGAATCTTGAACCTCGTCAACTTCGAATCTCGTCATGGGTCCCACGGGTACGTACATCGAGGTTTGACTTTCCTGATTCTCATCAAAGGCACTGATTTTCCTGATGAAACGCAGGAAAAGTCAAAATATGGTAAGGGGATAAAATCTACACTCATTTTTAGATAACTTTTGGAGTGCTTCCCCAAGGAAAAGTTCAGTTCAAGCCAACAAGTAGAAGTGAAATCCATATAGATATTTTTTAAGTGGAACTTTTTTTTTTTTTTTAATATCAACCCGAGCATCTCGAAACAGTGAAAAATAAATTGAACAGAATAATTAAACCTGATTTTTGGATGAATTTTCAGAGGAAACTACATGACCATTACCGCAATATACCATTGGTATGTCGTGTGGAGAGCGAACCAGAAACGTAAAAACGATGGAAGATTTACCTTTATTTGGATCAAAAGTAAAGGTCTTCAAAAGCCTCTGGAGAAAGTTATTGATTTATTTCCGATGGCATCACTTGAATTGAGCTCATCAATCAAAATAATCAGGACGGTTCTTAGATTTAAAACAAGAAAAGGGAAAAAATTAGGCTTGACAACAGAAATAGAAACCAATCCATAACTTGACACTAAGTTGTAAACGTGAGTTCGAAATATTAAAGGAAATCTACAAGCCACTTTTCACGAGTCTAAAGAACAATGGATAAGGTTTACAAAAAACAACGTCCTCAGAAGCCGAAAATCAAAACCTTAACTCTTGTAGAGCTACTTTATGATAAGGAATTCATAGAAAATAAAAGGATAAGAAGAAATTTGAAAAGGAAAAATAATTCAAAAGAAGGGAAAAGAAGCATACAACTAAAAATATACCTTAAGAAGAAACTAAAGTAATAATAAATTAAACCATAAAATGAGAAGGTAAAAAAAAAAAAGTTGCAGTAAAAAGAGGAATAATTCAATTGAAAATGCTTAAGATTTTTTTAACCATGAAAGCCATAACTCTCGAGACATGAGTGTCTTGGGAATAACCTTGTTGAGGAGACAATAAGATGACAAAAAATTAGTTTTTTTGTGAAGAACTAAAGTAAACTAACCATAAAAAGTACAAACAGACCCCAAAACTCAAAGATTAGAATTAGAATACAAGAAAAATAATATTCACCCAAAAATATGCCGACTACCATCATGAACTACTTGTGAAACTAAACCCATAAGCCCTATGCTGCCTCCTCCTTAGACCAAATCAACGTTTCTATAAACCTTAAAAAACACAGAAGAATGTGTAAGAACAAATTTTTAAGATTCAACCCAAATGGAGATTCATATAACCCCTATGCAAATCTTTAAACATTGATATTCAAGAACATTAAAAGAATTTAGACATGCCTCGGGTAATTTAGACAAATTGAATTCTTCATTTAAAATTATAACAATTACATGATTTTCTTGGACAAACACATTCACATCATGAGGTTACCAAAAATGCAGCAATGAGAAATGTTGTCAATGAAGCAATAGACACCAAAGGAAAAGAAAACAAAAAAATAGAAACACTGACCTTCTTGCACAATTTTCCAGAGTTTGCACTTGTTATCAATGATGCCAACTTTAAGCCTTAAAAAATCCCCAAGGTAGCAAGATTAAGGTAAACAAGGTAAGATAAAGTTAATCTTCATCACGATGCTTATATAATTGCTCCAAATCCTACTCGTACTCAAAGTCCCTGTAGAATATCTACTTCGTCATCAATACAACTGCTCCCAAATTTACCTAACACAAATACATATAAACTTACTACCAAAATGTTAGGAATGGCAACGGGACGGGGATGCCTTTCCCCGTCCCAGCCCCATTAATGATTTATTATTCCCATTCCCGTTCCGTCCCCATTTAATCGGGGATGCGGCGGGGCAGGGATGGGAACCGGGACGGGGCGGGGCGGGAATGAGAAAATCCTCGTTTATATCTCAAATTTTTTTTTAGTTTTAAAATAATTTTATGCAGACAATATAAGGAAATATACAGGAATAACCATAACATTTTCTAAATCTAATAATCTTTACACATTATTTGGATATTAATCAAATATATATTCATCTTTATTTGTGTCTTTATTTAATATTTAATTAGATGAGAAAATATAACTCGATAATAAGCTTAATAACTAATAATCAGTAACTTTTTCAAAATAAGTATTTAAAGTTTATGACTTGAGAGAGAGAGAGAGAGAGAGAGAGATTCCTTTATTTGTCCTCTGACAATGCCTAAATATCAAGATATTCCTCCTTTATTTGTCCTCTGACAATGCCTAAATATCAAGATATTCCCTTCAAACCACTCCAGAATAGGTTAGTACAGACAATTTATCCATCTTAGATAGCCACGATTTTTTCATGGAAAAGATTGTTAAGTCAACCCTTTTTATTTCCTTCTCCTTCCAAATAACTTCACCAAGGAAATAAGTATAACGGGATGTAATTTGTTTAAACAAAATACAAAGCTTCATTATATCATTGATCATCAATGTTAATAGTAAGTTGCTCTTAGCTAAAGAAGCAAACATTAATGCTCTATTTTGATATTGCTTTGAACAAGAAGAAATGAATCCACGAAGAAACCCCTTTTCTCAGGATAACAGGAGAAAATTGATTATATTACCAGAATTAAATAGATTTGTCATATGTTTCGACAACGGTCGAACAAGTAACTTGCGAGGAACCCTACCAGAGAGAATTCCATGATCATGAAGTAACCTATGCATAGGGATGTTATCTAGTTGACCCGAGCCAGCTCGCGAGCCGAAGATCAAGGCTCATGCTTGGCTCGAGCTTTTGGAGGTCGAGCTTTTTTGGCTCGAGTCGAGCCAAAGCTCGTCCCCAAAAGTAAGGCTCAACTTGAGATTTTTCGAGAAGAGCCAAGTCCCGAACTTTTAATTTTTTTTTTATTTTTATAACAAAAATCCATAAATTTTTATTGAAAATGTATATATATAGCAAGTTGAGTCGAGATCGTGATCGAAATTGATAACTCAAGCTCACATCGAGCTTTTTAAGCGGAATTTTTTTTTAGCTCGAGCCAAAGCTCGTCTCTCAAAAAAAGTTCGGCTTGAACTTTTGCTTGAAATCTCGAGCCGCGAGTCGAGCTAAACCCGAGATTTTTTCAAGCCGAGTCTGAGTGGCTTGAGCCGACAAGCCGTTTTTCCATCCCTACCTATGCAAAGGTTGCAATTAGCACATTGAACAGTCAATTACTCGCATTACAAAGTGTCAAACCATATGATAGTTTATCTCTTGTTTAGTAAGCTTGTTTATAATCAAATTTTAAACAAGACCTTACTCACATTTTCTCAAATCACTTTTTATTCAAACATTTTACCTCAAAAAATTTTTTTTTTTTTTATAAACACATTTTCGTCGCCAAATATGACATCGATGAAACACCTTAATGACATTCATTTTATCCATGAGCAATACAGAAGAGAAAATACTTGAATTCCTTATAAACCACATTCCAACCACATTCTAAGAATTCAGTAAAACAAAATAACCAGAAGTAGAAAGCTGAACCCTAAGCTTAAATTAAAAGAAAGATAAAAAAATAAAATAAAAATCAATTCAACCAATACCACATCTCCCTCAGCAAGTACTCCAGATAATAATTATCATTCAAATACCAGAACAGTACTAACTCAATTCCTCGAGCTCGGTGGATTTCATGGTGATTGGAATGCAAAGAAGGACGAAGCCGAACATGGTGAAAGCATTATTGTGTTTCCAGGGCTTTGACCCACAATATGGCCCACCCGACATACTCTGCATCTCTGACTGAAAGTCTCCATCGTGCTCGTGGAACCCATCTACGCGGTTTTGCTCTCCTCCTTGGCCAAAATTTTCTCGGCTAAACGATGGAAAGCGGAAGACTTTGAGAGAGAAAGATAGCGTGAATCGACTATAGGAAAAAAATAATTTTCTTAGGTTTCTTAGTCGGAGAAGAAGTTGTAGGAGATATAGGGATTTGGCAGTCTGAGAAGAAGCGCCAGGAAAAACGATCGACCGTGTGAGATAGAAGTTGCTATAGAGAGAAGGGAGAGAGCGAGACGGTGAGTGAAATGAAATGAATGGAACCTAATTTTGTCTTTAATCTTTAGAGAGACTCATCTAGGGATGTCAACGAGCCGAGCCGGCCCGCGAGCCGAAGATCAAGGCTCGAGCTTGGCTCGAGCCGAGCCGAGCTAAAGCTCGTCCTCAAAAATAAGGCTCGACCCGAGCTTTAGCTCGAGCTTTTTTCGAATCGAGCCGAGCCAAGTCCCGAGCTTTTAATTTTATTTTATTTTTATAGCAAAAATTCATAAAATTTTTATTGAAAATGTATATATATAGCAAGTTGAGCCAAGCTCGTGGTCGAAATTTATTAATCAACCTTCCATCGAGCTTTTTTTAGCGGGCTTTTTTTGGCTCGAGCCGAGCCGAGCCAAAGCCCGTCTCTCAAAAAAAAGTTCGACTCGAGCTTTGGCTCGAAATCTCGAGTCGCGAGCCGAGCTTAGCCAGAGCTTTTTCCGAGCCGAGCCCGAGCTGCTCGAGCCGAAGAGCCGTTTTGCCATCCCTAGACTCATCGGCTCGGCTAAAGTCATTAGGAAAAAGGCTTAGGAACAGTAGCATTGCACTTTGCCCTTTTAATATACTTATATATATATATATATATATATATATATATATATATATATATATATATATATATAAATAAAGTATAATAATATAATATAATATAATATAATATATATATATATAATATAATATAATATATAAGTATATATATAGTAGGAAGGATAGGAGATAAGAAGGATAGGACATGAAGTAGGAAGGATATGACTTATTATAACTAGAGTCTCTTGTCATGCTATTTGCGTTTAGGGATGACAAAACTGCTCGTCGGCTCGAGCCGATCGACCTCAGTTCAGAAAAAGTTCGAGCTTAGCTTGACTCGTGGCTAGAGATTTCGAGTCAAAGCTCGAGCCGAACCTTTTTTTTAGAGAACCCATAAAGTTCGATGGGAGTTTGAGCCATGAAATTCGACCACGATCTCGGCTCAACTTGTTGTATATATACATTTTCAATAAAAAAATTATGAATTTTTGTTATAAAAAAAAAAATTAAAAGTTCAGGACTTGGTTCAACTTGGCTAGGAAAAGCTCGAGTTGAGCCTTATTTTTGGGATGAGTTTTAGCTCACTCGACTCGAGCCAAAAAAAGCTCGACCCCAAAAAGTTCGAGCCTTGATCTTTGGCTCGCAGACTTGGCTCTGCTCGGCTCGTTGACATCCCTTGTGTTATTTATTCGAGTAATTGGTCGTTTTTTGTTTATAAACCAAATTATAATCTACACAACTTTTCAAACTACTTTTTAACCACACATATTTTCTCTCTTCACTTTTCAACCACATATCTTACCTCAAAAAACGAAAAAACCAACTTATAATCCATGGGACAGATCCGAACATAGGCGGTATTGTATGTGTCAGTCTATCCAAATAGAATATGTTTTTAAGCTTAATGAAATTATTATGAATCTCACATCAAATCAAAAAGCTCTCCTTTTGTGTTCTATAGAATATCCCCAATCATTTTATTTTCTTCAAATTTAATATAATCATTGTTATTTATAAAACAATTTACAAATAACACAATTTTTTAAAATCATTTCTCAATCACACATTTTTTGAAATCACTTTTAACCACTCATTTTACCTATATATAAAAAAAGGCTCGCCGAATAGAGCATTAGATAATCTGTGATTTTTATCTGATTTTAAACATTTTCATGTAGTTCTTTGTATTGCTATTTTGTCCATCTTTAAATTCTCTAGTTCCCTTTTCTTTTTTTTTTTCTTTTTTTGGGAACAAGGATCATATGGATAAATCAAGAAATTTATCTCAATATCCCATCTAGAAGATTAATCACCAACAGAAGTTAGAGCCCTTAAGTGGAACTATTAATCACCAACACAAGTTAAGCCCTTAAAGTGGAACTAAGGTGTTCTTGTTATTTTATAGTTGCTTCGTCCCGTAAAAATAGAATTGTTTCTTTTTTAACATAGATAAAAAAATATAATTAATGTAGTTGAAAATATAAATTTTTCTTACATTTTATTAATACTAGTATTTCACCCGTGCGATGCACGAATTTTTTTTTTTTTTTTTTGCAATAATAATGTTAATATTTTATAAGTAGGACTATATTTATGTTCACATAGGAGGAAAAATATGTATATGTTCAAAAAGACTTCACAAAGAAACTAAATGTTATTTTTTAGAATTTTTTAAAAAATGGAATGAAAAACAAATACGCGATTACAAATTATGGAACTTTCTTGAATACAACATTTCTCGTCGAATTACTTTGATTGTCATCCTTGTCGAGGATCAAAATTTTTAAAACCTTGCGATTTGTAACTCTTGAAACAACAACGTATAGTTGACCTTGGCTGAAAACTGGTTTCTTTAAAAAAAATAAAATAAAAATAAAAATAAAAATAAAAAAAATCTAATATTAGAAAGCAATTGGCCTTGACTTTTATTGATTTTCATTGCATGTGAGAAAATTAGAGGAAATTATCTTCAATTAAATTTGAAAGACAGTCTTGAATCAGACAGGGTTAGTGACATTTATTATCAATTACTTTTCATACTTGTAAGTAAAAAAATATTTAGGTATAAGCACGTAAATATCAAATAATCAAAATATTTAACATTTTAATTTGTGAAATAGTTACAGATGCTATCCGTGGTCAGTGATTTTTTAAAGTTCCTAATACTTTATTTAAACTGTATTTAACCAAAGTAATTAACAATTAAACTAAATATAATTTCAATTCATTGGAATTTATAAAAAAATATTTACAAAATTACAACAATATTAAAAAGTAATAAACATATCTCAAAAGCTTTTGGGAAGATAAACGTATATATATTTAAGTATAAGTACCATATAATGGATTGAAGGCTATATATTCCAAATCAACATATGCAAAAATATCGATTTCTTTTTTTTTTTTTTTTTATCACATCTATCAAAATAAAACTTTTAAGTTGTGTTTGATTTCTTATAAGGTGGTAAATATTTTCTCACCAAATAAATAAGAAAATATTTTCAAAACAAATGGCTAAAGTATGCTTCAATTAGTTGTACCATAGAAAATATTTTTCAAGTCAAATTTTCTAATCAAACATCAAACAAATACAAAATGTGGAAAATATTTTTCATGATGTGATATTTTCTTGGCAAAACTAAAGCAATCAAACATATCCTTACAGTTAACATGTGACGTGATTTTAGAGACGAGTGTTTACAGTTGGCTCTCGCTTGTGAGTTAGTATAAAATTTTTTGTTCAGATCTTCCATTTGACATCCATAATGCATATTTTTCAATTTTCAAAATAATAGTATAATTATAAAAAAATATGAATAAAACTATAAGCATAAAAAATAAACATGTATTCACTATATTTTGCAATATTTATTTATTTAGTCCAAATATGATTTTAAATTTTTTAAATTGTAATTTTTTCAATAAATATGATTATTTTATATTTGTTTATAACAATGAATATTAAATAAGAGCATATTAGAAAACATAAAAATATCTAACTTTTAATAAGGAAAGTGACATATAATCTGAATAGACAAATAAGAAATACAAGCTTATTTTCACGGGATGGAGAAAGTATAATTCACAGCTTTGTTCTTTAAAAAAGACTTAAAAGCTTTAAAAACAAGGACACATTATTCCATATAAATCTCAAGTTATTGTTCAGTAAATTTTGAAATTATAGTAAGTGATTATTTTGTGAAATTATAATTCTTATTTTTATAGATCAAAGGTGCTAGTTATGAGCCTTAAAATACGGGTCAAACAAAAATTAAATCCGTGCCCAGCATTTAATTATTTTTTATCATTCCAATGCTTATTATGCATTTCATGTGCTTTTAATTAACAAGTTCCCCTCCTTTTCCACACCTACCCTCTAAATACCAAAACTTCAACAAATATTTTTGTTTGTTCTTTGGTTAATTTATTTATTTATAACCTCAATCGACCACTAAATTTGACAAGTTGAGATAAGTTGTTTCTTTTCTTCATTTGTACACACATTACCAACAAAAGCAATGTTATTTCGTTAACCTTGTTTATCAACTATCAACACTACATACAATACAAGGTGACAATAAAGCACATAAAAACATCGGTATTGACTTTCACTGGCGAACAGGGATCATTGCAAAATTCGATAGTAATACAGTCGTCGGTGAAAGTATTTCCGATGGACTTTGCCGTCATAAATTTCATACGGATCATTGCATCCAACGGAACCCAAATGGACGCCCACGACCCGTGTATTGTCTTTAATTTATTCCATGAATTTTGCAATGCACGGTTTTGAACCTTTGACCTAAGGGTTGAGCGACGATTCAACCACTAGAAGAATTGAGTTCTTGTATTTTCTTCAATTTTTCCTAATATATATTAGTTAATTGAACAAATATTTGTTTGAAAAATACTATTTGTACCTAAAAAATTTCTTATAATTGAAAGTTAATACTTATACATAAAAAATTCTTTCGAAAAAATTTCAGACGACCTTATAATATCGTCAAAAATTTTCGATGAAAATTCTCTTCGGTAGAAAATTTACGAATTTTGACACAAATTTTTCATCCGTCGAAAATTTTCGACTACTACGATAATACTCAATATTCTCTTAGTGAATGACAAACCATGAATATCGCTTAATTAATATCAAATCGTTTTTCTATTAATTGAATAACCTTTTTTTTTTAAAAATTTTTAACCAGTAGGTTGGAGAATTCATTGCCACATGAAAGGAGAATACTTCTCTTGGAAGAGATGACCATACCTAAATTCCATTCAATTAGTGAATTAGATATAAAAGTTATAACAATAATATTAGGGAGACATTTTTATGGACATTTTTAACTGATATTGTGACATGACGCACATTCATTGAGTGATAAAAATAACTACTTCATTACTTACTTTTTCACCACCCAATGTATGTGCACCACTTCACAATGTACTTAAAAATGTCCAAAAAAAAAAATGCCTCCCTAAAATTACCCTATACTACCTCATCAAAACATAAGAAAAGGGTTTTCATGGGGACAAACAAATTGAATCACAACCGACAAATAGAAATTTTATTAAAATTAATTTTTTAGTAAATTTTGATAGAAGTTGATGAAACACATGATTAAAAAGTTATGAGTCTCATGAAATATGTGATTGAGATTGAATATTGACTTTAACTTAAATTGAAATATGAATTTTAATCGGTACCAAACATGCATAAATTCGTGATCAACAGACCTAAAGATCTGAAGATTATTTCTTGTCACCATATGTGTACGAATTATTATTATTAAGAAAATGAAATTACTTGTAGGGTTATGACTATGTAACGATTTAAAATAAATACTCAATTATATTGTTACGAAAATAATTATGAGACGATCAAGAAAGTATCACAATCAAGTCGCAAGTAATGCATACATAAAATTTCACATTCTGTGAAACACGAAATTTAACGGATTAAGTATTTCAGATACTTAACTAAGTTGAATCTCAAAAGTTAATATAGTATGAATTTCTATTAATCTGATCAAATTATTAACTTGATCTGTTCAAAGCTTAAATAAAATAATAAAATTAAAAGATTGATGTATGAAGCTTCGAGTACCCTCTTTGATCTCTCCATCTTGTTCCCTTTTTGTATTTTTAATGTGCTTTGTCACTACAAGAATCGCTGGAGGGCGACTATGATGTTACCCCTATAGGTTATTTTTTAGTACGAACATTTGGCGCTATTTTTTGGCACCTTTTTTTTCATCCTATAGGGGCAACATATCGCTCCTATAGGTTAGGAGCTTTATGGCGAGAAGTTTGGTGTTTTTTTTTTTTTTTTTTTCTCTACTAGGATTACATCGTTGGTATATAGGGGCAACAATGTTATCCCTATAGGTGAACAATTTTTATACCTAACAGATTCATTTGTAGAGATCATTGTTATAGTATTCATTTTTCTAATTGTGCGATTCAACATCAATTTCATTCGGAAAACTAGTGCATCGAAGGCAAAAACCCTTGATGATCGTGTAATCATTAGGGAGATCATTGGGACACAACGTGGACATGAACGTGGTATTGGACGAATCCTAAAGGGAACGACTACCTCGATCGACTCCATTGTTGGAACATCGCACTCCCCTACAAAGATCTATCCGTATTGATTATCCTTGATGTGCGGCATATGATTCCAAGATTCGTCAATTGGAGATGATTGTCGCTCGACTGACCAGAATGTTGAATTATCAGACGATGTGCCTAACGGTGACAAGGATGGGCTCGATGGTTTAGGGGACTGGCATTATTTTAAATTATGCATTGTAAAAAAGGTTTTTGAATTATGCTTTTAAAAAACCTTTTGAATTACGTTATTAAAAAAAAAAACTTTCGAAGATTTTTTTTTTTTTAAATTGCATATCTATAGGGGCAACATTTTAAATAATTTGTATATATTTATTATAGGGGAGACAAATGTCGTCCTACAGATGTAAGATCAATAGGGACGACATGTTGAAGCGACATTGTCGATGCTATAGATCAAAAAACGCGAATCATAGGACAAGGTTATAGGGACGACTTAGGCCCCTATAGATCAACATCAACGAGGCTATAGGGGCGACATACGGACTTATAGGGGCGACAAATGCCGCCCCTATTTGTTTCGATTCTTTTAGTGTATTTGATCACTTTCCAGTTGTTGAATATAATATGCAAGAATTTGTGGTCGAAATTGAGAGAATTTAAAAAGTCTGAGGCCCTAAATCAAATTATCAAACAAGAAGATATATACCAGAAAATTACAGGTCTCTAAGACTTTTTAACAGTAATAGTAATCTGTATTCTATGAATCCAAGTATAGTCAGTCATATGAAAATGAAATCTGCAATTACTTGTAAACTTTGAAGTTTGAATTACATGACATTACCTTCACAACTTGAAAATGTAAATCCACTTGCTATTCATTGTGTAAAGCAAAGTCAGTTTATTGCTGTCCAAAGTCAATTTCTGCAGTAAGCCACACGTGGGCAATCTTCTCTCTCTGCTTTGATCATTAGTCGACCTGATTTGGTGGAGATTAAAATCAAATTTTTAATGAATTTTGATTAAATGTATAATTAAAAGGTTTTGTAATGGGTAAAATATATGATTATAATTAATTGTTGATTTTGATATAATAAAAATCTAAATCAAAGAAGGTCTAATCTCTATCTTGAAAGAAACCCTAAAATGTCTCTCTAGAGTCAAGACTAAACTATTTATTTGATCATAATATTGTTTGTTTCTTATGAACATCACAATATGACCTACTTTTTGCTGTTAAGAGATATCCCTTACTTGTAAGCAACCTTTTGCCCTTTTGTTTTTTTCTCTCTTTTTCTCTCCTGTTGAGGCTTCAAGATTCACCTCTTGGATGTCCAGATTAAGGTAATATAATCAAAAAGCAAACAAATAAATATAAAGTTCATCTCATTTTATATACTTAATTGAGTTTTTCTTGTACTTTTTTTAGGGAAGGGTTTGATGAGATTGGAAAGAATTTGATGACAAGAGAGATAGATCATTCAGTGATGGGAAGGAGACATATGTTGGGTCCTCCAGGAAGTTTAAACACAGTCACTCCTTGTGCAGCATGTAAACTTTTGAGAAGAAGATGTGCAGAAGAATGCCCTTTTTTTCCTTATTTCCCACCACATGAACCTCAAAAATTTGCAGCTGTTCACAAAGTTTTTGGAGCAAGCAATGTCTCCAAGTTGCTTATGGTAATTAATTACCTCTATCTTTTTCGTGTTTCCTTCGAGTAGATATAGCAATGAATTCGAATAGAACGACAAAAAGGGGTTCATAAAATCTATCTAAAATTCAAAATTTTGTAATTTTCATGGGTTTTTAGGAGGTGCCTGAGCTCCAAAGAGCTGATGCCGCCAACAGTTTGGTTTTCGAAGCGAACGTGAGGCTGAGAGATCCGGTATATGGATCCATGGGTGCAATTTCAGCTTTGCAGCAACAGGTTCAAACTTTACAAGCTGAACTTAATGCAGTAAAAGCTGAGATAATCAGATATAAGTACAGAGAAGCTGCAAATACAATCATGGCTTCTACTAATGTGGCAGCGTTATTTCCCTCCGGAACCGTGTCCGTGGCTGAGCTGCCACAAGCTACTCCTACTCCGGCCACTTCTACGACTGCTGCTGCTCCACCACGAACTCCTCCTCCTCCTCCACCTCCACCTTCTGTTGTCTCTTCCTCATCTTTAGCTCCATCTTTGTACATTTCTCCTCCTAGCACGGCGAGCTTTAACAACATTTCAAATAATAACCTACCATATTTTCACTGATTTCGTTCAGCCATATATAGCTCATTCGTTTCTTTGTTTTCGAGTCAGAAACTTGTAGTTCAACAGATCAGAAAAACGCCTTATTCAAAACTAGTATCAGGATCTTGCAAAAAAATTTCATTATCTTATTAGGGTTTTTTCTTCTTTAAATCGATGTTAAACTTTTTCTATAAATCTCCAGTATCATTGTGTTCCAAAAATTAAAAACGAAAACATGGAGATATTCATAAAAAGCTCTCCACAGCCCTGAAAATGTCTCCAGCCGGAGGCCATCGAAACAGGCCCTGGGTGGTTGCACGTGCGGGGGTTGAGGTTGGACTCAACAACAATGTCTCTGTTTTCGTTTACATGTTAGTCTGTGCCAATTAAGGAGATGTACATGAAGAGTTTTGATCTCACTGTGGGTTCTTACGAAACCCACATCCCACCCCCTATGGTGTGTGAGTAGTAGAGCCCGCTCACCATTATCCAATTCTCATCCGTCACATGACGGATTCTCATCCGTCACATGACGGATGAGTTTTATAAATAGTGCTCATCATGGGCACTAGATCATTTCCCTGTACATGAAAAAAATATTTATATAGAGTCTGTTTGGTATTGTTTAAAAAGAGTTTTTTTTGAAATGAATAGTAATTTTTGAAAAATGGATGGTTGGAATTTGATTAAAAATTCAAATATTATTAACTTGACTTTTAATAGATTGTTGAGATTGAGTGATGTAGAAAAAAAATGAAAATTTTAACTTAAACCAAACAATAGATACAAAGGAGACAAAATGTATGGTGATTGTGTTGCCCAATGCTTTCAACATAAGATCAGAAACTTTTTGCTTTGAATGCAAGTTTTGGATAAACCCAGGTTTTAAATTTATAATAATTATGTAAAATCTCGAATTTTTTTCATTGATTTTGTATTTGTTAAATGCTTTAGGGATGATATGCGCCCTTGTTTGGCCCCCATTTTTTGGGTAAAAATTTGATTTTGAATAGTATTTGTAGAAGAATGTAGGGTTAAAATTTGTTTGAAAAGTCAAAAATGATGGGCTTGACTAAGATGGATGGTTGAGATTAAGTGTTGAATAAATTTAATTTGTAAAAAATGAGGGCCAAACAGGGGCGAAGAATCCTCACTTCAGTTTTTGCATTATTGAATTATTTGAGATTAAAGTTAAATATTAAAAAGTAAAATTTTCTATGTTCAAATTTTATTAATTGTGAATTATTTATTTAAAAAAAAAATTGTACATATTCAGAGTTCAATGAAAACGTAAATTCAACTACATGTGAGTAAAGACATATTCACAGCAATTTTATTAATTGTGAATTAATTAATTGTTTACTTTACGTTTTAATGAGATTTTTTAAAGTTTCCAAACAGGAATATTCGGTGGTGTTCTGTTTGTATTTCATTTTCTGTTTTAGTTTTTGAAAACGTTTTCTATTTTTTGTTTTCGATTCCTGTTTTTAAATTTGCTGAAACCCCGTTCTGTTTGTCATTTTTGAAAACTGTTTTTAAAAATAAAAAAATTGAAAAACACATTCTATCTAGGTTAAATTTGCTTGTAGGTTAAATTTACTATTTTAACTATTTGTAATTAATTTGCTTGTAGGTTAAATTATAAAATAAAAAAAATTGTCTTTTGAAGATTTATTTTCTATTTTAAGAAATTAGTCTATCTAGTTTTTATTCAAATTATTTAATAATGACTGGATAATAAATATTTTAAAAATAAATATAGTCATTAATGATCAAGTCTCAAAAATTATAAGAAATTAGTTTATCTAATTATTGTTGTCACATTCATGTTCAAGTCACAATTAAACATGAGTCCATGTAAATAAAATAATCATACAAAGAGTTTGGCTCAACAAAATGAATACAAGTTGTTCTAAGCCAAAATAATCACATATAGGATAAACTCTATACTTCTGACATCTAACAACAAGAATTCTCGCTGAATGTTTTCTATAATGATAATATTGAATTTAATAAAACTATATTCTAGGTCTAGTTCCAAGCTAAAAAAAAAAAAACGTGTTTTCCACGTTTTGAACTTTTTTTGTTGAAATACACTGAAAACGTCCAAAACGAGGTTTGGACGTTTTACATTTTGTGTATAAATATTTTTTTTTTCTGAAATACGTTTTCGAAAATGATAAAGAGAACACGTTTTTAGTATTTTCGAAAATAAAAACAGAAAACAGCCTCAAGTTTTGTGCAAAACGAAATAAATAGCTTATAAATTACCATATACACATGAAGCCTCAGTTTGGTAAAAACTAATTTATATATTTTGTTTATAAACGGTTACGTGATAAAATCTCAGACAATTTTTTTTGAAAAGTTAACAATTTCGATTGATCAAAGATTTTTCCTCTTACCATTTTTTACTTTTGAAAAAAAAGGACTAACGAAATTTTAACATATCGCTATTTATAAACAATCATTTATAAAAAGATTTACCAAACATATGCTGTGACAACATATAATATTTATTTCACATCGAATGATCAAAGTTTTCTATACAATGATATACGGTCAAACATGGTTTCACATCCAAGACTCCCTATAAGTTATATATTTTTTCTTCTAAAGACTTTTCAACTTTAATTACTACATGGAATAATTCTATCTTAGAATATGGCAATCATAGACATAAACGTGCAACACAAACCAAATTAATAACATATACATCAAAATGTGCTTACTGCTTAGAGAACATATATAATTTGATAGTCAATGACTGACATGCCATTTAAGAGGGATATGATTTAAAAGTTCAAACTATTTATTAATGTCAACAGAAGTATATAAATTTTATCAGCTATAATAATTAACTACCTTTAGAGAAGTTTCAATTTGAAAATCTAAGAGAGTAAGTAATGAAATTTGAAAAAGTATAGATTTATTTTATATTCTGAAATAATTAATTTACTTCAATCTCTAGGTCTTGGCTGTTACTAAAACAATGTTTTTGAATACCTAAACATGAGTTGACTTTTCTGCTATTAACATAGTATTATGCTACAGATTATGTTAGCACAAAGTTGTTGCATTCCATATATATGATAGCTTATATTAATTACAATAATATAATTAATTAATTTGTTTTATAACTAAGGAGTGCCGTGCACATTTTGTGTATATACACATTTTCATATTCACACACACGCTGTTGTTAATGATTTGCTATGAAATTTATTTTTTATTGATTTTATTACTTCCTATTTATCATATGATGATGATTTGTAATTTTTGGGTCTTTTTTATGGGAATAAATTCCACGATTATGATGTTAATCGTTTAAGTTAGGTTTCATAAGTTTCAACGGAGAATTGAATTAATGAAAATTACATGCTCACATCTTTATAAGATCCTAATTCAAAATAAAAGTTTGTTCCAGGGTGTGTTCTTTAAAATTATAATTCCAAATTATAATGGACACAATTTCTCAAATCACTTGTTAACCATACACATTTTCTCTCTCCAATTTTGAATCACACACCTTACCTAGAAACTCAAATAATACACATTATAAATCAAATTCTATTTATTTCAGCCACCAAACGGATTCAATTAAACCCATGTCTTAATTATATTATTAAAATAATGCTCATTTAATCTACATTACCCACCTCACCCCCGGCTCAAACTCTCTCTCTCTCTCTCTCTCTCTCCCTCCCTCCAACCCAACCCCCCACACATACTGACAGCAGTCACAACATCTGGTGTGACCTCTGATGACACTGTAGTGGAGACATCGAAGGTGTGTCACGATGTCACATCAGTGCTATGGCGTGATTCTGTTGCTAGATGGATGTACTTTCATCTGCTTTTTTTGTTATCTCCATCCTGTTTATTGTTATATTGACGATTAGCAAAACCATGTTCCTTAAGTTGTGGTATTACAATACAATAACCAAAGCTCTTACACAAGTTTCCAAACCACAATGTCTCTTACTGAAGGTACCATAATAAAAAACATAGAAGCAACCTACTTGGGATGTCATCTGAAACCCAAAATGAATCATCCTCGTTGTCCTTTTGCATAATTTGATACAGTGTCTTATGGTCGGGTAGAAGTACTAGCTATGACTGGTTAAATAACATAACATGAACAAAATAATCATCAAGCGTCATAATGGAATTCATTTTTTTAAATAATTGTTAGAATGAATGGTATTGACATGGCATCACACAAGGAAGATAGTGACAGCTTATCATGAGTTATTACAATAATTTTGTTACCAATCATCAGCTAACCATAATATGTGAAATGTGCATCCATGATCTGTGTATTTGTACAAACCAATGAGTTGCTGAGATGTAGCAGCCTTAGTTTCTATATATATATATATATATATATATGTGTGTGTGTGTGTGTGTGTGTGTGTGTGTGTGTAGCAGCCTTAGTTTCTATATATATATATATGTGTGTGTGTGTGTGTGTGCGTGTGTGTATCCTATTCCTTCTTATGTAACCGTTGAGCACAATTAATATAGTGATACAAGTTCATTTACAATCCATTGTTCTTTTCCTTTTAAACTTGGTATTAGAGCTGCAGTGACAAGCGCCTACGACATCCTCACCTGAAAAATCTTCCTATGAGTCCTCTCATGATGAATCGGCCACCATCGTCCCCACCACCGCTCCTTCAACCTCTCTTCCCATTTCATTTTCAACCTCTATTCCAATTGTTTCGACTCCGGTACACTTTCCTAATATTTCTGTTACTCAACCTACAATCCCAACTCTATCAGCTCAGTTTACTCCGATTCAACCTCCAGTATTATCTACTCCTCTTTTTCAGAGTTTTGCTCTCTCTCTCTCTCTCTCTCTCTCTCAAGCTGGATAGAGGAAACTATCCCTTTTGGCGTTCCCAAGTTCTTCTTGCCCTTCAAGCACACGATCTTGATGATGGCTTTATTCTTGGCCCCAAATCGTGCTCTCCCCGGTTCTTAGACCACATTATAGGTGTTTCTACTCCTGGATAGCCCAGACAGTCCAATATTGGGTTCAATTTATGGATCCACACAGACCAAGCCATCATGAGTTAGTTACTTTACTCAACTCTATCTCAGAAACTATGTTTGGCCATATTGTCCAGTGCACGACCTCTCATGAAGTCTAGCACACCATTGAAACTCTCTTCACCGTGAACTCCAAAGCTCGTACTCTCTAGTTGTGATTTCAACTTCAATCTATTAAGAAAGAAAATCTCTCTGTTCATGATTATATGTTGCGAATGCAATCCCTTGCTAAAAGTTTAGCCTCTGCATATTAGCTCATTTCAGATGATGAGCTCATTTTGTATATCCTTGGAGGCCTTGGACATGACTATGATTCTATGGTAGTCAATCTCACCTCTCGGCATGACCAAGCTACTTTTCAAGAGGTTCAATACATGCTCCAAAGCCAGGAGATGCACCTTGAGCAACTCAATCTCCCTGCCTCTGCTGATCGCACCATTACCAGTGCCAATCTGGCCACACAAATGCATAGATCTCTTCACATTTAGGGCTCTAACAGACAACAATCCTACATTACTAGTTATGGCTACAATCTTGGGCATGACCGAGGAAGATGGGTAGAGGAAATCACCCTATATGCAAACTATGCAACAGACCTACTCATGTAGCTACCAAATGCTACCATCAGTTTGACATCACCTATAAAGGCCAAAACAACTCCAACTTCAGCAATGGTCAAAATCCAAATACTCCTTCATCTGGCCAGCAACAATCAGGTGGCAATGGACAACAAGCCTACTACTCCTCATCTAATGAAGCTCACTCATAAAATGCTTGGTATCTGGACAATGGGGCAACAAACCACATCACTACAGATCCTTCGAATATCAACCACAAATCAAACTTCAAAAATAACACAAAGTTGCTCGTAGGTAATGGACAATCTCTCTCCATCACTCATTCAGGTTATATCTTACGACACAACCTCCATACTCACCCTTCTCTTGTTCTCAATGTTTTCAGACCCGGCCCGGGCATTGACCTGGCCAAGAGACTGGGTCAAGGGTCAGAGGGTCAACTCGAGCATTAATTAATATTAAAAAAAATACTAAAAATTTCAAAAAAATCAAATAAATTTTAAAAAAATAAAAAATATATAAAACCCAGGTCAAACCCGGGTCGTCCGGGTTTCCCCGGGCCCGGGCAACCCGGTCAAAGCTAGTCAACTAGGGTTATTGATCGGGTTTGACCCGACTGGGGTTTTAATGTGACCCTGCCTGATTTTTGGGTTGGGTCGCTGGTTTTTTGGTCGACCGGGCCGGGTTTGACAACATTGCTTGTTCTTAATAATGTTGCTTGTGTGCCTCAAATTACCAAAAATATTTTGTCTATTTCCCAACTAACTAAAGATAATTATGTATTTGTTGAGTTTCATCATGACTGTTGTATTGTGTAGGATCTAACTAAGAAGAGGGAATTGCTTCAAGGAGTGCTTAGTGAAGGCTTGTATCGACTTCAACTAAATCAATCACCTACTGCTCTCACAAGTTCTTATCAACCTGTGTGTTCTAGTCCAGAAATTTCCCTTTCTTTTTCAGTTTTTATTTGCAAAACATGTTTCAAATTCCTAGCTAGATTTATGGCATATGAGGCTTCATTGTAATGAAACACATGCTAAGTAATGCAAAAGTTTCTTTCAAATCCAGTCCAACCTTCTGTGATGCATGTCATATAGGCAAATCTAAGCTTAAAACTTATAGTTCTTCAATCACCATCACTTCCAAACCTCTTGAACTTATACACTTAGATGTTTGGGGGCCATCTCCTACACTTTTCAAAGATGGTTTTCGATATTATGTACACTTTGTGGATGATTACATCAACTTCACTTGGATTTTCCCTTTAAAGTTAAAATCTGGTGTAAAAGAAAAATTCATAAATTTCCAAAGACTAGTTGAAAGAAAATTTGAAACAAAAATCAAAACACTTTAATCAGATTGGGGTGGCGAATACCGCAACTTAATTCTCGCTCTAGCATCTATAGGCATTCATTTTAGACACCCATGTCCTCACACACATCCTCAAAATGGAAAATCAGAAAGAAAACATAGGCATATCATAGAAATGGGACTTACACTCTCACTCAAGCCTCAATGCCACTTCAATACTGGTGGGAAGCTTTTAGCACCTCTACATTTCTCATGGATCATCTCTCAACACCAACTTTAATGCACAAATTGCCGATTGAAGTTTTGTTTAAATTAAAACCAAATCTCGGCTTTCTAAAAGTGTTTGAAAGTGTTTGTTTTCCTCATCTTAGGGCCTACAACCAACACAAGTTAGATTTCAGATCAACAAAGTGTGTATTCATTGGGTATAGTCCAAATCACAAGGGATATAAATGTCTTCATCCATCTGGAAGAGTTTATATTGCACAAAGTGTTCAATTTAATGAATCAGATTTCCCTTTTTCAACTGTTTTCCATACATCTTTCTTCAAAAACTCTGATTCTACTTCAAAATCCACACTTATTCAATATAGTCATTAGCTTCCATTTCTGTCACACCCATCACAGGAAGGTGATCATGAAATAGTTGCAGCTGGTGCAACAACATCATCAACACACACTGAAGCATCTTCTCCAGCCATCTCTTCGGGTTTAGAATCCTCAATCAGTCTATCAGATATATACACCTTCTCACCTCATCAATCCAGTCCTACAACACCTTGTTCACTAGCTTTACTACCCACCACCCCTCCACTTACAACCACATGTCCACCAAAACCAATAATTCCCACACATCCCATGATCACCAGATCTAAACTAGGCATTTTTAAACCAAAAATATCTAGCTTCTATCCCCAAACACCCTAAATCTGATGTCTATGCCTCTAGTACCCCTGACACAATTCAACAAGCCTTAAACTCACATGAATGGAAACAAAGCAATGGATGAAGATTTTCATGCCTTGATCAACAACAATACTTGGGAGCTGGTTCCTAGACGGCCTCATATGAACACGGTAGAAAACAAGTGGATTTTTAGAATTAAATACAATTATGATGGCTCAATACAATGCCACAAGGCCAGACTTGTGGCCAAAGGCTTTCAACAACAACCCGGAATTGACTTCTTTGAGAGTTTCAGTCCCGTTGTCAAACCATCCACCATCCACACCATTCTCACTCTTGCAGTAACCCACGGCTGGGATGTTCAACAAATTGACATTAACAATGCCTTCATCAATGACACTCTTCAAGAAGTCTTCATGGAACAACCAATGGGTTACATTGATGTTAAATACCCCGCAGCTGTTTGTAAACTCTTCAAGAAGTCTTCATGGAACAACCTATGGGTTACATTGATGTCAAATACCCCGCAGCTGTTTGTAAACTCAAAACTATTCTCTATGGCCTCGAATAGGCCCCCCGCCCATGGTTTGACAAATTAAAAAGCTCTCTTCTAACTCTTGGTTTCAAAAACTCTGTCTCGAATACCTCCCTATTTTTCTACAAAAATGGAGATGCACTACTCTTTGCTCTTGTCTATGTCGATGACATACTACCATTGTTTTCAAGCCTGGCCTGGTCAACCGGGGAACCCGCGACTCGGGCCAAAATAGGGCCGAGTCACCTTAGAAACCAGGGAAACACGATCGACCCGGTTGACCCAGACCCAGGTTTGACCCGGGTTTCATATTTTTTAAAATTTTTTGATTTATTTAATATATTTTTAATATTATTTAATATCTGGATCGACCCCGAATCGACTCCGGGTTGACCCTCTAACCTTTGACCAATCTCTTGACTGGGTCGATAGCCAGACTGGTTGTAAAAACATTGCATACTACTCACAGGAAATAACTCTACCCAAGTTCGTGATCTTATTGCTCAACTCAACACTCAATTTGCTCTCAAGAAGCTTGGCTCTGTCACATATTTCCTTGGTTTTGAGACAACTCGGGGGGCCAGATGGGATTCATTTGTCACAAACCAAATACACAGTGGCGGAGCCAGCCGAGGAGTCCAGCGTTGACCGTTGACCTCTTCGGCCGTTGACCGTTGACCGACTAACGTGAACGATGACAGTAGCGAGATTGTGAATATTATTTAATGAAATAATGTTAAAAAATGAATAAATACATATAAGAATAAAAAGTTGTAATTAAATATATGAACATTTAATCCAATACAAACCAAAATAGATGCAAAATACATGATAATGACATCAGTTAGTATTCGTTGGCTCGGACAACTGCATTCTTCGGGGTCTGATATGTTGGAAACTCAGAAATATTGCCTCATTCTCAATATTTTTAAAAATGTCTCCCTCCGTGTACACAACCAAATTGTCATTCAACCATTTATCTCCTATTTTGTTGCGCAAATCACTCTTGATTAAATTCATTGCAGAGAATGCTCTTTCAATAGATGCAGTTGCAACAGGTAATATCAAAGTCAATGTAATGAGCCTATAAACCAATGGAAAATAACAAGAATTCCCCGTTTCAACCAACTTCTTAGCTACGCATGATATACTGTTGAGATTAAAGAAAGCATTCTTCATTGTGACAAGTATAAAAAACTTGTCAAGTTCGGGTCTAAGTAATAACAACTCTTCAGCGTTGAAGTCTGAAGGATAGAACTCAGCAAGACGTAGCAATTTAGCAGCATCAAAGGCTGCAAATGAATCTTTTGGACTCAAACATGAAATGCAGATAAGGAGCTCAGTAGTTGTCTCTGGAAAACGATCGTTCAACTCTTGCAAAATTGAGTCTATAACATGACAGTACAAATCAACATAAAAACGATGATAATACATCACCTGCTGAGCAACTCCACGTCTTGTTGATCGACCTTCCAAAACCATAATATCCTCCATGATAGGCACTCTGATATTTTTACCGACACAAAACTCGATCCCCTATCCAACAATTTATTCCAACCATTGTCCCTCATGTTCTGCAATGTAAACTTGACCACATTTAACAATCCCATAGCATTCTAAATATCCTGCTCCTTTTTTTTGTAACGTTTGTGAAAGATTATCTGTAATGGCAAGAATGTCAAACATAAAATGGAGATAGAAGACATGCTGAAAGTTTTGCATAGTGGTCATCTGATGGTCGGCCAATGCTCTTTGATCTGCAGTTGGCCCATCTTGTGATACAATATCAAGAACGTCTAAGACATTATTGAACATACTAATAAAACGAGTGACTATGAGTAAATGCGAGCCCCATCTAGTGTCACCAGGTCTTGCCAAATTCATTTCTTGAAACTTTTCACTGCCACTACAATGTTCCACAAGATTGAGCCTCTTCACAATCTCGTCATGATAACTTGCTCGAAGTGCATCTACACGCTTACAAGACACACCCACTAGATTTACAACGATAGAAAGCGTATTAAAGAAATCACCAACCACTATAGTTCACGTGCCACCGAAACAATTGATAATTGAAGTTGGTGAGCAAAAAAATGAACATAAAAAGCATAGGGGTTCTCCCTTAAAATCAATTGATATTTTGTCTTTGATTCTTCAAGTTGTTGCATTTCTCAAAAGCTATATTATGAGCACTATCCACAAGATCGACATGATCTCTTAAATTCTTTCTGTGACTCCAATCTCTAAACCCAGTCTTAGTGAATGTATACCCACCCCCCTTGACTTCCCCTATTAGGTTTGAACAAATAACAATAAAAACAATATGCAGTATCCTTTTCTACACTGTACTCCAACCAATAAAATTCATTAAACCATTCTTTCCTAAAACATCTATTATCATTTCCCATCAGTCTTCTTGAAAAGTCATGTCCATGTGGTTGACAAGGACCTTTCTCTAAGTATGACATCCTAACATCATCTCTAATGTTAGGATCATATGACTCAATTGGGGTCCGTATTCCTGAATCCGACACAAGTTCATCCATATTGAAATCAGTGCGAAATTTCTTTGTGTTATCAAAATCTACTAACTCATTTGCTCTACTAGAAGCAGTTGCAGGACTACTTGAACTAGAACCACTAAGTTCAGATTTTCGTTTAAGTTGGAAAAGACGTTCCATAATCTGTAAATCAATGATCACAAATCAAATCAAATCAAATATTCAACAAATCTCAATTCACAACCTATACATCAATAATAACAATTCACAAATCAAATCATATTTTCATCACAATAGTCACAATTTACAAATCTAAACCACTTTGCAAAAACTTAAATGTAACATTTATGTATAATTCCAAATCAATTATAACGAATTAAGGTTTAGCCTTAGTGAAAAATCACAAATTGATAAAAAAATTTGGGAATGACATCTAACCTAACCAAAAAAATTAATAAATCAAACATCAATAATATTTATTAAAATATTTAAAACTTGGTTGGACATTAACAATTTAACATAATAACTTTACAAAATCTGAAAATTACACAATCAAAACAAATAAAATATTCATAACTTTTTACTAACTTAACTACTTAAATAACAAACAATTAACAAATTAACAACAAAACAACAATTACCGCGTCGGCGGTGGTCTCTCTCGCAGAGGCAGAGCAGACGAGCCACGCACGCTGGAGCTGGACCTGGACGCTGGCTGGAGCAATGGCGGAGCCGCGTCAAAAGTGGTGGCCCGTGGTCGACGGTGACAGTGGTGGGCCAGGTGAGCAACGCTGTGCGGCTGCTGAGTCGCTGACTGAGAGAATCGGACAGGTTAGGGATTTTTTTGATTCTTGTTAATATTTTGCTTATTGGACCAAATGAAGATCAATTTGTATGTTGTATTTGTGGTTTGGGCTTGGGCTTGGGATTTGGGTACTGATTTGGGCCAAAAAAAAAATCAGCTTCAGGCTACAGCTGGGTGCCGCCTGCACAGCGCCAGTGGCGGACCACCGGCGACGAGGTAGCGCGGCCGCGCTACCTCGCCTATAGGTGGCTCCGCCACTGCAAATACACACTGGATTTACTTAAAAGGACCAACATGTTAGATGCTCAAAAGGACCAACATGTTAGATGTCAATCCGTGTCCAACTCCCATGAATCAAAGTAACAAACTTCATCTACAAGACAGTGACCCATTTGAACATGTAACACTCTATAGAAATGTAATAGGAGCCATGCAATACCTCACTCACGGTAGACTTGACATAACCTTCTTCGTAAACAAGTTGAGTCATTTTTTACGGTCTCGAACTCAAAACCATTAGCAGGCTTGCAAACTTATACTAAGGTGCTTAGTCGAGTCTGTTGGTGAGGGTATCAAATTTACAAATGCTCCAACTCTCTCCATTGAAAGCTTCTGTGACTCAGACTGGGTTAGTTCTTTAAAAAATAGGAAATCTACATTGGGTTATTGTGGTTACTTTGGTGGAAATTTGATTAGTTGTAGTTCCAGGAAACAAAAGTCAGTGGCCAGGTCTAGCACCAAGGCTAAATATAGAGCACTTGCTCAAGCTAGCACAAAAAGCATATGGCTGAAGTCACTGCTCTTAGAAATTGGAATAACCAGCAATGAACCAACAGTCATCTGGTGTGATAACTCAGGGGGCAAGACAACTCGCTGCCAATCATGTTTTTCACTTAAGAACCAAGCACATTGAGATAAACATACAGTACATAAGGGACAAGGTGCTGAACAAAGATATAGAAGTCGGGTACATTCCTTCTGAGGAGCAAATTGCAAACATTCTGACCAAGCCTCTGACTATTGCTTATTTCATAAACTCAAGAACAAGCTGGTTGTTATACATTCACCACAACACAGCTTGAGGGGGCATGTTAGAATGAATGGTATTGACATGATATCACACAAGGAAGATAATGTTAGCTCATCATGAGCTATCACAATAATTCTGTTAATAATTATCAGTTAACCATAATCTGTGAAATGTGCATCCACATTTTTATTTTTCTTTAAAATATAATGCACCTGGAAACCAAATGATGATTATTTAGCTCTATATAGATTGCGTTGATCAATGTGTACAATATGAATCGTATTTTCTAGTGTGTACAATAATACTTCCAACATTCACTATGTTCTTGCACTGAAGTTCTGCGAAAGGGAATGTTAAAGCTAAACCACAAGCAATTTCTACAATTCAAGTACCAAAATCATTTTCACAAATCACATTTTAAAGCAAAATCAAAATCTAAAGGACAAACAATTTCACATTATCACATTATTATTTCCAAAGTTAATAGAATTACAAATATTTTTTTCAAAAGCTAAAACCAAATTCTAAAACACAATTCACATTTCTTTAATACTCATCTCTCAAAATTGAAGATTAATAGATTATTCAATACCTCTTAAACAAATCCCAAAGCCAAAGGGCCAATGATTGAAGGCTAAAGCTGCTGAAATATTTTTGCTTGGTTGCCCCTTGATAAAGCACAAAATATGCCAGATGACTCTCCAGAAAATTCACAGGATTATGCCAGCTGACTCTCCACAGAATTCATGGGATTCTACATAGAAACATTATGGAAACTTCTATATTTTGTATATTGTGCTATCATTACATTATTCTTGTAAATCTTTCCTTTAGCATGTGATTTAGTTTCCTTTGAGATATATACACATTGCTGTATATATACACGGATGTATTAAATCTGTGATATAGTGGAAAACCATAATTTTATTTCAGCTTTATTATGGTATCAGAGCCTCTCTATCAAGAATAGAGAATTTGATCCCTTCCCTTGTCGCTTTCTTCCTGCTCTTCTCTTCCCTCTTGAAAAAAAAATGAGCAGCTCACCAAACTCTTCGGTTAATTCTTCACAGGTAACTTCCCCATCACTTACATCTCCATTATCTTCAGATTGTCCGTCTTCTGAACCATCTCTCTCTCCCTCTCTTAGTTTCCCAGTGTAGTCCGCAGATTCCCCTCTACCTCTCCACAGAATGCTTTCCAGCAGCCCCCTCCACCACCTCCTCAACCTACACGTCCCGTCACTCGCTCACAAAACAACATATATAAACCGCGTGTACCACTCTCCCTTACTTCTCATCTGACCGATACTCATCTTAACCCATCATCCTTCTCACAAGCTATCAAATATAATCATTGGCGCGATGCCATGCTTGAGGAAATCGCCACCCTTCATAGGAATAAAACATGGGTATTAGTTCCTCCAACCCCCTCTCAAAATGTTGTTGGGTGCAAGTGGGTTTACCTCATTAAGCAAAATCCTGATAATTCCATTAACCGCTACAAAGCCCGATTAGTAGCTAAAGGGTTCCATCAGCGTCTAGGCATTGACTTCACTGAAACCTTTAGCCCTGTTGTCAAACCTGCCACCATTCGACTTGCACTCACTCTAGCTATCACAAGAAATTGGCCAGTGCGACAGTTAGATGTCAACAATGCCTTCTTACAAGGCTCTCTACTGAACCTGTCTACATGCAACAACCCCCTGGATTTATCGATCCAAAATATCCATCTCATATTTGCAAACTTCATAAGGCTATATATGGTCTTCGCCAAGCTCCATGAGCATGGTATCAGGAACTCTACTCCTTTCTTCTCACATCTGGCTTCTCTAACTCACGAGCTGACTCCTCTCTTTTCATCCACTCCTCAAGCTCCACTATCATGTATCTTCTCATTAACGTTGATGACATCATTCTCACCGGTAACTCTTCCACCGCTATTCATCAGTTCATACTCAAACTTTCTTCACGATTTTCCTTAAAAGATCTTGGTCCTCTCAATTATTTCCTTGGCATTGAGGCACGTCGCACCTCCTCAGGGCTATTTCTCAGTCAATCTAAATATATTCATGACATTCTCAAGCGCACGAATATGCTTGACGCTAAGGAAGTACATACTCCCTTATCTCCATCTGACACTCTGAAACTTCATGATGGCTCTCCTGGCCATGATCCAACTGAGTACCGACAAGTCTTGGGCTCTCTTCAATACCTCTCTCTAACATGGCCTTACATCAGCTTTTCTGTCAATAGATTAGCCCAGTTCATGCATTGTCCAACTTCCTCTCACTGGTCATCTGTCAAATGAGTTCTACGATATCTCAAAGGCACTTCTCACTATGGTATATTTATCTCTGCCCATTCTCCACTTTCTCTTCATGCCTTTAGTGATGCAGATTGGGCTGGTGATGCTGATACTAAACACTCTACTTTTGCTTATGTGGTCTTCTTGGGCTCTAATCCCATCAGCTGGAGTTCCAAAAAACAATCCACGGTAGCTCGATCCTCTACTGAAGCCGAGTACCGTGCTATAGCAGCTGCAACGGCTGAAGTAAACTGGTTGTCTAATTTACTCCTTGAACTACGAGTTTCCTTAGCTGCTTCACCTACCATCTATTGTGATAATATTGGGGCAACCTTCTTGTGCTCAAATCCAGTATTTCACTCTCGTATGAAACATATTGCATTGGACTTCCACTTTTTTCGTGAACAGGTTCTCAAAAAATCTCTCTGTATATGTCATGTTCACTCAGCAGATCAACTTGCTGATTCCCTTACTAAACCTCTAGCTCGGACACCCTTCTAGCTTCATCGTTCCAAGCTTAGTGTTCTTCCTACACCCTTGTGCTTGCGGGGGCGTGATAAAGCACATAATATGCCAGATGACTCTCCACAGAATTAACGGGATTATAGCAGCTGACTCTCCACAGAATTCATGGGATTCTACATAGAAACATTATGGCAACTTCTATATTTTGTATATTGTGCTATCATTATATTATTCTTGTAAATCTTTCCTTTAGCATGTGATTTAGTTTCCTTTGAGATATATACACATTGTTGTATATATACACGGCTGTATTAAATTTGTGATATAGTGGAAAACCATAATTTTATTTCAGCTTTATTACCCCTGTCTGATTTGATCGTGCCACACTCAGTTTGTCGGCCGATCGGTCGATCGATCTACCAAGCTTCGAATTCCAGCAACAATGGAGCGTGAAGGTTAAATGTGTTAAAATTTAATGATCCATCTTAAAAGGTCAACCTTGTTAAGAGGGGTAATTCAAATTTTTATAAATTGATCAATGTTTTCATCTTTATTCGATATGAGATTTTATCCCTTAAAATGTCTCTAAAGATGATGGCTCATTTGAGCAGGCGAATCTTGAAATTCGTGTATTCATTTTTTGAGTCTTAATCGGATTGAATTGCTCATTAGAACTTAATGGGCTCTGATACAATGTTAAGATTTGAAGATTCGTTTTAAAAGGTCAACCTTATTAAGAGGAGTAGTCCAAACCTTTATAAATTGATCAATATTTTTATCTTTATTCGATATGGAATTTTATCCCTTAACAAAATGATGGTTGCATAGGAGATGTGACGCGGCATGAGAGGATTGGGCCAGAACCTCAATTTGGGGAACTTTGATGATGGAAAGAACGCTCCAAGATTGGGATTCCTCTTTTGTGAATTTACAATTTGCAATTGATATACACGATGAAGGTGATCTCCATGATTAGAAGAAAAATGGTTATATTCAAATTGTGAAGGATTTTTTTTTTTTTTTAGTGATTCTTTCTTCTCCATCTTTTTGTGAGTTTCACCTCCTTTGTGGATTCATCGGTTAGTGAGAGTACTATTTGTGGGCAATTGGTTGGGTAACCTTTGTGATGTTGTATTGTGAGTTGAGCTTGGTGGTTTGGACTTATCTTGTGGTGTGTGAGTCTATTAAACTAAGTCCTAAATTTTGTGGTCGTCAAAAGTGTCAATTTTGCACGTTGAAAAGTTCCTTGTTGGTAATATATGTCTCTGACAATAATTAAAATAAATAAAATTACTCAATTCATATATCAATACTTGTATTCCGACATTTATCTTTCTTGATTGTTTTGAGTAAACTTTTATGAATAGCTCAGTTACTGAAATGACATACTAGACAAGACAATGCCTTTTTTTTATTTTTTTATTTTTTTCTACATCCAATGATCAATACATTTTATAGCTAAACGCCGCCGCCACTGTTCGGCGGCATTTATAAACCAATTTTTTGGTTTATTTCGCGCATTTCGAGGTAATTGAAAGATTAAAAATTGGAGAGAGAAAATATACGTGGTTAAAAAGTTATATTGAAAATTATAAAGGTTATAAACCAAAAAAAAAAAAAACTTGACAGAAAACTTTCTCTGTACCCGTTTGCAGGACAAGGAAAGGTTACAAACAAAAGAAAATACACTCAATGACAAGTGTCATTTGATATATAAAATTGGACTAACTATTTGGACAATACACAAGATTTATGTTTGTATTTATCTTAATATTGTCCAATATAATATTATCGAATTCTCTCTATCAAACGCGCTCCCTAAATGGCTTTATTATTTGAAAAATAAATTTCATTTGTCTCCACTCGATCCATCAATTTGCCCTTCTACAATTTTTTCTTATCTCGCCACTCGATCCCGTAAGTGGACTAATATCACCCATCTTTATCATTGCAGCAGCGAAATCAGAGTTGAAAGAATTAGTGCTCTTGCTGTAGGATTCAATCCATGAATCAGTTGATCCACCATTGTAGAGAATCTGATCAGAGTGCAAAAGTCCTTTCTTGTTTATCAGATTCTTATAGTAGCTATTGTCAAAATCATTTGGTGTTTTGACGTCGAGAGGTGCCAAGTTGTTGTCTCCCGAACCCACAGTTATAGGGCACTTTCCTTGCCTTGTTCGAGCAAAAGAAGTGTCGATGTTGCTCTCGTTGTATATTCGAGTCCTGAAGGTTGTACACCTTGCTTGCCCGATCGTGTGTGCTCCTGTATCGTTAATTAATTACATGAATTAAACTTTTTTTTTTTTTTTTTTTTTTGGGTCTTCCCCTTTCCTCAAATGACTAAAAATCAAACTAAGCACAATTTGATAATAAGATACCTGACAAAACGACCATGTCCTTGGCGGAGAGACCTCTTGCTTGGAACCTATTTATGAGGTTGTTAAGAGTAGAAGTTGGAGGTGGAATTACACCACTATTTGCAGCTGAAAGACTTGCTGATTTTGAATCCCTCCTTCCAAGTTTCACTTTCCAGCTTGGTCCTCCAAGCTGGAAAATATTGTAAAATTAATTAGTACTTATAATAATTTAAAGGAAGACAGCGGCGGTCCCAACCCATGTGAGGAGTGTAAACCCCAAGGTACATATAGTATAATTCTTATTTAAGAAACACCAAGTTACAAAAATAATTAGAATAAGTACTCACAGTAACAACAGAATCACGAGCAGTAATAGCTAAAATATCAGCACACGACACAATGCCTGGACATACAAACTCGACCTTGGATTTAATGTTGTCGATCACATTAAATCCCCGGACGGAGTTCGCGTTGGGGCCAGCAGTTTTCTCCCCGGTGAACGAAGAAGTGTCGTCAAGGAGAATTGATCCATCACACCCCTATTGAAAACGAGAAAGATTGTTATACTCATATTTCCATGTTTAGCTCCAAGACACCAAATTAAAGAACAAGACAAACAACAGTACTTGGACAAAAAAGAGTCATGATTAAGCGTTAGCTATGACAACTTTTTGACTTGTGATTTGTTCGGGGGCTACAAAGTTTCATTGTTTTCGAAATAAAATTTGTGATAAAATAGTAGTTTAAAAAAAAATATGTACGATTAAAAAATAATTTATGAAAATATTTTGTTTTTTATAAAATTATTTATAAATAAGTTTACCAAACATGAGCTAAGTAGTAGAAGAATGACTTTTTAGTTTTTACGGCAAACAAAATTGTGTAGAGGCAATCAATCAGAATATAATTAGAATATTAAAGGGAAGGATTAAGCTCATGTAACACACCAGTTTACCCTCACATCAGGGCTTACACCCATGTGAGAGGGTGTGTACACCAATGTGTAAACTGATGTGTAACTGTAGCATGGTCCTAATGGGAATTACTTGGACAAAGCAGTCGTGGAAGTGGAGGCGGAGGAGTGAAGCACCCATACGTTTCTCCTTTGCTACGGCGGACTCGACCGCGGATTTGACGGTGGATAACACCTTGGGGCAAGTCTTGTCATAAAAATTAGTGGAAAGTTGAGCTGAGGAGCTCCCAGTAAAAATCATATAGATAACGAAAAAGACAACTGAAAAAGTAGCCATGGATTGATCAGTTGGGAGTAGGAAAAAGATGAAGTTGCATGGTGAATATTGCAATGCATTTGGAGCTAATATATAGGGCTCCGATGGATGCGTGTGGCGTGTAATTAAGCAGCTTATAATTACCTAATCATGCAGACCACTGCATGGCTAGTAGAGAATTGTGGAGCCCACTCCATGCACTTATCTTCCAACTATATATATATATATATTTTTTTAAGACCGACTTTCCAACCTTTTTTTTTTTCCTTCTTTAATACTGTCCGTCTTATATGACTTTTGCTTTCTATAAAAGCGTTTTAAGAAAAAATTACTTTATTTTTATTTGAAAATTAATTTTTAAAAGCGTTTATGAAATAAGTCACATTGTACCAGTTTCCCCTAAAAGTTCAGAGTGTGAAAATATTTTTAAAAAAATTGTCCTAAAGTAGCTTTCGAGTCTCAAAATATATCCAAAACTAATCTAGTTTAATTAAAAACTTCGAACCAATATTCAAATTTGTGTAAATTTAAACAAGCAATTAATGTTTTGAACAAATCAATATATATCTTACAGGATAGGATAATTAAGGAAAATTCGAACGTCTTGCTTTGAATCATTTACTTAATGTGTGTTTGGTATTATTTAAAAAGAATTTTTTGGAAATGAATAATGATTTTTAGGAAAATGGATGGTTGAGATTTGATTGAAAAATCAAATATTGTAGACTTAACTTTTAATATATGATTGGAATTGAATATAGTAGAAAAATAAAAGAGAGAGATAGAATTTTAAAGGTTCAATAATATTTTATACGTTAATTTAAATAGATTATAATATGATTGTATGAGAGAAAGTACTTACTAATTTTTACGTTTTTATTATAATATGGAAGACTAGTAAACCCAATTTGATTTGATCCACGGCTTAAGCATTAAGTAAGGCCTATAACAGGTTCACGTGAAATGTAGTACGTTGAATAATTGAAGTTAGCAGGTTGGGAATTCGTCAACTTTGGTTTAATATTAATATTAGTGTCTTTGATAGGTTAAGATTTTTCGTGGAAAAGGAAAAAAAATTTCAGCTTTTCTACTTTACTCCGTTTGATTGCGAAAATTTTTCGCTGAAAATATTTTCCGCGAACCCCCCCACCCCCCCTTCACGCGCCCCTTTTCCTTGTTTTGGTGGAAAATATTTTCTTTGGATTTTGGTGGATTTTTATTTTCCATGGTAGATGGAAAATTATTTTCGATACGTTTAATCAATTTTGTTGTTGTTAATTGACTTATTTTATTTCCAAAAAATAACATTATCATCATCAAGTACAAATATATTTTAAAAGTAAAAAAAAAAATTGATTAAAATAGCAAAAAATTACTTTATTTTCCATGAAAAATAATGTCAATCAAACAACAAAAGTTGAAAAATTCTCTACTTTTTCCACATAGAAAATTAAACTAATCAAATACATTAAACTTCTAATTCCCAATAATTCAATTCCCTAGAATTCATTTTCTTTCCACCCAAATTCCACACTCGGTATCAAACGCACCCTTAATGTTTTACGGTCTTCTCATTACATGGGAAAATTCTTTAAAAGGTGAATTTATAATAACTTACGATCAACCGTGCTACAAGAATATATTTTTTGATCGAAAGTTGCATACCTGCACTCTTAGCTTCGATCTGAACATTCACCCATCACATCTATCTCGAAATCTAAAATTCACAGCAGTTCGATCATCAATTTGATCCCAATCTCCAATTCCTTTAACTTTATCCGTTTACAATGTTACATGTTATTATTGTTGAATTGTCCAACGTTGTATTTTTCTCGAAAATGATGGGTTTCAATGCCGTCCTATTTCAGTGATATTATGGCTACTGTCCCAGATTGACTTTGTGAAAATAATAATAATATACTTTTATATTAAGTTTTGAGATGATAGGCCAAGCTTAAATTATAAGGTTGACTATATAGTCACTACGAAAATTATTTTTTACACCACAATTATAAAATTGTTCCTGATTTATTAAAATAGAACAAATATAATGACATAAATATTCTTTTAATTTTTCTAATTTAATTTCTTTTACTAATGTTAAGTATACCACAATCTCTATAGTACTAATATTCTTCTTCTCCTCTCTTTCATTTTCCTGTCTTTATTTATTTATTTATTTTCAAAATCATTTGTATCTTCCAAAAACATCTGCCAATAAAAATTAATTTTACTCAAATTTTTCAATAAATTTGGTTTCTCCATATTTAGGCCATTTTTTTATTAAGAAAAATTTCACACGTAAAATTCATGGGAACTGTTTCTCTTTCTTACAAGAATTTAAATCATAAAAAAAAATGTCCATGTTCATATTGGGAAGGAAGTTTATACCAATTCGTAATTTAATCACTGAAAAAATAAATAAAGATTTCTCTAAAACAAAAAATTTTCAAATATAATGACATTTCTATACCCGATTATTCACTTAAAAATAAATATTTTTTTTCTAATATATAATGAAAAGGAGATGAATAATTTCAAGTATTTTGGGTTTATTGTACATTGTACTTTGTGAAATAGTTGTGGTGGACATATTTTTTTTATAGGGATAGGGATAGGGAGCAAATAAGTTGCAGAGAAAAAAAAATGGATGAAGAAAGACAGACGGTGGGGAGGAATGTATGAGAAAGGTATGTACATGTGGTGTACTTTATTTTTTATTTTTTTATTTTTTTGTAATTGAATTAGATTATATTTGTAAATTGGTTATGGTATATTTATCAAAATGTGTTTTTAATTGTGGTTTGATTATAATGTGGTGTAGCATATAAAAATCGTGATGACAATATATTTATCCAATTATAATCCAAAACGGATCGAGTATATTAACATTTTGGAGGATTTATATACACTTAGCATTAACGTTTGATCCGTAAGATCCACAGTTTATAATCAATCAAGAGTATTTCAAGCATACAACAATATGAAAACGAGCACATGTATTTCAAGATTGCAAACAATATACGTCCCTATTTGACAACCATTTTTAGAAACTCATTTTTCTATATTACTTATTTTCAACCACACATTCACATAATAAAAAAAATTGTACGTAAACCCAAAAATTTATATTTTTAACCACACATTCTTTAAAAATCACTATTCAAAAATTGTTTTTCCCAAATAATAATTATCAAACAGGGGGCACAATAAATAACGATTTAAGTTATTTCTTTTAATAATATTTTTATTAAGGAACCAAAACTTTTTAAAAAAAAAAAAAATAAGTAAAATAAAAAATTCTTCATATCGTTAAGTTGATTTCATCATAGACAACAAAATAAAGCAGTACTTCTAAAGAAATCATTAGCTTGTAAATTAAATACTATAACTAATCGAAAACGACATGGTTTGACTCTATTACATATTCATTTAATAAATTAAGAAAAAAAATGGTTTTGTCGTCGAATATTCAAATTACATATTATTCAAAAATATCTTTGCTACCAATTCTCAGCAAACTTTGGTTTGCCTTTTGGGAATGCATTATTTTCAACACCTAATCGGGCCCTTCTTGGAAAATGTGACATCTTACGAGTACGACCAAGTCTAGCTAGATGCAGCTCCTTTGTTCCCCCCACATACCATGCTTGCAAGCAAAACTCGTCAAAAAGAATAAAAATCTTTTTGAAATTATCCATTGATGTCATGTAGATTCGTCAATGAAATAGTTTAGGTCTCAAAATTTGCTGAATTAAATTTGGACTGTTTAAGAAATGTAAAAAGTAAAAAATTTAAATTTTCGTTGAAAGTTAAACTGATAAGTTGCAATCTTAACTTTCAAAATAAATATAATTGTTAATATTTAATACAACAATGGATACTTTGATCAATTATTGTCCATTATCAAATACCAATAATTAATTGATTACACTAATTCTACACCAGAATCGAAATTATGTTCGTCTTCAATCTTCATGCCGAAAATATTGAGAATCAAAAGCTCCACTACGGTATATAGAGATACCCCCCTTTTATCGCCTATAAAGTATTAAAACATTTTATGATCATTAAGCTAGCGATGACAAAGTGAACAAGAAGAAAAATCATGATTTAAAATTAGACCAAATCATTAAGTTTAGATTTGAGAAAAATTCAAAACATTTATAAATCGTTTGATTTAGTATTTATGTTCAGATTTGAAAATCTTTCAAAATCTGTCAAATATATAGAACCTCTTACACCCTTAATTTTAACACCTTCGCCACAACTTAGGTCAAAATAATAAAATCCAAATAATTGATGTATTTATTCTACTGTTTAAACAAATACGTTAGGCAAGATGACATTTTTTTAATGAATCAAGTATCCAAGTTTGGTTCTACTAATGCTAGGGAAGAGAAACATTTCAGGGACGAATTCAGAACCAAATTCCAGCTAGAGCGGCCACTGCCAGTAGTGAACTGTAGACTATTGACCGACGATCATCAACAGTCGAAGTACCTTGCTGGTGAAATGCTTGTGGCGGGTAATTTATAAAGGTTGAAGGCTCAATACATCGATCATTGCAATTGCAACCCCCAAGAAGAAGTGAATTAAGCTCTTGTATGGTTTTGTTTAAAATTTTCTTTTTTCTACATTACTCAATTTCAATTATTCATTAAAATTCAAATTCACAATATTTGACTTTTTAACCGAATCTCAACCATTTTTTCTTTTAAAAATCACTATTCATTTAAAAAAAAAAAACTCTTTTTAAACAATATCAAACGCACATTAAGATTAGAACATAGAAACTTATTATTTACAAAAATTACAAATTATAAAGCAAATCAATGCCATTACATTCATTCTGAAACGTATATATCAAAATATCATTCTATAATTCATTCTAAATATCAATTAAACATTTCAAAAATCATAAATCATCCATCAAACTAAATGACTAACAAACTATGAAGCATCATAAATCATCTATAAAATCATCAATGGAACTATAGATTTGGACCAATTTAATAAGGCACAAATCAATCCATAAAAGAAGGCCCAACCTCAAGACCAATAATAATGATCAAAAGAAATGGCAGCCTTTCTTCTTCCCTGCTGCGACACCGTTTCTTCTTGCAGCAACCCCTCTTCACTGAAATTTCAATCATTCTTCCAGGAAGCCTCCTCTTGTGGCCCTCTTCATTGGGATTTCTGTCAGATGGGTCTTGATAAAAATCAAAATCAAAATCTAGGTCGTCGGCGAATCCAGCTAGCGCGGCACCGGCGGCTAGATCCGTCTCTGATTTCCCCTAATTAGAATGACAAGTAAAAAATAACTCATGGATTTCATTTTAATAAATTAACTACTGCATCACCCATGTGATGCACGGATTTGATCATTTCTAATGTAATTATTTAAATCGAGTAATAATATTTGTTACATTTGTATATAGTACACTAATTTCAGTAATGAAATTGTTAATAAACATGTTGTATTATAATATCACATAATTTGTTGACAAATCAATATCTGTTGTCAAATTAGATTCATGTTCTAGATATCATTTGTACAATATAGCATTATATCCGACATTTTTTTTGAACCGTGCGAGAAGTTAACCGGCTCGAACCAACCATTGTTTCTATATGATCATTATCCATTAATTAACATTTTCACTCAACAAAAATAAAAATAAAAAACGAAAAAATGGAAATTTAAGATTAAGATATGACGATTAATACTTTGTGGTTTATAAACTGGTTTATTTATAATTTTGAAGTGAAAATCAGTAATTGAAAATTAGAGAAAAAATGTGTGTAATTAAAATGTTATTTAGAAAATTGTGTAGTTTATTTTGTTTACCAAACAATTGACACTAGTGAGTTATTTGCACTTTTTTGTATGCTCAAGTTGAGAAAGGATTTTCTGGATTTATCACCAATGAATTGCGGTTTCCATTCTGCAAATCGTAGTGATCCACATACTGCGTAACATTTTTACAAAATTGTGATGGAACTAAACACAGGATAAGCATTTGGCTTCTGAAAATGTAATGGATTTCAATAAACAGAAGATTGTAAAAGAATTGTTGGGTGGATTTGTGAATAGTGACGCCAAATAATGAAAGTTTGTAAATCCGAACCGAAATTTGGACAGAGTAACGGCAATGAAAGTACAAACAAAGAAGAAGAAGAAAAGAAGGACAAAGTCGAGACAAGAGTTGAACTCTTTGTCCTTAAGTCGAATTTGCCCCACAACGGTACCTACGGATAACGGCAATCGACTCTCAAGATACAACGGCTTCCTCTTGTGTTTGAAGCACTTCAAAACACAAGTACAACGAACCAAATATAGGTTTATGTACTCCAAAGGATACAATGAAGGAAAATCAAAGTAAATGAAATGATTTTGATTTAGGAGACAAGTGAGAATGAGAGGTGTTTTTGCATATCAAATTGTGAGGAATAGGACACTCAAATGGTCCTATATATAGATTATGAAAGGGTGTGGACGAAGTGGTTGAGGCTCAAACCATGCACCCTTTTCAAACAATGTACATTTATGAAAAGGTGTCATTTGGCCGGACAACCGTGCGGCCGCACGGTTATAGACCGTGCGGTCGCACGGTTTAACTTAAAAACCCGAAAATGAAATTGACGTGTGGTCGCACTGTTTTCTAACCGTGCGGTCGCACGGTCAAACATTTTGTCCTGATTACCTTTACTTGTGTAATCTGCAACATTTACCGAGGATGATTAAGCAAGCTGTAATTACCTTTACTTGTGTAATTCTTGATTCTCTTATATGCTATGCATTTAGTCTTATGAGAAATATAGAAATCCGAATACAATCCTCGTATGCTTTGATATAAATCTTGACAGTCTTTGATCTTTGGTTTGCCGGCATTCCTGATGTTGTTCGAGGAAATATAAAGTAGAGCAATGACAATATTCGTACACAAAGAGAACAAACATTTATTGTCAATCATGTGAAGAACAGAAATTACAAATTGAAAAGATAGTATTATTCTTCATTTTTAATGAAGTCTAAAAATTGCAGTAAAAGATGATTTCGTTTCCAAGCTTAATTTTTCTTCCTGCAGTTGGTTCTGATCTCACCGTCGTTCCCCGTAAGTGGGCTAAGTCTCCCCATTTTGATCATTGCACTAACAAAATCAGCATGAAATGTTGCAGGGTTGGTGCTATAACTGGTGACTTGAGAATCTGTTGAAGCACCACTGAAGAGTTGCTGATCAGAATGCAATAGGCCTTTGTTATTGACTAGATTCCTGAAATAAGCAACGTCGAAAGAGAACGGGCTTGCTGCGTCCAGCGGTGAAAGATTGTCGTCTCCACCTGTGTTTGGGCAGTTAGTTTTCAGGGATGTTGAGAAAGACGAAAGAATGGTGCTTTCGTTGTAGACTCGGCCACGGAATGCCATGCACCTCGCTTGCCCTATCGTGTGAGCTCCTGTTCACAAATAGTACCGATTAGTGATGAATCCAACGGAGTCGGAGCTCCTGTTCACAAATAGTACCGATTAGTGATGAATCCAACGGAGTCGTAAATAAGGATTCTTGTATTGGGTCAAGCTAGAATGCTTCAGGAAAATTTAAGGGAAATGATAGAATAGAGAAAAGTTATTTATACAGATATGTGTACATATGGATGTCTCACTGTCTGTACATGTAGCAAGATTCGATAGAATATCCTAGTACCTGAAAGGGTAACCATTTCTTTTGAAGTGAAACCTTTGTTTGAGAAGGCTGAGATGAGATCACTGAGATCCATTAGAGGGGTCGGAATCTCGCTGTTCACAGCACTTAAACTTGCTGTGGTTGAGTCTCTTCTGCCTAATTGAACCACCCATGAAGGTCCACCCAGCTTCACGAAATAAACAGCCTAGTTAGTTAATTTCATGTTACACTAAGTGGCGAACAGTTAATGACATGTTTGATAAGGTGGTTAATTTATTCAACAATGTAACGATAAATAAGTTTCGTATAGTCTTGTCTTAGTCATTCATTACGTAATTCTGTTCAATCTATCTTACCAAATATATTGAAATGAAGGGTATACGTTAAAACGCGAAAGAAATTAGAATGGATGAGGAGATTACGGAAACAATAGAATCCCGAGCCGCGACAGCAAGAACATCTGCACAAGAAACAACTTGGGGACACAACGTCTCTAGTTGAGATTTGATGGTATCGATAACCTCAAACCCTCTTAAGGAATTATTATTCGGTCCAGCAGTTTTCTCTCCTGTGAAAGTTGTTGTATCATCTAGTAGAACAGATGCATCACATCCCTGTTGATACAAATTATACACAAAAACCTTGTAAAAAATGCACAATTAGATATTGCACAGCAAGTGTAATGACTCGACCTCCGTGTTCAAGTCGTTAATGCACTATGTACAGTCCAACTTGAGAGAACAAATGTACTATCCAATAGGTACCAGAATTCAACTTAAAACCTCCTATTAAGATAGAGATCTTGAGTTCGAATCCTGAGGGATATAACATGCATAAAGTCACGATGGATAAGAGAGCAGATGTTCTCCCAAAATGGACGGTGCGTAAGTTAACGGTTTGGACATAGATGCTAAGGGGTTACAACATTCCTTTAAATTGTCATTTGATCTTGTGAAAATACGTGTCACTTGAAACTTTTTTACGCTGTCTTGAGGAAAAAAATCACAAGGCCACATGTAACAATTGAAGGGACGACTAATGGAAGGTCGATGAGAGAGAGAGAGAGAGAGAGAGAGAGAGAGAGAGAGAGAGAGAGAGAGAGAGAGAGAGAGAGAGAGAGAGAGAGAGAGAGAGAGCTAGCTTGCATTAACAAAGCAATCGTGGAAATGAAGACGAAGCAATGAGGCTCCCATCCGACGTTCTTTAAACAGTGCTTTAGTGATGGCTGCATTGATGGTGAGAAGAGCTTTTGGACAGGATTTGGAGTAGTAATTAGATGACAATTGTGAGCAACTTATTTTAAGCTGAACACACAAAATTATGAAGAAGAAAAAGCACGAGGATAAGTTTCTTCTTGCCATGGATTAAGCACATTCAGTTAAAAGAGTTACTTTGTGTGTTGTGAGTGGTGAAGATGGAGTTCAACTAGCTGGGCATGCAAATATATAGTACAAGCACTTTGATCCCACCTTTGACATTTTGCTTATTCTAATAGTAGTCAACTTATTCTTATTTATTTTTTATTTTTTGTTCAATGCAATGAAGGACAATTAAGGAATAAAGAGAAGGGGAAGAGAAACAAAAATGGGAAACATTTACACAATATATATGTGCGCGCGCTCGCGCTAGGAAGGTACGATCAAGGAATTTTTTATTACAGATAAAAGTTATGATCGATGGAAATGAAAGAAATAATATATACTTTAAAGGTGTAGAATTATAATTCGATATCTCCTTGTAATTTTGGAGTTAGGTATGAAGTTAATTTGATCAAAAGTATGGTCAGTGCCACAATACATAATTAAAGCATCCCCAATACATTACTTGAATTGGGTTGATGTGGTAATGAAATATACGGACTTTTAGAGAACGTAGATAAATAAATGGAGAAGTCTTTTCCCTTCAATGGTTCCTTCTACATTTAATAATATTGATTGTGTAACTTTTTTGTTAAATTTAAAATTAATTACCATGCATAAATTAGGCCTTATCCGCATGATTTCTTACTATATAAAGAGTCCAAATAAAAATAATTTGTATCATATAACCTGATTGACTAACGACCTTATTTATAATAATTAAATAATAATAAAATAAAAAATAATAATGAGTCCTCATGTTCCATGGAGTGTCTAGATGTAGACGAATCATCACACAATATCTTTTTTTTTTAAGTCACGTCAGCTTAACATTATAATCTACATTGTGCATTACAGAGATATTTTTAATACATTCCGTCTTTTTTCTGACGTGACAAGTCTTTTTTTCTCAATCCATAGAGTGCATTGAAGACGCTCTTAAAATAATGTGAGAGTTGAATTTGAGCTTCAGCAAACCCTATATAAATTGGAATTGTGCACAAAAAATATGTAAATTTATTTTCAACCAGACACATAATTTCTAAATTATTTGGCAAATAATAAATCAATTGATTAATATAATTTTAAAAAAAAATATTGAGCAAGGAATTACATACAAATATTACATATAAATCTCGTTAAACGTAGTCATTAGTTCTATAAAGCCAAGTTTCGCAAAGTAAGAACGTTTCCGTGAGTCATGTTCACGTATAAGCATAATTGAAAAGTGATTTTTATAAAAGATTCAAAATCATAATTTATAAATAAACAAAAATGAGCAATGTACAAGTGAGTAATATTTGTGAATTCGTGTATGGATAAAAGTAATTCAATCAATCACGATTCACGAATAGCTTATAAACATTAGCCGAACGTGGGCTGACGATTTCAGTTATTAAACTTATAAGCTACATTTTGCTTCTCATAAATTTGTAGTGAGATGTGTTTCTATTAGGACCATGTGATTAATTAACAAAGATTCCAATACCATCCTTACGAACTTATTTGCAACTATACCAACTTGTTAATAAGAAATACGAATACATTACGGATCAATAGTGCAATTATATTAGGTGTAATTCAGTGTGAACCGAAGGTCCATAGAATCTGTTAACTACCCCACTTCTCAACATTGCTTAATTTTGTACTGAAGTCAACAATACTCAATGATTTTGCGAAGCCCCCAAACTTTGGAACTTTCTAATGGGAGGCAGATACATTATTATTTTTTTTCCTTCATTATCTATAGAGGCTGTCAAATCACCTGTTGCAATTTTCACAATAACTTAATGAAAAAGCAATGTAAAGAAACTGTTTGGTACAGATCAAAATTCAAATTTTAATTTAAATCAAAATCAACAATTAATTTTAACCACATATTTCATATAATCAATAACTTTTTAACCATACAATTCATCAATTTCTATTAAAATCTAATAAAAATCTGATTTCAATCTCCACCAAACAGGTGATAAATACCACAAAACAGTTTGACCAAAAAGATAGCTGGATTATTTCATTAAAAAAAAAAAAAAGACAGCTGGAAAAGAGTCATTCAAAACGGGGACAAATGCAACTTCGAAAAATTTTGTTTGGACCTGAATATAAAGACCAAAAAATTCAAATTAACATGTCTACTGTAATGTGGAATGAGATATAAGAGAATATACCCAGAAGGAATTCTAGTATGAGAAATTGAATGTTACTAATCAAGGTATAAACATACATACATTCATTCATACATACATAATTCAGAACCAAGAGTTCTTCAAATGTAAGAAAACAAGTTTTAACAATAGAATAAAAAATAACCTTCTACCAACCAAGAACAAGTAAAGATAAGAAAGTGACAAAGGACAGAAGCAAGGAATTCAAGCGAAATCCTTAAAAGAAATATAAAACTTGGAATCCACTAAGAAAATTGAGAAGAAATCTCAAGAATTTTATTAATAATCTGAATGAATGAATAAAAACAATGAATTAACTCTCTATTTATAGGGTCATAAAACAAAGAAATATATTCTAAATAAAATAGAAAAACATAAAACATATTCTAAATTAACTAAAATAAACAAAGAAACATATTCTAAATTATCTAGGAAAGTATAAAACCTAAAATAAAAAGAATTCAAGATAAACTAAATGATAGAAATAATACTAAATTATTAAAACACTGTATTCGCTGTTTGAACGATCTCGAATGCCCAAAATCTATAATATGTCAAAACAAAGTAGTGAATCCAATTCGTCTCGTTGAGCTACCCAAAATAGACATATTATGGGCCCGAAACGGAGGTCGGACGTCAAATTTGTAAATTTCTGCTAGATCCTTTTTAGGTCCAATTTTGCATCGATTCTGTCCTACATCAGACCCTTCCACCTCCAAATAACTCGACCCCGAGTTATAATTTGAACTCGAGAATTTTCAAGCTATTAGCCACTGGTGACGTCTTGCTCCTTTGAATTAAAATTTTTCAAGCCCGAGGATTAGCTCTCCAATAAATTGGCCAACGAAAATATATGATTTCATGAATAAATCATCATCGCCATTGGGATGTTCCATCAAAACTTAATAGCTAACATGTTTAGCATGTAAGCAAGCCATCGAAATTGTTTCCTCGATTTTTAACTTTTCAATTTTATCCTTCACAGCACAATCTTCTACTTTTTGAATGACGTATTCTTTGATTTCTTCCCCATAAATAAAATCCATATTTTTCTCTTGAACGTTCTTCTTACCACAAGCGAACCCATCTCCCGTCTCATTACAAGTAACGTCCTCTTTTTCCTCAAATTCTAACAACTCAGTTTATTCTTCTTGGGTTTGAAATGAGTCAGCCAAGGGGTCTTGAGTTGGGTCAACAAAAATCTGAGTTTCAACTGGGATAGCAAAATGGGCTTCATCTAAGAAAACATCTTCACCTACATAGGTGATTTCTTTTGGTTCAACTTTATTCATGCATTCCTTGTCTTCTAAATATTCTTCTTCTAAGGAAATACATCATCTTTATAGATAACTTCTTCTGATTCTTGGATGTTAATATGAGTATCAAATTCCTGAAGATCGATAATGAATTCTTGTACATCTTGATAAGACTGCTGAAAATTTTGATTTTGAATGCAAAATTGTTGTACATAGTTTATAGGATGAAAACGTTTAATCATTAATTTCTTCATTCGCTGTCAAGTTCGAATTTTATTTTTGCCTTGTTGGATACGGTCTGTCTACATTTCATCCCACAAAATTGATGCATATCATTTAAGTTGATAGTTTACTTTAATGACTTTTCGGTGCTCCTCGATTTTCCAGTAGTCAAAGAACCTTTCAACTTCATCTAGCCAATCGACAAAATTTTCAACTCTCAAGTTTCCAGCAAAATAAAGAATATTTGCCTTAATACGATACTCTCTGCGATTATTATTGTTTCGTGGAAGAGCAATATCCTCCTCATAATCTTCATTGCTAGTATCGTCATATTGCACATCTCTGATATCACCTCTGTTATTCACTCCATTGTTCCCAACAGCTTGTACTACGAACTCACGAAGCTCTCTAAGTTGAACATCAATTCGTTGGAATTGTGCCTCAAAATCTGTCCTTGTAATCGGTAAGTCATCTACTGAATTTGAAACTCGAAACACAAAGAAATCAAGGATAGCGAGACGAAGATACCAGCTCTGATACTGCTTGACGCAGGACGGAAGCAAGGAATTCAAGCAAAATCCTTAAAAGAAATATAAAACTTGGAATCCACCAAAAAAATTGAGAAGAAATCTCAAGAATTTTATCAATAATCTGAATGAATGAATAAAAATAATGAATTAACCATCTATTTATAGGGTCATAAAACAAAAAAACTTATTCTAAATAAAATAGAAAAACATAAAACCTATTCTACATTAACTAAAATAAAAAAGAAACATATTCTAAATTTTCTAGAAAAGCATAAAACCTAAAATAAAAAGAATTCAAGATAAACTAAATGACAGAAATAATACTAAATTATTAAAACACTATTTTCGTTGTTTGAACGATCTCGAATGCCCAAAATCCATCATATGTCACAGCAAAGCAGTGAGTCCAATTCGTCTCGTCGAGCTATCCAAAATAGACATATTATGGGCCCGAAACGGAAGTCGGATGTCAAATTTGTAAATTTCTGCTAGATCCTTTTTAGGTCCAATTTTGCATCGATTCTGTCCTACATCAGAAAGAAAACATCCAAATATATATATATATATATTGAATCACTTACTGTGAAAAGTACCCAAAAATAGCCAAAATCACGGTTTCTATATAAGCTTATCGAACTTTCCAGAGCCAAAATCAATAGCCAATAGCTACATAGAAGAAGCTTGTAAAGAAGCCAAACCTTTGCTCTCCCATAAACTGCCAGCAGCTGTACTTTTTCTTCAAACGTTCTGGAGTTCCTTTCTATCAAACTAGACAAAAAAATAGTTAAAAACGGAGCTTTCAATATGACATCATCAAGTTTATATTGATATTATGATTTTATTCATAACAGGCAGACATCATATAAGAGAAGGTATATGCTAGCTGTAGTATCCACATCAGAATATGATGACAACATGATGATCACAACCAGAACATTCCCAATAAATTTTCTTTTCTCAATATTGAACCTATTTCTCTTCAGAAAAACTAAGGCTAATGATGGAGGTACATATTATGGAAATCTACAAAATATTAAACTTGGAACTAGTTAAGGAGAAATTAGATAACTGAAAACCAATCCTGTTACAGACACCGTGAGGTCCAAAATACTAATAAAAATGAAATGAGACTGTTACAACTAAAGAGAATGGAAATTCGGCTTTTACTCCAATTCATTTGAGAAAGTTAGTGATTACACATTATAGACAACTCTTAAGAACCGGTGAATAGATCAGAGAAATTTTGATTAATTACTTCAACAGCACCTCAATAGGATGGAAAGTGTCATCAAATGGATGTTATGTCAATATTTCTGAATGGGACTACACAGAAGAAAAAATAATGAGGAAGTTGCTTGGAAGTTTGGCGTTCAACAAATCTAGTTTAAGGGGGATGTTGGAAGTTGATCTAGACTTGCATGAATGTTGAAGAGATTTATTTGGTAGTCCAAAATAATTATTTATCCTTGAATCTATAAGAAAAATTATGAAAATATGAGATTAATAGTATTCCTAAATTACATGTCAAATGTATCTAGGTCTAAAGTCCATGTATGATTATACATGTAACATAAATTAGATACAGGATTCATGAATATATGTTAATAAAATATGTAAAAAGTACCTGTAGTCTTAGCTTTGTATTCAAAAGAGTCAAGCACTTGTAAGAGCAAATTTTGATAAGCAATTGAGAAAGAAATGCAGTTTGTTCAACAGGAAGTCCTAGAGTCATCTTGTGAGTGCTTGATCTAGTGTGAGCTCACCTTTGTTTCCAACAATGCCTTTCTTTCTTTCTGATATTGTACTCCTTTTCTTCACTCCTCAGCTTGGGGAGAAGTTGAAAGCTGGATGGAAAAGGAAAGAAAACATGTTAGATAAACAAGCGCCAGTTGGAAATTGAGAACTTCCCTGCCCATATTTTCAAGTGGTGCAACCACAGTCAGTGCTGTTGTAGAGGTAATAAAGTGAACACATGCATAATGTATAAACTTCCACAAGATATGGAGAACGAGAGTTAAACTTAATATATGATTTCAATGCTGAAACTATTCAATCTTTAGCAAATACAGTTAATGCAAATGTAGAAGCTGGATCAAATTTTAGGTACGAGAGGGGTTAAAACAATGCCTCTACTACCCCTGATGCCATCACAATGGGTTCAAACATACAGACATATAGTAGTCTAACTCATTAAAAGCAAAATCATATTGCAGGTAGAAATATTTAAAGACATATTTCATGTAAAAATGAGCAACTAAATCAATGTTCTCCTTTTATTTATTTTGGGGAGAGAGCATAATTCAGTACTGTTAACTGGCCAAATATGGGACAAATCCTTTTGGTCAGCACCTAAAGCAGACTAATTTTCAAATGTAATACGGTGTTGTTAACAAATAATTATATGAAACTAAACTAAACTACACAAAATGAGAAATAACTAATGCTCATAAATTTCAAATCCAATCTAACCACAATTGAATCATAATTAAATCCGCCCAGATTTGAAATTTATCAATTTATTACTGGACCTTCAAAAACTATTTCTGATTTTATGGATATATCTCAGAATACAATCCTGATATATCTGATGACAATAATTCAACCATTAAACAGCCACCCACCTCAGTTTCCCTAAGAAGTGCTGCAGCTGCTACAAATAATTCAATAGGGGTCTACTTTGAGCTAGCTTATAAACAACTCCATTGACGTTATCATTCGTCATTCACAATCTTGGACACCTGATTAAAGGATATCGTACCCCATTTGTTATTCAGAAATCTATCTCACAAGAATATAGAGATGAAAAGATCTAAGTAGACTACATTCTCTTTCAATGCTCCAATAGCATCTTGGTTTATTTTCAGCACGAGATGAAATTTTACAAGAGAAAGCTATAAATAAAAAATCTCTCTTCCTTTTTTCCCTTTCTTTTTGACTTCTTGTTAATCATATATATCAGATAATAAATTAAAAATATAGGCTTGACTCTAAATAGCCGGTGGTCGAATGCTAGACATTGGCTGGTATAGATAAAGCCATCAAAACTTTCATCTCGGTAGCAATGAACAAAAACGATGCTGACTCTAAAAATAACTGTTTTCTGCTCATAACTCATAAGCATGTACAAAAGATATATTGTGAAGGAAAAGTTCTGTGAGAAGCCTTGTTCAAAAAAAAAAAACAGGTGATATTCCAATCATATGCATTAAGGGCTCTTTGGTTCATAGGATGAGGCATGATTGATTTACCAACCTTGCACTGGGATCTTTCACCCTACAAGGACGACAAGAGAAGGACCAATTTTTCTATAAAATTTTATAAATAATTTTTCCTTACCCTACCCAGCAAAAAATAAAAAAGAAGACTTCACCCCCTTTTAGTATCCAACTAGCCACGCCGAGCTAGCAGGCAAGCCCAGTCATCCTCCACCACTCCAGTCCCATTCCCTTGATCCCATGATCCATATTTAATAAACCAAATAAGCAGAAATGACAAATTTTCCAATTAAAAGAAATTCTAATTGTCAATCCTACGATGATTAATCCTAATTTATCCCTCCCCCCAAACCAACAAGCTTAAGAGTTTCGAGTAAAGCAACAGATTGCAAACATTAACAGATAAACAATTTAGAAATAATAAACAAGTTAATACATAATGAAAACATGTGACAATTTTTAAACACGTTCTGAGTAGCACTAGAGAATAAACAATACTAGATTAAAACTCATCAAAGTATATCAATGTAGAAAATAAAGGGACAATAAGGTTTGAGAGAGAAAGTGAGAATCACAATCCATAGGTTGTAGTGATAAATTTGGCATATTTCTGGGAACAGAAAAGGTCAACAAACATCAGCAGGACAAATAAGGTAAAGAGATCCTGAAACCTTTGCCTTTTTTATCATTACATTAATATAATCGAGAAGAAAATAAAAGGGAAAAAACTCGTACTCATATGAGGACATCGAGACACTGTGTATTTTAGGTTGATAAAATATCCAAGCTCTGGGCAACACAGCCACTTGGCATTGGCAGTCATCCTAAGATTACAATAATTAGAATTGAGAAAACCAAAAACATTACTGCATTCAATCACTTAAAATGAAGGAAGGAAAAGAAAAAACACCAAGACAACAACTACAGCCTGCAAATTGGAAAACAAGTATGTTGTAACAATGTACTAACTGAATACCTGGGCTTGCATTTCTAGAGCAGAAACGAAAAAGAAGATGCTTCTTTAAACAAGATATATTTCCTTTTTATCCCCTTAGAGTTTGCAATCAACCTGCAATTTCAAAAATAACTCGTCATTGCAAACCATAATTTTGCATGTTCAATTACTACCAACCAAAAACTGGGAGAAAAATTGAGTTTCAGTGAGCACGGCTTTTGGTGGAAAAAGCTCCCATTGAGAAGTACAGACCACAACAAAAGAAGCCACTTGTTCACCAATAATCTCCACATGAACACCGATTGTCCTTGAAACAATGAAATCTATTGATGTCTCTCACTACAATTTCTCGGCCAACAATGCCGGATATGAACTTTAATGCACTGTGGCAATCTACACAAACCCTAATGTTTTTGGTAATCCTTATAGGAACTCGAGGAGGGAGAGCAATGAGGCCAAATGCAAGTGCAATCTTCTCACTGTGGTACCAAACTTCTGATTCTTTCTCTTCATCTTCTAAATCATAGAGAGCAAAACTGGTGTCAGGAACATATCCAGCAGCCTTCATCTTCTTTTTCAACTCAGTTAGCATTGTCTGAATCTCGTAGTTTCTTTGATGTGATGTATCCTTAGCTTGAAAAACGTGGACAGAGTTCTTAAAAGATATCCAACTGTATCCTGCACCCTTCTTAATACCCACATCCTTCATCTCCTTCCTAACAACATTGGCCTCTTCCCACTGACCTGCAGCAGCAAACATATTTGAAAGTAGAACGTGATTGCCAGAATCGTGGGGATCGAGTTCAAATAAATTATCAGCTGCAATCTTCCCCAGTTCTGCCTTCTTGTACACTTTACAAGCTCCTAAAAGAGCCCCCCACACCGAAATTGTTGGACGCATTGGCATTTTTCTTATGAACTCATAAGCACGTTCCACTAACCCAGCTCGTCCTAGCATATCTACAACACAAGCATAATGCTCCGCCCCTGGCTCAATCCCATATTTCCCCCTCATCGAGTCAAAAATATTTATCCCCATCTTCACCATCCCACCCCGACTGCATGCAGTCAACACAGACACAAAAGTTACATAATTAGGCTCCACTGCTTGGGAGTCCCCACAATTTGTCATCTTCTTGAATAATTGTAGTGCCATATTGGCATGTCCCTGATGAGCATATCCACTGATTAATGCATTCCAACAAATCAAATTTCTCCTCGGCATTCCGTGAAATGCTCGCTCACAATCCTCTATACTTCCACATTTACCATACACGTCCACAAGTGCACTTCCAACGAATATATTCTCCTCAATGCAAGCCTTCACCGCAAGACCATGAACTGCTCTCCCCATTTCAAGCGCAGCCAGTGCTGCACATGCACTGAGCACGCTTGAAACCATAAAGTCACTTGGCACAACTGCTTCTTTCCTTGACTTCAAAAACACCTCGCATGCCTTCTCCCCCATATTATTTTGCTCATAAATTGCCACCATGGAACACCATGAAACAACATTATACTCGCGCATGTTATTAAAAACTTGCTCAGAAAACTTGACCTCCCGAGACTTGCCATAAAAATCAATTAAGCCATTCAAGACCGAAATGTCAGCCTCGTAGCCTCCTTTAATTACGTAGCCATGTAACTGCTGCCCTTGCACCAACAATTTACCATCTGAGCATGCATTTAAGAATGCACAAAAAGTAATTGAATTTGGAGCCTCTTGATCACCATGCAAGAGTTGGATAAACATAGAAATGGCCTCGAGAGGCCTTCCGTTAAGCACCGCGTTCGAAATGCACGCATTCCAGGTAGCAATATTTCTGTACGGCATCTCGTCAAACAGCTTGCTTGCATGTTTCAAGTGGTTCGTTTTGGAATACATATCAAAAGCACTGCACGCAACAAACTCATCATTGATCAGTCCCAGCATAATAGCAAGCGCGTGGAACTGCTGGCCGAGGAGAGGCGAGCAAATTGCAGCAGAAGCCTTAAAAAGGCAAGGCAGGGTGAAATCATTGGGATGAATAGAGTCCCAGCGCATGTTCAAGAAGTGGTTGAGGGCAACGGAAAAATGACCGTTCTGAACATCACCGGAGATGAGGGAGGTCCAGGTGACGACAGAGCGAACGTGGGCCGGCGTATGGGAGAGGACAAGCTGGGCCGAGATGGGGCGGTCGAGCTTGGAGTACATGTTAATAAGGTGATTGGAGAGGAAGGCATCAAGGCCCAGACCCAGAGTCTTAATGATCTGGGCATGGGCGGCGCGACCTAGAAGAATGGACCGAGTTGAAACGGCGGATTCCACCAGTGAAGCCAGCGATTTTGGGCGGAGGAAGGGCATACAGTTCAATTTTCGAGAATGGAGTTTTACAATAGCATCTTGAATAGTGCAGCGCCAGAAACTTCAAAAATGGAGTTTTAGAGTTCCTCGGTCGGAGCCGATTTCATCTGCAGAAACCTTTTTTTTTTTTTATTTTTATTTTTTAAAAGAGTATGGTTGGGATGGCCTTAGTTTGTGGTATACCATAGAAATGATCACATGAAAATGGTCATTTGAAAAAATAATCAAAAATTTTATCAATTCATCAAAATAGTCTTAAATACTATAAACTACCTCAAATACCCTTAAATATCATATTTCAACCAAGCTTCTTAGATTTTAGAAAAGTTACAACTTAATCCTTAAAATTTTACATATTTTTAATTAATTTGTTTATATGATTTTATTTGATTTTTGTTTGCTCATAGTAGCACTCCCCCACTTTGGTATCAGAGCCATATGACAGATCTAAAAAATAAATATTATATAACAATAAATATATAATATATATACATCAAGATTTATGATTATGTATACATTAATATTACACGATAATTATAAAATAGAAATCTTGAGAACTTTAAGAGACTTAAACAAAGATATAAGAAAATACATTTATGATCTAATAAATTTCGACATAATAAAAGAAGATTTTATCATAAACGAAATATTAGATTTAATCCACAAAGATATACTAGAAGAATTATACAAAGATTATAGAAATGGATTATCATAGAGGAGAACCCTTATTATTCAAATATCTAGATATGAAAACAAATGAAAAATTAGATTCAATAATAGAACAAAGAGGAAATATATTAGACCAAATGATAGAAGAAAGAAATATAAAAAGAAAATGATTTCTAAGACTAAAATCATTAGAAAGTAAAAGAAAATACTTTAATATAATTCTAAAACAATTACATAATATACTTATGATCATAAATAACAAAGAAAAAATCAATATAAAAAAATATGATATAACTGGAGAAATAAAATATTACATAAAAATTTATAGAGTACAACAAAGAAAAACGATGTTAAGATCAATTGAAGAATTTTGTGAATATAATATAATGATATGTAAAGAAGTAAAATATGATACGTAATTAAGATTAGAAGTTGAGTATATCAAAGGAAAAATTTAATGACAGAATTTCTAGAAATAAAATTTGAAAAACAAATAATAGAAAATATTAGTCTACCAGTAGGATCTTACCAAATAAAAGGAGTCAATACAACTATGTTTCAACCATTAAGCTCATGGGGGAATCCGATGGATTTCTTAATATGCAATTAAATTGGATAAGTGCATTTTTATGGCAAACATATAAAAACATAAATTTACAAGATAAATTAGCCATTGAAGAATTACAACAATTAAATATACAGGATATGAATATCAAAGAAAAATTACAAAATATTCAAAATAAACTAACAATACAATTCAAGGAATTAAAAGAAATGATAGGAGAAGTTAAAAATATAGATGAAGAAATCTTAAAAGAATTTCAAAGAAAGTCAGGAAAATTAATTAATCAAGATAAAATTGAAATAATTATAGAAAAAATAGATAAATTAAATGAGAATATAAGAAAGAATGAAAACGAAAAAATCATATTAATAGAAGAAAAAATAAAAAATATAGAAATAAAAATAGATGATATGTATGACAGACTATTTAAGGTACAAAAAACTCAAAAACCAAGAGTATAAAATGTCAATAAGCGAATATATTGAAGATCTAAAAATATTAATAAAATCATTGATAGGTGATGTTTAAGAAGTAAAAAATGAATTAAAAGAAGTAAGAAATGATATAAATATACTAAAACTAGAAATTAGAGAATTCAAAGAAAATAATAAAACCAAAGATAAGAAAGTAGATAAAAAATTCATAGAAAAAGAAATACTTAGAATATGAAAAAAGCATTTCGAACAAGAAAAAATTATAATAGAAGTAGGAAGTATGGATGATGAATTCAGGAGAAACATATTACCAAAAATATTAGAGGAAGAATTAGAATTACAAAAATCTATAGAAAAAACTTTAGGAAAATTAAAAGCTGAAGAAAAAATTGAAGAAGAACGAGACAAAAATGAATGAAGAATTAAATTTGCTTATAGAAAATTTTGACCAGTTAAGCATAGAAAATTTTAATGAAAACCAAGTTTTAATGAATACTGGAGGAGCACCTAACCCTGCTCCTATAGGAACTTCTAAACAAGAATTACCAGATCCAGATGAAAGTTATGCACCCTTATATAGTAAACCACACCGGCAATATTATGATAGAATTAGAGAAAGACAACCACCTAGAGGGAATAAATATAAAGATAGATTTGAACCAAATAATAATTATGATAAACCTATTAATCATGGAGGAACAAAATTAGATTTGGATTGTAAAATAGATACTAAAAAAGCCTTATTAACTTGGGCAGATTCAATGATACTATTCTTTTTATACAATAAAGATGATACATGGGAAAATACTGATAGAATGATAATTTTTTTAGTAGCATCTTTTGAAGGACGTGTTAGAAATTGGTGGGAAGGAATAAGTAGTGATACGAAAGCATTAATAAGAAGAAATGTACAGACAGAACTAATAAAATCAGATAGAAAGGGAATAGAAAAGTTAGTAGATTTTATTGCGGATGAATTTTTAGGAGAAAATTGGATAAGTAATTCTGAAGCAGAATTAGTAAGAGAAAAAGATAATGCAAGAGTAAGATTAATAAATTTAACAATATGTGATATGTGTAAAATCAAAGAATATACTTGTGAGTTTAAAGAATACTATTATATCCAATTCTATAGTAATGAAAATCAAGAAGTATATAGAGATATGTATTACAATAAATTACCAAGTTCATGGGGAATATACTTTAAAATAGAATTTGAAAAATTTATTAGAGATAACCCTGGAACACCTAGAACATTAGGATCAAGAATAAAATTCATATTTGAAAGATTAGCATATATATGTCTACAAAGACAATTATTAAAGAAATCAGGAAAATTAACCAGAATATGTTATGAAGATATGGAAAAACCTACTCAATGGGGATATAACCCTGAAAGAAGAAGAAATAATAATAAAAGAAAATATAAAAATAGAAAGTTTAAAAAATTCAGAAACTTCAGGAAAAAATATATAAAACCTAAGAGAAGACATTACAAAAGAAGATATATAATCCAAATAAAAGACAGAAAAATAAAACTTATAAGAAAGACAAAAGCCAATGTAAATGTTGGAATTGTGGAGAAATGGGACATATAATCTCTGATTGTAATAAAAAGAAGATTAAAATATTACAAAAAGAATATCTAAAAATAGAAAGTGAACTAAGTGAAATATCAGACATTGAAGAATACTATGATCAAGAAGTTTATATAAGTGAAACAGATTCAGAAAGTAATGAATCAGAATCAGAATAAAGAAATAGAAGCAAATAATAACATAAATAAACAAGAATATGAAGGAATATAAGGTTATTGATTAAAGGTAACTTTTGATAATAATAAGTTCAGGAAGATACAAAAATTATCTTTAGACTTGAAAATATGAAAATGGGAAATATTAGATAGAATATGGAAAAGAGAAAAAGTAGCAATAAATGAATATCATAAAATTGAAAGGGTAATAGATGTTAGAACCACTCAAGGAACACACAAATTAAATCTTTTAACAAAAAATACAGTTGCAGAATTATTAACAAAGATCAATAGAAAACAAAGTGAAAAGATTCAATATGTTTACTTAGCAGGTATCCAAATAATGTTTAAATCCCTGTTTAGAGAAGGATTAGATTCACCTTTAACTGTAAGTTTACATGATGGAATAATTATAAATTTAAAAGACGGTCATTTAGGAACAGTAGAAGGAAATCTAGCATATAAGAAACTAATATTTACATGTTACCCAAAATATTGTATATCATTAAAAGATAGAAATTTTAATGAAGTTTTAGGATTACACTTCAAATTACATAAAGATGATATAATGGAATCAGGAGATAAAATTATGACTATAAAATACAGAACATTATACACATTTACTAATTCTAATTATGGAAACATTTATTCTAAAAAACCATATATTGAAATTCATAAAGAATGTAAAGATTTTGGTAAAATTGTAGAACCAGATAAACAAATAAGTTTAGTTCCAAGAAACTATGAACTTACTATAACAAAAAATAAACCAGAAATCATAGAGTTACGAGAAGAAGAATACCCTAATAATAACATAACATTTGAAGATGACAGATTAATTAGGAGATCAACAAGTCTACCTAATAGAAAACAATTAGGAGAAACTAGTAATACAAAGGAAATAAAACTTAATAGAAATGCTGGAAATATGAAAATAGAAGGTGAATATTTTAATGGAATAGAGCATATAAAAGGATCAAATATATTAATTGACACAGGAGCTAGTGAATGTCATATAGCTTCAAATAGAAATAAAGGACTAATATCTCATAGAACTGATCCATATAGATATATAAATTTTGATGGACAAGTACATATGAGTGAACTTGAACTAAAAGTACTAATAAAAATAAGAGGAATAAATCTCCTAGTACCATGTCATGTAGATAGTAGTATGGTAAATCCTCATGTATTATTAGGAATGAGCTTTCTAGATGGACTAAAAGATTATAGTTTAAAACGTGAACGATTATATATAACTCATAATGGTCCAACTATACTATGCAGAAAAGCTGAATAAATGAATAATCAAATAAGTTTTCCATTAGCCGTTTATATACAAGTTACAATTGTTGAAACAAATATAACAACATGTGCATTAATTGACACGGGAAGTGATATAACAATATTCAAAAGTTTCTTAATAAAATCATGGAATACTAATGGAAAGATAAAAATTACAAGAGTAACAGGAGAAAGTACTCATATAATTAATAGTGCTGATAAAATTGATATAATACTTGGGAGTAAACAAATAGTTGTAAATAAAATATATAATTATAACAACTTAAAATGTGATATATTACTAGGAAATGACTTTATAGAACAATTTCAATATTATAAAAAAATAATTACACAAAAATGTTGCAAACACCTTGTGCACATTTACTAAAAATACCAAGAGAATTTAGACCTTACAGAGTTCAGTCAACACAGCGTGGTGATAAATGGGAGAAAAAACCAATCACACAAAATGAAATAAAAAATAAAAGAATAATGTATAAAAAAATCTTAAAAACAAACATACAAACAAACATGGAAAAAATCATTGATCAACTAGAAAAATTTTGTGGAGAAAATCCATTATTATTTTGGAAACCACATCATCCAAAAGCTAAAATAGAATTAACAGAAAATGTTATTATAAGAGTTAGACCAATGATGTATACCATACAGGATACACAAGAATTTAAAACTCAGATAAAAGAATTACTTAATCAAAAATTAATCAGACCTAGTAATGGACCCCATAGTAGTCCAGCTTTTATGGTTATGAAACATTCTGAGCAAAAAAGAGGAAAGGCTAGAATGGTGATAAATTATAAAGAGTTAAACAAATATACTAAATTTGATGGATACTTTTTACCAAATAAAGAGGTACTAATAAATCTTGCAAAAGGAAAACAATATTATTCTAAATTTGATTGCAAATCAGGATTTTGGCAAGTAAAAATGGAAGAAGAAAGTATTCAATACACAGCATTTAGTACACCACAAGGTAAGTATGAATGGATGGTTATGCCATTTGGTTTAAAAAATGCACCACAAATATATCAAAGAAAAATGGATAACATATTTAGAAAATTTAATGAATTCTTAATTGTCTATATCGATGGTATATTAATATGTTCTAATAATAGAGAAGAACATAGAAACCATTTAATTAAATTTATAAATGAATGCAAAAAAGAAGGAATTGTTCTTTCAAAAAATAAAGTTATAATAGAAAAACAAGAAATTGATTTTCTTGGATTATCAATAGATAAAAGGGAGATAAAATTACAAACCCACATATCTAAAAAGATAGAAAGTTTTCCAGACAAATTAGAATCAAAAGAACAAATACAAAAAATTTTAGGATGTTTAAATTATGCAGAAAGATTTATTGAAAATCTATCAAAAAAGAGACATAAAATTCAAATTTTACTCAGAAAAACAAATACCAAAGGATGGAGTAATGAACATACAGAAATTGTCAAATCACTAAAAGAAGAATGTAAAAATTTGCCAAAATTAAGATTACCAGATGAAAGAGATAATCTAATAGTTAATACTGATGCCTCGGATAAGTATTGGGCAGCAATATTAAAAACAGATCTTAATAAAATTTGTAGATACTCAAGTGGAACGTTTAATCAAGCAGAAATAAATTATACTACTCATGAGAAAGAACTGTTAGCAATCACCAGAGGAATAAAAAAGTTTTCATTATTTTTATTATCTAAGAAATTCATTGTTGAAACTGATAATTCTCAAGTTGCAGGTTTAGTAAAAAATAAATTACCACCAGAACCTCAATATAGAAGGCTCCATAGATGGCAAGCCTATTTGGCATTTTATAATTTTGATATAGTTCATATTAAAGGTGTTAATAATTATCTTGCGGACTTTTTAAGCAGGAATATTGAATTTACAGATGGATAATATCAAACAATCTCTGATAGACGCCAAAAAGTGAATGAACTTCCTCATGGAGGAAGCTGAAGATATAAATCTTGGAATTGAACAACTTGCAGAAACTTTCCAAGGAAGTTTCAAACAATTGATGGAAATCTTAACATTTCATCACAATTATACTAAAGAATTGAGCGATAACATAATTGAGATTGAATCTCAGTTTGAATCGTTGATTACCAAACAAGCTGATACCAAACAGGTTATATCAAAAATACAAACAGGTACTTCTTCTGGAAGTAGTGGTGGACCAACGATCAAAAGAGATGAACCAAGTCCCAAAAAAAGTTGTTATAAATGAAGCCAGTCCTCGAAAAATCACAATCAATGCCAAAGATGAACACACAAGGGTATTCAGAATTCGTGCTGAAGAGGAAGATGATTCCCCTTTTTTACCAAAAGAAAACGAATATAAAACTACTGTTGAAGTTATTTATGAACTTCAGGAATGTGATTGTTATTACATTTCATCTGGAGACCATGTATACCTAAGATTGATCGTTACCCAGGGAGGAGATCCCGTCATGACAAAAATGGCAGCTGATTATGGATTTTTGGATCTTATCTATCCAGGAAAAGATCTGAAAGAAATCGAGAAACTTGATGATTTACTAAAAGGAGAAATTTCAAAGTTTGCCCAAGGAAGACCCATATATTTAAAATTTTATTCAATCAGTTCTGAAATTGATGGAAGGATATATTATCCTGCTAAGCATATTATCACGATTGGGTATGTTGCTCGAAAATTTCATATTGAAGTTGGAAAAAATACCAAGCCAGTACCAAATATTACAAGATCATGGTTTAGATCCCGAAGGGTATTGGGAATTAAAGTTCTCTACAACATTGCCAAAAACCTGTATGAGAAAAAATTCAAATGCATATGCCAGTACAATGGATGGACCCTAATCACTAATGGAGGAAAAGAAAAATCAACAATCTTGCAAGAATACATCAATAAATCTGACACTCATCAAATCCATGGAAGTTTTGCCACTTTGTAAGAGGCGTGCATAACCAGAAGCTGCCCCACATGCCAAAGGAACTGATGGATAGGTGGAAGCCACTTGATGGATCTGCTTCACATGCCAACAAAACTGATGGACAAGTGGAAGCTATTTAATAAATCTACTTTAATTCAACAATGCAGGACAATGTAGGGGCCATATCAAGACCAAAAAAGAGAAGGATAAGTGTCCCTATAATGTAAGGGTCATGTGATGTAATAAATAATAGAGGGACAGGTGTGTCGTAGGTGAAAAAAGCTGTAAAATTGTTAAGATGATGATGTAAGCAATGATGTAATTGTGTCCAATGTAGTATTATAAATAGAGGCATCCGGGCTAGTTGAAAGACAGAACACTCTTGAGCACTCAGTTTGTGAGAAAGCCAAAAATCTTCTGTCTTTGAAAAATTCTCATACCAATCATTTGTCAATCTTCATATTATCAATAAAATTCCAATTTACTTATCATATTATGATGAGTTTCTAAATTCTTGTCTTCTAAATTCTATTTCCAAAAAGAAGATATATTATTAAGAAAATTCCCTACACTCTGTCCTAAAATATTTTCCATCTGAAGAGTTATACAGTGAAGGCATCCAGGTTTAGCTAATAACCTATGAAGGCAGGAAGCCATTGGAGGGTGTGGAGCAGAAACCTATAAGCCTGAAGGTCACTAACAATAGAAGGAAAATACAAAGGTACTGAGAACAGGAAAAGAGGTTAGTATTCTTAATATATCTATCTTTACGGAATTAGAAGGAAGAAGAGCTTTTAACATGACAAAATCCAGAATTGTTAAATTCAATTATCAAAACAGTCCTTATAATGATGAATATCATAGCATAATTGAACCTTTGTTCATGCATAAACAGTTCACTAGACCAAATAATGAAATAAAAAATTTATATCATGTCTATATGCCATGTTTGTTAGCCATCTTTCCAACATTAAAAAGAATATTAGGATTAGAAATTACAAAACCGATTATTTATTTTTGGCTTGATAGCGATAACACTGAAATAAATAATGAATTATATTTAGGATATGTATTTAGTAGTGATAATGATTATGATCCTGTAATAGATTATGACAGTGATGGAAGAGATGAATTTTTCTTTACCAGTTTTTGAAAATCTTAATATCATGAATGAAAGTAATTATATCATGAAAAAATCCAGAACTAAAAGAGGTCCATATAAAGTTCAAAAGTATATCAAAAGTAAAAAAGGTATTAAATATGAAAATGAAATTGATAAAATAGGATACCAAGAGCAACTCTACGCATCACAAGAGATATTAAAAAGTTTTAAAGAAAATCTGATAAAATTTTTTGCTAGAGGTACTATAAGATCTATAATGATACAAGATATTCAAGATATAATTGATAAATTAGAAAAGAGAAAGAAAAGTATTTCAAAATATAATATACCATTTGAACCAAGCATAGATATCATGGCTGACATAGATATTATCAATTCTCAAACATTCATAGAATTTGAAAAATTACTTGAAACTTTATAAATTATTTATCTGTGTTTATAATGTCTGGATATACTATTGAATGATTAGATAATTTGTTAGAAAAAATAATAGAAAAAATAGATAACATTATATTTCATTTAATAGATATGGATGAATCATCTGAACAATATTATATACTTTCAGAAAATCATGATCAATACATTATAGATTATTTTGACATATTAGAAATTAAAATAGATTTAGAAAATAAAATAATGACAAATACAGTCCAAACCTAATGTCATGATATACAATAGAAGGACTAGATAACCTTTTAGAAAAATTGAAAGATAAAATGGAAGATATTAAACATCAAATGGAAAATGAAAATATATCTTCTGAAGAATATAATAAACTCTTAGAAAAATATGAACAATATATTGCAGATTATTGTATTTTACTAGATCAAAGAATGGATTTACACCAGAAAATTTTGTATAATAATTTACCAACCCGATAATTTATGGATATTTCACAAGCATCAACTTCTAATAATTATGATCATAAACTATATTTAGATAATAAAGAAATTTCATTTTTATTAACTATTGTTGAAAAATCTAAAAATATACATTATGTTGGACAATCCAAACTAAAAGAAATATACGAAGATGTTGATTATGTTATCCTAAATAAAATAGAATTTAATTCTGTTGAAACAGCCAAGAATATAAATACAGTTCATAAAATTATAGAAGAATACGAGGATATAAAAGAAGAAGTTTCAGAAGGAATAACATTAGGATATATAACTAAAAAAGATCATCCTAAATCTTTTTGAGAAATATTCACAATATAGAATATTTTTAGAAGAACTTAAGAGATTAAAAAATATGGATATAACAAGAAGTATTGAATTAAATGAACCAAATTAAATTTAAGGGCATATCTTACAAAGTAAATAACTAACTTCATTAAGGGTAATATGGACAAATTACAAAAAATGACCATTATTAAAATTGTATTTTTCACATGACTAAACCAATAAATCCCCCCCCCTAGTTTCCATCAGTATTTTGTCAATAATAATCAAGATGAATTGCATCCAGTCCAGTTCATCAATGTGATCGACTCACAACCTATAATCACATTCGACTCGTCACTCATATCTTATAACACTTAAATTCACCTACCAACCGTGCACTAAATGACAAATGTATGCATACTAAGCCCAGTTTAACATTTAGGCTGTGTTTGATACATGTATATTTGCAAAGAAAATGTCAAATCATGAAAAATATTTTCCACCTTTTGCATTTGTTGGGTGTTTGGTTGGAAAAATTTGCCATGAAAAATATTTTCTTAGGCACAACCATTTAAAGATAACTACCTCATTTGTCTTGAAAATATTTTCTTACCTATTTGCTGAGAAAATATTTTCCAGCTAAGGTGCAAAATTTTTTTGCATCACGTTTGATCATTTTTATTATTGTTAATTGACTTATTTTTTTTTTCTAGAAATTAACATTATTATTATCAAGTACAAATGAGTGAAAATTTTTTTTAAAAAAATTATTAAAATAGTTAAATTTTGATTATTTGCCACGGAAAATAATATCAATCAAACAACAAATTAGGAAAATCTCCCACTTTTTCACCTGAAAAATTAATCTAATCAAACACTTCCAATTAACATTTTTCAGGAAAATAATTTCCAGCCAAATCAATTCCTAGAAAATATTTTCCTACCATCTATTTTCCATCTTTTCTATCAAACACAGCCTTAAGTCTGGTATTCTCAATTTTATAACATGGAACTCCCAACTTTTGAAACTCACATTTTATTAATAATTTTTATCAAAGTCTACTAAAAATATTCAATGAAAATTAAAAGTTAACTCATCCAAACAAATGATAAAGAATCTTTTAAACATTTATTAATATTAATTATATATCCTGTCCCAGTCGCCCAGAGAAACAAGAAACAAAATTGTTATATGTTATAAATTATTAGAAATTATTAAGAAATTCCTTTGTAGATCTCTACCTAATTTCTTACCTAACTCCCACCTAATTAATATTGTAAAGAATTATTGTGAATGACTTTATCTTCCTATAAATAGAGGCATTCATTGTTGTATTTCACACACCTAATGGAATGAGAATTCTCCTCTTTATTCTCTCCATCTCTTCATCTCTAATTCTTGTTTAGATTTTGATAGTTTTATAACACGTTATCAGCACGAGTCTCTAGCCAATTGAGTAATACGACGGGAGTATGCTCTACAGTTGCATCTAAATGATGAGCCTCTGTATCAGAAACCTGATTTTTACAAATCAATGTTTTCCTCTCTCAAATCAAATACTTTTGACTTTAGAAAACAACCCACATATTGTAGATCTGAAAAACTCGAAACTTTCAAAGTCGATCTACGCAAAACCGTATATCCAATTAACGATCGGAGACCGGATCTGAAATCACGGTGGCAAGACGAACCTCCGACACCGGGCGCGTGCGGGCGCGTGGAGCGTTTCTGGCGACGGTGTCAAAAGGCAGTTTGTTCAGGTCGACGTTTTGAATTTTTCTATGATCTTACTTTTCTGTTTGGTACAGTTTTGGACATTTTCCGATGGTTGAACGTGGCGGCTTCGTAAATATTATTTTTGAAGCATTTCCGACGAGATTTTGAACTTCGGACCAAAAGTAAGTTTGTTCTAAATTAAATTTTAAATCTATTGACGGTTTCGATTTATCCATATGGGCAATATATTAAAATATGGACCATTTTGACCTTGGTAATACATAAAAAATATAATAATCATAAATTAACGATTAATATCATGTCACTGCCCATATGATCGATCTATCAATTGAATTGAAATATGTTGCCACCTACATGGTTGGTTCTACCACCTACATGGTTGGATTTACCAGTTTTAATTATATCATGCTGCCACCTACTTGGTTGGTTATACCACCTATATGGTTGGTTCTACTATGGTCGGTTTAATTATTTCATTATGTTAATACCGCCTATATGGTCGGTTTAATTATTTCATTATGTTGACACCGCCTATATGGTCGGTTTAATTATTTCATTATGTTGACACGGCCTATATGGTTGGTTTAATTATTTCATTATGTTGACATCGCCTATATGGTCGGTTTAATTATTTTATTATCTTGACACTGCCTATATGGTCGGTTTATCAATTGAATACATATAAACACCTCAATTGTTGGTTAGTTCTAACATATTAGAGGATTGTTGTCAACATATATACGTGGTGGTATAACCCCAGTATTATTATTATTATTATATAGTTATTTGATACTTTATCAAATGATACCAGAAGTTATCATTACCAAAAGTTGGTAAATGTTGATAAAAATATTTTATCCAATGGTACCAGAAGTTACCAATATCTGAATTTGAATGGGTGGATGAAAATTATTCAACAAGAGAATGTTGATGTATGATAAGATAATATCACATGATAGCACGGACATAGCTAATGTGAAAATAATCTCATCAGTATTATGAGATGAATATTAGATGATAAGTGTCTGGAAAAGTTCTTGCACGAGCACTTATATATTCCAGAAGAAGTACATATTTACTCCAGAAGAAGTAAAAATTATTATCTAAACATACTGAAATGATATTATTATTGCTCCCAAAGAAGCATAAACGAGACATACATGCAAAATGCAAAAGGGAAAAACATTTATGATCCTCAAAATTAGAGATGTGTTTCGGGAGTAGCCGTATCCTACCACCTCTGACCTTTTGAGGAAATAAAGAAAAAGGTGTGTTTCAAGAGTAAGAAATACTCCATACTCTACCACCTTAAATCTTTGAGGTACACAAGATTAAAACATTGATAAAATCCTAGAAATTTATGGTGTGTCTCAAGAGTGAGAATACTCCGTACTCTACCACCACCTATTCTAGAGTTCACAAAGATAAATTTACATTAACCGGACTCCATTTTCGCTTGATTCCCCTTCCTTGCGACCAATCTATCTTAACTCCTGCTGGATCTTGTATTGAAATATATGATTGCAACTTATCCAGCAGTTCCTCGATAGTAGGAGCAGAAATAAGGATTCTCCTAGAAAATGGAGAGATGAATCCCTGTTCCACAGCATAATCAAGAAATGTTAGTAAACCATCAAAGAAATTGTTTACATTTAAAAGCCCAATAGGCTTAGTATGGAGATCTAGTTGAGCCCATGAGGTAATATTAAAGATTTCTTCTAAAGTACCAAAACCTCCAGGTAGAGCTATGAAGGCATCAGAACCATATAACATGCAAGTTATGCGTTCATGGATAGATAAGGTTTGTACTTCATGCCCTCGTGTTTTGCCTGCGATATCAGCTAAAGGAGTAGGTATAACACCTATCACTCTTGCTTTCTCTACTAGAGCGGATTGTGAAACACAACCCATCAATCCACTGCTACCTCCTCCATACACGAGAGTGATACCTTTCTCTCCCAATTTCTTTCCTAAATCCACGGCTGCTTCTAGATACCCAAAACCTTTTCCCACTTTTGATCCACAAAATACACAGATAGTTTTGATCTGTCGAAATTTTGGTCCTTCCATTTTTGAAAGTAAAGAAGAAAAAACTTATGGGAAAATGTTATTTTGGGATGCATGAACTATGAAAAATGTTTGGCTATTTAAAACCGAAAAGCTTCACTATTTACTGGTCGTTTTTCGAAAAAGTGAAGATTTACTTTTGACAAAATCATCCTACTCACCTTTCGGCGATTTAATATTTTTAACCAGCCTTTATCAAAACTCGTGAAAAGAAACAGAAAAATATTTTATATGTGCATATATATCAAATGATTTACCTTGTATTAATGCTGCATAGCCAAAGCATCATTGTTTATAACAGCCTGGCAAACAGGATCTTTTGCTATTATATTTTTGAGACTATATCTCTCTTTATCGCTGATGAATTTAGCCCATAAAGATAGTAGCTCACGCTGCACATACCCACTAGGGTGCGTCTCAAGAGTCAATCGAATATCATCCAATGACTCCTTACTCAGTCCACCCTTAATGAAGTCTATCTTATCATCTCGATTTATGGATGAATATCCTATTGATTTACAACGGGTATCACATGTCCATCGAGCACATTTGTAGCAACTATTTAATCTTTTTGCTCTTCGCTTCTTTGCAAAAGTACTCTTACCTAAGCCAGGCTTGTGCTTAGAAAATGAATCTGGTAATTCACCAGCTAATCGAACTTTTGCTTCGATCAACCAGCGAACATCTTCTGGCATGCCATGATCCATCAGCAACCTCAATCTTTCGAGCCTAATTCGATAAATTTTTCTCAAATCATTTACTGGAAGATTGGAATAATATTTGCGAATATTTGAAAGTATGATATCCATTTTTGATGGATCTAGCCTTCTTCCCAAGTCATCTATTTAAAAGCATTATTCAACGCGTAAAAGAGCGGTGGCTCCGCGTGTCAGTGATATGGATTCCATCAAGAAATAATGGAATAAATTATTGAAAAGGTGAGATAATGTGTCATTACCTTTTTCGATATAAGGGAAGATTTGGCGACAAGATTGAGATTATGAGATATTTCCTTGGATATTGTACCTGATTTTTCGGTATACTAAAAGTAATAAAGGTATACTGATTTAAACTGTACAGAAATACGTACTGATGAAATAAATGTTGTATTGAACCAGAAGTTCATACATATGTATAAGTGAAATATCTTGCTGAACCAGAAGTTCATACGTACAAGTGAATTACGTATATAGTATGAACCAGAAGCTCATAAATAAAATATACATTGTATTGAACCAGAAGTTCATACGTACAAGTGAAATATGTATATAGTATGAACCAGAAGCTCATAAATGAAATATACATTGTATTGAACCAGAAGTTTAGCGATATTGTTTTGAATCAAATATTCATACATAGAAATGAAATAAAACCGTATTGAACCAGAAGTTCTATAATAAACGGTTAGATTATCAAAGGTTTCAAATTATTTTCTATGAGAATAACTTATTCAGAAATTGTTTATCATACAACAATATTCTATGTCAAACAGGGATTAGCTCAAGAAGCTTTATGATTTGTAAAAGTGCGATATGTATACAATCCACCAAAAGCGCACTTAGATATATGATTGAGATTATATCTCTAAAAGAATGACATGTGTTATGGCATTTTAGCCGATTAATAATGTTTGAGAACATTATGGGGAAAACACGCCTGAAGCGTAATTATGCCTGAAGCATAATAACTATCGATTCCAAATAAAATAAATATCTCTTGAATGATTGAAATGATCCCTTTGAGACTAAATACTCTTGGTGAGTAAAAGGGACATAGTTAATAAGAGATTTATGTACTTGATCTCTATATGTTATATTGAGATGAATTGAAATGGAATCTATGAATAAGTCGACTGCATACCCTCTTATGAAAATGAGGTTGATGAAATTATAATACTTTGGTCAAGTATATAACCCCAATGTAGGGATTATTGTTCAAGGACCTGAAGTCCAAATGCTTAAATGTGTAAAGCCAGTAATTATATGTACAAATGAAAAATATTTCACAGTCGTAAAAGACGACTCGTTGCGCGCAAGATTTTTCATAGAACTGGCATGACATATGGTGGATAGACTATAGTCTAAATCACTAGCTTGAGCTCTTTGATATACCAATGAGTGAGATCAAAATGTATGATTCTCATCTCGGTACTTTGAGAGTATTCTTTGATGTACCAGTTGATCGGGGTACGTTGGGATTTCAAGTAAAATGATTGTAGATTATATGTCAAAATTGATATCTATTTCAATGATTGATTATGCTCCTGCAAATTAGAAATTGCAGTTTATAAAGTGCAAGAACATACATGTATAAATCATTGAAATATTCAATATGCCCAGATTAGTATCACTATAGAATGATACAAATGACTCCATGATATAATATGTTGAAAGTAAAATTGGAGTGTAACATTTATGACATCTGGGAAATTGATTATTCACTAGAAGTGAATATGAAAATGAATATATTTAATTATTCACCAGAAGTGAATTCTAGATTTTATTATTCACCAGAAGTGAATTCTAGATTTGATTATTCATCAAAAGTGAATTCTAAATTTGATTATTCACCAGAAGTAAAAAAAAATGCAATATTTGATTATTCACCGAAGTGAAAGATGCAATATTTGATTATTCACCAGAAGTGAAAGATGCAATCAATAAATTAGTACAACATTGCTTAATATAGCATGTTATGACATCATGAGCTATGAACGATTTATATAAAGCTCATCATAAATTATAAGATGAAAAGATTCGTGATTGCATCAATATACTTGTGATATTCCATGAAAAGGAATAAATACGCGTTGCACTCTTTTTCCCTTAGCTGAGGTTTTGTCCCACAGGGTTTTCCTAGCAAGGTTTTTAATGAGGCAACAGTTGAGGCGTATTGATGAAAATTAATGAGAATACTGCACTCTTTTTCCCTTCGCTGAGGTTTTGTCCCACAGGGTTTTCCTAGCAAGGTTTTTGAGGCATCATCATAGCTATCAACAAGCTATAATTCAGCAACACATTGTTATACTGGAATGATATCAACAAATGAAGAAAATCATACACATCTTATGAAGAATGTTATGATATCGGCTACACACAGGAAGATTTTCATATATATTCCAGAAGAAAGATGATATCATTATTCAAAAGGTTCATGAATACTTGATTGCACACTTCAGGGGGAGAATCATGCTGTCATGCTGTACTCTTTTTCCTTCGTCCAGGTTTTGTCCCACAGGGTTTTCCTGACAAGGTTTTAACGAGGCAGCGGCTGTACTCTTTTTCCTTCGTTCAGATTTTGTCCCATTGGGTTTTACTGACAAGGTTTTAACGAGGCAGCACTAAAGCACTAAAACACTGAAGCAGCGAAGCACTTCAGATTTCAGTACATGATTTGTACTACTTATCATTGATGTCATTTTGGATATTAGACTCAATGATTAATGATGGCCAACATCAGGGGGAGCAGCTGTACTCTTTTTTCCTTTGCTCAAGTTTTATCCCACTGGGTTTTCTTAGCAAGGTTTTAACGAGGAAGACAATTGAGCAATAAGTCATTCAAGGGGGAGTGTTATAAATTATTAGAAATTATTAAGAAATTCCTTTGTAGATCTCTACCTAATTTCTTACCTAACTCCCACCTAATTAATATTGTAAAGAATTATTGTGAATGACTTTATCTTCCTATAAATAGAGGCATTCATTGTTGTATTTCACACACCTAATGGAATGAGAATTCTCCTCTTTATTCTCTCCATCTCTTCATCTCTAATTCTTGTTTAGATTTTGATAGTTTTATAACATTATATACTTTTTTCATTTTCAGAACAGAAAAATGACTAAACCAAGCAACAATTCCCTAAATCTTTTTATTAGACAGCATTCAAAACACAAACTCTTCCTCTGCTGTTCCATTTGGCAGCCCTCTATCCTTCAAAGTTTCTGCTGTTGAGTCGCTGATATTCAGTAGATATTGCAATCTGGCCAAATTTTCAAGCGATGGATCACTTTTCAGAGATCAGTCAGTTCCTCTGGCACCTCCCATGACAATGGAGTCGAAGGAACGACCTTGTCCCAGGCTACAAGTCATTGAGAGAATTAACCTACAAGAGCATAGAGAAACAATTAAGTCACAAAATCACTAAATGAATCTTCGAAGAACCAAACAACTAAAGTCAGGATGCATACTGATAAGTGTATTTTATACACTTATTTATCTGTCGAAATTAGGATATTATTTTGTTTTTCTCGAATAAATTCTACTTAGTCTATATTTATTTACATTATTTCAGGTTTTTATCCCAACATAAAGAAAAATGAGGAATTGAAGAAATTATACAAAAATTGGATGGAAAAATTCAAAAGTGGAGCAAATTGGAGAAAGTCAAGACTCAAGGACCAACTTATATTATTTAAAAGAATTGAGAGGCTTAAATGATAATTTATTTTATTTGGGCTTTAGGGTTGGATTGTGTATATATTTATAAATACACATTGCTGAACAAAAAAAAGGGGGGGTGCGCAGCGGTGAAAAATAGAGAGTAGTCGAGGGAGAAAAGAAGTCAGCCGAGAGCTTGGTGAGAGACACGGCTGATTGGCGGAAAATTAATTGGAAGAATTAAAGTCTAAGGCTGCTGGAATTAAAAAGGACTTTGGTTGGAAGAAGTGTGTGGCTAGGGAATTAGTTAGCAGATTCATTGGTGGAGAAAAATGGAAAAACGAGTTTTGGCATTGTGTTGGAGAAAAAGAGGACTGAACATATACACATAGACATATACTCGACTGATTGAAGGGCGTCCTGGGTTGAATTGAGTGGATTCGGCTGGGCAAATTAAAAAGGCAATAGACGATTGGAGTGGATTTTGGTGGTGTCAATTGATTCCAATTCTTCAACTCTTCAAAAATCGGGTTTTGTTTACATTATTTACTGTATTTAATTTCAAAAACATGAATAGCTAATTTAATAATCGGGATTGACGATATAGATTTAATGTTTCTAGTTTTATTTTAATTCTCAAGTTGGCACTTTATTTTCATGTATTGATTTTATTATTGCGTTTAATGCTTGAATTGCTTGATCACCAATTCATGAATGAATGGTTGTTTTCATAATCCGAGAGGTGAGTTAACAATTAGATCACGTAATAAAATCCGGCAATTTCAACAAAAAGATAGAGATATGAATTTGTGGTTGCTTGTGGTCAATTAGGAATTCCTAGGAAATTTAATGCATTTAGCTAAGGAGAACTCTGACCCGCTGTAGAGATACATGGTTGACTTAGTTAAATAGGTCTAATTTGAACTCGAGAGAGGTAAATTAGATATATGCGTGAATTCGATCAAATACAATTTTAGAAAACAACTTGAGATGAGAAATTAAGTTAGAACGTTATTTCGAAATCGTTAGTCCCGATATTCATTTAATTGTTTAAAAATCCACCACGTTTGTTTCTTGCTTTCGTTAATTGTTTTTAGTTTAATTTGTTATTTTCATTTTAATTGATTTGTTTATTTCATTGATTTCCAATTATTTGTCGTTTTTGTTTTTACTATTTTACAATTTATTTTCTTAGTTAGTTTTGGTTTTCGTCTAGGAATTCTATATTCGAAGTAAATTTATAGCGAATTAAATAGTCCTCGTGGGATCGACAACTCGGACTCAAAAAGTCCACTTTTACTACTTGTTAGCGATATCGTACACTTGCGATATTATTTTTACCAACACATACCACCCCTGGATGGTTTCTCTGCCTTAGAAGTGCCACTGCCTGTACATGGGAGTTCGATAATCTACTTCGTGCAAGCTCTTGAAAAACTTCTTTGGCCTTAACAACATTGATATTGAGATCTTCCAAGATTTTCTGATATACTTCCTCTTCGTCAAACTTTCCTGTACCAGATGAGAAGATATCATCAATGGTTTTTTTTGAATAGGTTCTGATGAGTATACATTTTATTCATACCCGAGGACTTCAACCCCGACAATCATTTATACCCCGAACATATCCTTTGTCCTCATCCCCGAGCACTTGAATATTTAGCCACGTCTTGGTACCCCCGAGCAACATATGAACCTCGATGCCGAGCACTTAAACATTACACCATACACCATATTGAGAACCCCGAGGAGAATATAACCTCCGATCACACTCAAAATGCCCGTGGCGAACACGTTGCCCCGACCACTCATAATACCCCCGAGGATAGAATACCCCGAGTACATATATCTCACCAAAAAGGTGCATGATGTGCTCGGGGTACATGATGCTCGGGTCACGTTTCTCATTGATCGGACATGACTTGATCTGACACGTGGAGTCTACAACCTCCTAATTCCAATAGAACTCATCTTCCAACAGAATCCTATTTGTGCTTTACAACCTCATCCCTAAAAAATAGGAGGATGATTCCTAACAGGACTCATGCAATGCAGGTATGTCAATCCTATCATAATTCGTCCAAATATCTCTATAAATACATGGCACTTAATCATAATTCAGGTACACAATTATCTCTACAATTTATAACCTCTTGCATAAATTTTCTCCTTCCTCTTTACTGACTTAAGCATCGGAGGGGCGACGAGGACACACCTCCTCTCCTTTATTGCAGGTATTCGGAGATTCAGGTCGTGCTAGTTTATTGCTCAAGTTCTGAATATTTCAGGTGCGATTTTTAGCATCATCATTGGCGCTGTCTGTGGGAACCATTACTAGAAGCCATGGTTCATACATGTTCTGGGCTTCCACAAGCCACATTACCTGCTCATGATCATCCTGTTGTGGGGGAGCAGGTGCCCTCGACGTTCCCAGCAAACCCTACTACATTACCAGGAAATCAGACATCACACCCCTAACCTTCTGTTGATACCCAGGCAGCATTGGAGGAACTTCGTCAGCAAGTCGCTGCATTGACTCAGTTGCTCATGCAGCAGAACCACCGTGCGCCAACATCCGAGGAAGGGAATGCTTCATGGGTCCAACCACCGAACCATACTGCTAGGGCAAGTAACTCGGGACTACCCCCTTCACCACCGAACATGACGAGTTCAAGAACAGTCGCCATGCCCCCTGTCGAGCTTGCGAGAATTATCCAGGAGGGAATACCAGCCGGTATACGACAAAATACTCAGGCCCCAGTAGGTCTCACCCCGAACACTCCATTCACGCCAGAGGTTTTAGCCTTTCCCTTATTAGACAAGTTCAAGTTCCCGAGGATAAAAGAGTACGATGGTACAACCGACCCCTTAAATCATCTCAATGTGTACACTGACGTCATGAATTTGCAAGTTTCCCCCGATCAGGTCATGTGCAAGGCGTTCCCCCAAACCTTGACCAGTGCTGCTAGGGATTGGTTCTCAACTCTTGAACCATACTCAATTTCGACATTCGCAGTTCTTTCCAATAAGTTCTCGGCTTTCTTTGCGAGTAGTAAGCGCATAAGGAAAATGGCTGGCTCGCTTATGAGACTCAGTCAAGGATAAAATGAAACACTGCGTGAATTCATGACCAGGTTCAATACTGAAAGACTATCAACCCCGACAATCATTTATACCCTGAGCATATCATTTGTCCTCATCCTCGAGCACTTGAATATTTAGCCACATCATATATTGGTACCCCCGAGCAACATATGAACCTCGATGTCGAGCACTTAAACATTACACCATACACTATATTGAGAACCCCGAGGACATGAACAACCCCGAGGAGAATATAACCTCCGATCACACTAAAAATGCTCGTGGCGAAAACATTGCTCCGACCACTCATAATACCCCCGAGGATAGAATACCCCGAGTACATATATCTCACCAAAAAGGTGCATGATGTGCTCGGGGTACATGATGCTTGGGTCACGTCTCTCATTGATCGGCCATGACTTGATCTGACACGTGGAGTCTACAACCTCCTAATTCCAATAGAACTCATCTTCCAACAGAATCCTATTTGAGTTTTACAACTTCATCCCTAAAAAATAGGAGGATGATTCCTAACATGACTCATGCAATGCAGGTGTGTCAATCCTATCATAATTCGTCAAAATATCTCTATAAATACATGGAACTTAATCATAATTCAGGTACACAATTATCTCTACAATTTATAGCATCTTGCATAAATTTTCTCCTTCCTCTTTACTGACTTAAGCATCGGATGGGCGACAAGGACACACCTTCTCGCCTTTATTGCAGGTATTCGGAGATCCAATTCGTGCTAGTTTATTGCTCAAGTTCGGAATATTTCAAGTGCGATTTTTAGCATCATCAGGTTCTCTCGTAAACTTTCAGAGATCATGGTGTCTACATCAACCCCATTTTCTTTCAGTTCTCGAATTTCCTTTATGCTAAGCCTCCCCTGACCAACAGTGGTTTCCAGGGCTGCTGCCAATTTTGTAGTAGTTATGCTCTTTATTATTTTTTGAGAATACTGAGGCGGTAAGCCAACTCATTTAGTTGCTCAATTCTTGCTTTAGTCAACTGTCCATCGGCTAAAATAACCTCAACTTCTTGCCTGAAAGCCTGTTCAGCTAAGCTCATGTGTATGTCAACAATCTCCTTGTCACTCAATCCAAGTATGCCACAAAGTTGGTTTAGCAAAACATATTCAGAATCATCCTTCTTTGCAGTGATTTCAACCCCAAATGGAATTATAGTCACTTCGCCAGTTAGACAAAATAGTAAATTAAAGATCAGTTATATCCCTTTCCGGGAGGTCATCTTTAAGATTTATCTCCATCTGGCTTGGTTTTCGCGTACTTTCCTTTCTCGGTCTTGCTTTGCGAAGTGACTGCAAGGACTCCCATTCCTCATCTACCTCTGTTGGTTCTTCTTATTCTTCTTCTTCTTCTTCTTCAGTAGGCTCTTTAGGTTGAGTATTAGTTGATTCTCCTTTGATGTCTGCAACTAGTTCAGTCACAAGCTATTAAAAGCTATCATCTTTTTGAGTTCTTTAACGGACTCTGTACGAGTACCCGCTGCCCTTGCTCGTTGAATGTAGCTGATGAAAATCTTACGGACCTTTATATATCCAAGTTAAAGCTATCAGAAACTCTTAAAGATCATAATCCAACAAATATGTAAGGATATATTGGTTCATCAGATACTTACTGACACGACCCGTCTCGAATCACCCTAATGACCCGAGACGTGGCATGCGACGATGATGAATGCCGGCTAGATACTAGACCTAACACTAAGGCTACTGAAACTTTTCAAATTCTATAAGACTTCTCGTAATACCTCATGATTTATAAAAATTTTGACAGAGTTTTCTTTAAATATTGGATATAACATCCCTATAATAAAATTAACATATCCTCAAACAATCACATGTATAATATTGGGAATCAATATCCCTTCACATCATCATATCAAAAATCAAAAGAGCTTATACCTGCCCATCTAATTTCTACTACATATCATCCATTCCACTTAAATTTGATATATCAACGTATCATTCTAATCAACTAAGTACTTGACAAAACAATAACTCGAGAGTGGACCAAGCTAAATATATATACATGGATCCCAAAAGAAGATACTACATACGATGAAGACTTGAAACATACAACTAAATGATCTTGTGGCTCTTTGACAGGTTTTCCAACGTCCTCTCAAAACTCAAAAGTATCCTGGTAGGAAAAAATGTTACAAAAATATGAGATTTTAACTCAGTGAGCGGAGGGTTTGAAAACTAGTCATATTTTTCTCATTTATATTTCTTTAAAAAATCACTATTTGTTTTGTAACTATAACTTTTGATTGACATAAGAAAATATTTTACTTATTCTGAAAAATACATCTAGCTGAAATGAGAATTTATAAATACTGAAACCATGGCATAGATTGTGATAAATGTCTGATAATACTAAAAATTCGTTGAACTGTACTGAGAAGCTGAAATACTGTTCTATTAATAAATGTATTATAATGCACTGAAAAAGAATCACATCAAAGTGTACTCAATGAACAGCTCTACTCAAGTAAAGAGTACTCTCGATGTACAAGGTAAAACCATTCAAATCTGATAAACTGTGTCATATGCGCATAGACTGCCCCAAAGGTTAAAGCATCCTAGTACACGGCCCAAAGCCTATATGTGCACAGGAGTGGGTCCCAAAGACCTCTGATAATCTGATTATACACTGTGGAAACGAATTCACATCAATGCAGAGCGAGTAATATCACCTGAGTACTTTATGATGATTTTTCACAATAATAATTTACATGTAACAAATTCTTTTATAGAATAATGTACTAAATAAAATGAATACAGGTTAAGGAAAAATCAAAATAGAAATTAAAAATTTTCATTAGTATCTGACCTCTACCATATATCAACTAGTTAGTAATCTTGGTTAAATAATCAATTCATTCTATTATAATTTATAACTATCCTTTACAAGTAGGAAATAGGAATCTGCATAAGCAAGAAACATGACAATGAAATGCAAAACATTGATCGCTGATTAAAAGTCGTACAAATCATAAACTATTGGGATTGGGTGACATAAAGACATCTAAGTCAAGTTATACCGTTAATTGTTAAATAACAAGTTGCTCATTTTCTATTTCAACTCGACTATAGAAAATTTGTGTGCTTGGCAGAGCCTGATGATCGAACAAAACAAAATCTTAACTGGAATGCAATTTAGAGATCCACAAACTAACTTTCTATTAATTAATTTTCTCAATCGGGGCGTTTAATAAAACTGAAGGCCCAATGTTAAATTGCTAGGTGCAGATTAACATATCTATCCCCCATCTCCGTAGTCCACCTCTTCACTACCATACACTTCCATGGCATCTGGCTAAACTAAGATATTTACTGTCAAAATCCACACATAGTATTCCACCAACCCCTCCACACTACCACCAGCTCCTCAGCTTCCAACAACTCAGTAAAACTACAATAAGAACAAAGAAAAATGGAATTGAAATAATCTGAAGCCCATGGAACAGAGGTGTCAACATTGCAGGAGCTGATGCCACTGCCACAGCCATGAACAAATCTGTAGCTACCCAAAGTATCAACACCGCCCTATGTTATGTGTTGTCCATCCCAATTCAACTCTGACGAGGAACCGGTGGGTGATGGAATTTTCATGCCTTGTGTGATTAACTAACCTAATTGCTGAGGTGAAAACCATGATTCTGTATTACATATAGTATTGAGCTTCATTGGTTCCTGACAATGGTGGTTCCAACAAGTTTGTGATGGCAAGTTGTAGCAGCTACCATCTATTGAACAGGAGATATACATTTCTCCACTTTCAGAAAATGGCTTTAAAATCTTTCACATTCTTTTTAATTGAGTATGAACAATCCAAAATGATCTTCGACATTTCTTAAATTCTAAGCACCATCTCAGATCACCACCACCCAAAAAAATAACTTGAAGGGAATGGGTGAGGTAGCCAATCTTATGGACACTGTGAGGAAAGGTTATGTGATGGTGAAGAATAATGGTGTGGCTGCTGAGTAGCGGCGCTAGAAAATGATGTTTGGGTGCAGCAGGGCCGGACCTGTGCCATGCAGGGCCCCAAGCTAAACTTCAAAAAATGGGCCCCTATAAATTATAATGACCATTTTTGAAAATATATTAATTTAAATATAGGATCGAAAAATCAACAACAATACTAATTAATCAATAATAACCAAACAAAACAACTACTTAAGATGTCATTGGCTGCAAACCAATTGACTTATCTACACAGAGACATGCAAAAAATTGCGGTTCAGAAAATTTAGATTTACATTTCAATCAAATAACTAGTCATGTAACCTCATATTGGTCATATAAAACCACATTCCGAGAATAATATAACAAATATTTTAATATCATAGTAAATGAGAATAATAGAACCAAACTATAGTAAAACAATAAACATAACAGACCACTCCTTCAAAAATGGCTTGCAATGCTCAACAAAATATTTAAGTGACATTCAAAAGATAAACAAATGGAGGATAAAAATGAAGTTGAACAAGAATGTGCTACGCGCGCGCGCGCACACACACACACACACAAAAGAAAAAAAAAAGAAAAAATTAAAAAAAAAAATTGGGCCCATAAAATTTTTGGGCCCTAAGCACAGGCCTGTTGTGCTTAGGGTTAGGTCCGGCCTTGGGGTGCAAGAGATGATGTACCACATGGGGAGACAACTCTGACTTTGGAGTGGAGAATTTTTTGGTTTCTGTCTTTCTTTTCATTTTCCATTTGATAATGCACAATATATCCCCTCTACACATAATTGCATTGAATAAAATGTGTTTAAAGGTACAAATGTAGCCAAATAAAAACTCGTCTACAATGACTTTTGACCAAAAAAACTCAAGCCATCATATTGATTTCTACCATGGACTCGTATATTTAACCTAACTAGAAGAAATTACAAAATCAAACTAAGACTCGTTTGGTCCCGACCATTTTTTTCAAATTATCTGAAATTAATTTTCAACCACATATTTTTATGGAATCCACCACTTTTCACACTTTTCAATCACTTTTTCAACCACACATTCTCCCAATAACCCAAAAATTCTTAAAAAACTTGAAAAAAGAGTTGGGACAAAATGGGCTCTAAGCTTCATTCTCAATAAATTTGATATCGTCTACATGAATCTTTCTTCACCATTTCGTTCAATTCATAGCTGCATCTAATGGAAGATTAAGAGCAACTAGATCCATAGCAACATATATATTTCATTAACTTAGAGAGCAATAACAAATATTATAAACATCTAATATATGCCCTTGTTTGGTTTTCATTAAAATTTTCTCATTTTTCTACAATACTCAATCTCAATTATCCATTAAAAATCAAGCCCACAATATTTTGTTGGGAATTACACGTTGATTCCCTCTTCTTTAACCCACATAATCTTTTGATATTCAAGAAATAATTGAGCAACAAGAAAATAAAATAACAACGCAAAATTTTCGAATCGTTAAAGCCTTTCACTATATAATAAATTATTACAATTATATAGAATTTCACTCACAAACTCAATCTCATAGACTACAGAGAAAATACTAATAATGAACTTCTATCTAACTCACGTTTCTACCATTTGAATTATCCCACAAAGAGTTCACAAGAAACTAAAAAGATAAAGCTCTCAAATTCTCTCTAATTAGTCTCACATAAGATTCACAATATTATGGCTCCCTAACACACATATTTATAGGTAAAAACAACCCCTAGAATATGTAGAATTTGTGTTCAAGTAAGTTTCCTTATTGAAGTAGAATATCAAAATAAAATCTTTTATTTTCCTTTTCACCTTTAACTTGATCTCCAAGTTAACCACTTTAATAGAGAAATCAATTGTCCAAGATATTCTCATTCTTAATTTTGGTCAAATATCCCAACATATGTGACTTTTTAACCTAATCTCAATCACCAATTCTCCTGAAAATCACTATTCGTTTAAAAAAAAAAAAAAAACTCATATTAAACAATACCAAACACACTCTATATAAATAACATAAAAATAACATTTTGCAAATATTTTTCACTTTATTGTAATTCCACTTATGCCATTTGCATGTGTAATATAGCTCACCTGTTAACAATTCAGTGGTGATTCACATCACTTATTTTTTAAATTTGAAGTACAGATAAGTGGGATATATCATTTAATTCCTCTTAAATTTTATTAATCTCAATCTAATTAGCTCTCAGTGTGCTACAGTTTTAAATACTGTAATTTTGTTATTTGTGTTCCTCAGTTTAGTTCCTTTATCGTGTGTGCGCGCGCGCAGAGACCTACATAAATATGTTTACACTTTATTATATAATACAACACAGAACATCTCCCCAGCATCTTCATACTTGGCAAAGCAACAAACAAGGTGAAAGACGCTTCCAGGGACAGGGTTTTACAGTTAAAAGAATGCTAATTAAAAAATATAAAATTAAAATAGAGATTATAAAAAACAAATTTCTTAGCACCTTATTTTCTTCCATGCGACCACCTGTTAAAGCATGTACGAAACAAGCTCTATAGAGAAGCTTATAGTCATCCATCTTTCTATCACCATTATAGTCCCCACCTGAGCAAACAAGATTCATCAATGCCAACTAACAAGTTTTGGAAGAAAAAACAGTTTAGACGGATAAATCCTTTGCGAACTTTCTGCGAGCTCAAATATTATCAAAACAAGAAGGAAAAAGCAAACATCTGATAGGATACTAAAATGAGTGGATATTATGGGGATTTTATATAATAATTAGTATAGGCCCTTGTCTATAAATATAAGGGTGGGGAGCTCATTCCATTATGGAGAATATTGTGTAGAAATGGGAAACCATTTGGGGAGAAAGTTAGGCCTCTCTAAAGCGTAGCAACTATCTTGTATTTCATATTGTTCATTTACATTGTAATAGCATTTTACATATACAAACCAATACACAAATACTTAGGTGACGTTCTGTTTGTATTTTATTTTGTATTTTCATTTTCGAAAATGTTTTGTGTTTTGTGTTTTCATTTCTGTTTTCAAATTTGATGAAAACGCGTTTGGTTTGTCATTTCTGAAAACTGTTTTTGAAAATGAAAAGCTGGAAAATACGTTCTGTTTGAAATTTTGCAAAACATTATTTAAACTATTAGAATACTACTAACTCCAACTCAAATTTCCTTTCACAATACACTAAAAATATGGTTACATGCAACACACTAATGTGAGCATTAAGAGTCTATATTAACACAACTTGGTCAGGTTCGGGACTTGAGAAAGCTCTACTTCTATTAAAATCCAGAAAATGCAAGTTCTTTCAAAACCACCAGAGTCCATTTATCATTGCATTTTTTGAAATATAAAAACAAGAATTCTCATTTAATTTTTTTTTGTAATGTTGATATTGAATTCAATAAAACTTTATTTAAACTAAGGTTGTGTTTGATAGGCGAGATTTTCCATGGAAAATATGGTTTTCCACGTGATTTTCCAACTTTGCGTTGTTTGGTTGGCTAAATTTTCCATGGAATTCATTTTTCCACTTGTCTTGAAATCCGGTATTTTCCTTGTTTTGGATGAATTCGTTTTCCCAGGGGGGAGAAGGTTTTATTTTACATGGAAAATCTTATACCATTTTCGTTACGTTTGATCATTTTTGTTGTAGTTAATTGATTTATTTTTTTTCTAAAAATTAACATTATTATTATTAAGTACAAATGTAAGGAAATTTTTTTTTTATTAAAATAGATAAATTTTACTTTACTTTCCATGGAAAATAATGTCAATCAAATAACAAAAGTTGAAAAATTCCCTACTTTTTTCAGCTAGAAAATTAAATCAATCAAACACATTAAACTTCAAATTCCCAGGAATTGAATTCCCTAGAATTCAATTCCCTGAAATTCATTTTCTTTCCACCTAAATTCCACCATTGCTATCAAACGCAGCCTAAGTTCCAAGTTAGGATAATTCTCAAAAAAAAAAAAATCTTTATTTAGGCTTAGTTCCAAGTTAGGATAATTCTAAAAAAAATAATAAAAATAAAAACTTTATATTAAGCTTAGTTCTAAGTTAAGATAATTCTATAAAAAAAAATTCCTAAAACGCGTTTTCCGCGTTTTGGACATTTTTTGTCGAAATACACACAAAACGCCCAAAACGATGTTTCGGGCCCCTGTTCTCTTTGCTGTTTTGATGTCGTTTTCTGTTTTTATTTTCGAAAACGCTAAAAACGCGTTCTCTTTACCATTTTCGAAAACGCATTTTGGAAAACAAAAAAAAAAATTGTACACAAAACGGAAAACGTCCGAAACATCGTTTTGTGTGTATTTCGACAAAAAATGTCCAAAACGCGGAAACGCGTTTTGGGATTTTTTTTTTTTTATAGAATTATCTTAACTTAGAACTAAGCTTAATATAAAGTTTTTATTTTTTTATTATTATTTTTATAATTATCCTAACTTGGAACTAAACCTAAATAAAGAATTTTTTTTTTTTAGAATTATCCTAACTTGGAACTTAGTTTAAATAAAGTTTTATTGAATTCAATATCAACATTAAAAAAAAAAAATTAAATGAGAATTCTTGTTGTTATATTTCAAAAAATGCAATGATAAATGGACTCTGGTGGTTTTGAAAGAACTTGCATTTTCTGGATTTTAATAGAAGTAGAGATTTCTCAAGTCCCGAACCTGACCAAGCTGTGTTAATATAGACTCTTAATGCTCACATTAGTGTGTTGCATGTAACCATATTTTTAGTGTATTGTGAAAGGAAATTTGAGTTGGAGTTAGTAGTATTCTGCAAGCAAATTAATTAAAAATAGTTTAAATAGTGTTCTGCAAAATTTCAAACAGAACGTGTTTTCCAGCTTTTCATTTTCAAAAACAGTTTTCAGAAATGACAAACCAAACGCGTTTTCAGCAAATTTGAAAACAAAAATGAAAACACAAAACACAAAACATTTTCGAAAATGAAAATACAAAATAAAATACAAACAGAATGCCACCTTATATTCTACCATTTGCATTAATCAACAATCATATCTATTAAATCATCATCAATAGCAACTTTTCATTAACATCAGCAGAGCCAGTTCTCAAGAACCTATCAATTGGTATCAGAGCCATCGATTCTAGGGAACAATTCATGGAGGAATTTCTGCCAAACTTCTGCGGATGTGGAGAATATTGTGTAGAAATGGGAAACCATTTGGGGGAGAGAGTTGGGCCTCCCGAAGGCTTAGCAACTATCTTGTATTTCATATTGTTCATTTACATTGTAATAGCATTTTACATATACAAACAATTACACAAATACTTATATTCTATCATTTGCATTAATCAGCAATTATATCTATTAAATCATCATCAATAGCAACTTTTCATTAACATCAGCAGAGCCCGTTCTCAGGAACCTATCAATTGGTATCAGAGCCATCGATTCTAGGGAACATGATGAGATTCAAGGGAGTCAACAAAGTAAAAGTCAAGCAAGTCAACCCTCGATAAGAATACCTGTGTGGCCTATGACAAGATTCAAGGTCAAAGAGGTCCAAGAGTCGATGGCAGGACTCATTTTCAAGCTCCGAAATCTAGTCCACGTGGAAGAGAGCAAGATTGAGGTCAATTGCTTAATTTTGGATGCCCAGGCTATTTCGGTCGACCGAAAGTTACTTCGATCGACAGAAACTCTACAGAGATTTTAGAGGTAGCCTTAGTCGGGTTCGGTTGAGCGATGTACGACCGAAAGTGCCATTTCGATCAACCGGTTCAGTCAATCGAAAGTTCCCGGATTCAAAAAGCAGGATTTTTTGTGCAATTTTTCAAACTTTTTACTCTCGCTTTTGTAATACATATTGAAAATGGCTTGGAACCCTAACTTAGTTTTGGCATTAAGAACACTATTTGGAGACCATTTAGAGAGGTAACATCCTTTCTTTACTTGTAACTATATCTTTGGAATTTTCTTCAACTTTTATATTGAGAATTTATCTTGTGTATTGGTTGTTGTTTATTCCACAAAATCTTGGTATTTGTCTTAATCTTTCCATTGGGCTAGGGTTTACTTTCCTTAGAATTTTGGTTGGGTTAAACTTGGGTCAAGATTCTCCATTTTTACCATTTTTAATTTTCTTGGGTTGATACAAGATTTGTTGTGGGGATTTTTGGTCCAAACACCATAGGGGTTCGCATCAGAACAATTCATAGAGGAATTTCTGCCAAACTTTTGCGGACATGGAGAATATTGTGTAGAAATGGGAAACCATTTGGGGAGAGAGTTGGGCCTCTCGAAAGCTTAGCAACTATCTTGTATTTCATATTGTTCATTTACATTGTTATAGCATTTTACATATACAAACTGATAAGTACGTGTTTCGTACTTATCTTGGCTTTAAATTTAGACAAATGTAAGTGTTTAGGATATTATATTGTTAATTATATGTTTATTTTATTTGTTTTAGAAAAAACTGGATTTTGGTTGCGTTTGGAGGCAAAACGAAGAAAAGTGATTGAAACTGTACAAAAAGGACTATATTGCAAACAATTCATAGATGGACGGGGACGATGAGGTTCAAGAATTAATTTGGAGCTAAATTGAGCAATTGAAAAGTTTGGGACGTCAATCAGGAATCATGTAAGATACCAAAATGAAGAAATTAAGAGTTCTAGGACCTAATTAAAGAAGTTGAAGGATTAAAGAGCAAATTAAACATGATGGACCAACTTGCAAATATCAATGATTGACTTGGATCACAAGACAAACATTTTGAGGATTTTTAGGAGTCAATTGGATGCAAGTAGAAGTCAAAAAAGAATGAAATATGATAAGAATATTATCATAAATTAATTCCAATCGTACAAGATTCTGGACAGATTTCTAGTAAGACATTGAGACCTAATTTTGGGGGCAATAAACATTCGAATTGAAAAAATCCTATTTCAAGAAAAGTGGTATCCCTTTAAGTTATCTCTCTAAATCACTTTGAATCATCTCAATCGGATAAGGGTATAAAAAGATACGGTCGAAACAATGAAGCTGTGCAGAGACCAAAAAATACTCGCGCGCGGGTTTGACAATTTTCTTTCCTTTCTTGACTAGATCACTTTTCCAACTATAAACAGAACCTCTTGGCACGAAAATCAGAACCTTTACCTCTCCATAGAACAAGCCACAATAGAGAATTCAACATCAAATTCTTGGAGAACTAAGCATTGCAAAGGAGGCCCAATTGAAGAAAAACAAAGGCAACAGCTAGGGGAGAAAAGGACCGACTGGTTCATTCCAAAGGAGGATTCGGCTGGAGCAATCTTGAAGAAATAATTAGAGTTTCTTTCGCGACTTCAACAAGGTGATGATTTTCCAATTCTTTGTGTTTAATTTACATATTAAGATGGTAGGCTAATCTTTTTTATGTATTGGATGAGATGAACCCTAGTTTTTATTTGTTTTAAATCATGATTCTATAATTTAGTAAATTCTTGCGTTTCTTGATTTATTCTTGCATTCCTATTGAATTATTTAATTGCTTGATCACTAATTGGATAATTAGTTGCTTGTTGTAATCTTGAAAAAGTCACAATAGGTTTAGAACGCGGCAAGATAAACACACGAAAACTATATGTTAGGAATAACAATATAACGTATGCAATCTATTTGATAAATTGTTGATTAATGCATCATGAACATTCGCATTCGAACTAGGAATAGATTCGGGTCGTGTTTATGGTATATTTAATTTATCTTGGAAAAGAAAGTTAAATATATTAATTGTATCGATTGATAAGAATGCATGAATGAGCTAAACTAGAAAATTGTTGAATTGAAATAGATATCATTAGGTGGATTCGAATTTTAATACATGCTTTCCATTTATATTTACTCCCCAACATTTTTATTTATTTTTTTTATTCGTTGCAATTTTTAGTTAGAATTGACAAACAAAAAAAAACCATCGTTTTATTTATTTATTGTTTCATTTAATTAAATCGACGATAAATTGATAGTTAAGAATAAACCTTATTCCTCGTGGGAACGATGCTCTCAACTCATCACAATTATTACTTATCAACGATCTCGCTTGCGGGATTTACGCGAACACAAACCAATACACAAATACTTATATTCTACCATTTGCATTAATCAACAATTATACCTATTAAATCATCATCAATAGCAACTTTTTATTAACGTCAGCAAAGCTAGTTCTCAGGAACCTATCAACATCAAAGCCTAATAAAAGCAAGAAACCAGAAATCAGATAGCATTCGCACCTATCAAAGATACAGGTCCAACCCCACGAGCAAAGCGACTGGCATCAGGATGGCTCTTCAGTGAGATTAACAGATTGTTGAATGCCAATATCTTGTCAATCTCCGCAATGACACGTTGCCTGCGAAATATTCCAATACATTTAGATGGTGCCAATACCATAACATAAAATGTAGTAAAAAACTTTTGGCATTATTTGAAGATAAAAATGGATTTATTTAATTGTTGTACACAACCAACCAACTAATTAATTGCGCGCTATGTACGGGTGTGCTATCGTATCGTGTGACTCAGGGGCGGCCCTGGCCCTATGCATTCAATGCAATCGCATAGGGCCCTCAATGTCTGAAGACCTCTAAAAGTGTATAAGGTCTAACAATTTAGTCTAATAAATAGCTCAAAGTTTTTTAAAAAAAAATGCCTAATTCATCCAAAAATGCTAGAAAAGTAAATTTAATTTCATATCTTGACGGTTTACGTCATTATTTAAACGATTTTATTTAATAATTTTTTTCGTTCAAGGCCCCCATTTAAAATTTCGCATAAAGGCCCCCAATTTTTTAGACGCTCCAGAGCCGGCCCTGACTGTGACTAACCCTTTCTTGTGAAGACTATCAATGGCTTGCTATTTGACCTGCATCAATTATGTTTGAGAGGGGTGGGTGAAATTTCTTGGAACCAGATGTACCAATGCTATAGCAAACTAGACCAGCTGACTTGATCCCGTTCTGAAGGCCAAAAAATAAATGCTGGTTTTCTAGAACCAAAAACTGGCACGTTCAATCCAGTTTCAAATTGCAAAAAATAAATTCTCGATTTTGTGAACGAGGAACCAGCAGGTTCAGTATGAACAAGTCTATCACTCTTATGTATTTTTCTTATTTAGCAATTTAAATAAATGCAAACATTTCAACCATACATTTCAACATAGCAGTCTTAATTTGTCAATTAATTAAATTTAGTCAGTAACAAACATAATTAAATAAGCAGCTCGCTCTACTCTAAAGCATAATTAAATTATTATATTATAACACAAAAATACCAATACCAAATAAAGTGTCCTGCAAGGAATAGAGGATCATTTCAGAAATGTTATTAGAGTTGAGAATGAAACCAAAGTTCAAAGCTTCGAAAAATGCATGAGCAAAATTTTTGCGAGATGCTCGCTCATTCTTGGTAATAACATATTTCATTAAAATGATGAAAAGTCAAGGAATAGTGAATACTAAGATTTACGATGAGAATGGTAATCAATTGGAGTTTAATAAACAGGAAAAGAAAATTTAGAAGAGAAACTGAATAAAGTTGCAGAAACTTTTCTGTGTATAGAACTTGCTTTCTTGATACAATAAATGAATTCCACAGCACACCTATTTATATACAAAAAAGAATAGATACAAAAAATATATATACATAACAGTTTCTGAGCCTTAACTCTCTCTCTATCTGATTTCAGCGTGATTTTTCCCTCAATTCTGGCATCAATTTAACAGAAAAAGGAAATATCCGTGTGAAGGTAGCTCCATCCGGTTGTTGAAGGTGAAAGCGTGTTGTTCTCTTATAACGTGTTTTCCTCTTTTATCAACATCTCCCTTGCATTTTGTACTTGTCATTTCTGGTCCCTGATCATATTAGTTTCTTCTCCCCCTTTCAAGCTGGAAGTAACTGGTCTTACTGCAAGCTTGCTTCTCAAAAAAATGTGTCTGGAATTGTCTGAGATTTGATCTGCAGTAGGAATGTAGTCAATTTTAAGTTTTCTGTCAAGAATTCTATCATGAACAAAATGAACATCTAGTTCAATATGTTTTGTTCGCGCATGATACACAGGATTCGATGCTAAGGTAATTGCTCCCAGGTTGTCGCACCATAGTTTAGGAACCTCTGTTTGTACTAATCCCAATTCTCCTAGTAGTGATTCAGTCCAAGAGATTTCTGCAGTAGTATTTGCTAAAGCACAGTACTCTGCCTCCGTGCTTGACCTTGCCACGACCTGCTGTTTCTTGGAGCTCCAAGAAATTAGATTTCCTCCCAGATAAATACAGTATCCTACAACTGATCTCCTGTCATCTGGGCAAGCTACCCAGTCCACATCTGTGTAGGCAACTATGTTTAGGCTTTGATCATGCTGTATTATTATTCCCATGTCTAGTGTCCCTTTTATATATCTGAAAATCTGTTTCAGTAAGCTCCAATGTGCATCAGTAGGACACTGTAAGTACTGACTTACTCTATTCAATGCAAAAGATATATCTGGTCTTGTATGCGTGAGATGCAGTAGAGCCCCAACAGTACTTCTGAACTGTGTAGGATTTCTGAGACTTATTCCCTCAGTTTTGCTGACCAACCTTCCAGCTGCCATAGGTGTTATACTTGGTTTTAAGTTCTCGAAGTTGAATCTTTTCAGCATATTTGTAGCATAGGCCTTCTGAGATATATGTAGTCCAAACTCATTCCTTAAGAAGTCCATTCCCAAGAATCTTTTTACAGTTCCCATGTCTTTCAAGGAGAAACTGGTGTTCATCTTTTGTATTCTGATAGAACACCGAATTGTCTGCTTTTGACTGGACAAAATCCAAATTGAGTAGTGCTTCTTTCAGTGTATCATTCCATGCCCTGGGGGCCTGCTTAAGCCCATATAGAGCTTTACTCAATTTGTACACGTAGTTTGGTCTGTTTTGATCAACAAGACCATGTGGTTGTTCCATAAAAACTGTCTCCTCGAGTTTACCGTTTAGAAAGGCATTATTTACGTCTATTTGCCTTATATCCCATCCTTTAGAGACTGAAATAGTGAGGATTATTTTCAGAGTAGGTGCTTTAGCCACTGGACTAAACGTCTCATAATAATCTATTCCTGAAGTTTGTAGGAATCCCTTGGCTACAAGCCTTGCTTTGTATCTCAAAATACAGCATTTATCATCATGTTTCAACTTAAACACCCACTTACAGCCAATAATTTTCATCTTAGGTTCAGATGGAACCAAATCCCATGTCTGATTTTTAGTCAGTGCACTAAATTCCTCCTTCATTGCTTCAGTCCACTTTTCACTTTTTAGAGCTTCTTCAACAGAATTTGGTTCACTTGTATCAAGACTTTCACTTGCAGTCATTGCATATACTTTTGGTTTAAATATCCCTGCTTTTCCCCTGGTTACCATATGATGCCCTATCTCTCTTAAATTCTGATCTGCTGATTGTGTTTGAACCATAGGGATAATTACATTTTGTTCTTCTTCCAGATCATTCTGACCTTCATTTTGATCATTTTCCTGAACTATCTCTTCATTTTCTACACCACCAAACACATCACCACTACTCTGCAGATTTACTTCGGTAGCACTGTGTGATGGAACAGCTGTAGGAAGAACTTTATCAGCAGAATCTGAGGGTATTTTGGAGGTGATTTCGAAAGGTAGTTGATTCAAAATAATAGAATAGTGTTCAGGTTCAAGTTTTTTGTTAAGGAAGCCCCCTTTGAAAGGGAAAGAGTTTTCATCAAAAACAACATGTCTGGAATAGTAAACTCTACCGTTTGAATTTAAACACTTGTGACCTTTGTGAAGAATACTAGGTCCTAGATATAACACTTTTGTGAGTGGAAGTTGAATTTATGACTTTGATAAGATCTTAAGCACGAATAACAGGCACATCCAAAGATTCTAAGTGGTTGATAGTCTGGTTTGTGTTTGAAGAGTGTTTGGTATGGTGATTTTTGTTGTAATACAGGGCTAGGGAGTCTGTTTATCAAATATGTTGAGGTTAAAAATGCTTCCCACCAATAAAATAAGGGCATATGTGCATGTGCAAGTAGTGTAAGAGCTGTGATTTCTCTCTGCACATCCGTTTTGAGGTGAGGTATATGGGCAAGAGTATCTATGTTCAATCCCAGACTGCATAACAATTTTACTTAAAGCTTTAAATTCTCCTCCCATAGCAGTATGTAAAACTTTTATTTTCTTCTCAAACTGGTTTTTTACAAGATTTTTGAACAATTTGAAATAATGGTTAACTTTTGATTTTTGCTTTAGTTGGTAAATCCAAGTATATCTTGAGTAGTCATCCACAAAAATCACATAGTATTTAAATCCTACTGTAGAGTTTAAAGGGGCAGGACCCCAGACATCAGAGTGTATTAGATCTAGAGGTCTCTTAGCATGTGATGTAGATTGTTTGAAGGGTAGAGTATGAGATTTTCCCAGCTGGAAAGCTTCACAGAATGACAAATTTCTATTGATGACAGAATTTGATTTATTACAGAGTTGCAGAATTTGAAATAAAACAGATATATGAGGATGTCCTAATCTTCTATACCAGATTTCACAATCTGGATTTCTGACTTTAGGTACATTCTTTGGCTGACTTAGAATAGTGTTGAAAGATTTATGATGAGCTGAACTTGTCTGGAAATTTCTTGGAGGTTGGTTTGACAGATTGAGCTGATAAAGTCCTTCTTCAAGCTTCCCCAGTAGCAGTGCTTTCCTTGTTGATAAATCCTTCACAACACAATATTTAGGAAATAATTCACATGAAACCTTATTATCACAAGTAAACTTTGAAATACTTATGAGATTCTTCTTGATCCATGGAACATGCAGCAATTTCTTTAGAATTAACGGTTTACTAGGATTGATGTTAAAAATTTTAGATCCAATATGTGAAATGACCAAGGGATTTCCATTACCAACTAAAAGAGTTTGATTACCTGCATAGTCTTTAGGATCATCCACATTCTCCTTGCTGGCTGTCACATGATGACTGGCACCAGTGTCTGCATACCATGCTTGGTTATCAACTGTGCCTGGGTTTGCAGTATAGGTTGTAGGATTTGCTCTTAACTCTGTCGATCTTTTACCCATGTAATTGTCATCCTTTCTGTGGAAACACCAAGCAGCTGTATGATTGTGAAAACCACATATCTGACAAGCCTCTCTAGGTTCATTTGCTCTCCCTGACTTGCCTCTTCCTCTGAAATTTTGGCCTCTTCCTCTGTAATTATAATTTCTACCTCCTCTGTTATTTCTTCCACCAGTTTGATTAGTATTTTGTGCTCTTCCTTGCGTCAGATTAACATATCCAAAGTTGTTCCTGATCTGATTGAGATAATCAATTCTACTCTCAAAAGTCATGAGAGTAGAGCATAATTCAAGCCATGAGACACTTTCTTTGCTGTTGATTTGCACCACGATTGGTGTATACTCTTCATCAAGCCCAGCTAACACTTGAGTTACCAGATCTGAATGCTCAGCCTTCTTCCCTGATATCTCCACGTTGTCTGCCAACTGTTTGATAGTAGACAGATACTTATCCATTGTCATGGAGCCTTTTCTGGTTCTTTGTAATTCTGCAGCCAGGAATGTCACTCTCGATTTGTTCAAAATCCCATAATTTTCGTTGATTGCCTTCCATAGTTCATAAGAATTGGTACATCCCATGACCCTCATGATAATTTTAGGTGTCATGGATGCATACAGCCACCCCATTAATAGTTGATCAACTGCGATCCACTTGGAATATTCTGGATTTGGAGAGGTTTTGACTGTAACACCTCTCTCAGTAGTAGTCTCAGTGCTGATTGTCTGAGATGGACACTCTTTGGTTCCGAGTAAGTAGCCCTCCAAACCATGTCCTTTCACTACCGGCATAATAACATTCTTCTATAGAAGGAAGTTTTCTGTAAACATACGTATATCAGCTTTTGAAATGCCTTAACTGGAAACATCAAAATGGTCAAGCTGTAAATCACTGCAGCAGTAATGTGGCATTATTAAAATTATAATATCATAGCTATACATCCTACGATTCCTACCCGACATTGTTCTATATCATCATCCTGATCCCCAATTTCAAGCCTTTGTCTGAAAATTCTCCTACCAATCTAAGAAAATAGAAAATCAAACACAAGAGTTACAGTAGTACATTTATTAACTACAGCAACCGTTATTACTTCATCATAAAAATAAAAATCAAATAAAACATGTAAAATTTACCTCCATGTGCATGGCTGCTGCATCTGGGTCATCAATGCCCAAAGAGTTTTTAAATTGGATGATGCTTTCAACGATCTTCACTTCCGAGAGGAAGCACAGCAGATACAAATCTAATAAAAACAAAAAATTTATTAACAGGTTACATCAGTGGCATTGTAAAGTAGGCTAAAAAAATACTCTAGTCATTTTTATGTGTTGCAATTAACTAACAAAAGTCAATCATTGAATATTTGCAAGTTGTTCATTCATGTTTAATTTGCTCTTCAGTCCTTCAACTTTTAATTGCATCCAATTATTATGTATTTGCTCCAATTTCTTATTTTTCTTAATTTTGGGATAAAACCTGAAATAATGTAAACAAATAAAAACTAAGTAGAATTTATTCAATAAAAACAAAATAATATTTTAATTTTGACAGATAAATAAGTGTATAAAATACGCTTATCAAACTCCCCCAAACTAGAATACTTGTTCGTCCTTGAACAATTTGAAACTAAAAATATAAATCGGTCAAAATAAGTGAATAACAATTTTTTTTATAAAACTGTTAATTCATTTACCATATTGCCTCAAGTTCGAATCAAGAATGCACTTTAGTAAAGAAAACTTAACAACGTAGAAATTATTTCCACTTATTCCATGCTCAACTTTCGTGTATGTGTGAATAGCCAAAATCAAATGTATAGTTGCACAAAAACATACCTAACTTAGTGTAACTCATCATGCACAAGCAAACTCAAATCCCATGTGGTCACACTATGATTTCTTTTGATTTTCTTTCAACTCTCATGGATGATCACAACCTTATTCTCTTTTCTTATATCTCGAGGTTCTCTAAATATTTTCATTACTTTTTCCACATAAGATAGTCAGAATTAAAATTATGCACGCGCAACAAGTCAAAAGTAAGCAGTCCCCAATTCTACACCCTTTATCTCCACAATTATAGTCAACAAAGCTTATACCAAACACTTTTTTTTCCTTTTTATGGACGACTTTTTCTGTTCTTTTTCTTTCATGTCCTTATCTTTTACCATTTCTGTGCAATACTTTTCTCATTTGCTTTCCATGTGACCTATGTAGTGAGCTTTAGGTCGGTAACTCCAAGCCAGACAACTTTAGGGCACCAGGTTTGAAAGACCCCTCAGACTTAATTACTCGAGTCACACAGTCGACATTGAAAAGTTAAAGATGCTTATTTCTCTTATGTATAAGTCAACTCTCCATACTTACTTTCTAATTGACCATGTAGCGAGCTTTAGGTCGGTAACTCCCAAGCCAGACGACTTTAGGGTACCAGGTTGGAAAGAGCCCTCAGACTTAATTGCTTGAGTTAAAAAGGCTTTTGAAGAGTAGAATAAGAGTTTCAGAATTTTTTCTGTTTTTATGCTAATTATGGTTTATACCCGTTGACCAAACCATTTTAACTAAAGTACAAAATCAAGAACCACATACCTCCATCCCATCAATACGTGCATATTCTAACCATTCTACCCCCAAAGTTGCCTTTTGAGCACTTTTGGTTCTATTTTAGGGACGGAAAATCTAATGATCTAAAAGTTAGGGATAAACAATCATTCTCAGTTCAAATCACATGTTATTGCCCCTCATATATCAAGCATATTCCCACTTAAGTATTAATTTAGTTTAGCTATGTGCTCAATTTAGTCAAGTCTAACATGGATAAGTAAACTCAAGTTCAAATGATGTCCAACAATCTAATTCAAAGCATCAAATCAATTCGAACTACATCATAGGCGATAAATAAATCAACATGATTTTTCACATTTTTCAATTTCAATATTTTTTTAAAAATTTCAAAATTTTTAATTTTGTAATTAATTAATTTATATTTTTTTCTTTTTTTTTAAATCCCAAAAACAAGGTATCGAATGAATTAATGAATAAAATGAAAAAATGAGATACCATCCCCCCACACTAGAATGTTACATTGTCCTCAATATAAAATAAAAGATATATCAATTAATAATAATACAAAAAAAAGGAGTTAGGTACTTCCCAGGTTTAGAGGAGCGATGTGATAATTTGAAGCTTGGTATTGATCCCACTTGATTTCGACGAATTTCTTGTATTTACTTGGTTTACAAGTGATGTGTTTCTCGCAAGTAAAAGATAAACAACATTAGAATCATACACACCATTAATAAATTGAAATAGATCAGCACCAACAATCCCAACTAAAATATAGCAAAATTTTGAATTTTCAAACATTGTCGACCATCAAGAACATTACAATTATCGTGCATAATTCCACAAAGTATGCAAAACCATACCTATGATTTGCTTTTGATGTGATAAGAGCAATGACTTTAAAATAATGTGAAGCAAAATTGTTCGCTCATGAATGATTGATGAATTAAAACTAAAAATGCACTTGAATATCAAATCAAAGAGGGGATGGTGCTAGGGATGCTTACTTCAAAAACTCCAAGAAAGAAAAAAATGCAAGTATTACCTAAAAATTAAAATGTAAAGCTCTGAATAAAGCAAAATAAATAAAAGTGATAGAAAATTGGGTTGCCTCCGTTTATAGTCTAAAATCCGACTTTTTGCAAGCTTTCTTATGGTGGCTTAAAAGATGCTCTTGATGCCCTGCACTCATCGTAATTCCCCACCTTGCATCTCTCAATCTTTTTGCGCACTTTCTTTAATTCTTGATTGCTGATCTGAGTGCCACCTGATTTTTCTTCTTGCTTCAAATTATGTTCATTGTCATGTACCACTTTCTCCACTTTGAAGCAATTTTCTTGTTGATAGTATTTATTAGGATGTTGAGAGACGCTGAAAGTCACTTGTTCATCTTGAACCCTTAAGATCACCTCCCCCTTTTTCAACATCTATCAAAGCTCGTCACGTGTCCAGGAATGGTCTACCAAAAATAAGGGGCATTCGAATGTCCTCTTCAATATCTAAAATCACAAAATCTACTGGAAAGATGAATTTATCTACTTCAACTAAAATGTCCTCAATGACACCATATGGATGCTTCAAAGATCTATCAGCCAGGTGTAATGTGATTTTGGTGGGTTTTGGGTTTCCCAATCTAAGTTTTTTTATAAACTGAGAGAGGCATCAAATTGATACTTACCCCCAAATCACACAAAACTCTATCAAAATTGAAATTGTCAATATCACAAGGGATAGATAAATTTCTTGGATCTTTGAGTTTTGGAGGAATTTTATTTTGCAGAATTGCACTGCACTCCTCAGTTAGGGACACAGTCTCAAATTCCCTCAACTTCCTCTTTTTAGAAATCATTTCTTTCATAAACTTGGGGTAAGATGGCATCTGGGCCAAAGCATCTACAAATGGTATGTTCATATGCAGTTTCTTAAATAGTTCCAGAAATTTACCAAAATGCTTATCCATTTTGTGATTTTTCAAACGTTGAGGAAACGGGACTGGTGAGACATAAGCCTTAACAGGATTTGGTACTTTGTCATTTGATTCTTCTTCTTTCTTTTGAGTTTCAGATTTAGTTGACTGATTGGGTACCTCAAATTTACTCTCTACTTCTCCAACCACTATTTTGTCTTCCCTCTCAGGTCTTTCTACATGTATTTTGGGCAATTGAACACTATTTCTGGTATTGACAACTTGAACATCCTTTTGTACCCTATTTTTTAGGAGTGTATGAGGGAAAGGGATTGGAGTTACATATTCATTTGGTGGAAAATATTCCTCTGCGGGAATGTATGATTCTTCCTCAACAGCTATCTCAGAAGCTGGATTGTAGATTTTTCCCATCTCTACTGTAGAGATTATGTTGACTTACTCCGTTAGATTTTTAACTGTGTTACTTGGGAGTGTTCCAGGTGCTAGTTCAGACAGTTGTTGAGAGATTTGGCTTATCTGATTTTCAAGCCCTTTAAGTGCAGGAGAATGCTTTTGTATGGTTGCTTGCTGCAGTTCAAACATTTTATCAGTCTTCTGCATGTGTTGTTGAAACATTTCCCCCAAACTTGGTCTTCTCTCCTGCATTGGTTGTTTAAACTCATTTTGATTGTTAGACCATTTGAAGTTCGGGTGTTGTCTCCAACCAAGATTGTAAGTAGGAGCATACGGATTATTCTGTTGTTGATGAACGTTATGCACAAAATTAGCACGCTCCTCTGTTGAAGCTAACAGCATGCAATTTTTGGTTGCATGGTTTGCACTACAATTTTCACATACTACCTGTGATTGAATAGCGTGAACTCCTTGTTGTGATAAAAACAACATATCAACCTTTTTTGTTAGCGCAACAAGTTGGACATTTGTACTGGTCAGTGCATCTACGTCATGCACTCCAGCAACTCTCTTTTGCACAACTCTTTCAGATGGGAACATGATGTGTGTTTTTGCAATGAGTTCGACAAAGTCACATGCTTGGTTGACACTTTTATTGGTAATGGACCCACCAGCTGATGAGTCCAGTATAGATTTGTATTGTGGTGACAACCCCAAGTAGAAGTACTGAACTTGAAGGCCTTTATTATATCCATGATAAGGGAATTTTCTAAGAAAATCCTTAAATCTACCCCAAGATTCATGAAAACTCTCACAGTCTAATTGTTGAAAAGTAGATACCTCCAATCTTAGTTTAGAAACCTTAGCAAGTGAGAAATATTTGTTACAAGATTTTTGAGCTAGGTCATTCCATGTGGTTATGCTAAATTCAGGTTCAGAATTAAACCAGTCCAATGCACTCTCTCTTAAAGTGTAAGGAAATAGTCTCAAACGAATGGAATCATCGTTTATGCCTTGAAATTGGAAATTTTGTTACATTCTCCCAAATCTTGCAACATGTGCTTTGGGGTCCTCGTGTGCCTTTAAAAAAATTGAAGATTATTAATAAAGAGATTTATTAAATCAGCTTTTAATTGGTAGTTATTCCTTCTAAAAGGCGGATATAAAATACTTGAACGGTTAGCAGATGCAATAGGGGTCGAGAATTGACCCATAGGAAGGTCTCCTACTTTGTCATCTTGAACATTCGGTTCATGAGCTTGATTGTTTTGCAGTGCTGCATTTGGAGCAAGAGCTCTTGCAGCGGTATTTAACTTAAGATCAAAGTTTTCATTTGGATTAATATGATTAACCATTTGGTTCAAATTTTGTTCTTCCCTAAGTCGTCTTCTAAAGAATTGTTCAATTTCAGATTCAAATGGTTGAAGATTTTCCTTTTGTGAACAGAGCATAAAGGGACAAGAAGAAAATTTTTGAATTTTATTTTATTTTATCGAGAATTTTTCTTGTTTTTGTTTATTATGAATCAAAATACTAAAAATTAAAGGCAAACTAAATCTAAAAGCTAAGAATAGTAAAAATTAAAAAAATTAAAAATTAAAAAATTAAAATAGTCCCCGAAAACGACGCCAAAAACTTGTTCGTGTGAAATCGCAAGTGCACGATATCGTAAACAAGTAGTGAAAGTGGAATTTTGAGTCCGGAATGTCGATCCCACGAGGACTATTTATTTTCTATTGATTTAATTTGATTCAAAATATTCCTAGAACTAAGAAAAACTAATTAAGAAAATAAAATTGCAAGAAAATCCAAAAACGGCAATAAAATAGAGATTTAATGATATAACAGTGCAATTAAAATAAAAATAGAAATTTAAAACTAGAAGCAACTAATAAAAGCAAAAAACATATTGGTGGGTTTTCGAACAATTAAATGAATATCAAGACTAACGATTTCGAAGTAACGTTCTAGCTTAATTTCACATCTCAAGTTGTTTTCTAGAATTGTATTTGATCGAATTCACACATGTATCTAATTTACCTCTCTCGAGTTCAAATTAGGCATATTTAACTAAATCAACCATGTATCTCTACAGCGGGTCAGAATTCACCTTAGCTAAATGCATTAAATTACCTAGGAATTCATAAGTGACCACAAGCAACCACAAATTCATATCTCTATCTTTTGTTGAAATTGTTGGATTTTACTACATGATCTAATTGTTAACTCATCTCTCGAATTATGAAAACAACCATTAAATCATGAATTAGTGTCCAATTAATTCAAGCATTAAAAACATAGTAAAATCAATACATAAAAATAATAAAATCTTCATCTTGAGAATTGAAATTAAAACTAGAAATATTAAATCTTTATCATCAACCCCAATATTAAATTTAGCTATTCATATTCTCGGACTAAAAATAGCAACAAATAATGAAAGTAAAATCCGGAGTTTGAATAGTTGAAGTCCAAGCATCGCCCCAACCTACACCACCAAAATTAGTCCAGTCGTGCTCATTTCTTTTGGTTCCAGTCGGCTTCTTCAATCTCCCAAGAATTTGACCTTGAAATCCCAAAATTATGTTGTTCTTAGGTGAGGCAAATGTCTGATTTTCGTGCAAGATATGTTTCTTATATAGTTGGTGAAGAGACCTCGTTGAAGAAGAAAAGAAATTCACCAAACCCGCGAGAGTCTTTTTTTTGTATTTTCACAACGTTCAGTATTTCGACCATATCTTTCTATTCCCTTATCTAATTGAGGTTATTCAAATTGCATTATAAAGGTAACTAAAAGGACTACAATTCTTTCTGAAATATGATTTTTCCAATTCAAACATTTACTACCCCAAAATTAGGTATCAAAGTCCGACTAAAAATTTGTCCAGAATGTTATGCAGTTGGAATCATTTTTATAGTAATATTCATATCATATTCAATTCATTTTTTACTTCTACTTGCATCCAATTGACTCCTAAAAATACTCAAATTATTGTCTTGTGATCCAAGTCAATCATTGTATATTTGCAAGTTGTTCCCTCATGTTTAATTTGCTCTTCAATCCTTCAACTTTCAATTGCATCAAGTTATTGTATATTTGCTCCAATTTCTTATTTTTCTTTATTTTGTGATAAAACCTGAAATAATGTAAATAAATACAAACTAGGTAGAATTTATTCAATAAAAATAAAATAATATTCTAATTTTGACAGATATATAAATGTATAAAATACACTTATCAATCTGCAAAATGAAGTCAACAAAATGAATTACTTGAAGGAAGAAATACCTGCAGACTTGGGGGGTAATTTCACAAAGACCTAATAGTCGGATGCTCCGCCCAAAAAACATCGATTTGTGTGGGAAAGGCAATATAGTATGTTAGTAAAATAACTGAATTAATGTCAATACAGTTATTCGGTTGTATAAAAGTTTTGCCTAAGTTATCTTACTTGTAAAAGCCAATTTTTTGCCAAAAGGAAAATAATGAAGGAAACTGAAAAGCATGGATTTTATGTTGATAGGGATGTGACAAGTGATAGTCACCGAGAATAAGCGAACGTTTGGGCAAAAGTTGAAAATTCCTAGAATTTCGTACTTTTTTTGGATTTCGAAGTAATAGTAGGCATATGGAAAAATTAATGATTGCACATTAATTCAACCATATTGGAGGGTAATTGTTGACACATTAAAATACTCAATTCGAAGGCTTGAAATAAAGATTCGAAACATGAAAGTCCATTACAAATGAAAGGGCTATGTGGAGGAAATTGGGCGATCACTAGAATACCTGGGTGATTGGACGATCACAAGGGAGATTGGGAGATCAAGTCATTTAGGAATGAAGGAGCAGTTCTTACAACTTGTTTCACAACCCACATATTTATCTAAAAAAGGTTTCCACATAGTAAGCGGTTGAAGAAGTTCGTGGAAGTTACTTGGTGCAAAGTAGTGGATGTTACTTACACAGAGAAGTGGGCGACGGTTATGCAACATGGTGGACAACAGTTACTACGTGCAGGTTACAAAGTGAAGGCAGCAAATTAGATATTAAAATAGTAGTATGTAGTTTATTTCAATGTGTATATATAGTAGAATTTTGGATGTTTAGAAGAACAACAAATCAAAACTCTAAAAAGAGAGATGTAATCTTTTCTATCTTAGTTATTAAAAATTATCCTAAGTTTAGATTGTGTGCTTGCGCCCTTTGGAGGCGTCTTGTGTAATCGACATTTTCTTAATGCGAACACCCATTTTTGGGACTTTGTCTCAAAAGATTTGTTCTTTACACTTTCGTCTGATCTCTTTTAATTGTTAGCATTTAGTGAAACCACACTCGATGCGAACACACGCTCTTCAAGTATTGATGATTATAATGTTGGATAACGATTTTTGTTCATATTAACTTATAGTTCTTGCGTGGCTTATTCGGCATGCAATATAAATGCAATTCAATATTGGGTAATGAAGTTCTGCATATCTGAAATGTTTTTCTTGATTCATATGCTATTCAATCATTGGTCAATCATTTGTAGCTCATGTAAATAAAATAATTACATAATTGATTAAAATTTTGTTTTGTTATAAACCAAATATTGTAGTGTTTAACGTGAAGAATAAACACGAATTGAGAAATTGCAGTAAAAATGTAAACTATAAATAAAAATAGAAACAAAAATTCAAAAACATTTTGCAATCAAGGCATGTGTGAGCACAGTTTCCTTTAAAAAAAAAAAACTCGCCCCCTCATCAATCTGTACTTGAGGTTTCTCTAAGCATTTGTCTCCCAGAATACAATGCAAAGTGGGCAATTAATTAAAGCAGCACAATGTCACACTCTGACGAACTAACTGTATGTATAAACAATCACCAACTAGACAAAGAAATAAAACTGGATAGAAAATGAAAAACAATGTGTGGACTGAAAATGAAAAAGTGATTTTTGTGTTGTGTATGTTGTCTCTAAACTGAGGGAGATATTTCTTGTATATATAGGCATATGAGGAGCCTATGCACTTACTACAGCCATTGAAGAGCAATAACTCTTGCCATTACACGACCTTTAATTCAGGAGTTTTGGAGTTATGGTTTCAAATTGAAAAAAAAAAATCGTAGAAGGGATTTTCAAAACGTGGCTTGCACTTTGTGACCAATTTCTTATCCATTCGGTCTGATATACGTATACACGAGTAGTGCTCATACACAAGTTCAAGGCTGCAAAGTTGGTCCAAGATTTGCACCCCCTACAGGCACATAGGCTACGAAGGAGTCTCTATGCAATAAATGTTACACCTTCCAAATTGTTAACCATATTTAAGTTGGCTACAACCACTTCTTTATCTTATGGGGACAGCTATTTAAGTTACCAACCACAATGCCACATTTTTTTTTTTCAAATGTGGGAAGACACTATTTATAGATACAATTTACTCCCACTTATTTTTCATTTTTTAAATGTGGGATTAAGCTCTCTTTTTAGGATCCTCTCCAAATTCCACCTCTCTAACCAACGTGGGATCAATTTTACATTAACAAGTGAAACTTGGTTTTCATATTTTTTCAATAATCACCCACATGAATGGAAATCGATAGAGATACGGAATACTTTGTGATAAAGTTCAAAATCTGAAATTGCATAGGATAGGATAGGTATGTATTACCCTTTGAAGCTTATTTTGTGAAAGTATATTTACTTTACTAGTTGATCAGTAGACGCGATATCCTTGAACTGTTTTGCCTTTTGTGTAAACGTAATATACCTCACACAAAATTCTTCTTAATATAGTTCGGTTCTAATTGTTATGTTCGCTTGTGGTCACGAACATACGTCTGGTTCTGTGAGAGTTTCTAAGAATTGAGTCCCACACAATTCCCTTAGAAGCAGTCCAATTTCTTTCTCATATAGTGATTTCTTAACTCGAATTCTCGACGCATAAAAATCATTAAAAGCATATTGTTTATCCCTCATTCTCACAATCACTAGTACAGAAACAGTCTTTTGCGTCGGTTATTTAAGAGAATAGGCGTCGGTTTTTGAGGCGACGCGTATGAAGCAGACGCGTAAAGTGAAGACTTTACGCGTCTGTTGTTTATAAACCGACGCGTAAAGTTGAAAAAAAAAATTTAGGTATAGGCGTCGATTTTCCTTAAAACCGACGCGTTTTCAAATTTTTTTATTTTTTTTTGCACGAAATTCATTTGCCTATAGAGTAAAATACAATGACCTAGACATGACATGCAATGACTTGGACGTCGCCTGCAATGACCCAGGTCACTACAGGTCATGGCCTGCAATGACCCAGGCCACTACAGGCCATGGCCTGCATTGGTTGGCCTGCAGTGGCCTGGACGTCACCTGCAATGACCCAGGCCACTGCAGGTCATGACCTGCAATGACCTAGATGTCACCTGCAATGACCTGGATGTCACCTGCAATGATCCAGATCACTGCAGGTCATGACCTGCAATCACCTAAACGTGGACTGAACATTTTCCACATGCACATCACCAAATATGTATATAATCGACATAATTAAAATAATGAGAAATAATTATATTTACTAGATTGTTAATGTCACATGTAATTGAGTAAATAGAAGTTTGAATACACGTCGATTTACACACACCTATCGACGAAGTATTTAGCCCATAAGTTTTGAATTTCAGCAATTTCCTCCGTTGAGTAATACTCTTTAAATGCCTACAAATAATCAAAATGAATTATCAGTTATTTTGTAATAAAATATGAAGGCATAATTAAAAATTATCATGTTCAATAACTTATACATTTTCCAACGACGGACGCTGAAAGTAATTTCGGCAGAGTCTCCCCTATAAGTTGGACTTACCCAACCTGTAGGAGGAATCAAAATGCCACAATACAAAAAAAATGTTCAACCTCCACATATTCACTACTCAAACACAATAAATCAAACTTCAACGTCATCAACCACTCCAAAATTAATTCAAAATCAATTCTTAATTACTAAAATGCTCAAAGTATGATTTCATAACCTAACATTCCATGCATAATTTCAATATAATTCCAATAATTAAAATTATATCAATTAACTATTTGCAATACCAAAATTATAACATACAAATATATATATATACATATATATATATATAATAATTCACATTTATATATATATATATTATAAGTAGATCTATATGTGTTTGTGTGTATATATATATATGTGTGTGTATATGTGCATATATATGTATATATGTGTTTATATAAGTAGATCTATATGTGTTTGTGTGTATATATATATATATATGTGTGTGTGTATATGTGCATATATATGTATATATATGTGTGTATATATATATATATGTGTGTATATGTGCATATATATGTATATGTGCATATATATGTATATATATGTATATATGTGTGTATATATATATATGTGTGTATATGTGCATATATATGTATATATATGTATATATGTGTGTATATAAATACACGCACACACACACACATCACACACACATATAAGAGTAAAGTTCTTACGAGATGGAGGCAGGTTCGTGGGGGCGTCGCGGTGTTGGTGGCGTCGTGGTGTTGGTGGAGGCACGGTGGTGATGGCTTCACGATGTTGAAGTGTTGAGACAGAGTGAGAGAGATATATGCGCGATCGGGAATGAAATCGCGCGAATTTTTGAAAAATATATTAAGAACCGACGCCTGAACCGGAAGTTTACGCGTCGGTTCACCAAGAACCGACACTTAGTCAACTTTACGCGTCGGTTCTTCACGAACCGATGCCTAAACCGGGTTTAGGCGTCGGTTCTCGAAGAACCGACGCCTAAACCCTTTTTTTCCGCATTTTTCTACTAGTGAATTATCATTGTTACATCATATGAGTGGACAATGGATATTATCCCCCACAGGCCACAGTGATTCGATTAAGTCTTTACAATTTGGTTGTCACTATTAACATAGATCTTGATATCTCCAATCAACTAGGTTGTGTTCCATTGTGTTGACTCACTTGTCCAAGGCCTTAAGTCTCATTTCTTTCGATGATTTTGCAACTAACTTTTTATTTAACCATTTAATTAGCGGATCCTGGATTATCTTTTAACTTTTAAAAATTGATTTGCAGATATCTATTTGGAAGTGAAATTGCTCTTTTTTAATTCTTCATTTTATTTAAACATAAATTCCTTGAAGTTACACTCAAAAGAGTCAAAACTAAAGAACACGGTTATAAGTTAGTAAATTAGTATCGATTTCTATTTCAAAGAATGCCATTGCCATTTTACGCTCATGTTTTCCATGCAACCATACTTCAGGAGTAGAGGAAAATGGTCTTTTTTATGTGGAGAAGTAAGATGAAACTGCTTTTAACCTCAATGAAATATTCTACAAGATAGGTTTATTTCTTTCCTCTCTCCGTGTTTGTATTCTAAGATGCCATACTTAATGGATATACCTAACATATAATAATTTATATTTAGTTGCCTTGAATACATGCCGTTTATTTTCCTTTAATCCATTCCATGTTCTTTTAAACTTCTTATTATTAACTTATTTTTTTATTTTTGATATGTGTGGTTAAAAAATAATTTCAAAAATTGTATAATTTATAAATTGGTTTATAAACCAAAATTTCTTGTTTACCGAACACATGCTAAACCATTTACCAAACACTTGTTAAATCGAATATGGTGTCAATTGCAACTTCTGATCTCTCACTTTTCAATTATTGGAAGTTCATCTTCTAAAGTCATTGGCAAAACTATTGAACCATCTAAAGAAACTTTTTTAGAAGTTACGAAGAAACCAGCAGTTGTAACAAAGGAACTATTAGAAAATGAGAAAGTCATGAAGAAACTAGAGACACTCTTAAAGTATGTGGATTATTTAAACAAGAGGACAAAAGAAGGATGATGGCTAAGGACAATTAGCAATCAAAAAATCAATAAAGCAATTATTTTTCCAAGAGCAGAACCGAGAACAGTCAGGGAACTGTTTGATCAAGGACTTATTCAGTGTATCTACCCTAGCAAAGATACGAAGGAAATATCATTATTACCTAATTCTATCAAAGCGGCAGTTAAAACATATTTAAGGATAACTAAAGTTGAGAAGATTTATGTCAGGATTTACTCAGTCATTCCAGAATTTATTGATGGGGACTTTCTAAGGGCAGAATATATTGTAAAACTTGGAGTAACTAGCAAAGTTATCCTTTCAGAGCCAGAAATTAAGTCCTTTAACAAAGAAGAACATATACAAACTATTCCAGAAAAAGGGCATTGGGATTTAGAATCATGTACACAGAATTAAGAGATACCCTTACACAAACTAATGTTTTGGTATATGAATCTAATGAAGACAAATTATTAATCTACAGCATTGCAAGAATTAATCAAGTTAATTATCAATTACGAAAATTAAGAAAATATGCATAGAATATTCTTGTCAGCAATTTGGATCTTAGCAGAAGAGCCTATGAATATCTACATCAACTAATGGAGGTAGAAACGGGTCACAAGTGTAATAATTGTGGGGACCTACTCAACTACAATGAGAATGAAGCTTATCTTGTCTGAATATGAATTATTCAAGGCATGGGGGTCCAGACCCATGTGAAACTTTAGAAAATCAGTAAAAATTATTATAATCTTATTTTTACTTTATCTACTTTAATTCTTAGCCAAATATGTAAAAGATAGGGAATCTTATCTTATCCCTCAACTTTGTTTTTATCAACTATAAAAGGAGGAGTCTCTTCTCATTATAAACATCCGAAAATCATATTGGCTTTCAGCAATAAAAATATATTCTCTATCTATTGTCTTTTTTTTTTTTTTTTTCATTCCAAGTTAAAAAATTTCTTTCATCAAACCAATCCAGAAACAATTAGTAGAAGGTATGAGTAACTAAACTCCACATAAATATATATGAAGTCATAAACACTAGTACAAAATTACATAAAAAAAAATAACTTATTAGCGTCGTTTTTTGAGAAAAACGACGCCTGAAAAAAGTGGTGGCAAAATTGTAAATAAAAATTAATAAAAAGCGTCGGTTCTTTAGGAAGAACCGACGCTGGAATGCTGGCCCATTAAGGGCGTCGGTTCTTATTAAAGAACCGACGCCTATAATGTTATTAAAGGCGTCGGTTCTTTGTAAAGAACCGACGCCTTTTAGTCGGTAATTAAAGGCGTCGGTTCTTTCTAAAGAACCGACGCCTATAATATCATTATAGGCGTCGGTTCTTTACTAAAGACCGACGCCTTTTATTTAAACCTTTAATGCGTTTTCCCTCCACCTTAGGTCAAATTCTTCAGCACTTTGAATATTCTCACAGCACTCCACAGCGCCGCTCACCTGCACAGCCTCAAAGTCTCATTCATCTCCCCCACCGTAGCCAACGTCACCTCCGACAGGTAGTGCACCTTCGGCGCCGCCATTCTTTTCTCCACTGCGCACCACCCCCATCCCGCTGCCCTCTATTTTCCTCCGTGAAAAGCAGTGCTCTCTCTTTGTTTAGAAACCGACCCATCCTTTTCTCTTCCTCTCTTTGCGTGACTGGAAGTGGGCCTTCTTTGTGACCACCACCGTGAGTCTTTCTAAAATTATAGGTAAGTTTTAATTTTTAGTTTTATGCAGCTTATGATTGTTTGATTTGTTTCTTGAGTTTCATTTCTTGGGAGAAGTGTGTTTTTGGCCCTTTTTATCATATATGACCTGATATTTTTATAGTTTGGTTGCAATTTTTTTTCTTAATTCTATGGAGTTTCTATTTTAGGAAGAGAATTTTTTTTTTCCTTTCTTTTTCGGGTTCACTATATTATTGGTTACATTTTGGGTTATAATTGTTCTTCATTTTGGGTTGAATGTCAACAGATTCCAACCCCCCCCCCTCTCTCTTGATTTGGTATTTTGATGCATGGTGGTAATGAATTTATTTTGTGTTCAATTTACACTATCTATATTTCTTCTTTGATTTCACGTGTTGGACTTATGTGTATTTCAACATATTTCATCAGTGGGAGAGAATCAATAAATTTGAGGCCAAATGTGCTCGTGAAGCATGTTTGATGCGAGTTTTGCATGGGGACCAATCTCGATCAGACTTAGGCTTTTGTGTATCCAATTGCCGCATAATTTTGCAAGGTTATAGTTCATGTGCTGATGAAAATTAATTAACTGCTAATTTCAAATATCCCTCTTTGCTTATAATTACATGTACAGAAAATTTGAGTAGTTTGTACTTGTTTTGCATCTCAAAATATGAGGAGGCTAAATATTATGTTAAAATAATCCCTCGATTGTGAAGGATATTTGATTTTGTAATTTCATCTTTTTGAATTATATAAAGGCTTCTTTTAAATGCATATATATTATTTATTTAAATAGTTAAGTATTGTTACGTTTACAAAAAAAAAAAAATTATATTTAAGGGCCTCAAAGTATTTAGTTGCCTTGGACCTCTGTATCATCAGGGCCGGAACTGCCACCATAGTGCATCCCCTGTTTCAGTGTGTGCTTGCTGTCCCTGGGGTTGAAGAAACGGAGAATTACAGGAAGAATTTTACCAAAAGTCATCCGAATACTTGTATGGAGTCTATCGACGTTGTGGAATTGGCGGCGGTGGATGGAAGCTCTTGAGTGGGTCATCTAGGTTTTCTTCCATTTCAGCGAAAATAGAGGTACAATTTAATAAGATTTTTCATTCTTGAATTATTTCTTAAATTGAGGAAGGCCATGTGATTGTATATGTGCAGTTCAAATGTTGCATAAATATATTCCTTAATTCATTGAATTTCCTTGAATCCATGATTTTAGGACAGTTTCAGTTTCAGTTTCTTAGTACAGGTTATTGTCCAGAAAGAAACTAAATTCATGCGTGTTTTTGCGCTTGTTCTTCTTCAAAATTTAAAAATGCGTTCTGACTTGTAAGTGTTGATACTTGGAAGCTAACATTTTGACAGAATACTTTATAATCACAACTGAGGTTGAATATTTTAGACTAGATGAAAATGTTGAAGTTCGAATGGAGTTTTGTTTGAGTTTTGAATATGTTGAAGTTAAATATTTTAGTTTTATTGTGGCATTTTGATTCCCCCTACAGGTTGGTTAAGTCCAATTTATAGGGGAGATTCTGTCAAAATTTTCGTAAGATTTTATAAATAAAAATGAAAATAATAAATTAAGGTGATTTCATTCGTTTTAACACATGGTGAATATCTTGATATATGTGTTATTAGATATGGATCGGAGTTGGATGTATGAGAAACGTAATACACATGAATATGTGAAAGGAGTTGAAGAGTTTATGAAATGTGCCGAGGAAAACAAAATAAAAGAAGGTGAAGAAATGCTTTTGTATCCTTGTTGTGATTGTAAGAATCTGAGAAAGTTCCGTAGCTCTGAACAAGTCAAGAGTCATTTGATCCGTCGTGGGTTTAAGGAAGGTTATGTACGGTGGATATGGCACGGTGAGAGTATACTTCCTAGGACGAGCACCGGTGATAATAAGGGTGATCAAGAGGAGAATAATTTGGACAATGATCAGAATGATGTGGATAATGATTGGATAGATGAAATGATGCGTGACATACAAGAGGATTTCATCGAAAAGTCTCATATTTTCGATAGCCTGTTTAATGATTCTGAACAGCCTTTATTTTCTGGTTGTAAGAAATTCACAAAATTGTCTGCTGTGTTTAAGTTGTATAACTTGAAAGCAAAGAATAGGTGGAGTGATAGGAGTTTCACGAATTTATTGGAACTTTTACGAGATATGCTTCCAGAGGATAACGAACTTCCTAGTTCAATTTATGAGACAAAGAAAATGTTGTGCCCGATGGGTATGGAGATCGAGAGGATACATGCATGTCCAAATGATTGTGTATTGTATCGGAAAGAGTATAAGGACTTGAACATGTGTCCAAAGTGTGGAGCATCGAGGTATAAGCGAAAGGAAGGCCATGTTAATTGGGAGGATAAGAAAGGCTCACCGACAAAGGTGTTATGGTACCTACCTGTGATACCAAGATTTAAACGCTTATTTGCCCCCAGCCTGCTACATTTGTCTAGAAAAGCGTAAACAAGTTTTCGAGCTTTTTGGTCGTTAGGAGGCAAAAGGGCAACATCCAATGTAAATTGGAAAAAGATCTCGGTATGAAAACTAGAATTTTATAAATTGCTACAAATTCTCATATTAGTTTAATATATATCACTTTCATTTGATTATTAATAATAATTTTAATTTTAAATATTCAAATTTCAGTGTCCTCAGCAACCTGGAGGAGATGAGTGTGGCTATTATGTTATGAGAAACATGTTCCAGATAGTCACAGTCTATTCTCAACTTACTTCTCTACACGAGGTATAATTTATTGAAGATAATTGTTTAATTACGATTTATGTGTAATTAACATAATAATTATTAATTCTTATTAATTATTCTTAGGAATTTCAAGAGTTTTACTCAACAGAGGAAATTGATGAGGTTCGAAATTTATGGGCCAAATACTTCGTCGAAGAGTGTATGTAAACTTAGCCCATTTTATGTTTAACATGTACAAATTTTTTAACAATATTGTGAAAACATGATTAATTAATTCGAAATTCTGTTTATCTTATTAAGTTTTGTTCTGCATTCCTCGATTATATATGTTGAAGATAAATTTTTGATGTTCACATGATTCTAGTTTATATAGGTATATGAGGGAAATATAAATAAATGAAAAAAAAAAATACTAAAAGGCGTCGGTTGTAAAACAAAAACCGACGCCTTAAGTTATTAAAAGGCGTCGGTTTTTACTTTAACAACCGACGCCTTTTATCAACTAAAGGCGTCGGTTATAAATAACAACCGACGCCTTTAGTTGAGATAAGGCGTCGGTTGTTAAAGTAACAACCGACGCCTTTTAATAACTTAAGGCGTCGGTTTGCAACCGACGCCTAAAGTAGGCACTTTTGGCGTCGTCATTAAAGGCGTCTCCTGTACAACCGATGCCTATTCTGCTTTACAACCGACGCCTTTGACTCTTAATGTACTAGTGAAAATAGTTTGTAATACTCTATTTATTTATGAGACCATAAGTTTATTCTTTATAAAACTTTTGTTAAAAGAGGTAGGAAACGAAACTAAATTGTGCTAAACCTCTTTGAAGTGTTTGTTTAAGTGTTAAACAAAAAGTATTGGAGTAAGTCTTTTGAGCATTCATTAATGCATGAGTCTTTCGAGTAGCAACGATCTCCTATGAAGTTGTGTTTAATACTTAGATAAATAACTGAAGAGAATTTGGTCAAAAATCTTTTAAAATCATATTTACAAAGAAGCGTGAGGGACCCATAGGTTGAAAGAAGTATTGTTAATTATTTATGGTGGATTATATATCGTCTTTATCATTGTTATTGTTCAAGTCTTGTTATCATAATTTTAAATTTATCACTTTGTTTATAATATTCTTTACATGTTTTTACATATATTGAAAATTTGCTTTTACTATTCCAGGATTAATTATTAAAAGAAAATTTGAATTAATAACTTAAATTTAGATATTTAGTTTTATGATTTATGAATTCGGAACCTTTAATAGAATTAAATCTTTCAAAAGTAAACGACTTTAAATATTTAAGAGAAGAAATAATTAAGCAATTAGAAATTATAAGAGAAGATATTATAATTTATTAGATTACACAATAAAAGAACCCTCATTTTCAGATTTTTCACAATTTAGTAGAATTATTATAGTAAATAAAGGAAGAATAGTTAGTGGTTTAGACAAAAAAAAAAAAAAAAATTGAAGAATTAAATATAATTATTGAAGAAGAAACTTTAACATATAATAGTATATATTACGTATTTTATGTTAAAAATAAATTTAGAGAAATAGACATAACATCAGTAAACTAAAGGAATTATAACTAGAAAGATAACATAGTAATTATATACTTAAAATTTTTTGTCTCTTAGCTGTTAGTACAACTTGTTAGTACGTATAACACGGTCCTTAATTTATATTTAGTTGCCATGAATACATGCCATTTATTTTCCTTTAATCCATTCCATGTTCTTTTAAACTTTATATTATTAACTTAGTTTTTATTTTTGATTTTTGGTGTGTATGGTTAAAAAATAGTTTGAAAAATTTTGTAATTTATAAATTGGTTTATAAACTAAAATTTCTTGTTTACCGAACACATGCTAAACAATTTACCAAACACTTGCTAAATCGAATACGGTGTCAATTGCAACTTTTGATCTCTCACTTTTCATGACAGATTTCATAAGAAAACACAGATGAATTTGTTAATTTAATCTTGAATATTGGAATAATCTATATCGTGTTTGATCTTCTTTAATTATTTTCTCTTTCCGCTTTGTATTGCATAGAGATTGGTTATTGCTTCAACTTTGTACTTGTACATAAAACTATTCACGTTAATGTATAAAAAAGATAAGATTCATAAGAATGATGCGCTTGTCTCAGACATACGAGCACTAGTAATAAGAAACGTATGGAAAAATAAGTTGTCAGTGTCCCCCCATTAGATGCTCGATTTTGGAGTTCTTCTGAGCCAGAAATGCCTGAATTAAGTTCGCAAACCGTTGATGGTTATTTCTGGTGCTTCTTAAGCCATAAGTTGTGTTGTGGCCCCCAATAATTTATAGCGGCTGAAAATTTAGTTGAGATTATTTATTGCTACTATTAAATAGAGCATTTTTGTTTATGTACTTTTTTTTTTTCCTGTTGAATGTGTGATTTAAAAATATTTAAAAAATCAAAAATTGTGAATTTAAATAAGAATGAATGATCGAGATTGGGTTTCAAAAGTTGTGAAATTTTTCATTTTACCAAACAAGCTATAATCAATTATTTTATTTCATTAGATGTCATTGAATTTGATCATGTGTCAACCTTTGACATCCATTATAGTGTCAAAGAAGACACATGCACAGTGGTGGATCTAGAAATTTTGTTCAGCATTGGCAGATATTGATAAAAAAAAATTCAGCACAGGCGGCATTCAGTAAAATAACTGTATTTCTCAAAAAAATGTCAAAATTTCCGACTAATATATATATTTTTTCTGGGGATCCAGCCCGAGCGAGCGGGACGGCTCGTCATGTGGTGGATCCGCCCATGCACATGCACTAGCCCCCACAGATGATAGTGCTAACGGATGGCACTAGAAAAGAACTCGTCATGTCATTATGATCTGATTGTACCTTTCTTCTTTCTTTTTTCAAATACTAGTCCATCTCGTACGATACACAAGCAAGGTATCTGATTATGTGTAATAGTGTTATTGTACATGAACAGTAAAAAATTATATTTTGCCAAATTATGATTCCTAGCTATTACATAATTTCGAAGACGAATTTTATAGATTTTACAAGATCGCTGAGTAGTGTATAAAAAACTCGATTTTATCTAAAGTATCCATGATTTTGAAAATGAGACGAAAGTTAACCCATAAAAAGTAAATCAAAAAATAGATTTTTAAGAACCGTTAACCACAAGGATTTTAAAAAGTAAGGGGTTATTTTGGATGCGTGTTCGCGTTATATGATTTTGAAAAAGCAACTCTGTAGTTTTTTATGAGATTTTAGAAGTAATACAATAAAAACTATTTTTGTCTAGAGTACATATATGAAAAATGAATCAAAAGTTGACTCGGGAAAAAATGAAAAATACATTGTTAAGAGATCATTTTAAAGGGCTATAATTTTTACTATGATTGATGATTTTGTAATTCAAAAATAATGTGGTAAGATATTATATGAGAACGTCACATTCATATCAAGATCTTTCTATTACGACTTCATTTGAACACTTAAAATTAGGGATGGCAAATGGACTGATGAGTTTGTATGTTCGGCTTAGCTTGTGAAAAAGGACTTAGGCTGGGATCAAATAGGAAAATTGAATGTTGGATAGTTCAAATTTGGCTCGTGAAGCTCGTGGGCCGGCTCCTGAACAAGCCTAGCGCTTTTCCAGCTCGTAATGAGCCGAAAATGGGTCAGCTCGCTAGCCGGCCCATCCTGTTCATTAACGAATTTTTTTTAATTAAAATGACCTTTGACAACTGTTGAATCCAAGCCCAAAGAGAGGTACAGTGATCCACTAGCAAGGACCCAACTAAGGCCTAACGGACTGTGACCCATAGCTAAGGTCTGAAATATCACATTGGGTCCGATTTCGAGGTGGTGTGCCAATCGAACCTTGTTAGCCGAACTGATTTACGCCTGGCCGATGTGCTTTATACTCAGCAGGGGTGCTTTACGGTAGTGACCAGAAGGGAGATGGAGTCAAGGATGTGACACTGCCTTTACCAAGATGTGACAGACGTCCATACCCTACGAAATGTAGCAATGATTATGGTCAAAAAGCAAGGTTGTCACCTCCAAGAGCTAGGATGAAGAAAAATGTAAATTATGCCACGTGTCATAATCCGAGACAACAGGTTCCTCTATAAATGGAGCACGATTGCCTCCAAGAAGGGGTTAGCATTTTCTCACTCTAAATAAGATATATTTCTGTCACTCCATTTTCTCTCTTTTACAAATTTACTTCCCCCACACCCAACATATATATTCGCCCAAAATGAGTACTGACTTTGGCATCGGAGTGTAAACGGGAGACATCTCGGCCCCCTTTGCAAACTGATTATTTGTCACAGTGCACAGGAGATCCATGTGTTCAAGAGGGAGGAGCTGAGAAGTGTTGGTCCAAGGTCCAGCTGGATTTTGTGGTCAACAACAACAATTGTTGATAGTACACTCAGCTCTTGAGGCTTACGATTTGTGGCCTACGTGAGTGTTACGATCCACCAACACACGAATTGTCCATTATTAAGCGGGTTTGTTCCACTTTTTAAGTGTATGCATCCCTAGGGAGACTTGAACCCAAAACCTTTTTTTTTAGAAATTAATATTATTGTTATTATTATTATTATTAAGTACAAATTTGTGAAAAAATAATAAATTTTTTGATTAAAAATCAAAATAATTAAATTTTGCTTTATTTGTCTTGAAAAATAATATCAATCAAATAACAAAACTTGAAAAAATCTACTCTTTTCAGCTAGAAATTTAAGTCAATCAAATACTTCCAATTGATATTTTCCTTGATAATAATTTCCAGACAATTCAATTCTTGAAAATTATTTTCTTTCCATTAACTTTCCATCTAACACAACCTTAGTTTCTTAGGACAGAAAATTGACACCAAACTCTAGTGATGGATAATATTTAGGGGGGGTTTATTCAATTTGAATTTCAGAAGACAATTAAAGACTTTTTTCAATGGATTTTTTTAATGGATTTAATTGGATTTTATTGATATTTATGGATTTATATAAACTTTTAAAGACTTTCGTGGACATTTATTTAAAAGATTTTCATATACTTTCAAAGACTTTTGTAGATTGATTTAAGAGACTTTCAAATACTTTTAAAGATTTTTACAGACTTTTTTTAAATTGAAAAACTTAAACACTAATAGATTAATTTTCGTATGATATGAATGTGAATCGTTAATAATAATTATATGTCAAGTGAATTAGCAAAAAAAATACAACGTGAGAGATATAAATAGTTTTAAGACAGAAACATTTGTGATTGAAAAAATGGGGTAAAAATAAAATTGCATTTGATATCGACATAAAAATTGTACTATGTTCATAAAAAATTTTGAATATAAAAATCTTTCTAGAGAAAATTCTAGAATCACTTTACTTATTATTATTTGTTTTTATACAATTTAATTATTGTTTTTCTATAAGATCTTATAGAATTTTAGTTAGATTTATTTTCATAGAAAAATTGAAGAAAACGATGAAAAATAAGAGAGCCCAAATATAAAGAAAAAATATTAAAAAGAAAAAAATACAAAAATTTGAAGAGAAGAGAAATAATGATTTGTTTAGTTGTAGGTTTAAGGTTTCTAAAAATAACATGAAAGAAGAAAAATATAGAAAAAATAAAATTACAATTTAAAAGTTTTTTTTTTTTTTTTAAACGTCTTTCAAAATTTTGGAGGTTAATGAGAGACTTCGTGGTTATACTTTATGTTTAGAAGTTAATACATAGAGAATTTCGTAGGAGTCTTTAAGAGTCATTGATAATTTGAATAACACAGGACTTTTAAAGACTTTTAAAAGTCTTTATACAATACATCATGACTTTTATGGACTTTTAGAAAGTTCATTAAAATCTACATTAAAAATATCAAAATTTTTATGGGGTCTCTAAAGTCTAAATTGAATATATCTAAACTTTTCAAATCCTTTAAAAGTCATTCAAAATGTACATTGAATAAACCCCCTTAGAGTTTGCATGGAAAAGAATTTTTTAAGAGAATTAGATTTTTTATTTGATTTTTTTATTTTTTTAAAAAATGTATGTCAAAAAGTAGAAAAAAGTTATAAGTCCCATAAAAAATTAGTTGAAAATGATTTTTTCCCCTTCCAATCAAGTTCTTAATAGTCGACCAGAGTTTCTAAAAAGGTATAACCTACACTTTGAGGGTCCGAACCGAAACTACCCTGGGTCATTGATTTGAGTAGTAAATCGTAAGATGTGCCTCCCAGAGGTCAGGGTGGAAGGTACTGAAGGTTCCCACGATTGGAGGTAATTCTCGCTTGTCACAAAGTTAAATCTATTTTCAGGATTCGAACCCTGCATCAGGTCGCGCTGAGCATGTTATCAGCCCTCTCATTTACCACTAGGAAATATGTCCTGGGACGTCGACCAGAGAATTTAGATTTTGAAAGTCGTCGATCCATACATGACAGCTGATTCCAATAATTGACATTTTTTATAATTGATTCTTGGATATTACAAAGAATTTATTTATCTCTAATGCTAACAATTTGTCACAAGGCACTTGACTGTCGATCTTTTGGCCCAAGCGCTAACAATTGGCCGCTGGGCACAACTGTCGGTTGCCGAGCAACATGACCAACAACATATGATATGATACTCACAAGCAAATTGCCAATGATGACTGATGAGCAGTAATATTCTCTACCCCGATCACGACCTGTTATGCTTTCCCCGAACATCATCAGTAATAGTATTGTGCTAGTTTTCCCCGACCAGTGTGCTTTCCCGGAGGAACATATGCCCCGAGGAGATGCCTTACATATTCCGGTTTCTATGTTGGTCGGGGTCATAATCTGTTCGGGGTTATCCACGAACCTCATGTGGGACCCCCTATCCGACGTGTAATATGTTCGTTTACCTGTGAATGCTAGGAATTATCTCCTAACCCAACATCTGATGATTCAATCCCTAAAAAGTAGGAAGATGATTCCTAACAAGACTCATGCAACTAAGGTATTTCAGTCCTATTATAACTCTTTTTTATATATCTATAAATAGGTGACTCTCAATCATAACACAGGTACACAATTATTATTTTTCCAGTTTATAGCCTCTTGCATAAATTTTCTTCCTCTTTACTGACTTAAGCATCGGAGGGGCGACGAGGACACACCTCCTCGCCTTTATTGCAGGTATTCGGAATTCAAGCTCGTGCCAGTCTGCTGCTCGAGCTCGAAATATCTGAGGTACAGTTTTTTGCATCATCATTGGCGCCGTCTGTGGGAACCAGAACTAGAAGCCATGGTGAATACACGTTCTAGACTTCCACAAGCAAACTTACCTGCCCATGATCACGTTGTTGGGGGGGAGCAGGTACCCCAAACAACACCACCAGACCAGTCCACGATGCCAGGAAACCAAACATCGCACCCCCAACCCGCTGCTGATACACAGGCAGCTTTGGAGGAGCTCCGTCAACAGGTTGCTACCCTCACACAGATGCTCACGCAGCAGAGCCAGCGCGGTACCCCGACTTCCGAGGAGGGGAATGCTTCAAGGGTCCAGCCGCAGGACCATGCCCCTAATCATGCTAGGGCCAGGGCTTCAGGATTGCCTCCATCTCCACCAAACGTTATGAGCTCAAGAACGGTGGCCATGCCCCCTGCCGAGCTCGCGAGAATTATCCAGGATGGAATAGCGGCGGGTATGCGACAAAACACGCAGGCCTCAGCAGGGTTCACCTCGAGCACGCCATTCACGCCAGATGTTTTGGCCTTTCCCCTACCGGACAGGTTCAAGTTCCCGAGGATAAAAGAATATGATGGTACAACCGATCCAGTGAACCATCTTAATATATACACCGACGTCATGGACTTGCAAGTTGCCCCCGATCAGGTTATGTGCAAAGCTTTCCCCCAAACTCTGACAAGTGCCGCTAGAGATTGGTTCTCTACTCTTGAACCAAACTCCATTCCAACATTCGCAGACCTTGCAAACAAATTTTCGGCCTTCTTTGCAAGTAGTAAGCGTATAAAGAAGACAGCTGCTTCGCTCATGAGACTTACCCAGGGACAGAATGAGACATTGCGCGAGTTCATGACCAGGTTCAACGCAGAAAGGTTGCAAGTTCCCGACCTTCATATTTCTGCTGCTGTATCAGCTCTTACTCAGGCTGTGAGGTGTGAGTCCTTCAAAATGTCCCTATCAAAAACACCGCCAAAATCTGTAACTGACCTTCTCACTCGGGCTGAGAAGTACGTGAATATGGAGGAAGCTATGAATCCGAAGAAGAGCGATGCAACCCCCGATAAGTCTGAACGGAAGGACAGTAGAAACGATTGAAGGAGACAACGTGAGGAGAGTCCGAGACAGGGACGTGATCGAGATGATCGGGGAAAAGGAAGGATTGAGCAACCGCCTTCCTTCACTCCACTGAATTCCCGTCGGGCTGACATACTTATGGAAATCAAAGATATGAAGGAACTGAAGTGGCCACCCAGAATCAGGTCACCGCCAGATAAGCGTGAAAAGAGTAAGTACTGTGATTTTCATCGTGATCATGGGCACACTACAGAGACGTGCTACGCCTTACAACGAGAGATAGAAGCACTGATCAAGAGGGGCTTCCTGAAAACATTTGTGGGGAATGACAAACGGCAGAAGCATGATCACGAGCATGATCAACAGCCGAGGGGTAACAAGCCCACCGCAGGAACAATCAACGTTATCATAGGGGGGACAGCCTCGGGAGGAGATTCAAAAAATGGGCGCAAAACATATGCCAGACAGTACTCGGGGACCGTGCATTGTGACCACCCTGACATCACATTTGGCTAAGATGATATGGAAGGAGTGATCACTCCTCACGACGACACTATGGTGGTTACGGCAATCATAGCTAACTACGAGGTGAGGAGAATACTTGTAGATAATGGAAGCGCAGCTAATGTGTTATCGCATGAGGCTTTCATGAAAATGGGGATATCAACGAGCAGCTTAAGGCCTATCAGGACACCCCTGCAAGGATTTGGGGGAAGTATCATCATGCCCGAAGGCACCACCGAACTCCCTTTAACATTGGGGACAGACCCCAGGCAGGTAACAGAGGTCACAATGTTTCATGTTGTAAGGGCTCCAATGACATACAACGCAATACTTGGCCAACCACTATTAAACAGCATCAAAGCAATAGTATCAACATTCCATCTTGCCATGAAATTTCCAACAGCAGCAGGTGTGGGGGTTGTTCGGGGGGACCAGACAGTTGCAAGGCAGTGTTATGTTACCAGTGTCAAGAACCTCCCAGTAGAGGTCGCCCAGGTGGATGAGATGGAGCCCGACCTCGAGCACCGAGGAAGGCTATCTCCAGTTGAGGAATTATTGGAGGTCGAGGTCGGGCCGGGGAAAAATGTCATCATTGGTCGGGATCTCGACGACGGTCTGAAAATCGTGCTCACGCGGTGTTTGAGAGAAAACATCGATGTATTCGCTTGGAGTGTTGAGGACATGCCGGGTATTGATCCCAAGATTGCCGCGCACAGTTTAGATGTGAATCCCGACGCACGGCCCATTAAACAAAGGAAGAGACAGTTCGCTCCTGATCGTCGAATAGTGATTCAAGAGGAGATTGGCAAACTCTTAAAGGCAGGATTCATAAGGGAGGTTCATTACCCAGACTGGCTTGCAAACGTGGTCTTGGTAAAAAAGAGCAATGGCAAGTGGCGAGTTTGTGTGGACTATACAGACCTGAATAAAGCATGCCCCAAGGACAGCTATCCCTTACACGAATTGACAACCTCATTGACAGCACCTCGGGCCATAGGATGTACAGCTTCCTTGACGCATTTTCAGGTTATCACCAAATCCCTATGGCGGATGACGATCAGGAAAAAACATCGTTCATGGCCGATTCGGCGATCTATTGTTATAAGGTCATGCCCTTTGGCCTGAAGAATGCGAGGGAAACTTACCAAAGGTTGATAAACAAGGTGTTTGCAGGATTGATTGGGAAAAACGTTGAGGCATATGTTGATGACATGGTCGTCAAGAGTACAGAAGTTGACAGGCATGTTCAGGACCTCGAGGAAGTATTCTTTACGCTCAGAAAATACAAGATGAAGTTAAATCCAGCCAAATGTGTGTTCCGGGTATCGTCAGGAAAATTCTTGGGTTTCATGATCACTCATCGGGGTATAGAGGCCAACCCCGATAAGATACAAGCCCTAATTTCATGGAGTCCCCCGAAAGTAGAAAAGATGTTCAGAAGCAGACAGGTCGGGTAGCAGCGCTTAACAGGTTCATGTCAAGAGCAGCTGACAAGTGTTTCCCTTTTTTCAGAATACTTAGGGGAAATAAGAGCTTCGAGTGGAATGAGGAATGTGAGCATGCGCTGCAACATCTGAAAGAATCCCTAGCAATGCCTCCTGTGCTTACAAAACCAAGTCCAGGAGATGTGCTATCCTTATATTTGGCTGTCTCTCAGAATGCAGTGAGCGCAGTGCTGGTCAAGGAGGTTGGTCGAACCCAGCAGCCCATATATTATGTCAGCAAAGTCCTCCTCGATGCCGAAACCCGTTACACCCTCGCAGAGCAATTGACGTTGGCACTGGTTGTAGCTGCAAGGAAATTGAGGCAGTACTTCCAATCACATACGATCGTGGTACTTACAAATCAACCCTTGAAGCATATACTTCAGAAGCCCGATGTATCCGGGAGATTGCTAAAATGGGCTATTGAACTTGGCGAGTTTGATATTGAGTTCAAGCCCCGACCATCAAAAAAGGCACAGGCCTTGGCGGACTTTATCGCGGAACTCACACCAAGGCCCCGGGGGCCAGTAGATAGCCCGAACACACCCAAGAGTTGTTGGAAAATTTTTGTGGATGGAGCATCCAACTCCTCGGGCTCGGGTGCAGGGGTCATTCTCATAAGCCCGGACGGACAGGTTGAAATACAGTGCGCTTTGAGATTTGAATTCGAAACAACGAACAATGAAGCGGAGTATGAAGCCGTCATCATTGGGCTTGAGGTTGCTCACGGCCTTGAACTTAATCATGTAAAGGTATACTGTGATTCTCAGCTGGTAGTGGGACAAATTGATGGCACATTCGAGAAGAAAGAGGAGAAAATGGCTCTGTACTGCCTGCGTGTTCATGACCTGCAAAGAAAGTTCGGAAGTTGCGAGATCTTGAAAATACCAAGATCAGAAAACATCAAGGTCGATTCACTCTCCAGGCTTGTGTTCATGAGTGTTGATAATCTTGAGAGGACAATCCATATGAAATATGTGTCGCACCCGAGTATCGGCCCGAGACCTGAAATTATGGACATCGATCATAAGCCATCGTGGATGGAGCCCATCATTAAGTTTTTAACTGATGGAAGTCTCCCTGATAACCAGAGGGAGGCCAGGACCGTGAAGCAAAGAGCAGCAAGGTACTGCATGATAAACGGAGTTCTTTTCAGAAGGAGTTTTACCTTGCCATATCTCAGATGTCTCAAATCTTCTGAAGCTGCTCAAGCTGTTGCAAAAGTACACGAAGGCGTGTGTGGAAATCACCAGGGCGCTAGGTCATTAGCCCACAGACTCCTCAGATACGGATACTATTGGCCGACCATGAGAACAGATGCTGTAAATTATGTGAAGAAGTGTGAAAGGTGTCAGAGGCACGGAAATATCATACACCGACCAGCCGAAGATCAAACTCCTATTCCGTGTCTGGGACCGTTTGAACAGTGGGGGATCGATATCTTGGGTCCTTTTCCCATTGTACGAGGACAGTTGAAGTTCATAGCAGTAGCAGTTGAATATTTCACAAAGTGGGTGGAGGCTGAACCCCTAGCAACAATTTCAGAACCCAAACTAAGATCTTTCGTTTGGAAATCTATCATATGCAGGTTTGGTCTACCAAGAGTATTGATAACGGACAATGGCAGACAGTTTGATAACGCACAGTTCAAAAATTTCTGTGCAAATCTTCATGTTGATCATCGTCAGACATCAGTTGCACACCCCCAGAGTAATGGGCTCGCAGAAGTAATGAACAGGATAATACTCCAAGACCTTCGCATGAGGATCGGAGATGCTCGAGGATCTTGGCCCGAAGAACTACCAGCCATACTTTGGTCGTACATGACCACACACCGAACAGCTACTGGGGAGACTCCATTCATGGTCGCCTTCGGGATAGAGGCAACAATCCCCATTGAAGTAGGCATGCCTAGTTACAGATGACTTTTCCCAAATATGGAAGGTGAATGTATGGGCGAGCATCTTGACTTACTCGAGGAAGTTCGTGAGCGAGCAAGCGCAAGGATAGCATCATATCAGAGTAGGACAGCCAAATACTTCAACAGCAAGGTCACAGCAAGAAAGTTCAGGGCAGGAGATCTTGTGTTGAGGAGAGCAGAAGCGGCTGGACATCCACCACGGAAGCTCGGCCCAGCCTGGGAGGGGCCCTATGAAGTTATACGACAGACCCAAGGAGGATCGTACAGTCTTCGGGACCTCAAAGGAACGCCATTACCAAGACCTTAGAATGCAGATAACCTCAAAATCTACTACAAGTAGCAGAATCAAACTTTGGAGTTTATTCCTTTACTATGTTTTATTTTTTAATTTTTGTTAAGGCCTGCGCGCCAACTTTTATTTTTCTAAGAACATATATGTATAAAAGGTACTTCTCACCAATTATGTTGTTCACCTCCGAAGCCTTCCCCACGAGGAAGCACACTAAGTCTTGTCCACGAGCAAGCACTCGAAGCCTTCCCCACGAGGAAGCACACTAAGTCTTGTCCACGAGCAAGCACTCGAAGCCTTCCCCACGAGGAAGCACACTAAGTCTTGTCCACGAGCAAGCACTCGAAGCCTTCCCCACGAGGAAGCACACTAAGTCTTGTCCACGAGCAAGCACGCGAAGCCTTCCCCACGAGGAAGCACACTAAGTCTTGTCCACGAGCAAGCACTCGAAGCCTTCCCCACGAGGAAGCACACTAAGTCTTGTCCACGAGCAAGCACTCGAAGCCTTCCCCACGAGGAAGCACACTAAGTCCTTTCCACGAGCAAGCACTCGAAGCCTTCCCCACGAGGAAGCACACACAGTCTTGTCCGCGAGCATGGAATTCAAACACTAACCCCGATCATCACCAAAAACCCTTCCATCATAATTACGATTCTCATGATCGGGGATTGTTACATGATCGAGGTTACGAATTCGATGATCATTAACTAACCCTATGTTCGGGGTTACTACTTGATGTTTCATCAACAGTCTATGCTCGGGGTTACGAATTCGATGATCATTAACTAACCCTATGTTCGGGGTAACTTGATGTTTCATCAGCAGTCTATGCTTGGGGTTACGAATTCGATGATCATTAACTAACCCTATGTTCGGGGTAACTTGATGTTTCATCAGCAGTCTAATGCTCGGGGTTACGAATTCGATGATCATTAACTAACCCTATGTTCGGGGTTACTACTTGATGTTTCATTAATAGCCTATGTTCGGGTTATTACTTGATGTTCATTAATAGCCTATGTTTGGGTTATTACTTGATGTTCGTCAATAGCCTATGTTTGGGGTTACTTTTACGATGATCATTAACTACCCTATGTTCAGGGTAATCGCTTAATGCCCATTTACAATCCTCGGGGTTTCACCAATGCTCTTATGAAAAGATCACGTTCTATGCTCATACGCTACTGTTCAAATATACGAAATGCCAAAAAACAGATCTTCATTACAACTTTTGAAAAAGTTCATACAAAAAAAAAAGTGTGTGTTCGGGGATTACTGCTAGCTAGGTGTATTTTTATCCACAACCTCGAGCTCGTCGCCCGAACCCTCTTCATCTCCATCCTCAGGGACATCCTCTGATTCGGAGAGAACGAGGCCTTCCGTAAGTTCGGGGTCTCCCCGAATCTCCTCAGTCGAAAACCCTTTCTTGCGCATCATAGCTCGCGCTTGTTTGAAGGCATAATTATAGGAACCCGAGGCATACTCCCCTTGCATAAGCCCGAACTCCTCAGAACATCTAAATGCCTCAACTGCGGATGCGCGAGCATCCTCGGCACTGGCCAGCTTTTCCTCGTAAATTTTCTTGGTCCGCTCGAGCTCGAGTTCCAACTCTGCAGCTCGATCCATGGCTTCCCCGAGCTCCTTCTTCAATGCCTCCCTCTCCAGCTTCAGCTCTTTGTTCTCACCCCCGAGACGTTCTATCTTCATCTCGCGGATCGTCACATTATTGCTCATACCATCAGCACGTTCGCCTTCGTCGGCAGCCCGAAGGGCAATACCCTGAGCAATGAACAGAGCCTGCAATATTGACGAGCCATGAGAACGGGGAGTTTAGATGAAAATCCTAAAAATAAAATGGAGGTTCTTACCCTATTCAGCACGGCCTCCAAATGCCTCAGGCCCGTGCTCGGGGGTAGCTCCTTCCTATATCTCTCCACAACGTCCGGCGACTGTGAAGCCTCCTTGGACGTGTCATCCTCAAGCTCCACTACTTCAGGGGGGACTTTCGTCGGGGAGACTCGAGGATGTGGAGGAGGTACTTCCTCTGATTCTTCATCTCGAAGGATTGTGCGCGAGCCTTCCCCAGGTCCACTGGCTACACGAGGCCTCTTCTTGCTTTTTTTTACCGGGGGCCGGCCACTGGCTCCAGCCTTGCATTTCAAAAAATTGTTCAGTCGGGATGGATCAAACGCCATTGTCTCTGCAAAATATTGGAAAAGGCATTATATCGAGCACCCAAAAAAAAAAAAAAAAAAGAGAGGAAAGGGACGAGCACTTGTCCTACCCCCAAAGTTAATGACTCCAGCACGATCTAAGGCGTCATCCCCGAGCAATTCATCCAAGTTATTTGCTAATGGCTCTAAACCCTCGAGCAACATCCTATCACGCTCTAAAGCTTCAAAATAAGCTTGGCCCTCGTTGAACTTTACGGTATCTGGAATTACCCAACTCGACCAAAAGGGGTGTCTGGGCTCCTGAGGAATTATATAGAAAAACCTCTCCTTCCAACCTCGAAGGGAGCTCGGCATCCTAGGCATCTTAAATCTTCCCCGACTAGACAAATAGGCAAAACAGGAAAAGTGGGGAAGCTGTTTGAGCTCGAACACCAACCTACAGAGGTCTATTCGGGGAACTATTGACAACACCCTACAGGCAATGAAAAAATATACCAGCATCCTCCAAGCATTGGGCACTAATTGACCCGGGCACATAGAATGCTCCACGAGGGACTGAATAAAAAACGGATGTAGTGGCCACCTTAACCCGGCCTTCAAGGCATCCCTATATACCAATATCTCACCCTCTCGATCACGCACTACCCTATCCTTGGAAACTGGAGCTCTAATATCACATCGAGGCATTAGCCCGAATTCCCTAGCAACCTCAATGATCTTATGCTCTTTATATATGCATCTAACCTCGGGGTAGGTCAAGGGTGTTTCCTCTTCCCCCTGAACTCGAGGCCTAAAATCTACGGGGTGTGCCACGGTGATTAAGGAGTTCCCTACGTCCTCGGGGTTAAGGTGTTCGCTACTCGAACTGTTGGAGCTACTGTCACTACCCGAACTCCCGCTACTACTAGACATTTCCTAGAAAATTGATTAACTTAAGAGTTCGAGCTCTTACCTTAAATACCAGCGCACCAAAACACACTCCTCGAGCACGATCTCTGTGATTTCACTCTCAATGACAATCGTAGGGTACCAAATGGGGAGGCTCCCTATTTATACTGTGAATATGCACGAATACCAACGGTCGCGTGATCTGGGCCATAAACGACGACACTTGTCATCAATCTGTGGCCTACGTGGCCTGCCAAACGTCACGTCATTTCAGAACGACGTGTCACATGTCAGGAACCTCTCTAAAGTGCCACGTCATCCCCGAACCGCTCCCATTCTTCAATTGCGCATCCACGTCTTCATAGCTTGACCATGGATGCGCGGGGGCCAGTGATGAGCAGTAATATTCTCTACCCCGATCACGACCTGTTATGCTTTCCCCGAACATCATCAGTAATAGTATTGTGCTAGTTTTCCCCGACCAGTTGAACATATGCCCCGAGGAGATGCCTTACATATTCCGGTTTCTATGTTGGTCGGGGTCATAATCTGTTCGGGGTTATCCACGAACCTCATGTGGGACCCCCTATCCGACGTGTAATATGTCCGTTTTCCTGTGAATGCTAGGAATTATCTCCTAACCCAACATCTGATGATTCAATCCCTAAAAAGTAGGAAGATGATTCCTAACAGGACTCATGCAACTAAGGTATTTTAGTCCTATTATAACTCTTTTTTATATATCTATATAAATAGGTGACTCTCAATCATAACACATGTACACAATTATTATTTTTCCAGTTTATAGCCTCTTGCATAAATTTTCTTCCTCTTTATTGACTTAAGTATCGGAGGGGCGACGAGGACACACATCCTCGCCTTTATTGTAGGTATTCGGAATTCAAGTTCGTGCCAGTCTGCTGCTTGAGCTCGGAATATCTGAGGTACAGTTTTTTGCATCATCAATAACAATTATAATTTTTTTAATATAATATAAGTAGAGCCTAGATCTAGATCCCGTCGATGGGCACAGTACGGTGCACATCGCAGGCACTACACCCAACCATTGGGGGGCATGATTTTTTTGCTCTTAATGGCACAATAGAGTGCTCACTGGCACAGTTGTATGCCTATGAACGGACACTAGATCATCGATTTTAAAAAAAAAAAAAAAACAACAATTAAATATTCTATTCAATTTGTATTTTTAAAATTTCCTCTTTATTCAATCCGTCAGACCTCATTATGAAAATGATGTCCAACTCCTCTCATGATTTAAAAGAGCCGAGTCCATGAACGACTTAAGCCTCTCCCACCAGCAGCCCAGCTACACCCAAAATATCAGTATTCTAAAAAACGTAAAGCGTAACGAAACGGTTAGGTCGAGTTTCAAGCTTAAGCGTGCTTAAGTGCAAAAAAAATCGACAATGCGAGAGCAAAACGCGAAACATGACAAAGCGTGAAGGTCAAGTTTCATGTCTAAACGCGCGTAAAACATAAGCGCGGGCGAGTTTTTTAAAGCTCACGTGTTAAGAAAAACTTTAAAAATTTTTACTTGCGATCTCTACTGTCAACTGTATTTGTCGAAGTATCCTCATCGTTGCTATTTTTCTTCAATTATGAAAAATGCTTTTTAGTCTGCAGTTTGGTCCAACACTATTGATTACTAGTGGGTAGGTTGCCGCCAAACATTGAGTATTTGTGTAATTCCTGGGAAAAAAAAGGACTTTTTTAAGTCTTTCAAGACAGAATTTTAGACGGACAAAGTCATCAAGTCGTGATCAAGTTGATGTTCTTAGCTATATCTTTGTTAAATTTTTTGTATTTAAACGCCTTTTCATATTTTATAGATAAAATATGTTTTTTAAATATGGAGAGAAAAAATTTGTGTGATTAAAATACGATTTGTGAAATTGTGTTTTTTAAAAACAAATTTTTAAATAGATTGCCAAACGAAGGCTAAATGCAAATTGGAGTGACTATTTTAGTTGGACAAAATTCGAGTTTCCCTACTTGAATATCGACCAAGAGCTTGATCACGATGTGGTAAATGGAGACTCAGAAAAAAACGATGTACGATTTTAGTAATTACTAGGTTAAGATTGAAGGGAAGGTTGTTCCGCAATTAAAGTATTGGTCCTACATTAGTTAATTTTCTATAAATCAGTCTGTCCTGTTTGACTTTCATTTTTTTAAAATCAAATTTATTCAAAACTCAATTTCAACCATCCATCTTAATAAACTTACAATTTTAAACTTTCCAAATTTTTTTAACTACATATTCTCAAAAAAAAAAAATTATTTGAAATCATATTATTTTCCAAATAATGAGACTCAAACATGGGCAAAGTTTGAAACTTTGCTAGAAAAGACAATGACGTCAAATGACGTCAACTTGACATCATTAAATTCAAACTACATAAATTGACAGCTGCCTGCTGTAACGCTGTTTCGGTTTATATCAAATATTTTTTTGTTAGATAGCAATTGCATCAATGTCTTTCTCTTTCAGTTTGAATTCGGTAGGGCAACATGTTGGGCCACGGCACGCTCAAGATTAGGATGGAGATTATCAGATTAACCTTTTCCATACCGCCTATATTCGATTAAGCCATGTTTAATATTGATAAAAATTAGATTTTTAATAGATTTTAATAAAAATTGATGAAATGTGTATTTAAAAAGTGATGGATCATACAAAAAATACGATTAAGATTAAATGCTGACTTTAAATTCGATTAAAATTCGATTAAGCCATGTTTAATATTGATAAAAATTAGATTTTTAATAAATTTTAATAAAAATTGATGAAATGTGTATTTAAAAAGTGATGAATCCCACAAAAAATACGATTAAGATTAAATGCTGACTTTAAATTAGATTAAAATCTAAAAAAAAGTGATAACTTGATTTTAATATCAAATTAAAGTCAATAATTAATTTTAATAATATATTTTATATAATTCACAACTTTTTGATAAAAATGGACGAGACGTGTGGTTAAAAATTTGTAGAACCATGAAATATGTGGTTATAATTAGTATTGACTTTGATTTTAATAAAAATCTAGATCAAACAAGGCGAAGCCAATGTTTAGTAAACTTGCTTACAAATATATTTTATCAACGATATATTATTTTAAACCACTTTTTAATCATACAAGTTTTTTCAAAATCACTTTTCAGTCATTTATTTTATCTTAAAATAACAAATTCTTTGTTTATAAACATTTTTCTATTTTTTTTGCCTAAAACTCTAAAAACTAAATAAATGAAATGAACTGAAATAAAATAAAATAATAGTAATAGAATAATAGTTAGGAAGGATTTGGGGGCGAGTACATGTTTCCCGTCCCTATCTCCGATTCCAAAACGTAAATATAGAATAATTGTAAGGCAGAAAACCTTCTTGCTTCATCGTATAATATACATTTTCTATATTGCTCTCATCTTTTGAATGTGGTCTTCGATTAATCATTACTAGATTAGGCCCCTGCTTGGTCCCATTTTTTAGAAGTAATGTGATTTTGAAAAATATTTTTTAAAAAATGTGTAGTTAAAAAATATTTAAAAAGTAAAAAATGATAAGTTTGATTACGATGAATGGTTTAAATTAATATTAAATAAATTTGATTTTCAAAAAATTGAGTCCAAACTGGGGCTTGAAATCATGCCAAGATAGCATTAGTTGAGAAAAAATGCCATATTTGTCAACCGTCCCTCACCTCATGCTTACGGTGGTGCCAATGCATGCTCATGTCGGTCCATCAAATGTTGCCAAGTATTTTCACATGTTGAACACTTGACAATATGTCAACAATGTGCCCCGTGAACACCATATCATTCTCCCGTCTACAAATGAAGGAAGAAGAAAAAACAATTTTTTTGCACAAAGTCATCAATTCTTATCCTTTTTACTTTTCTCTGCACAATTTAAGGCGATAAAGGTTTTTTGAAAAGACAAGTGTGCACCCTAAGAGTGGGCTTTGCCATCTTCTTTGGAATTTTCTCTACTAATATCTCCCTCAATTACTTTGATCCTTTGGCCGAAAGAATGTCACATCAATTCGAAAAAAATGCCAATGCCCCATCTCCAAAATATGTCAATAATTCAATTATCATGTTCACAAATGCTCCGTTCTTTTACGTAATAATTATAATTTATAAACAAAATAATTTTTCAAATTACCTTTTAATCATACATATTTTTTCTTTCCAATTTTCAATCATTGATCTACCTAAAAAACATCAAAAATTTGAAAAATAACTTGCGGCTCCACCAGCCGAACACTCTGTTAACAATGTGTGGTATACACTAGTATACTTTACTTCATTCATTGCATTAATGCTCTTTACATTTATTCATTTGCATTTAATACATTTCTATCTTGTCACGTCTGTCTTTTTCAAACTACAATATTGTATCGAAGACGTGTCTACAATATATAGATTTAGTACAATCTAATTATTACAATTTTCTTTGTTCGAGAATGAAGGATAAAATAAAGACTACCATATTGTACCGAAGACGTGTCTAGAGTATATAAATTTAGTACAATCTAGTTATTACAATTTTCTTCGTTCGGGAATGAAGGGTAAAACTAAGAAAAGCTCCAAGAAAACACAAAAATCCCCATATAATGAAAGTGGTTTGATAGCATTGGTGGCCAATGCAATTTTCCTGTCGTGTAAGCTTCTCTCTAGTGTAAAGTATTGCTGCAAAGTCACCAAAAAGGAAAGAGCCTATTGGTATGTTGGAGACCAAAATATTGTGGTTTACTCCAAAGTTGTTGGTGCCAAATAGTTGGGTGGTGGTTGAGACAGATATTGTAGTAATTGCTCCAGTACAAATGCCAATTATTGCTGTACTAATGTAGAGCCAAATATCCTCCTTGTTAATAAGTAAAAACATAGCTCCACACATTGGTATTGTCATGCATGCCATGGCTGCTGGTCTAGATATCATATACTTGCTCCTGAAAAATAGTCGACGCAAAAGGTACGTTTAGTGATGGTCCAATAACAAAACTACCAGGAAATAAACAATGCATGTCATGCTTGTACCGTTGTCTATTTATGAAAATTCCGCGTATATCAGAAACACAGGCCCAATCTCCTGCCCACAGTGGGCAGAGGATAACATACCCACTGCACAAGTGGGAGGAGATTGGGCTCCGAGGCCCCACCACGTAGTTCAAGGTGGTGGAATTTCGATTAATGTTCTCCTGTTTCATAGGACAAAGGGCAGAATAAGTTTGTTCACTGTGAACAGAAGATCATTTTCCATCATAAACAATGAAGTAGACGGAATGGAGAATTACGTGTAGTAGACATATAACTTAAAGAAATGAAGTAGATGGAATGGAGAATTACTTACTTTGAGAAAAAGTAATCGTGAAACGATGGAATGAGACGGCCAAAAAAGCTGAATGCTGAAGACAAGGAGACGAGAGACGATGTCCCGGAACATCCCCGGGACTGGGCAATCTGTCCCAGGTTATTTAGATAAACTAAACCAACTGTTGCACCAAACAAATAAGCAAAGAAATATAACCAAAATTCCACTCTCCTTAGCATCAACTTCACTCCCATTTCCTCTACGCTTTCTTCACAAATATTGCTTATACTACTCTCTTCTCCTTCTTCCAATTTCTCCCCGTTTTCCGTCGACGTAGCAGAAGCACCTTCGTCGTGTACTCTTATCAGACATTTGTGTTCCAGGGTTTCCCTAATATTTTCAAACAAAGGAACGACAAGAGGCAGGATTAAGAATACGCCGATGCCAACAAGAATTGTCAAAGGATGTAAGAATCTTAAAATGGCCGAGCTTAAACTGGTGATCACAGCATAGATTCCTGTAATTACTGTGACTGCAAACATAAAAACAAACCCTCCTGCTAATTTTCTTGATTTCCCAACAATAACATCTCTAGCCAGTGGTGCTGCTAGAATACATACTCCCAAGGGTACAACAGAATTCAAAAGAAGAAACAGTTTGGCTCTTTCTGAAGGTGAGTTTGGAGCTACAGCTTCCACTATATCAGTATAAATCTTTGCACTAAAACCTATATAACTACTGGATAAACCTGTAGCAATCTGTCGATCAAGGGGGAAATTCTTAATAGAAACTATGTAACAAACTGTGTTGATCCAACAAATGCTGTTCCCTGCTAAAACAGTGAGTACAAAAACTTGCCAGTAAGAAAGAGATGGGATTTGATTTGCTAGGAAAAGATACTGTATTCCATAACCAATTAGGCCAAGAGTTGCACCAATTATGAGCACTAGCCAAAGAGGCAAATGGGCTGCGGCTGTGCCGGAAACCCACCCGAGAAGTTTCCCAGCATCGGAGGCTGCAGCCAGATTATTGAGCTGAGGCTGTGATATGGAGAGAATACGCTTCAGCTCGGACGAGTAGGCAGGAAAATTTGAGTTTGTTCCATTTATGGATTGCAACCATATGGCACCTACCAGGCTTAGCCATTGAAGAGCCATTGATGAGAAATGAAATGATTGGTATTTCAAAAGAAAATCGAGCGATTTTTCTTTTCCTAGATCCCGACTTAACAGTACGTACTTATATATATAAATATAATAATAGTAGGTTAATGCATGACACAGCTGAAGAGGACTAAATAGTGACTTGGCATGTATGTGTTGAGAATTAGAATCCTAATTTTAATACCCATCCTCCGTTTGTTACTCATTAATCTGAACTCTTTTTCCTACACTATTCAATTTTAATCACGTGTTTTAATAATAAAATATTTTACGTATAAATCCAAAAATTTTCGCTCATTTTTATTCACTCAATATTTCATTAATAACTATTCAAAACTTTTTTTTTCCTAAACAATAAGAATCAAAGAAAGGTTTATTTCACTTATAAGAGCAATCAATTCGCATGAAAAAATAAAGGCACCCAAGATTCATAGAAGTTCGTTCCAATATAAATCTCCGTTTGTTAAAGTGTTTATAAACAAATTTATAGGATTAAATAATACATTTCTCTAAATCACTTTTTAATCACACACATTTTTATAAATCAATTTTCAACTACATATTGACCTAGAAAGCATCATATTAAAAAGTTTTTACCAAACGTCCTTTTTCACCATTATAGTAATTCACTAATCCCATGTTTTGGGAGGATTAAAATCAAATTTTTAATAATTTTTTTATAAAAGTTGATGAAATGCGTAGTTAAAAAATTGTGATCCCCATAAAATGTGGGATTAAAATTAATTGTTATCTTTAACATGGATTGAAATTTGAATTTTAATTGCCACCAAACATGGATTAAAGATGAAAAGAAGTCGTGCGAGAAATCACAGACTGTTCTGCTGTGTGTTGCTCTCTCAATAAGACTAGCCATGTTTTTGAAAAGGAAATTCCCCATGTATGGGGGAATTCTTACAGGGGGCCACCCCTTCCTGTAAGGCCCCCTGTACAAAATCCCTACAGGGAGGAATTGTAATTGCTTCTGATTAATTAGAATGATCTATTAGGTACGTTTGCGATGATGAAATTTGGGTGGAAGAAAAACGAAATTTAGGTAATTGAATTCATGGTAATTTATTTTCCTGAAAATTGAAAATTTAATGTATTTGATTGATATAATTTTTTTAGGTGAAAAAAGTGAATAATTTTTTAAATCTTTTTATTTGATTGTCGTTATTTTTCATGAAAAATAAAGCATATTTTTTGTTAATTTAATCAAAATTATTATTTTTTTAAATTTCCCATATGTTTATACTTGATAATAATAATATTAATTTTTAGAAAAAAAATGAGTTAATTAACAACAACGAAAATGACCAAACGAAACAAAATGCCAAGAAAATAAATTCAACAAAAACAAGGAAAAGTTCAAAAACCAAGAAAAGTTGTAAAAAGATTTCCCTATAAACAAAATGCAATCAAATAGTACTAAAAAGGTGGAAAACTTGCTAAGATTTTCCAGTTTTCATGAAAAATAACCTGTATCAAACATAGCCTTGATTATTAATTGATGTTAATTACTGATTGTACATTTAGTGCTTATTTGTTTGAAAAAAGTCAAAGTCGAAAATTAATTTTATTCATATATTTTATGTGATCGCATATCTTACAAACTTTTTAGACGTTTCATCAACTTTTATTAAATTTTGTTAAATTTTTTATCAAGAACTTTGTCAAATAACCTATTAATATTAGGAAAATGTGATTTGCGGGTAAGAAAGTAATTGCATAATTATTTAGCAATAAAATTGATAAATATGAATAACTAAACAACAAATTCAACAAGATAAAATATTATATTGTCCTGTTTGAGAGAAATTAAAATTAGAATTTTAGTAAATTTTGATAGAAATTGATAGAATGTGTAGATAAAAAGTTGTAGATTCTATGAAAAAAGTGGTTAAAATTCGTAAGATTAAAATCAAATATAATTAATCAAACAGAGGCATTAATGAATTATAAATATAGAGAGTATGATTATGAATATTAATTTGTAATTGTGTTTACTAATTACGCTCCACAACTTCGCGATATTTCAAACGTACAAGGTGAAAGAACGAAAAATTGTGGTGGTTAGCAAGTAATGTGGAACTTGTTATGAAACTGTTGTTCAAATATATAAATATATAGTTGAAATGGTGCAAGAACTGGTCTTAAATATAAGGAACCGGTCCAAGAAGTGAAAAATCGGACCAAATAAAAACTGGACGGGACCAAATGGTCCGGACCGGACCTGGAGGTCCGGCAAAAATGAAGGACCGCGCGATTGCGTGGTTGGTGGTCCGGCGATCGCGTGGTTAAGTGATAATGGTCACTGCATATTTTTTCGAGGCATCGCGCGAGCCTCTTATCGCACGATCGCGTGGTATAAAAATTTGATCGTTGGAGAATTTTTTCAGAATTTCTCATGCACCTTTTCAACTATTTTTGGCACTCTTTCGTGAAGAGTTGCATGAACAACGATTTGGGATGATAGAATTCTATAAATAGGTATAGAATTCATGGTTTTGAATAACCTTTTGATCATCAAACCTTCAATAGTGATTATCATCCAAAATCTTAAATTTTATACTTAGAATCTTCAAAATTTGCTCTTCTTGTTCCTATTCTCCAAGTTTATCAATTGTGCTATTTGATACTTGGTTTGAGGCTTGAAATCCGCTAAAGCAATTTGTTTGGAGGCCCATTAGCATTCTCATTCAGAGAGGGCGCAAATTTCACTTTTAGGACAACATTCTTTGCGATTCAAGTCACTTTGCATTTTTTGATTTCTCCTTGATTCTTTGTTTCAAGTTTTGTGTTAACTTCGTTATAGCATATTTTATTTGAGAAAGGAAATTTCTCAACAATCTAAAAGCGAAATTTTGTGATGGCAACCGAAGGAGACACAACCATGGCTACAATCAAGTTGATGAATCAAGATTTAGTTCGCTTGGATCGTTTTGATGGTACCAACTTCACAAGGTGGCAAGACAAAATTAAGTTCCTCTTAACGGCGCTGAAAATCTTCCACATCCTTGATCCCAATTTGGAAGACTTGCCCGAACCTTCCGATAAAGATACCGAACAAGCAAGGATTGATCGAAAGAAGCGAGAAGAAGACGAACTTATTTATCGTGGTCATATCTTGAATGCACTTTCGGATCGTCTCTACGACTTGTACACCAATACTAAATCTGCAAAAGAGATATGGAATGCACTTGAAAACAAGTACAAGGCCGAAGAGGAAGGAACTACAAAATTCCTTATAACAAGGTACTTCGATTTTAATTTTTTGGAAAATGTTCCCCTATTACCCCAAGTTCATGAATTGCAAGTGATTGTCAATAAATTAAAAGCAGTGAAGATAGAACTTCCGGAATCATTTCAAGTAGGAGCAATTATTGCAAAATTGACTTCTACTTGGAGAGGATATAGGAAGAAAATCCTTCACAACTCCGAAGACTTTTCAATGGAGCAAATTCAAAAACATCTCTGAATTGAGGAAGAGTCGAGGGCAAGAGATGGGATTGAGAATTACCATGTTGGCACTTCTAAAGCCAATGCCTTGGAGAACAACAAAGTGACCAAAGTAAACAAGAGAAAGTTTACTAGCAACAACAACAACAAATTCAAAAAGAAGCCCAAGGGAGAATGCTTTGTATGTGGAAAATTCGGCCACTTTGCGAAAGATTTCCGACATAAAAAACAAAGCAATTTTGGAGGCAAGGTTAATTCCATTGACAAGAATGGAATTATTGCTACTATAAGCGAAGTAAATTCTGTCAAAGGAAAAATTCCGAGATGGTGGTATGATACTTGTGCCACCGTTCATGTTTGCTATGACAAATCTCTATACAAGACCTATCAAGAGATTGATAATGGTCAACAAATTCAAATGGGAAATGAAAATTGTTCAAAAGTCATAGGCAAAGGGAATGTTGATCTTCAATTCACATCCGGAAAGGTTGTAACTCTTACAAATGTTTTACATGTGCCGGATATGAATAGAAACCTTGTAAGTGGTGATTTGTTGGGAAAACCGGGCGTGAAATGTATTTTTGAGTCGGGAAAACTTGTATTGTCCCGAAATGGTTTCTTTGTTGGTAAAGGCTATTCCACTAATAGAATGGTCAAATTGTGTACTATTGACAATGCAATTAATAAAATAAATTCTTCTTACTTTGTGTGTTCTTTAGATTTATGGCATGATAGATTAGGACATATTGGATATTATACCTTGCATAGAATGATTAGAAATGGCATGCTATCTTGTGATTTTACAAAGAATAAAAAATGTGAAATTTGCACTAAGTCCAAAATGATTAAAAAACATTTTCAAAGTGTAGAAAGATTATCTAATATTCTTGATTTAGTTCATACCGACATTTGTGAACTTAATGGCATGTTAACTAGGGGTGGTAATAAATATTTTATCACTTTCATTGATGATTATTCTAGATTTTGTTATGTTTATCTAATGAAACATAAAAATGAGGCTTTTCATATGTTTAAAGTATATAAAAGTAAAGTAGAAAATCAAAAGGATAAAAGGATTAAAATTCTTAGAAGTAATAGAGGTGGTGAATACTTTTCTAAAGAATTTGATATCTTTTGTGAAGAACATGGTATTTTACACCAATGTAGTGCACCTAGAACACCGGAACAAAATGGCTTGGCGGAAAGGGAAAATAGAACCTTAGTTGAGATGATAAATGCTATGCTAACAAGGTCTAAATTGCCTAATTACTTATGGGGTAAGGCATTATTTACCGCGTGTCATATACATAATAGAATTCCTTCTAAGAAACTTAAAGTTTCACCTTATGAATTGTGGAAAGGTCGGAAGCCTAACATTGGGTATTTTAAAGTGTGGGGGTGTTTGGCTTATTATAAAAACATCAATCCTAGTAGGACAAAACTAGGACCAAGAGGGATCAAGAGTGCCTTTGTTGGATATGCTATAAATAGTAAAGCATATAGGCTACTTGATCTAATATCCAATGTGATTATAGAATCACGAGATGTGGAATTTTTTGAGAATTCATTAAGCGTTGATGATATTTCTCAAAATTCAATAGAAATTCAAAATGAATTTCCGGCTTCTAAATTACTAGAAACATCTACCCAAGATGTAATTGAGACTAGTGAACCGCGAAGAAGTAAGAGATCTCGTAAAGAAAAGGTATTAGGACACGATGAGATTGATTCTCAAATAATCTCCTTTTACTTGGTTGAAGCAAGTAAGGAAGATATAGTAAGAACAATTCCATATGTTCTTCAAATTTATAGTGATCCTAAAACCTATAAAGAAGCAATGACTTCTAGAGATAGCACATTTTGGAAGGATGCTATCAATGATGAAATGGATTCTATAACGTCCAACAATACTTGGAAGATTGTTGATTTACCGGCTAGATCAAAAGTCATTGGTTGCAAGTGGGTATTTCGAAGGAAATACAGTACCAATGGTTCGATCCAAACCTATAAAGCAAGATTAGTTGCTAAAGGTTTTCGACAAAAGGAAGGAATTGATTATTTTGACACTTATGCACCGGTGGCTAGGATCACTACTATTAGAATACTATTTGCACTATCGTCTATATTTGATTTACATGTGCATCAAATGGATGTGAAGACTGCATTTTTAAATGGAGAACTAGATGAAGAAGTTTACATGGAACAACCGGAAGGTTTTGTTCTTCCGGGTAATGAAAATAAAGTTTGTAAACTTATTAAATCCCTATATGGTTTAAAACAAGCTCCTAAAAAATGGCACGAGAAATTTGATAATGCAATTATGTCTTTTGGTTTTTCACACAATGTAGTAGATAAATGTTTATATATCAAAATTTGTGATAAACTTGTTACATTTGTGTGTTTGTATGTGGATGACATGTTGATTATAAGTAATCACATGAATGGCATAAAAGAAACGAAGAGGTTTCTATCGTCAACATTCAAAATGAAAGATCTTGGTCCAGTAGATACCATATTGGGTATAAAAGTGATCAAGAATGAGTTGGGGTATGCATTAACCCAACCACATTATATAGAGAATGTGATTGAAAAGTTCAAACATTTGAACATTAAAGAGGCAAATACTCCATTTGATTCGAGTATTAAACTTGTAAAGAATGTTGAAAGGGCTATTGGACAACTCGAATATGCGAGTGCAATTGGGAGTCTAATGTATGCAGTTCAATGCACAAGACCGGATATTGCATTTACCGTGAGTAAACTTAGTAGGTTTACTAGCAATCCAAGTGTTGAACATTGGAAAGCGATTGGAAGAGTTCTTGGTTATCTAAAGAGAACTAAAAATCTTGGAATTCAATATTCCAAGTTTCCAACTATATTAGAAGGTTATACCGATGCAAGTTGGATATCAAATGTTGGAGAAAATAAATCAACCTCGGGATGGTTGTTTACACTTGGAGGTGATGTTGTTTCTTGGAGATCAAAGAAATAAACAATGATAACACATTCCACTATGGAATCCGAGTTTGTTGCATTAGTCGAAACTGGAAAGGAAGCGGAGTGGCTTAAGGATCTTCTTTATGAAGTTCCACTAGATACGAAGAATGAATCTTCAATATCTATACTATGCGATAGTCAAGCTACTCTAGCAAGGGCTTATAATGAAGTCTACAACGGAAAGTCAAGACATATGAGTCTTAGACATGATTACATAAGAAAATTAATAAAGGATAGAATAATATCACTTACCTATGTGAGGTCAAGTGAAAATTTGGCTGATCCATTCACAAAACCACTTACCAAAGAGTTGGTAAGACAAACATCGAGTAAGATGGGGCTAAAATTCCTATTATAAATTCCAATGACTGCAACCCTACCTGTCATTACGAAATGAGTAATTCACGGGTTCAAAGGGTAATAACAAGTCATTCGATAAGTGAATTGTTATAGCACTTAGAAAATTATTTTTTAAAGTCCTATCCTAAGGATATAAGTGCTGGGGTAACTGTTTGGAGGGCTGAACAAATCTTAAAGAAATTTAGTACTTAGTACAAGTATCTTTAAAAGTTACCAAGACACTGTAAGAATTTCTCCTATATGAACTTATAAGTGGTGCCGCTTCAAGGAAAGTTTTGGAGTTACTTTCTGAAAAGTTCATGAACTTCGATGGGCGCAAGGCCATTAACGCGCTAAAGTAAATTATTTGTGGAACATATTGAGCAAGAATGTTCACGTGTGCGATATCGCCGGTAATATCATAAGGGATAACTGGTTCAAAGCCAAGGCTACCTGGGATCTCGATATTACTTTGCAATATTAGCACTAATATAAGGTTAAAATCGAAAAATACCTTATTTTATGCGTGACATCATTATGATTCTAAGTAGAGTTCATATATTTGAACAAGTGGGGGATTGTTATGAAACTGTTGTTCAAATATATAAATATATAGTTGAAATGGTGCAAGAACCGGTCTTAAATATAAGGAACCCGTCCAAGAAGTGAAAAACCGGACCAAATAAAAACTGGACGGGACCAAATGGTCCGGACCGGACCTGAAGGTCCGGCAAAAATGAAGAACCACACGATCACGTGGTTAAGTGATGATGGTCACTGCATATTTTTTTGAGGCATCGCGCGAGCCTCTTATCGCGCGATCGCGTGGTGTAAAAATTTGACCGTTGGAGAATTTTTTCAGAATTTCTCATGCACCTTTTCAACTATTTTTGGCACTCTTTCGTGAAGAGTTGCATGAACAACGATTTGGGATGATAGAATTCTATAAATAGGTATGGAATTCATGGTTTTGAATAACCTTTTGATCATCAAACCTTCAATAGTGATTATCATCCAAAGTCTTAAATTTTATACTTAGAATCTTCAAAATTTGCTTTTCTTGTTCCTATTCTCCAAGTTTATCAATTGTGCTATTTGATACTTGGTTTGAAGCTTGAAATCCGCTAAAGCAATTTGTTTGGAGGTCCATTAGCATTCTCATTCAGAGAGGGCGCAAATTTCGTTTTTAGGATAGCATTCTTTACGATTCAAGTCACTTTGCATTTTTTGATTTCTCCTTGATTCTTTATTTCAAGTTTTGTGTTAACTTCGTTATAGCATATTTTATTTGAGAAAAGAAATTTCTCAACAGAACTATCATGGCCACCACCCTTAACCATTAATGCCTATTTTCTCTAAGAGATGAGAATGAAAAAGACAATGTTGCTGCCATTGTAGTGTAGCTAGGTTTGATTGTTGGAACTCTACCGTCCACACAAAACAGACTGTTCTGTTGTGCGTTGCTCTCTCAATAAGACTAGCCGTGTAAAAGATTGAAAATTGTATTGGCTTTCTTATTAATTATTAATTGATGTGAATTACCGATTTCGATATTTAGGATATATTGATTTTACATTTAGGTAGTGTTTGAAATTCATTATTTGCTATGGAACTAGAAATTCATTAATCATCTTTCATCTTATTTTGTTGTTTGATTGAATAACTTTGACTTGAAATTGATTTGCGTAATTTTGGCACGATGGTGGTTTGCCTTGTTTTCAAGGCAAACCAATTCTCACTACTTTGATGAAAATTGATTTGCCACTTTAATTGGGTAATAAATTATTTTTGATGTTTAATCATTTTTGTTGTTATTAATTTATTAATTTATTTTTTTTCTAAAGTTAACATTATTTTTAAAGTAAAAATGTGTGATAAAATAAAAATAAATCTTTTTTTTAATTAAAATAGTTAAATTTTGTTTTATTTATCATGAAAAATAATGTCAATCAAATAACAAAACTTAAGTAGTGTTTGAAAATATGTATTTGCCATGGAAATGAAAAACATTTTCCCAATTTTCATCTTTAATATTGTTTGACATGTTAAATTTGCCATGAAAATTGAGGCTATGTTTGTCAGACCAAGCTGATAGTTGATAAACTAGCTTATAGCTGAAAAGGCGAATTGGAAGCTGATAGCTTATAACTGATAGTGGATAGTTGATAAGTTAGTTGATTGAAATAGAAGTATTTGGTAAATTAGCTGAAAATCTAACTCAAACTACAAAATGACATAAAAGGTAAATATATTTTATTTTAAATACCCTAAAGGTCTATATAGGGATGTAATTTTTAAAAATTAAAAAGATTAAAAATGGAATAAAAAATGAAAAACTCATGGAGCTTATTTGAAAAGCTTATAAAAGAAACTTTTAAGGTAAGCTCTAACTTTTTAAATAAGCTCATCAATCAATCATGGCTTATTTTTGTAGATGAAACTTATAAGCTCTCCAAATAAGTTATAAGCTTATATGACTTACCAAACATACCATAAGTAAATTCCTTCTTTCCTTCAGTTTGAATATGATTTGTATATGTGGAAAACCAATTCCTATGGTTTAGGAAGTAATTGTACCATGGCAAATCATAATGTCATGTTTGATCAATTTTATTGTTGTTAATAGACTTTTTTTTTTTTTCAAAATCAACACTATTATTATTAAGTACAAACTAGTTGTCTACCCGTGCGATGCACGGAATATATAATTTTTAAATCATAATTTTAAAAACATTTTGATTCAATCATATCAAATAAAAACATAATTTAAATGAAATTTCAATACAAAATGTTATTGAATTTGAAATTTTAAAAAAGATAAAACTATTCAAAATAAAAAAATGTTACATGTACATTTAGTATACCGCGCAACTCAAAATTTGACATTCATTTAAATTTTTTATATAATTTTTTTTTAAAAACTTTTATTTACATTTTTCTCTGAAAATTTGCCTAGTTCATCATCTATTTCCCTTTTAATAAGTTATAATTTATTTATTTATTTTCAAAATATATTGATTCAAAATCTTCATTTTTAACTTAACAAATTTATATTGCATGGATTTTTTATTTTCAAATATATTAATCCGAAATTTTCAATTTCAATTTAACATATTTACATAGATATGACATTTATTTATGTTCAAATATATTAATAAAATTTTTTGATTTCATAAATAAAATAACATATTTACATAGATATTATATTTATTTATGTTAAAATATATTAACTCAATTTTTTCATTTCCTACATAACACATTTACATAAATATCACATTAATTATGTTCAAATATATTAATCTAGTTGTCTACCCGTGCGATGAACAGAATATATAATTTTTATATCATAATTTTGAAAATATCTTGATTATATAATCATATCAAATAAAAAAAAATATAAATTAAATAAAATTTCAATACAAAATATGGTTGAATTTGAAACTTTAAAAAAAGACAAAACTAATCAAAATAAAAAAAATGTTACATGTATACTAAGTATACCGCACCACTCAAAATTCGGCACTTATAAATTTTTTATATAAAATTCTTTTGATTTTTAATTACATTTTTCTCTTAAAATTTTTCCACCTCATCACCTATTTCCTTTTTAATATGTTATAATTTTTTATTAACTATATTTTTTAATGTATTACTCACATATATTTTATTTGAAATCCAATATATTAATTAATATATTTTATTTTTCCTTATTTTTTAGACATGTCAATTTTTGTCAAAATGATGTAAAGATTAAGCCTCCGTTTGGTAATATTGTTTGATTTATAAACCTGTATAAATGATTTTGAGGTAAAAAATAATGGCTGAAAATTGGAGAGAAAAATATGTGTGGTTAAAAAGTTGATAGAAAATAATTAATTATTTTTGTAACATGCGTATTGAAGATCCTACTCATTTATTGACATATTAGGAAGTAAAATTTCAATGATTTTATTTATTTATTTTCAAAATATATTAATTCAATTTTTAAATTTCTAACTTAACAAATTTATATAGCATATATTTATTTATTTTAAAATACATACATTCAATTTTTTCATTTCCTCCATAACACATGTCATTGAGTTTAAAATTTAAAAACAAAAAAACAAAACTAATCAAAATAAAAAATGGTGCACACACAGTGTACTGCACTATTCAAAGTTTGACATTCAATTAAATTTTTTATATTAAATTTCTTTTGACTTTTATTTACGTTTTTCTCTGAAAATTTGCCCACTTTATCACCTATTTTTCTTTTAATATGTTATAATTTTTAATTAACTTTATTTTTTAATATGTTGCTTACATATATTTTATTTTTCCTTATTTTTTAAACATACCGATTTTTGTCAAAATGATGAAAGGATTAAATTTTCTACCAACTTATCATTGGCTGTAAAAGGTTGGTAGCAAATAATTAATTATTTTTGTAATATGCTTATTGAAGAACCTACTCATCTATTGACATATTAGGAAGTAAAATTTCAATAATTTTATTTATTTATTTTCAAAATATATTAATTCAAATTTTCATTTTTAACTTAACAAATTTATATAGCACGTATTTATTTATTTATTTTCAAATATATTAATCCAAAATTTTCATTTTCAATATAACACATTTACATAGATATGACATTTATTTATATTCAAATATATTAATACAATTTTTTCATTTTCTATATAACACATTTAAATAGATATCACATTTATTTATGTTCATTTCCTACATAACACATTTACATAGATATCACATTATTTATATTTAAATATATTAATCTAATTTTTTTTCATTTCCAATGTAACACATTTACAAATATTACATTTACTACAACTCTTACTAAATATGTAATAAATAATAAATTTTCCTACAAAATCTTTATCTTTTCTATATTTATTTTATTCATTTATTTTAAAAATATATTAATTCAAATTTTTAATTTCTATGTTAGCAAATTTATATAGCATGTATTTATTTATTTTCAAATATATTAATCCAAAATTTTCATTTTCAATATAACACATTTATATAGATATGACATTTATTTATGTTCAAATATGTTAATACAATTTTTTCATTTCCTACATAACACAATTAAATAGATATCACATTTATTTATGTTCAAATATATTAATCTAATTTTTTCATTTCCAATGTAATACATTTATACATAATATATTTATTATAACTCTTATTAAATATGTAATAAATAATAAATTTTCCTACAAAAGTCTTTATCTTTTATTTATTTATTTATATATATATATATATATATATAAGTAGAATTGAGGAGAGAGAATCATTAAATGCAAATTTCCCTCCAAAATGACTCTCTCTCCTCACTTCTACTTTTATATATATAAAGATAAAGATGTATTAAGAAAAAAATTGACTAGAATAGCTAAATTTTATTTGTCATTAAAATTATGTCAATCGAACAACAAATATTGAAAAAAAATTCACTTTTTTCAACTAGAATATTAAACCAATCAAATACATTAAATTTTCAATTCCCGGGAATTCAACTTCTTAGAATTCATTTTCTTTCCACCCAAATTTCACCTTCCCTATCAAACGGCCCCAAATAAATATCTCACTTTTTCCACCTAGAAAATTAAACCAATAAAACACATTAGACTTTTAATTTTCAGGAAAACAGATTCTCGGAAATTTAATTCCCTATAATTCATTTTCTTTCCACTCTAATTCTACCTTCACTATCAAACGGACCCTTAGTATTTATTTGAAAAAGTTATAGTCAACAATTAATTTTGATCATAGATTTTAAGTGATCACAAATCTTACAAACTTTTCAATCAAAATTTTCATCAACTTTTCTTATAGTCGGTTAAATTTTTATAAAAAACTTTGCCAAGCAACATAGGCTGTGTTCAACATCTGTACTTTAAGTCATTTTAAATCCTAATTTAAATTACACAAATTTTCAAATCAATTTTTAATCACACATATTTTTTCTCTCCAATTTTTATCTATATATTTTACCTAAAAAACAACATAAATAAAACACATTGAAATGCAAATGGGGCTGTCGAACACAGTAATATTGGGAAAAACGTGATTTGCGGGTAAGAAAGTAACTGCACAATTATTTGGCAATAAAATGATAAATACGAATAACTAACTAACTAACGGAGTGTTTGACGGCTTGAGTTGTCGTTTATTTTTTGAATTTTTTGTATTTTCTATGTAGATTAATGGTTGAAAATTAGAAAAAGAATATATGTGTGATTAAAAAGTAGTTTAAAAAATTGTGTTATTTATAAATTTGGTTATAAATTATAATTATTGCGTAAAAGAACGAAGTGTAAACAACAAAACAAGATAAATATTCAATTATAAATAAGTATGATTGTGAATATTAATTTGTAATTGTGTTTATACACTATTTATAGTCATTAAACCTCAAATATTAATATTGTGTGATTTATAAAATGAATTATTTGTTTTTTAGATAAAAGTAATGGTTGATGGGAGTTAAAAAATGGTTTGAGCAATTGTATAATTTTAAATTAATTTATAAATCTGTTTATTTGATTTATCAAGCGGATACTCTCATTTGGTAATACTGTGTGATTTATAAATTGATTTATTTACGATGAGGTAAAAATAGTGGTTGAAAATTGAGGAGATAAAATATGTGTGGTTAAAAAATAGTTTGAAAAATTTTATAGTTTATAAATTAATTTAGGCTCTGTTCGGCCGCTCGCCATTTATTTCGGATTTTGAGGTAAATTTTGTGGTTGAAAATTGGAGAAAAAAAATATGTATGGTTAAAAAGTGATTTAGAAAATTCTGTAAATTATAATGAGTCATTATAATGAGTTTCCAAACAGAGGTTTAGCCTCATTCGGTAAAGGCTTGTTTTTGATTTATAAACGAAATTATAATTTACACAGTTTCTTAAATAACTTATTAACTATATATATTTTTTCTCTCTAATTTTTAATCACACATATTATCTCGTGATCCGAAAAAATTTGATTTATAATCAGCAAAGCTAATTGGAATAGATGCTTATAAATCAGTGTATTTTGTTTATCAAAAAGATTTGCTAAATGAAATAATTGAAGGAAAATTTGTTTCTTTTTCGTCTATCAATATAATTATGAAAAGATTGAGCTTGGAATTTGGATTATTATTATTATTATTATTATTATTATTATTATTATTATTTTGAAGTGGAATTTGGAATCTGAAAAGGCGCATGCTCAATAAAATGAGATGTTCAACAAAGTAAACACAAACTTCAGCCAAATATATTATTTTTGATGTCACGAATTAAAATATTTGTACAAATAAAGTTGTACAAAATAGTGTACAATTTCTCACATGAAAGTGAGATCCTCACACAATATTTTATTTATGACCACCCTCACATAAGAAATAGCACATTCATTTGTACAAATTACAAGTAACAAAGTTGTTGATGTCACAAGGTAAAAAATGAATTTGTTTATTATTAAAAAAAAAATTGATGTTTTTCAAGATAAAATATCTAGTTGAAAAGTGATTTGAAAAAATATGCATAATTTAAAAATTATTTATAGAAATGTGTTGTTTATAATAGTTTATCAAACGGAGACTTAGACTCATACACTTTATCGTTCGCCTCTGTTTGGCAAACCAATTAAAAGTTTAAAATATATTTTAAACAACATAATTTTCTAAATTACTTTTTAATTACACACATATTTTCTCTTTTCATTTTTTTAATCACATATTTTATCGTGGTGACTGCCTGGTGCCTCTATACATGGACGGATCTAGCATACGTCGAGGGTGTCCGGCTGCTCGTGCTGGATTTGTAAAAAAAAATATACTTTATAATTTTATTGTCAATTTTTTTTTTCATTACCTTTATAGTGATTGTTCGTGATGAATCAAATTTCTAGATTCATCAGGATGTTGTTTGTTTCTCTGTTACGTGTGAAAGCCGAAAGAAGAGCGTCCAGTGACCTTAGCAATGACGTAAAGCCTTAAAGGGAAAATATTAGGAATAATATTAAAATATGTAATGCATCAACTATAAAGTGAAGCCATATCAATTTTAGGTTCCTTCATAAAAGACAAGTCTCTTTTGGTAGCAATTTTAATCTAAATTTCAAAGTCAATAATTAATTTTAATCATATATTACATTAGACTTGTAATTTTATCATTTTTTTATTAAAATCTACTAAAATTTGTTTAAACATAGGCTAAATATAGTAATTAGTGAAATGTTTTCACAACTTTAGGTCCCACGTCAGTTGATATATATTTATGAAGAGATACACTTTAATTATAAAATTTGTGCATGTATAAAATATTTAAATGCATTTATTCTTTCTGAAACAAGAACAAGTACGGAACTAAGCCTCAGTTTGACAATCATTATTTTTAACTCATTTTACTACAATACTTATTTCTATTCACATATTTTAAAAATAAAATATTCTACACGTAAACTATTTTTTTTTTCTCATTTTCAACCTCGGGAACATATGAGAAAAAGACCACATAATTTATAATTTCCAAGGCAAGATATGAGGATGTTGAATATTGCAGAGATGTTTTCATTAATGAGTAATTCTATTCACAGTGAGTGATTATATTCATAGCTCTATATGATATTTTATGTATCATGATTTTAATAATAATAAAATAATCAAATGAATTTTCATATTAATAATAAAACAATCACAATATGATGTAATGTAATGTAGTACGATTATTGAAGTCGCCGACATAAATAACACTATCCTTCCATTAACAGGTTAGGTGAAGGCTGCCAAGATTTTTTGACTTTTCTGAAAAATAAGCCTTTTAAATGGCCAACATTTAATGTCTTCTCTTTTCCATGTATCATTGTCCAAGGGACACACATTTTATTGAACATGAGAGTGTTACACACATAAGAAGTTGATATTGACGTATTTTAGGCCACTTTAAAAAGTTACTTCCACATGCTACCATAATAACATAATTAGCTTATATTAACTTTATTTATACAATTAATCATATGTTTGGAACGATAATATTAGACAAGTTCAAAATACTAAACATTTAGTGGGGAAATTTAGCCCATGTTGGGTACAGATTAAAATCTAACTATAATATAAGTCAAAAATCAACAATCAATTTTAATCATATATTTTATGGGATCTACAATTTTTCAACCACATATCTCATCAATTTTTATTAAAATCTAGTAAAAATTTAATTTTAATCTCCACCAAACAATGATTTAATTTCCTGTTAAAAGAAAAAAGTGCTTTGTCGAAGCATGGGCAGCTAGCAAAGCATCTGCATTCGATCAAGAGCAAATGTTTATGTTGCATTTAAACTTGAACAAATAGCCATGACAATATTAGGATTATAGCTTGTTTGAGAAAGATTATAATGAAAACGAGTAATGGATGACGTTATATGAGAAAATAGAAATAATATTTGTTTTGGCTTTGGATTATAAATTTATAATAATAATAATAAAATTAAAAAGGGACTTTGATAGGGAGTGAGGACCCCTTAATTAGATGCCCATAATGGGCATAGGTCCTGGTTAATCTTGATCACATGATATAGGACATGTACATTCATGAACTTACGTTCTCCCATGTGAATTGGTGAAGGACAACGTCCACACAGTAAAGGATGAGGTAAAGGTTCATCTACTATAGTCAAAGTCATATACGTTGATACCATACCATCATGCAAATTGCAAAATCAAGTCGATTGTTATACTGTGTGATAGAAAAAATGAGTAGAGAGCTTGATCTTTACAAACGAATGACTGCCGGTATGAGCGGAGTGCTGCTTCAATTGTTGTAGCCCCAAGGATTTGATATCCTAAACTTCAGGTTTTCGATGACAAGAGGTGTAACGACCCGGTTTATACTAGTCAAAAAGTCAAGGAATTATTTAGTCAAAGTCAATTGTCAAGTTAAATAAGGACTAAAGTTGAACAAATGATATTTCATGAGGTTTATTTTGTTATTACATATACTTGAATACTAAAGATAATATAATAAGGAATTTAAGGACTTAGTTTCTATTATTGAGAATTTAAGGACTAAAATGGAATAAATAATTATTTTGGGTATATTTTACAATTAAATACACTTAAGGGAGTTTTAATGGATTATATAGAAGTTGGAGGATTTATTTTATTATTATAACTAGTTATGGACCTAAGTGTTATGTAAAAAGAAATGAGGGACTTACCTTGTTAAAATAAGAGTTAGTGGTCCACTAACTAAACATTTAAACCCATTTTCTTACACTTTGGAAGGACAAGAAGCTGGACAATGAAAACAGGGGCTGAAATCGTGAGAGAAAGGAAAGAAAAGAAAAGGAAAAGAAAGAAGAAGAGGAAAAAGGAGAAAAAGAAGAGGTATTGATAAATCCTTATTATTTTGGACTCTTAATTTATCATTATTTTCAAGATGTATGTTAATTTAATTTCTAGGGTTTATGGATTATTAGCTTAAATTTGAAGTTTAGCTAGTATTAAGCTTTATTGACATGGATATGAGGTAATAAGCTAAATAGATTGCAAGGAAATTGTATATGTGAATTTTGATGGTTAAATTGATTTATTTATGGAATGAGTTTTTAAACTAGTGTCTTGATCTTTGATTTTGGTATGATTATGTGATTCTAAACACTTGATTTGATATATATATATATATATATATATATATGTGTGTGTGTGTGTGTGTGTGTGTGTGTGTGTGTGTGTGTGTGTGTGTGGATTAAGTATTAAGATTACATAAGAAGAAAAGGGGTCGTGATAGGAAATGTCATTATATGATAATTGTGCCAAATCTCATGCTTTTGGTTATGAAAATTGGTCATTAATATATGGAAACAAATTAGTACATTTTCAAATGATATAATCTTTTATGTGTGTCGATCGTGAAGTATGTTGAGAATTTAATAAGTAAGGGCACGTGATTGGATGAAAAATGGGGAACAAGGACTAAAAGAGAGCTTTGTGAGATTTTATATACTAATCAAGATTTGAGAATTATGGATTTTGATAGAAAGAAAAGCATAAAATATATACTTTCTTAATTCTAGCAAGGAGAAGAATGTAAAAGAATTAAGTTATTATTAGTTGATTTTTAAATTGTTAGATATGATTGGTTTTGATACAAGAAATTTATATTGTTATTTCAGGAAATGTTGTGGAGATTGGATCATGTCTATGGCCTGGCTAGATTCCAATTGATAGCTTTGTGAGTGGAGAATACTTAAAAGATTTTTCTACATTATTCATACTGACTTTTTATGAGTTACAAATGATTTTTAAATTACTTGCTTTTAGCATGATTATCAAAACAAATGTTTTAAAATTAAGTTTGTTTATCATGATGATTTTTTTTACCATGTTTTACGAGCATGATTAGTCAAGTTGAGTATGTATGATTTCAAAATCACCAGAAGTACCCGATGTGGTTATCTGTTCTTGTGTTGTGCACGGAGAGGGCCTTGGGCCCGTGTACTAGCGGATATTACTTGAGATCTTAAGGCTCTGTTTCACGGATCGCAGGTTTAGCTCCCGAGGTTTCTCGCCTCTAGGTAACTTACCTCTCATTCATTGGCCGGTAAGGTAGAACAACTGGCACACACGCACGCTGATGAGTAGGATGTAAGGGACATACCTGCAATATGATCATATCATTAGAGCACTTCATGGTAAAATAGGCCAACCACCTAGCTGTTGCCGACTTGCCGAACCGAATGGGGAGATAAGCATTTTCATTGCGTCACATTCTCCCCCATTCGAATCCCCTTACGTCCTCATAGCGGGAAGTGAGCTTCGCATCAACACGCACTACTCAATTGCAGAATTAAACGGCATCATCCCCTCATGGACGAGCATTCACACAGTGGTCCTCCCACACTTGCCCGCTGTAACTCGTACATACCGCCTCCGACACCAACCTTCACCATCTGTCCCCATAAGCAGTAGTTCTTCGGTGGACGGCCTCCAGCCGCAGCGCCTCCATCACATGTCGAAGCACATACCCACTACATTCTCGTAGGCCCTGCAAAATGCGCTCCTCAAAACTCCTTCAAAAGCAATCGCGCAACGCTGCCCAGCACACCCATCTTCTCCACAGCTTCCTTCTTCGTGTTCCGCAAGCTTGCCGACACGATCCGTGGCCCAAAATCTTTTCTCCGCGTGAATTCATGTCACTGATCTCCACAAGACCAACAACGCATTCAAGCGGGACCTCTCTGATACCAACTTTCACGGATCGCAGGTTTAGCTCCCGAGATTTCTCGCCTCTAGGTAGCTTACCTCTCATTCATTGGCCGACAAGGCAGAACAACTGGAACACACGCACGCTGATGAGTAGGATGTAAGGGAAATACCTGCAATATGATCATATCATTAGAGCACTTCATGGTAAAATAGGCCAACCGCCTAGCTGTTGCCGACTTGCCGAACTGAATGGGGGAGATAAGCATTTTCACTGCGTGACACTCTGTCACGGAGGGGGCCTATGGCCCGTGAGTAAGGGTACATATATGAGGTCTTTGGGACCCACTTTTGTACCCAGAGGGGCTTTGGGCCGGGTACGGAGGTGCTCAGTAGTAAACGCGCGTATGACTAGACGCAGATTTCAGATGATTTAGTTGGGTACCTTTGGTGTGATTTTTCTTATGTATTATAATTTATCAGTTATGCCACATATAATTATTTCCATTTTTTATGATTATCCTTAGCATGTATGAATTGATTTAAAGTGAAAAAACTTATGAAATAAATTATGTTTCATAAATGGTTTATAAAATACTTTTATTTCAGAAATTCCACTCACTGAGTCACAAACTCATATTTTTCCCTACCTTTTCAGTATAGGAAGAAAAATAAGAGTTTCAGCAGCATCGAAGGAGTCTTTGCAGCTCTCGAGGAGCTTTGTAACATTGTCATTTGTAGGAGTTACTTTGGTAAGCTCTTAGGAGACATTCTAGGAAGATATATTGGAATATGCATTTATTTTATATAAGTAATATACTTTATCAAGAATGTGTCTGATGATGATGTATTTTGGATCGTGTATATATATAGAAGTGAGTTAAGAATTGTAGTTATTATATTATGTCAATTTTCTTGGTTGGAAGATTTGAAAAGTGATATAGTTATTTATGATTGAATGTTTGAGGATTTGTTATTATTTTACAGGTTGGTTAAGTCAATATTATAGGGGAGATTCTGTCAAATTTTTTATTAATACTTATGGGATCAAATTTAATTATAAGGTGAATCTGAAAGTTAAAGAAAAGTCAAAATTGCCTTGATGGTGGGTCCAACATTTAGTTGACACCTATCATCGGCGCACGTCACGTTTCAGGTCCAGTAGAATGCCTGGGACAGGTCGTGACAAGAGGAATGTCAAAGACGTTGAAAACTTTAGCAATGGAAAGTCTATTTTGAAGGCGTGAGTGAATATATTTAAGCCATTGTTTGAGTCCCATTATTTCAATTTAAAATTTGAATTTTGAAAATTTAATGATTAAAAAGTGGTTTGAAAAGTAAAAAATTGCGGGCTTGACTTTTTTGGATGGTTGAGATTGATTACTGTAGAAAAAATTTGTAAGAAAAATGAGAAATAATGAGGCTCAAACAAGAGCTTCAGAAGGTAATGAAAATATGGACAATAATTATGTATCTTTCCAATACTGCTTATCCACGGTGGCGCAAAAAACATGCAGAAATAAACAAGTCTATCTGCAAGATTGAAACATGGGATCGATGAGTTCGAAAAGGATTTGGAAAGATAGTTTTACCCGAAAAAATGTGTTTATGAGGCCCTAAAGCTTCTGTGAGTGAGAACTGAATCATCGGAACAGTACCATTCGTGATTATGTCGAAGAGTTCATGGTAAAGTCACAATGATCACTTTTCACAGAGCTGTTTCTTTTAGTTCAAAGAAATCCTGTATTTCAAGAAGACGAGTGTGAATGGATTTGCCAAAAGTTCCATGACTTGTAATTGCTCTACAGAAATAACACATTGTTTTGCTTGATGTGGAGCGTGGTACTCACAAATAAATGGCTCATCTCACGGGCTTAGTCTAGGGGTGTCAAATGGGTCGAACCCAGTCTTCCACATAGCCGGTCCAAGTTCGGCTCGTGCATTTTTTTTTATTTTTTTTATTCTAACTTTCTACTAATACTAAAATAATTTAAAATATTAAAACTTAAAAATATACACGAATTGCATGAACTTGAAATAGCCGGTCCTTTCGCGGCTTGTTGAGCTTTCTCGAGCCAGCTTACGAGTTTCACGAGCCGAACTCGAACTATCCAACATCCAAAAAAAAAATTCAGTCCAAGACCAAGTCCGTTTTATCTTGAGCCAAGCCGAGCTTTTACGTAGTCGAACTCACAAATTAATTTTCCGACCCATTTGCCAATCCTAGATTTAGCTTAAGTTCACCTTTAATTTCACCTAACACGTCACCTTGTTTAAAGGTTGATGTAGTGCAGATATCTGAATTAACAAAAAAACTAAGAGCCGATTCTCGATTTGTTTTACAACATGAGCCAAACATAGGCTAATATAGACCGTCAAAAGGGGCTGAATTCGTCAATTTCTCAAATGTTGGTAATTAAAACTATGATAATTCTTTTTCTTTATAAATAAATTAGATATTTTTTTAATTCAAAATTATTATTATTATTATTAAATAATAAATGAATTCTCATAATTAAAAGATTTCAATAAAAAAAATTAATATCAAGTATAAAATTAAATTTATACTATATAAATGAAAGTTTTTAAACATTTTAAAAAAGAATGGTGCTAGAGATTAGGGCTAGAATTTTTTTAAGCATTTTAAACATTTCGAGGGCGTGACTATTTTGCAGCTAATTTTTGGTTTATTTCTATTGCCTTTGTGTCGATTAGAGCATCCACAATGAATATGTTAATTTTTGTTAGTTAAATACTGTTATATAGACATTTTAGTAAATGTTAAGTGTCACATATACATGTTAACTTTAGCTACTATTTGAATCTCACATTGAATGTATTAAATTTATCCATCAAAATTTAGCTGAAGATCATATGGACCAATTTTTTCAAAAGTAAAGTAGCGATTCAATTCAATAAAAATAAAATTAATTGATGGACAAAGAAATTTTTTAAAATCATTATCATGGGAATTATGGTTTAAAATAAAAATATTTTTCTCTAGTTGTCTCTTTAGTCTTTTATATATTTTCTTATTTTTATTATTACAAATTATTTTGTTTTGTCTCTTCATGGGACGCTAGATTTTTTTTATTTATTTTATTTTATTTTATTTTATTGGTGGTGAAAAATTGTTGTAATCTGATAGTTTTTAATTGCATTATAAATCTGGTCGACCTCACGAAGTTTTCTAATCTTAATAAAATGAAGACTGGAAATGGAACTAGCTTATGAGTTATTAATTGTCATTAACAGTTCACATTTCCTGTAATCGACAGTTTGTGTGGAGGCTGAAAGCTGGAGGCTGGAGGACGGATTCAGTGGGGAATTCAATGGTTAATTCCTCACGAGATACTTTTCTTCTTAGACATTTTTAAGTTGAGGAATTGAGGATCAAAATGGTTCATATACGCTAAGTTGCACGGACACCGACACGAGACACGAATATGACACGACACGGACACATCGACACGTGATTTTTTTAAAAAGTTAGACACGACACGTTGGGAACACGTAAATTAATTTTTTTAATTTATTATTATTTTAGTCTTATTTACAAACAACACATTGTATATTTATTGAATTAAAATGAGGATATCAAATAAAAACAAAATTGTAAGTTAGATTTATCATTTTTTTTAATTGCATGAATTTCGCCCCTTCCCCTTTTTTCATTTAGATATATATGGTGTAGTTCCGACACCTGTTGGAGAGTGTCGGTGTCGGACAAGTGTCCGACACGACACGCTGGCTCCCGACAGAGTGTCGGTGCAATCTAGCATATACGTGCTCGGAGGTCTCCATTGATGTGCTGCAATCTATTCTGTTATGTCAGCTAATATCAATTGTTATGTGGCCGTTTGTTAAGTGATGTTTTGATCATAGTTCATTATTTGTATTAGTCTATACGCGATGTACAATTTTTGGTTTAATATCCCATTTAAAGATATATCTTTAATGGATGTTGATGATGAACTGATCGTGCTTTTACGTGTACACAGAACAGTTAAAGAGCCATGCCATTAGAGATTTTAGAAGGGCATTAAATTTGGGATTTTCCCATTTAGCATTTTTCTTAAATTTGAGAGTGAGGGGGTATTATTTAAAATTGATATGATCTTGATCTAGTCTGTAAATCGAAAGTTTGTATCCAGGGCTCTTTGAAGAATAATCATTTCCAAAACCATAGCAAAAATATTTAATATAATGTATTAATGTGTATTATTTAATTAGTGGAGCATTGAAACTTGCAATTTATTGAAATCGTGATAAAAAACAGAGGACTGTATTTTAAAAAGTTAAAATATAGAGTTTTTTGGAGCCTAATTTCAAGGTTTGACTTTTCAAAATAAAGAACATTTCACTTTTAAAGAGTCTTTTAAAGATGTTCTTGTATTAGTACTACTCTAAAAGCATCTTCAATAAAAAAAATTTAAATTTAAAGGGCATATTCTACATACTAGAGAGTGATGTGATCCAAACCACGGATACAAGCCCGCACAAAGATCCGTTGAAGATCAAAGGAGGACCGATGACTCGATTGCAAGCAAAGAGGGACAATGAAGCAATGGACAAGTTAGTTCAAGAAACAATGGCCAAAACAATGTTCGTGTCATCAAAAGAAGCAAGTTCCATGTTGGGATCGAGCCAAAACGAAGAGTGGATCAACCTCATTCAAGCCGACGAAGAAAATTGCAATTTTTCAAAATTCACGACCATAACATATGGGAGCTCACGGCCGTAACCAACCTACTGTTGAAAACTGTGATTTGAAGAAAATTGGACTTACGGCCGTAACGTTTATTTGTCACGGCCGTAACGCAGCCTCGGATCAAAAACAAGATTTTCAGAAATTTGGCTTACGGCCGTAAAAATAGTCTCACGGCCGTAATGTTGGAACAGAAAGGGCCTTACGGCCGTAAAGTGAAGGTTCACGGCCGTAAATAATTATAAGCGTGAATTTAGGAATTTTATTTATTTCCTTATTATTTGGTATTTGTTTCCTAGTTTAATTAAAACACTTAACCTAGTTCTGACCCTATTTATAAGGATGTAATTTTCATTATTCAAAACACAACTTTGATATTATAATTGAGAGGCTATTCTGCTTTCACAATCTTATTCTTCATTGAATAAATCCCGAACTTGCGAGTTATTCTTGTTTGTTCAAATCTCGGTGAGAATTATCATTACTTGTGATCAAGAGGTCAATATATCCCAATAATTGTATTGGTTGTTTGATTCAATTAATTTTAATTGGATCCATAAATCGTGGTTCTTGGCGTTCTTGGGTCGATTTCAATATTTTGTGGGTTGCGTAGCTACAATTGCTACGTGATTTGCATCATTTGGTATCAGAGCTTAGGCTCCAAAAATCAAGGTTATATCTTTTGTTTTCTTGAGTCGTTCTTTAATCTTGTTCTTCGTGTTCTTCCAGTTCGTGAGTCTTTAATCCAAAACGTGTCACAAAAAAAAAATTCAATAGTCGTTATTTCCTTCGTTTGTTATCCAAATTAAATATCGTTTGTTTCGTCTTTCTCGAAGTTGAATTTTCGAGAAAAAAAAAAAATTCTCAGTCCAATTACAATAGCAGTTATTTGATTTCAAAAAAAATATATATTCTTGACTCAATCCAAGTTTCCATAAAAGTGTCAAGTTCTATATCAAGTCAAATTTCATTCTCTAAAGGTCTTCTTCAAGTTTTCCAAACAGTTCATAGAATTCTCACTTTTACTCGATTTGAATCATTCGGGCTTAAACTTGTTTGAGTTCGGGTTCGTTCTTTGAAGCAATTGGGGTGAAAGCAATTGAGCGGAAAAAGACAGAGAGGTGAGATCAATAGAGGGTAAAAGCCAAATTTGAGTGATACATGAGCGAAATACACGTGAGGCATATAATATTTAGTTTTAGGATGTCTGAACAATCTGCTACTACAAAAAACAACGATCAAGTCAACATGACGGAAGAGATGATACAACGGTTTGAGCGGTTGTTTGGGGATGTGATAGGTAGGCTAGAAAGGCTTGAGCAACCTCGGGAAGTGCCTAATGCCCGCGGGCAAGGTGGGCAAGGTCGTAGAGTAGAAGGGATCGATGAGAATGAAGAAGGTAGTGATTTTGACGATGGAGTAATTGTGGATAGAGTAATTAGGCATGGAAGAAGGGATAGAGATCTTGGTGGTGATAGGATGGATGGTTGTATGAGCAACATCAAAATGACAATTCCGTCATTCAAGGGTAGGAGTGATCCGGAAGCATACCTAGAATGGGAAAAGAAGATGGAATTAATTTTCAATTGCTACACTTATTCGGAAGAGAAAAAGGTTAAGGTAGCTGTACTTAAATTCTCCGATTACGCTATTACTTGGTGGGATCAATTGGTGACTTCTAGGAGGAGGAATCGCGAGAGGTCCGTTAGTACTTGGGATGAGTTAAAAGTTATCATGAGAAAGAGGTTCGTTCCTAGTCATTACCATCGGGAGCTTCATCAAAAATTACAAAGTCTATACCAATGATCAAAGAGTGTGGAGGATTATCATAAGGAGATGGAGATTTTGATGATTAGAGCCAATGTAGAAGAGGATAGGGAGGCTACGATGGCTCGATTTTTGAATGAGTTGAATAGGGATATAGCTCATGTGGTTGAACTGCAACATTATTTGGAGATGGAAGATATGTTACACAGGGCTATAAAGGTGGAGAAGCAAATAAAGAAAAAGGGAACAGCAAGGTATCAATCTGGCTCTAATTCTTCTTGGAAGCCGAAGTGGGATAGTAAAGGAGATGAGACTATTTCTAAAGGGAAGTTTGAAGCACCAAAAGGTAAGTTTGAGGCACCAAAAGGGAAGGAGGAACAAACTAATAAATTCGTGCCTAAAGGGGAGCCTCAACCATCTAGGAGTAGAGACATTCAATGCTTTAAATGTTTGGGGAGAGGACATGTGGCATCTCAATGTCCTAATAGGCGAGTGATACTTGTGCGAAAGGATGGAGCCATGGAGAGTGATAGTGAGGAAGAGGATTATAGCGATATGTCAGCGTTGGAGGAAGTATGTGATGATGAGGATGTGTTATCCGGGGAGCATGGCGAGTTATTAGTGGCAAGGAGAGCTCTTAGTGCTCAAGTCAACACGGATGATTTGGAACAGCAACGGGAGAACATATTCCATACACGATGTCGCATTAATAACAAGGTATGTAGTATGATTATTGATGGTGGTAGTTGCACTAACGTCGCTAGTACTATACTTGTTGAAAAATTAGGATTACCTTTGTTAAAACATCCTAAACCTTATAGGCTTCAATGGTTAAATGATAGTGGATAAATTAAGGTAAATAGGAGGGTGTTGGTGAATTTTTCTATTGGTAGCTATGTGGATGATGTTATGTGTGATGTGGTTCCTATGCATGCCGGGCACATTTTGTTGGGTAGACCTTGGCAATATGATAGGAAGGTAACGCATGATGGGTATAAAAATAGGTATAGCTTTAACAAAGGAGGGAAAACCATTACACTTGCACCATTGACACCGCCACAAGTGTATGAAGATCAAATAAAATTGAAAAATGATGAAGAAAAATGAGTGAAGAAAAATGAGAGAAAGAAAGTTGAGGCCACGACCTCAGAAAAAGGAGAGGAAAAGAGAGTTGGAGCCACGACTCCAGAAAAGGGAGAGGCGAGAGAAAAAATGAGTGTTGGGGTACATACCTCAGAAAAAGGAGAGGGAGCGAAGAGTGCCAGAAAAGAAAGAAAAATGAGTTTCTACGCAAAAAAGAGTGAAATCAAGAAAGCATTCGTGGAAGAACGGCCAATGGTCCTTCTGCTATACAAGGAATCATTCATTGCATTTGATGAAACTAACAAATCCCTCCCTAGTTTGGCTATTTCTCTCTTGCAGGAATTTGACGATATATTTCCCGATGACATACCTAGTGGGTTACCACCCATTCGAGGTATTGAACATCAAATTGATTTTGTACCTGGAGCAGTCATTCCGAACCGCCCCGCTTATCGAAGTAACCCCGAGGAGACGAAGGAGCTCCAAAGGCAAGTGGAAGACTTGATGAGCAAAGGGTATATAAGGGAAAGTATGAGTCCATGTGCCGTCCCCGTATTACTTGTGCCCAAAAAGGACAGGACTTGGAGAATGTGTGTCGATTGTAGGGCCATCAACAACATAACGGATCAAAGACCAATCGCCTATTTTAGTGAAAAGCTAAAAGGGGCTGCACTTAATTACCCCACATATGACAAGGAGTTATACTCACTTGTGCACGCTTTGGAGACATGGCAACATTACTTGTGGCCACGGGAGTTCGTGATACACATTGATCATGAATCCTTGAAGCATTTGAGGGATCAAGCTAAGCTGAATAAGAGACATGCAAGGTGGGTAGAATTCATCGAAACATTTCCCTATGTCATCCGATACAAACAAGGTAAGGAAAATGTGGTGGCAGATGCATTGTCTCGAAGGTATGTTCTTTTAAATTCTTTAAATTCTAAATTACTTGGATTTGGATACATTAAGGACATGTATGCTAGTGATCTGGACTTTTCTAATATCTATGATTCATGTGGTAAAGGGGCTGTGGATAAATTCTTTAAACATGATGATTATTTATTCCGAGAAAATAAATTGTGTGTCCCTAGGTGCTCAATGAGGGAGTTACTTGTGAGAGAAGCCCATAGTGGAGGCTTAATGGGTCATTTTGGGGTTAAAAAGACTATCGAAATCCTAAACGAACATTTCTATTGGCCTAAAATGAAGATTGATGTGGTTCGGGTTTGTAACATATGCATTACTTGTAAGAAGGCTAAATCTATGATTAAACCACATGGGTTATATATGCCTTTATCCGTCCCTAGTGAACCTTGGGTCGATATCTCTATGGATTTTGTTTTGGGATTACCTAGGACTAAGAAGGGAAGAGATTCAATTTTTGTGATAGTAGATCGTTTTAGTAAAATGGTACATTTGATACCATGCCACAAAACTGATGATGCTACTAACATAGGTGAAATTTTCTTTCGGGAAGTCGTCCGCTTACATGGGGTTCCTAAAAGTATTGTCTCGGATAGGGATGTTAAATTCCTTAGTAATTTTTGGAGAGTCTTGTGGAACAAATTAGGAACAAAACTACTCTTTTCTACAACTTGTCACCCACAGACCGATGGACGGACCGAGGTAGTAAATAGGACAATGATTCAATTGTTGCGCACGATAATCAATAAAAAATTGAAAAATTGGGAAGAGTGTTTACCATTTATTGAATTTGCATATAATAGGGCTATACATTCTACTACTTCTTATTCACCATTTGAAATTGTTTATGGTTTTAATCCGCTAACACCATTGGATTTAATTCCTTTACCTGTGAATCAACGTAGTAGTTTAGATGGAAAGAAAAAGGCTGAGATGGTTAAGGCACTCCACGACAAAAGGCTGAGATGGTTAAGGCACTCCACGACAAGGTGAGGTTGGCAATTGAGAAGAAAAATGAACATTATGCTTCGCAGGCTAACAAAGGAAGAAAAAATGTCATATTTGAACCCAGTGATTGGGTTTGGGTACATTTGAGAAAGGAGCGGTTTCCAGAACAACGCAAGTCAAAGTTACAGCCGCGAGGAGATGGTCCATTCCAAGTGATCGAAAGGATCAACAACAATGCCTATAAACTCGATCTTCCTGGTGAGTATAATGTTTCGGCGTCATTTAATGTTTCTGATCTATCTCCGTTTGATGCAGGTACAGATTCGAGGTCGAATCCTTTCGAAGATGGAGGGGATGATGTGATCCAGACCACGGATACAAGCCCGTACAAAGATCCGTTGAAGATCAAAGGAGGACCGATGACTCGATTGCAAGCAAAGAGGGACAATGAAGCAATGGACAAGTTAGTTCAAGAAACAATGGCCAAAACAATGTTCGTGTCATCAAAAGAAGCAAGTTCCATGTTGGGACCGAGCCAAAACGAAGAGTGGATCAACCTCATTCAATCCAACGAAGAAAATTGCAATTTTTCAAAATTCACGGCCATAACATATGGGAGCTCACGGCCGTAACCAACCTACTGTTGAAAACTGTGATTTGAAGAAAATTGGACTTACGGCCGTAACGTATATTTGTCACGGCCGTAACGCATCCTCGGATCAAAAACAAGATTTTCAGAAATTTGGCTTACGGCTGTAAAAATAGTCTCACGGCCGTAAAGTGAAGGTTCACGGCCGTAAATAATTATACGCGTGAATTTAGGAATTTTATTTATTTCCTTATTCTTTGGTATTTGTTTCCTAGTTTAATTAAAACGCTTAACCTAGTTTTGACCCTATTTATAGGGATGTAATTTTCATTATTCAAAACACAACTTTGATATTATAATTGAGAGGCTATTCTGCTTTCACAATTTTATTCTTCATTGAATAAATCCCGAACTTGCGAGTTATTCTTGTTTGTTCAAATCTCGGTGAGAATTATCATTGCTTGTGATCAAGAGGTCAATATATCCCAGTGATTGTATTGGTTGCTTGATTCAATTAATTTTAATTGGATCCATAAATCGTGGTTCTTGACGTTCTTGGGTCGATTTCAATATTTTGTGGGTTGCGTAGCTACAATTGCTACGTAATTTGCATCAGAGAGCATCTTAAAATTTAAAGAACAAAATCTTTTACATAAATATTTATTATCTTTCTTTATTTTTAGTTAATATTTATTTTTTTAAGAGTGAATGGCCAGTAATATCAAATAAATAATAACGAAAGCTAATGTGGGAAAATTGGAAATTGGAAATTATAACTTTTTGAATGCATTTAATGATAGAAAGTGAGTTTGCCTCTCCAAATTTGAGGAGCCAAACCTACTTTCTAAATTAAAATGTTAAAGTAGAAAGTTTATTGGAGTGAAATTTTAAAGATTGATTCTCTAAATTAAAGAGTGTCTTAAATTTAGAGAATCTATTGGAGATGCTAAAATGTTGCCACTCAGCATAAGTCCATCCTTAATGTTATTATTATGGTGTTTTCCTTATCAAAAGTTCTGTATCATAGATAATTTGGTGTCCTATGTTTCTATTTATTTTTGTTCCTGCAGGTTTTTTTCCCTTTTCGAGGAAATATGGAGAAGCCAAAAGGAAAAGAATGAAGCTGTGGAAGATGAAGCAGTACATGAAAAGTATCGACTCTATTATGTGTTGGGGTTGATGTGGAGGAGAAAGAGAATGAAGTGCCATAAAAGGAGTAAGTTCTACCATTTCGTAAATCGTAATATTGCACCATTAGTTTACGTACACGGTACCAGGGGCGGATCTAAGGTGGGTCATAGTGGGGCACGTGCCCCACTAAAAAATCTGATATTTTTTCCTTTTTTTTTTTTTTTTTTTTTTTTGAAAGAAACTAGAATTTGAGATTTTAGTGTGTTAAAAATTTGTGTTTAAAAATATTTTTTTATGTTTTCAATGTAAAATATGTAGTTGAAAAGTAGATAGAGAAAATTAGTGACGTTAAAAAGTGGTTTGAAAATTTGTATTGTTTAAAAACATATATTTTTTTTTTATAGTTTGTCAAACAGATGTTAAATTATATACTTTTGTTTGGAGTTTATACTTTTAAATTAATATTTTGTGCTATTGATCTCTTTTGAAATTTACATTTGAGGATTGAATATATTTATACAATTGTTTATTTCTTTATTTGTATCAGTAATTGATAAATAAAATTGTAATAACATTTCAAGCGTCTCTTCATTTTTCGCAACATTTATACAACTTTGATCGTGGTGATTGGTATTCGTTGAATATCTATTTATAATTGTTTATTTGATTGTTTGTATTAGTTATGGATAGATATTTGAAACATAAATATGCATATTCTAAAGGCACTTTCTAAAAAAAAAAAAATTTCGGGGACAGTCGCCGCGAATAACAAAAATTCATTTTTGTGCTCCACTAAGATGAAACATCTACGTCCACCACTGCACGGTAAAACTCTACTTGGTGCTAAATCCTTAAAACTTTGATGATGGGATATAGCATTGCAGGACCAAGGATGATGGCTCAATATTTGCCTCTCCTAAGAGAAAGTGTTACAAACTTCTAATGTGGAGATTGAAGATGATATTTACAAGGAAAAATTGCAGTCGCGTTTTCGAATCTTTCATTCTTTTGCAGACTTTACCCAAACTTTCAATTTGTGCCACCCACAGTCTCAAACCTTTCAAAAACATGCATCCGGAATCCAAATGATGCAAACCACGTAGCAATTGTAACTACGCAACCCACAAAATATTGAGATCGACCCAAGAACGCCAAGAAACCACGATTTATGGATCCAATTAAAATTAATTGAACCAAGCAACCAATACAATCACAAGGATATATTGACATCTTGATCACAAGCAATATTAATTCTCACCGAGATTTGAACAAACAAGAATAACTCGCAAGTTCGAATTTTATTCAATGAAGAATAAGGTTGTTGAAAGCAAAATAGCCTCTCAATAATAATATCAAAGTTGTCTGCATAATAATGAAAATTATATCCCTATAAATAGGGTCAAAACCTGACTAAAGAGTTTTAATTATACTAGGTAAGAAATTCCTAAAAATATGAATAGAAATAAAATTATAAAAATTACGCGTATTAGCAGTTACGGCCGTGACCAATTTCTTTACGGCCGTAAGAAGCTCTCTATTTAACAGTTACGGCCGTGAGACTTTATTTACGGCCGTAAGTCATATTTTCTGAAAATCATAATTTTACCCGAGGCTGCATTACGGTCGTGACATATGTGAGTTACGGCAGTAAACCCAATTCTTCAAAATTTCAGTTTTTCCGCAGTAGACTCGTTACAGCCGTAAGAATTATAGGTTATGGCCGTAATTCTTGAAATTTCACAATTTTCTTCGACGGCTTGAATGAGGTTGATCCACTCGTCGTTTTGGCTCGGTCCCAACATGGAACTTACTTCTTTTGATGACACGAACATTATTTTGGCCATTGTTTCTTGTACTAGCTTGTTCATTGCTTCGTTGGCCCTTTTCGTTTGTAATCGAGTCATCGATCCTCCTTTGATCATCAACGGATCTTTGTGCGGGCTTGTATTCGTGGTCTGGATCACATCATCCCCTCCCTCTTCGAAAGGATTCGACCTGGAATCTGTACCTGCATCAAACGGAGATAGATCAGAAACATTAAACGTAGTCAAAACATTATACTCACCGGGAAGATTTAGTTTATAGGCATTGTTGTTGATCCTTTCAATCACTTGGAATGGACCATCTCCTCACGGATGTAACTTTGATTTGCGTTGTTCTGGAAACCGCTCCTTCCTCAAGTGTACCCAAACCCAATCACTGAGTTCAAATATGATGTCTTTTCTTCCTTTGTTAGCCTGCGATGCATAATGTTCATTTTTCTTTTCAATTGCCAACATCACCCTGTCGTTGAGTGATTTAACCATCTAAGCCTTTTTCTTTCCATCTAAACTACTACGTTCATTCACAGGTAAAGGAATTAAATCCAATGGTGTTAGCTGATTAAAACCATAAACAATCTCAAATGACGAACAAGAAGTAGTAGAATGTATAGCCCTATTATATGCAAATTCAATAAATGGTAAACATTCTTCCCAATTTTTCAGATTTTTATTGATTATGGTGCGCAACAATTGAATCATTGTTCTATTTACTACCTCGATCTGTCCATCGGTCTGTGGGTGACAAGTTGTAGAGAAAAGTAGTTTTGTTCCCAGTTTGTTCCACAAGACTCTCCAAAAATAACTAAGGAATTTAACATCCTATCCGAGACGATACTTTTAGGAACCCCATGTAAGCGCACGACTTCCCTAAAGAAAATATCAGTTATGTTTGTAGCATCATCAGTTTTGTGGCATGGTATGAAATGTGCTATTTTGCTAAAGCGATCTACTACCACAAAAATCAAATCACTTCCCTTCTTAGTACTAGGCAATCCCAAAACAAAATTCATAGAGATATTGACCCAAGGTTCACTAGGGACATGTAAAGGCATATATAATCCATGGGGTTTAATCCTAGATTTAGCTTTCTTACAAGTAATGCATCTACTACAAACTCAAACTACATCAATCTTCATCTTAGGCCAATAGAAATGTTCACTTAAGATTTCGATTGTCTTCTTAACCCCAAAATGACCTATTAAACATCCATTATGGGCCTCTCTCACAAGTAACTCTCTCATTGAACACCTAGGGACACACAATTTATTATTTCTCGAAATAAATAATCATCATGTTTAAAGAACCTATCAACAGCCCATTTACCACATGAATCATAAATACTAGAAAAGTCCGGATCATTAGCATACATGTCCTTAACGTATTCAAGCCCAAGCAATTTAGAATTCAAAGAAGTGAAAAGAACATACCTTCGAGACAATGCATCTGCCACCACATTTTCCTTAACTTGTTTGTACCGGATGACATAGGAAAATGTTTCGATGAACTCTACCCACCTTGCATGTCTCTTACTCAGCTTAGCTTGACCCCTCAAATGTTTCAAGGACTCATGATCAGTGTGTATCACGAACTCCCGTGGCCACAAGTAATGTTGCCATGTCTCCAAAGCGCGCACAAGTGAGTACAACTCCTTGTCATATGTGGGGTAATTAAGAGCAGCCCCTTTTAGTTTTTCACTAAAATAAGCTACTGGCCTTCGATCCTGCATTAAAACAGCTCCAATACCTAGCCCTGAGGCATCACATTCAATCTCAAAAGCCTTGTCAAAGTTAGGGAGTGATAAAACCGGTGTTTTACATAACATATTTTTGATGGTCTCAAATGCATGCTCATGTTCTACACCCCATTTAAACCCTACACTTTTTTTGACAATTTCTGTGAGTGGTGCGGTAATTGTGCTAAAAGCCTTAACAAAACGCCTATAAAAATTAGTCAAGCCATGAAAACTTCTAACCTCAGTTATGTTTTTGGGTGTTGGCCATTCTTTAATTGCTTTAACCTTTTCCTCATCTACTTCTATCTCCTTAGCACTAACCACATAACCAAGAAGCACAATTTTTTTCATGCAAAAATTACACATTTTAAAATTAGCAAAAAGCTGTTTTTGCCTCAAAACCACAAGCATACACCTAACATGCTCTACATGCTCATTCAAATTTTTGCTATATATTAAGATATCATCGAAGTAAACTACAACGAATTTACCTATAAATGGAAGTAAAACATGATTCATTAAACGCATAAATGTGCTAGGTGCATTAGTAAAAGGCATTACTAACCATTCATATAGGCCATATTTAGTTTTAAAAGAAGTTTTTCACTCATCTCCTTCCTTCATTCGAATTTGATGATAACCACTCTTAAGGTCAATTTTACTAAATATTCTAGAGCCATGTAATTCATCCAACATATCATCTAACCTAGGAATAGGATGACGATACTTTACCGTTATGTTGTTGATGACCCTACAATCAACACACATTCTCCAAGTCCCGTCCTTTTTTAGTACAAGTAACACGGGGACGGCATATGGGCTCATACTTTCCATATATACCCTTTTCTCATCAAGTCCTCCACTTGCTTTTGAAGCTCCTTTGTCTCCTCGGGGTTACTTCGATAAGCGGGGCAGTTTGGAATGACTGCTCCAGGTACAAAATCAATTTGATGTTCAATACCTCGAATGGGGGGTAACCTACTAGGTATGTCATCTGGAAACACATCCTCGAATTCCTGCAATAAAGAAATAGACAAATTAGGGAGGGATTTGTTAGCTTCATCAAATGCAAGGAATGAATCCTTGTACAACTAAAGGACCATTGGTCGTTCTTCCATGAATGCTTTCTTGATTTTACTTCTTTTTGCGTAGACACTCATTTTTTTCCTTTTCTGGCACTCTTCGCTCCCTCTCCTTTTTCTGAGGTATGTACCCCAACGCTCTTTTTTTCTCTCGCTTCTCCTTTTTCTGGAGTCGTGGCTCCAACTCTCTTTTCCTCTCCTTTTCTGAGGTCGTGGCCTCAACTCTCTTTCTCTCATTTTCCATCGCTCTTTTTTCTTCACCATTTTTCAACTTTATTTGATTTTCATACACTTGTGACGGCGTCAATGGTGCAAGTGTAATGGTTTTTCCCCCTTTGGTAAAGCTATACCTATTTTTATACCCATCATGCATCACCTTTCTATCATATTGCGAAGGTCTACCCAACAAAATGTGACTGGCATGCAAAGGAACCACATCACATATAACATCATCCACATAGATACCGATAGAAAAACTCACCAACACCCTCCTATTCACCTTAATTTCCCCACTATCATTTAACCATTGAAGCCTATAAGGTTTAGGATGTTTTAACAAAGATAATCCTAATTTTTCAACAAGAAGTGGAACTAGCAACATTAGTGCAACTACCACCATCAATAATCATACTACATACCTTGTTATTAATGCGACATCGTGTATGGAATATGTTCTCCCGTTGCTGTTCCAAATCATTCGTGTTGATTTGAGCACTAAGAGCTTGCCTTACCACTAATAACTCGCCGTGCTCCCCGGATAACACATCCTCATCATCACATACTTCCTCCAACGCCGACATATCACTATAATCCTCTTCCTCACTATCACTCTTCATGGTTCCATCATTTCGCACAAGTATCACTCTCCTATGAGGACATTGAGATGCCACATGTCCTCTCCCCAAACATTTGAAGCATTGAATGTCTCTACTCCTAGATGGTTGAGGTTCCCCTTTAGGTGCGAGTTTGCTAGCATGTTCCTTCTTCCCTTTTGATGCCTCAAACTTCTCTTTTGGTGCCTCAAACTTCCCTTTAGAAACAGCCACATCTCCTTTATTTTCCCACTTCGGCTTCCAAGAAGAATTAGAACCCGATTGATACCTTGCTGTTCCCTTTTTCTTCAATTGCTTTTCTACCTTTATACTCATGTGCAACATATCTTCCATGTCCAAATAATGTTGTAATTCAACCACATTAGCTATATCCCTATTTAACCCATTCAAAAATCGAGTCATCGTAGCCTCTCTATCCTCATCTACATTAACTCTAATCATCAACATCTCCATCTCCTTATGATAATCCTCCACCCTCTTTGATCCTTGGTATAGACTTTGTAATTTTTGATGAAGCTCCCGATGGTAATGACTAGGAACGATCCTATTTCTCATGATAGCTTTTAATTCATCCCAAGTATTAATGGCCCTCTCGTGATTCCTCCTCCTAGAAGTAACCAATTGATCCCACCAAGTAATAGCGTAATCGAAAAATTCAAGTATAGCTACCTTAACTTTTCTCTTCCGAATAAGTGTAGCAGTTGAAAATTAATTCCATCTTCTTTTCCCACTCCAGGTATGCTTCCGGATCACTCCTACCCTTGAATGACGAGATTGTCATTTTGATGTTGCTCATACTACCACTCATTCTATCGCCAGCAAGATCTCTATCCCCAATTGCCCCATCGTCAAAATCACTATCTTCTTCATTCTCATCGACCCCCTCTACTCTACGACCTCACCCACCTTGCCTACGGGCATTAGGCACTTCCCGAGGTTGTTCAAGCCTTTCTAACCTTCCTAACACATCCCTAAACAACTGCTCAAACTGTTGTACCATCTCATCCATCATGGTGGCTCGATCTTTATTTTTTGTAGTAGAAGTGAAAAGATTCGAAGCGTGGAAGAAACATCGAAAAGTTCCGAACTTATGTTGCGGATGGACGGTGAAATCATGACCCGATATTCACAACGCGATGGCTATACGATGCGGAATAAATAACCAAGGCTTTCGAAACACCACAAGGAATCGTCCAATCTCCCTGATAAGTCTCTGATTTGAACGCCACAAATATTCTAGCAAATATTTGATAAGTTCAATATTTGAACGCCACAAGAAATATTCTTGATAAGTTCGAAAACATAGGAATCCACCTATATCTTTTATTGAATCCACAATAAAACTGTTTTTAATCAAATCAAATCTCAAGTCTGAATTACAATGAATAGAAATGAATATAAATAAGTAAAATAACCTAACCGCTAATTGACTCAAAGTAGAATTCTAATTAGACTAAAATTCTAAAATAGGCAAACAAATAATTAAAAACAAAACTTAACCTAAAAATACGCAAAAACCCTAATTTCCGTCTGCATAATTGACTTGCTGTTTTGAAGCCCCAAATGATGGAATTTGGCCATTATTGAGTTTTGCTTAGTGGCCCATTTCTACTCAAAAAACACATATTATGGATCTAATTCCGACATAGTTGACTGGATTGCACTTTTATTTGGATTGAATATTTAACTTTTTCCGTCAAGCCTGCTATGACTTCGATTGTCGAGGGTCCGGAACACATCAAGAAGTGATGAGATTCGAAGCGCGGAAGAAACGCAGGAAAGTTCCGAACTCAGGTTGTGGTTGGACGGATGAATCATGACCCGATATTCAAGACGCGATGGCTCGACGATGCGGAATAAAGAACCACGACTTTCGAAACGCCACAAGGATTTGTCCAATCTCCTTGATAAGTCTCTGATTTGAACGCTACAAATATTCTAGCAAATATTTGATAAGTTCGATATTTGAACGCCACGAGAAATATTCTTGATAAGTTCGAAAAACATAGGAATCCACCTATAACTTTTATTGAATCCTCAATAAAAACTGTTTATATCAAAATCAAATCTGAATTACAATGAATGAAAAAAAACGTATAAATAAGCAAAATAAAACCCTAGTCGCTAATCTACTCAAAATAAAATTCTAATTAAACTAAAATTCTAAAATAGGCAAACAAATAATTAAAAATGGAAAAATAATCAAAATCCCCGAAAATTCGAAAAATTAGATTTACGATGGTGATGAACTCATTTACGGTCGTAAATGACTTTCTGTTTAAGACTTACTGTCGTGACCATATTCTTTACGGCCGTAATGAATGTTCTGCTCAAATTTGCGATAACTGTGTTACGGACGTAATTCCAAATGTTACGGCCGTAAAAGGCCTCCTGCTTAATTTTTTGGTTCTTTTCGACACGGTTTGATCTTCAAAGCTCGTAGAACCTGTTGAATTCTTGTTTTGGCTTGAATATTTAAATTTTCCCGTCAAGCCTGCTATGACTCCAATTGTCGAGGGTCCGGAACACATCATACCCTCCTTCTTTAGGATGATTCGTCCCGAATCATAGCTTTGTTCCTGTTGTTTCACTTCACCTCCTGGATCAAACGGAAAATTTCTCCTGCCATTGCACATGATCAACAAAAAATATTTTGCAACGGGGGTCACGTGAATGACTTGAAGTTGAAACACCTTTGGACATTGGTGGTGTTGCCCAAATTTTCACGTACCATTAACCTGCAAGAAAGAATTAAATAGAACGGAGAGGGGAATGTTAGTTTCATGCGGTACAAGGTATGGATCCTTGTATCCATGATTAATCACCATCTCCAATTATTCTTTAAGAACCACGAGGCCCTCCTCTTCACCTCGTTCTTCCTTTGCATCTTCAACCACCTTTTCAAAATTTTTACTCTCAAATTCAACAACATCTCCTATCTCCACATTTTTATCACCACGCTCGTGCACTACCTCATTGCTACCCAAATTTGGTTCTACCAATTCAAAACCCAATTTTTTAACTTCTATCCCAACTTCTAATTCCTCATCAAATTTTGGAGTTTGTTCACCTAACTCCACATTTTCAACTCCTACCACAAAGTTCGGGGTCTCTTCAACTAATTCATGTCTCAAGCTTCCCTCCTTCTTTTCAACTTTCATATCCCGAGGCTCAACATGATTTTCACTCTCTTCTAACCATCTAATTACCGCATTTCGTTTCTCCTCCTTCCTTTGTAATTTTATCCAAATACTTTTTTTCTGCCTCCCGTTCACACCACAATCTTTCTTCATAAATTTCTTTTTGAATTTTCAAAATTGCATTTGGATCAATCTCGGGTTCTCTCTTAACCCCAATTCCATCCCTAGGTTTAGGATCATGCCTATAATGACTCTCATCACTACGATTTACTTGAGATCGCTCCTTTTTCAATTTTCTCTCCCTTTCATCTAGTTTATCCAACCTCATCAAAGCATCATTCAAAAATCTCCACATACGATCTTTATCATTATCGTTCCCCCCTCTAGATGAATATTTTTCTTGAAAATTGGACATTATAGAATTTATGTAGAATTGAATGGAAAAGAACAATAAACAAAGGATCAAGAAATTCCAGAAAGTGGTTCTTGAATGGACTCTTTTTTTTTTTTTTTTTTTTTTGAATTTTGGATGAATTTTCGGAATAAAATTAAATAAATAAAAATAATAATTTTTTAAAAATAAATCCGAAAATTCGACACGAACACAACAAAACGAACGGAACAGTATTTGGATAAGAATCGAACAAAATAAACACTTTTGAATTTTGTTGGAACGATTTTCTGAATTTAAGATTCAAGAAACTTAAGAACACGAAGAACGCCAAAAACTAAAAAAAAACACTCAACAAGATATGGATGATTTTTATGGGACTCGATGATAAACATAAAAATCAAACTAGATAGAAAAACCTGAATTTAGAGTCCAGTTCTGATACCAGATGATGAGATTCGAAGCGCGGAAGAAACGCCGGAAAGTTCCGAACTCAGGTTGTGGTTGGACGGATGAATCATGACCCGATATTCAAGACGCGATGGCTCGACGATGCGGAATAAAGAACTACGACTTTCGAAACGCCACAAGGATTTGCCCAATCTCCTTGATAAGTTCGATATTTGAACGCCACAAGAAATATTCTTGATAAGTTCGAAAAACATAGGAATCCACCTATAACTTTTGTTGAATCCTCAATAAAAAACTGTTTATATCAAAATCAAATTTGAATTACAGTGAATGAAAAAAGCGTATAAATAAGTAAAATAAAATTCTAATTAGACTAAAATTCTAAAATAGGCAAACCCTAGTCGCTAATCTACTCAAAATAAAATTCTAATTAGACTAAAATTCTAAAATAGGCAAACAAATAATTAAAAATGGAAAAATAATCAAAATCCCCGAAAATTCGAAAAATTAGATTTACGGCTGTGATGAAATCATTTACGGCCGTAAATGACTTTCTGTTTAAGACTTACTGCCGTGACCATATTCTTTACGGCCGTAATGAATGTTCTGCTCAAATTTTAGATAACTGTGTTACGGACGTAATTCCAAATGTTACGGCCGTAAAAGGCCTGTTGCTTAATTTTCTGGTTCTTTTCGACACGGTTTGATCTTCAAAGCTCGTAGAACCTGTTGAATTCTTGTTTTGGCTTGAATATTTAAATTTTCCCGTCAAGCCTGCTATGACTCCAATTTTCGAGGGTCCGGAACACATCAAGAAGATTGTTCAGACATCCTAAACGAAATAGTATATGCCTCACGTGTATTTCGCTCGTGTATCACTCAATTTTTGGCTTTTACCCTCTATTAATCTTACCTCTCTAGCCTTTTTCCACTCAATGGCTTTCACCCCAATTACTTCAAAGAACGAATCCGAACTCAAACAAGTTTAAACCCGAATGACTCAAACCGAATGCGAGTGAGAAGTTATCAACTTGTTGGAAAACTCGAAGAAGACCTTGAGATAATGTAATCTGATTCTATAAAGGACATGACACTTTTATGGGAAATAAGATTGATTCAAGAAGGTAATTCTTGAAATCGAATAACAACTTTTTCCTTTACTGTTGAAATTTTCGTTTTTTTTTAATTTCTCGAAAATTCAACTACGAGAATAATGAAACAAATGAAATTTATTTTGGATACCAAACGAAGGAAATAACGACTTTTGAATTTTTTTATGACACTTTTTGGATTAAAGACTCAAGAACTTGAAGAACACAAAGAACAAGATTAAGAAACTCAAGAAACAAAATAAAGATATAACCTTGATATTTGGAGCCTAGGCCTGATATCAGATGATGCAAACCACGTAGCAATTGTAGTTACGCAACCCACAAAATATTGAGATCGACCCAAGAACGCCAAGAAACCACGATTTATGGATCCAATTAAAATTAATTGAACCAAGCAACCAATACAATCACAAGGATATATTGACCTCTTGATCACAAGCAATGTTAATAATTCTCACCGAGATTTGAACAAACAAGAATAACTCGAAAGTTCGGATTTTATTCAATGAAGAATAAGGTTGTTGAAAGCAAAATAGCCTCTCAATAATAATATCAAAGTTGTCTGCATAATAATGAAAATTACATCCCTATAAATAGGGTCAAAACCTGACTAAAGAGTTTTAATTATACTAGCTTCATCTCCTCTGCCTCCGCTCTCCACTCTACCAACGTTTTCTCCACCTTCGTAGCCACTCCTTTAAGCATGACCCAATCCCTCATTTCCCACCCCTAAGCCGCAACAACTGATGCACCATAATCAAAAAATTTTAGGCAAACCTGTATCTTGGAACAGTGATATGGGTTGCAGTAGTGTATGAGTTGGTGGCATTTGAGAGTGTAGCAATTCCGATATTGTGGTGGTGGTGGTAGTGGCCGGCACGGTAGGTTGGGGTGTGGGATGGAGCCGTGGAGGGACTTTCGGCTGGTTTAGGTGAGGAGTGGGGTGGGGGTGGGGTGTGGTGGAAAGCGATGAACATATTCTAGAAATTATTATATTGTTTGTTTTTTGGTTTTTTTCAATTATTTAATGTAAGAAAAGGCTAAAGTTACCATTTTACCCTTTCAAAATTATTCAAAGTTTGGTCAGACCTTTGACTGTTATTCAACTAACAGTTAAATTGACAGTTTATGTCATTTTGTCCTTGTGGTGTGACTATTTTAAAGATTTGGGACTGTGGGTGGCACAAAGTGAAAGTTTGGGTAAAGTCTGCAAAAGAATGAAATGTTTGGGACAGCGGCTACAATTTTCCCTATTTACAATCCCTATGTCCAGACTAGGTTTTGCTCTTTCACTTGTGTTCTCTTTTCTTTGATTGGGATATTTTCTTATCCTTCGCTAAGACATTTCTACCAGGTTTATTTATGAAAAATATAAAGCAAAAAATGGTTAAGTATCATTGGCTTAAAGCATGTATGATAAGTGTTGATAAATAGTTTAAGCCCTTGTTTGGTTTTCATTAGAATTTTCTCTTTTTTCTATAGTACTCAATCTCAACCATCCATTAAAAATCAAACCCACAATATTTGACTTTTCAAACAAATTTCAATCATCCATTATCCTAAAAATCACTATTCATTTTTTTAAAAAAACTCTTTTTAAATAATACCAAACACACTCAAAATTATAAAATAGATAGAAATGAATTGTGGATAATGAGTAATACTTGGGGATCTCTCAAAATGTGGGGATAAAATGTGACTTGAGTGTTTATGAACAATATTTAAGCATGAGAGAAAATAGTGTTATGTAATGTGCAAATCACCGTCACTTGTGACTGGGATTTTGTTAGTTCTGTAAGGTTTAGAATCAAACATATACAATGGAATTTAAAATATTCAAAATCATAGCCCAACCTTGTACTAGATATAATATGTGATAAGAATTATACTTTTGATGAACGTCGTAAATTTGAAATAGGAGGTATAACCTTTGTCGTCACAGCTGTTCAATTGTCCAACCCCTAACAGAATTCAAACAGCGAGCTTAAATGTGGAATTCCTTCAATTTCCAACAATCGAATGGATTTTTGGGATAGAATTAATTTTTTTCTTTATGCTAGCCAAAAAAAAAAAAACCCAACACTAGAATTTTACTAACTAGATTGTGTCGTCAGTTCTCTACATTTAGGCATTGATTTAGCCTTTGTTCGGATAGTTGGATTTTTTTAGGTTTTTCTGATTTGTAAACAGCACAATTCTCCAAATCAATCTCTAACCCTACATATTTCTTTCTCCAATTTTTAACCATCCAATTACCTAAAAAATTGTTTTTTTTTTGGACCAGTCGCCGAACAGGGGCTTATATGTGCATTGACCCTGACCTTGACCCTAATCATAAGAGGGATATTATCAGGCCTTGTTGTAAAGCCTAGCCCAACAAATTGGGCTTGTATATAAATTTCAACATGTCAAACCTACATTGCCAAAATTGTCCGGGAAATGATTAAAACTTCCTAGTGCATACATATATATTGTTTCTTTGCGTCTATTAAGACTGATCTGGTTCTTTATAATATTTGATCATTGCGCTGCATTTTCAGATGAATATGTTTATGATTTTATCATTTATGTTGTTAAGGGTGATGCCAACATTACCGACAGTGGCGGATCCAGAAGAATTTTTCAGCACAGGCGGATATCAATAAAAAAAATTTAGCACGGGCGAATTTCAGTAATTTTTCAAGTCGCAACCAAAAAAATGCTAAAAAATCCTACTATTTTTTTTTTCGGGCGGATCCAGTACGGGTGAGCGTGGGGGCTCACCATGCCATGGATCCGCCCTTGATTACCGAGGTTGATTCTGCAAGCCAATTTCCTTTGTAAGTCTTCTTTCCTTACGTATGTTTGCTGATTATGATATTTTATATTCTATTATGTTTAACACAAACCATTCTGCTTGTAAAGGTTCAAGTTGATGATGATGATACCTACTGATGATGCTAAAAATCGCACCTGGAATATTTCGAGCTTGAACAGTAAACAAGCACGATCTGGATCTCCGAATACCTGTAATAAAGGCGATGAGGTGTGTCCTTGTCGCCCCTCCGATGCTTAAGTCAGTAAAGAGGAAGGAGAAGATTTATACAAGAGGTTATAAATTGTAGAGATAATTGTGTACCTGAATTGTGATTGAGTGTCATGTATTTATAGAGATATAGGGACGAATTATGATAAGATTGAAATACCTGCATTGCATGAGTCCTGTTAGGAATCATCCTCCTCTTTTTTAGGGATGATGTTGTAAAACCCAAATAGGATTCTGTTGGAAGATGAGTTCTATTGGAATTAGGAGGTTGTAGACTCCACGTGTCGATCAAGTCATGCCCGATCAATGAGAGACGTGACCCGAGCATCATGTACCCCGAGCACATCATGCACCTTTTTGGTGAGATATATGTACTCAGGGTATTCTATCCTCGGGGGTATTATGAGTGGTCGGGGAAACGTTTTCGCCACGGGCTTTTTGAGTGTGATCGGGGGTTATATTATCCTCGGGGTTCTCAATATGGTGTAATGTTTAAGTGCTCGGCCTCGATGTTCATATGTTACTCGGGGGTACCAAAATATGACGTGGCTAAATATTCAAGTGCTCGGGGATGAGGACAAATGATATGCTCGGGGTATAAATGATTGTCGGGGTTGAAGTCCTCCTTGGGGGTATCAAGATGTAATATGGGATAATATTCATATGTTCGAGCTCGAGGTCATCCTCGGGTTTATGGTGGTCGATGTTGAGGTCTTCCTCGGGGATAGAAAATATAATATATGGTGATATTCATGTGGTCGGGGTTGAGGTCCTCCTTGGGTTCCTGGTGGTCTTCGGGGTTACACATTTGATTAGGAGATTATATTTTGTTAAAGAGCTAGGGCTTGAGGCTTTTGTGAAGGCTCGGGTATCAATAAAATTTATACTCATCACCTACTATGGTGGTCATGATTCTAATGGTATAATCTCCTCACTCTAGGCATTTTTTTATTCCTAATTCAATTTCTTTTGAATCCCAAAGGAGAAGATTCCACTTAATGATATACCGACCCGTCTGAGGACGAGAGCAGATCTTCTGAGAACCGATCTGAAAAATTTGAAAGTGGAAGTCATACATTTTTTATAATATAAACACGAGGATACAGTCTAGTATGACTGGTCGGACAATGCAGATTCTTTATTCGAAGATGACATTTGCTTTGATGGGATTAGGAAATTTATGATGTTGGTTGTCCTAGTGATGAAGATTTGAGGAAGTTTTTGTTGTAAATATGTTGTTCAAATATAAATATAAGATGAAAAGTACGAAAACTAGTTTAAAAGGGTGAAAACCAGTCTAAAAAGAGAAAAATCGTATAAAACCAAATGGACCAGACCGAACCGGACAGGTTCGGCCAAAATTACGAGTCACGCGATCGCCTGGTTACTATATAGGCGATCACGTGGGTGAACGGTTTTTTGATCTGCCTTTAAATTGATGGTATCATGTGATCGCCTGATTTTAGAACTGAGCGATCGCGTGGTTAAAAAATATGATCGTTGGCAGAATTTTCCTGAATTATGCATGCAGTTTTTCATCAATTGTTGACACTCTTTCGTGAAGAGCTGTGTGGATCATGAATTGGGATGATGAAATTTTATAAATAGGCATAGAATTCATGGTTTTAAACATAAGATCATCATACATTCCTTTGAATTTATCATCCCAAACTTTTGATCTTTTTATACTTAGAATCTTCCAAACTTGCTCTTCTTTTTCCTATTCTCCAAGTTTTCAATTGTGCTATTTGATACTTGGTTTGATACTTGAAATCCGCTAAAACAATTTGCTTGGAGGCCCTTTAGCATTCTCTTTACGAGATGACGCAAATTTAGCTTTTAGGATAGCATTTCTTGCGATTCAAGTAATTTTATTCTTCTTCATTATTTTCTTTCTTGATTATTTGATTTTGGGTTTGTGTCTACTTTGATAAGCGGATATTTCACTTTGAGAAAAGTATTTCTCCAAAGTTTTGCTTTGGTCCAATGCGCCAATTCCGTCTATGTGAATATTTATTTTAAGCATTGTTTAGAAAACTGGACCCAACTTGCTTGTTCAACTGAAAAAGTCAATCAGTTCGATTTATTGACCCTTGACCTTTTTAGTTTTTCGTGTCAACTATTGGTCCGATTTTTTAAACACTGCTTTTGAGCATGCATGGGAAAGCACGCGTATAAACTTGTGTTTAACTGATTGTTTAGTGACGCTCTTCGCCAATATTTTTTTTTTTTTTAATATTTTCTAGGTAAAATGCGTTGTTGCACAATTGGAGAGAGAAAAAATGTGATTAAAAAGCTGTTTGAAAAAATATTTTGTTTATAAATTATAATCGTTGTATAAAAGAATATAGTGTAAAATACTCGATCAATTTTAATAATTGATTATTGTACCGTGTATTCTGGAGCCAACTTGCTTAATTTGGCAAGGAAATGCAATAAATTGGAATTTAATGCCAATTCATTCTGACTGGCATTTTCCAAAGTAGGACCCATTAATGTTAAAATTGTGCTTAGTTTAGCTAAATATTTGCTGTGCTGCTAGCAAATAATAACTTTCTACCATGTTGTGTATGGTAGAGAGCATACAAACATGTTCCTTCTGAATTAAATAGCAGTCTTTTATTGCTTGTGGATTGATTTTCTCTTTCTCTAGGAGTATACAAATGGGATTTTGCTACCCAAGTTTTTCTTCTTGTCTTATTTGAACCACTAGTGTTATTGTTGGGTACACTACTTTTTTTTTTTTTTTTTTTTTTGATCGGAATTGTTGGGTACACTACTAACTCTTTATATTATCGTTTGAAGGTGAACAGCTAACAAATTTTGTTTTGTATGTAACGTGAAGAACTTGGTTTTTACTTAGCACTTGTTTGGTACAGATTAAAATCAATTTTTTTTTTTTTTATAAAAATTGATGAGATGTGTGATTAAAATTAATCGTTGACTTTAACTTGAAATTAAAATTAAATTTTAATTCGAACCAAACAGGGGCTTAATTTGTTCGATTGATTACTTGTTTAGTCTTTTAAATGTGTGTTTTTTCTTCAAAAGGATAAAGCATTGATTCTATAGAATTGTCTAGAGGTTATCGAGTCACTGACTATCAAATTTTGCTGCATACATCTGGTGGAGGACATGTTTTGTAAGCCGCTTTCAGTTTTCGTGCAATTTTAAACTTCACGTAATACTTATGTGAATGTTATTATAAATTATAAAATATTTTTTACGTGTAACAAATTTTTTTTTTCATATTTTTTAAATACATATTCTCCATAGACCTCAATTTTCGTAAAATTTATTCTAAAAAGTAACATCAAACTGGTTCTAAATGTTATTTATGTTAATAAAGAATTCGGTAAAATGACAGTAATGCTTCCTTGTTCAAGTCAAGTATATACTATAAATAGGCACTATATTAAGGTTGAATTGACGTTAATTTTGATTTTACTTGCGTATAAAATTTCTACAACTTGAGTTTTTAAACAACCCCAAGAAGACCCAAGGATTTGACGATTTGAAAGTGGAATTAAGAAAATCAACGTAAAGAAAGTTTTTTCGTAAGTAACGATTCGTGGTAATTTTTGATATAAGAATGTATTTATTATTTATTTCAACAAAATTATTATATTTTTATTGATACACATTTAGTTAAATCTTATTTTTTAACGATAACCCTATTTTTATGTAAGCACTCATTTATTATTAATATATAACCTTCGTTTGGTAAATGATTTATAAATCACACAAATTTTCAAACTATTTTTTTTAATTATACATATTTTTTCTCTTCATTTTTCAATCACACATTTTACCTAAAAATCATAAATAAAAATGAAGGCACAAAGTTGAAAATCTATGGATTAAGGTGTTATCATTTAAAAATTTGAGGATGAAATCAATTCTTAAAAAAATTGACGAGCAAGAATAAACCGGTACCGTAACCTACCCGACTTCGAGTCCCTGACAAAGAAATACACGTCAACCAACATAGCTCAGAAACGTAGGAAAATGATTTGTCCACGAGTGGATTTTTTTATGAAAGAGTAATTCTATTTATTTCGAAATTGAGATTAATCTTAATTCAATTGGTACACATTTATTGGAGAACGAGGAGATGTTTATGTGTACATGTACAAATCACCTCTTTAATTTTCAATGAAAAGATCGCCAATTTTATTGAAATTTATCTCAACCTTGAGGTATATATCATTATTTTTTATGAAATCCATTTATGGGCTATACCCTTACCCCCACCCACCTCCTATGAATGAACGGACGGTGGGCCTATTCACCCATACACTCACTCGACATGCCATATCTGGCGCGGGGCACCAGATCGGACCTGCAGAAAAGTATACTGCCCCTCTCTCTTTGTTTTATACTTTTTTATGCGATCACAAATCACATATCAGTTCAGGATCCATTGCATATTCTTTATATATACAGTGGTGGAACTAGTGCCTAGTTGTATTTAATCTTCACCAACCCTCCTCCAAGGCTCCACAACTCTCTTTTTGAACGGGTTTTCATTTTCATGGTGAAGATGCAGAGAATTCTATCAAGGGTTTTGTCTGGAAGGATTTCACACTTCCCACCTGCTATAACACAATCACCATTCTCGACTTTGGCTAATACTGTTGGAGACTATGGCACCTTTCTTCCCAAAATGCCCCCCTTCGACTATACTCCTCCGCCGTACACCGGTCCCTCCGCCGATGAAATCATCAAGAAACGAAAAGCTTTCCTCAGCCCCTCCATCTTCCATTTTTACGATAACCCAGTAAGATTTTCTTTTTTTGGGCTTGAATTCCATTGTTTTATTGTTATTGATGGTGTGGTGATCAAGGTTCAAGAATTTTTTTTTTTTTTTTTTGCAGTTGAATTTGGTTGATGGGAAAATGCAGTATTTATTTGATGAAAAGGGTAGGAGATATTTGGATGCTTTTGGAGGAATAGCCACTGTGTGTTGTGGACACTGTCATCCTGAAGTAGTGGATGCAATTGTTAGTCAAACAAAAAGCCTTCAGCATTCAACGATTTTGTACTTAAATCACGCTATTGCGGATTTTGCTGAGGCTCTTGCATCAAAACTCCCCGGGGATCTCAAGGTTTACTAATTTTTGTTTCTTGATAACCAATTTGTAGCAGCAGATGTGTTTGTCATTTATCTTGATTAATTTGGGTTGGATTTATTTTGTTAGGTTGTTTTCTTTACGAATTCCGGGACAGAGGCAAATGAGCTGGCTTTGTTGATGGCGCGGTTGTACACAGGTTGTCATGATGTTATTTCAATTAGGAATGGCTATCATGGCAATGCGGCAGGGACAATGGGAGCCACTGCTCAAAGTAGCTACAAATTTAATGTTGTTCAGGTATATATTTTCTCTCTCGTTTTAGGATTCACAGTCTTGTTAAGTATTCATGGTGCTCATGCTGAAGGAATGTTCTGGTTGTACCATGTGCACTTATTACAAATCATTCAGATGATATGGTTACAACATAATTGATGTAACGCCTTTATAATAATCAATAAGTTTTGATAAACTGGTTTTGAATTTCTTGTCTTTGATGCTCAGTATGTGATGATGAATAATTTCGTGCTAGAACTAGACTACTGAGAGTTGCATAAGGTGGCTTCTAGAGAAAAAAAATTTAACACAGTAAAAATATAGCTGGAAATATGGGAAAAGTTGGATATTAATCATAATCTAGAAAAACTATTATTTTTCAGAAACCAAGATTTGGCTTGTTGCTTTCTTCTTATCAAAGACTTTGAGCATTTTAAGTAGAAATCTATTTCTATTTTATTTGATTCCATTTCTGTCATCTGTTAACAACAGACTGGAGTTCACCATGCTCAGAACCCCGACCAGTACAGAGGCATCTTTGGTTCAGATGGATTGAAGTATGCAAGAGATGTTGATGATATGATTACCTATGGAACTTCTGGTCACGTTGCTGCGTTTATTGCAGAAGCCATACAGGTGCTAAGTTTATTTCGAGTACATAGGGTATTATAATTGCAATTTGCATGGTTTTATCTTGCTTTCAAGGTGTGGTCTCAAAGATTTCCGTTATTCATTATAATTATGAGATGTAATCTTGACAGGGAGTGGGTGGCATTATGGAGTTGGCCCCAGGATATTTGCCAGCTGTCTATAGTACCATTAGAAAGGCTGGGGGACTTTGTATAGCTGATGAGGTTCAATCAGGTTTTGCTCGCACTGGAAGCCATTTTTGGGGGTTTGAGTCCCATGGTGTTGTGCCTGATATTGTTACCATGGCAAAGGTAGTTTCTTCTCGCTTGTCTATTTGTTGTGAACTTGTAGATCATTGTCCAAAGCCCCTGCACAGATGTCGTTCTGATAAAATTATATATGTACCGTGAGCATGATATTGTCTTTTTGTAACAAATTTCGTTCATGAGACAATATGTTATTTGTTCTCCCTCGTGCTACCATCAAGAGAACCTTTATAAACTTTTGTAGAAATAGATCATGCTTTGTATTGCAATTAATATGTCATCTTCTGATGTGATCTTCAGGGCATCGGAAATGGAATTCCCCTTGGTGCTGTGGTTACCACTCCAGAGATTGCAAAGGTCTTGACTCAGCGCAGTTATTTCAATACCTTTGGCGGTAATCCTGTATGTACTGCTGCTGGGCATGCTGTTCTTAAAGTAATAGAAAAAGAAAACCTTCAGCAGAATGCCTTCAATGTGGGATTGCACCTGAAGCAACGTTTAAATTCCCTGAAGGATAAATATGAGAGTAAGTCTTCTTCCCAAATGTTGTAAACACTTATGGAAAATTTTCCTGTTCATATTACTCGAAGGGATGTCCTGGACACTGGATGCTGAGGAATTAGTTATCATAGTTTCTACGGTTTCAATTTTATGTTTATGTACTTGGAAGATGACAAAAAACTGAAATGTGTCGATCTTTTATTTAATTTTCTTCAGATAATTCATTATTTATATGGTTTGTGCAGTTATTGGAGATGTGAGAGGAAGAGGTCTGATGCTGGGGGTGGAACTTGTAACAGATCATCAGCTAAAAACTCCCGCTAAGGCTGAGACTCTGTTCGTGATGGACCAGATGAAAGGTGACATTCTTGTCTCTATTGGAATTACAAGTGTTCCTCATTCATCTATCTCTGCTGAAATTTGACAGAGAAACTTGCTCTTGTTTTCAGAAATGGGAGTGCTGATAGGAAAGGGGGGCTTTTTTGGGAATGTATTCAGAATCACTCCTCCCCTGTGCTTCACCAAGGACGATGCTGGTTAGTTTCATTGCCTTCAGATTATTCCTATTATGTGCCTTGATTCGATAATTAAGTGACATGGCTCTATTAACTTTCCTCTAGATTATCTCGTTGATGTGATGGACTACACAATGTCAAAGATGTAAAGCTAAGGCAGTGAAGTAAAAGATGGTGGGAGTCATGGACCAGCATATTGGCATATTATATGCAACTTTTCTTGAACACCTGGTATAGTGAACTGTATATGTTTGTCATTGGAATAAAACGTTGCCGTTTGGCTACGGTACGATGAGACATCACCTCGTTGTCTCTCTCCATTGTTATCCTCCTATGCACCATGAATTTACTCTAATTAATTAATATAAGCCTTCTTTGTTTTGTAAGTGTGATTATTTTATTTTATTATTTTATTATTATTATTTTATTATTTTTTAATATAAGCATCCCTTTTTTTGTCATCTACACATTGTCCTTAACTTTAGTGCCAAATTTTCCACAAGTTTATACCATGTGGAATTTGGAATGACCAAAATGAGAAGGCTGCACTTTGATTTTGGTCGAAAAGTGCCAGATGGATGCAGCCAATCTGTTTGTCACTTAAACCTGTGATACTGAGGTTGTAATGTAATAAACCTTACAAATAAATTGGCTACATATGTCATGGTGTTTTTTCTTCATGAAAATTATACTAGCGAATCACCATCTGTGTAAGAGAGTTGGTAGCTGTTATTTGGTATATTCTTCTTGTTTACTAGGAATTACATTTTTACTATTTGTTCTGTCACTTAGTTGCGGTTTGGTAACTTGTTTATAAGCAACGTGTTTCCCATATCACTTTTTAATCACACATTTTTCAAATCACTTTTAAATTATATATTTTCTCTCGAAAGCAGCAAATTCTTTTTTTATAAACAAAGAACTTCTAAGGATTAGTTATGTTGTCATTGCCAATTGGCATTTTGCAATCCATCTCTTTCTTGTAACCGTCATTGTAGGATGATACAATATGCCGTTCTTATGCATCTAACTTGGAAAATTTATTAAAATAGGTTGGGGTCGAGAGGACGATAAAATATATTTAAGGTCCTGTAGTTTTTCCAGGAATGTTCATTTTATGGGCAAAAAGTTGATAATTGCTTAGTTGGTGATTTGACGTTTAATTGTATTTTTATTTTTTTATTTTTGCTCTATATTTCATTTGTGATGTAGAAGTTGCAACTTTCTTGAATTGTGTTTTACATTGTTTGGTGAAAGTGATGTACAATCTAAATATCTAAAGAATTTTGTTAAAAAAAAAAAGTGCATATTTCTCAACATTTTCTCCTTTTCCTTTCTTTCTTTTTCTCTTCGAATTGGTCATTTAGCCATTCGTCTCGACACGGGTATTTTTGGTTTCTTTATAAGTCTTTGTTTATGTACAGATAGATACCTATTTCTGCTGTAATCAACTAGGAATGCCTTGTAGTAACTGTCAGATGGTGATGAGAAATTTTCCCTGTAATTTTTTTGGGATGAGTACATTGTTTTCTTTTTCATCAAGAATGGGTTCTGTTGATCTTTCAGAGAATTCTTCAATGAAACTGGTGGATTATTTGAGTGTCTAGCTTTATGTGAATTTTAGTGATAGAGCACTCTGAATTTCAGAGCTGTGGAACTTCAAGAGTTAGTTTAGACCAAAGAATTTGTGCAGTGCGCTCGCGCGCTCTTTTTAGTGATCCTTAGATTTTGTGTGGTAGGAAAAAAGTGTTAATAAATGGTCTCATTGAACCATTTTTTAAAAAAAGTCAACAATTTTGACTGATCAAATATTTTTGTACACTTTTCAAGAAAATGGACTAGCAAAATATTGTTACGTCAGTCATTTATTAAAGTATTGTCACTTGTCAAATGAGATAATTTGTATTTTATAATTTTATAATATTATGTCAAATCATTGATTAACACAATTTCATACGAGTTTGACTTAGCCTATGTTTGGCTAATTCACTAATGTTTATAAACCATTTTATATCAGCTAAATATTTTTTTTATTCACATAATTCATAAGTCATACAAGTATTATTCATTTATCCTCCGCACTTCCCTGACATACTTAAGAGGCTATGAAGTTATGCCTCGACTAATGCTTCAAATTAGATCACTAGGTCTACTACCAACTTCCATTATCCTGATACTCAAGTCTCTGTTTAGTAGATTTTTTTATTTATAAATAAAAAATGTAATGTCTTTGAGGTAAAATATGTGAATGAAAAATGGTTAGTAAAAATGTATACGATTAAAAAATAATTTGAGAAAATGTATTAAACTGGAGATATCATCGTTGACACAAGACCATATCAACAATAAGCCTGCAATTTGAAAACAAAATCAATCATTATCCTGATACTCAAGTCTCTGTTTAGTAAAAAAAAATTATTTATAGATAAAAAATATAATGTCTTCGAGGTAAAATATGTGATTGAAAAATGATTAGTAAAAATGTATGTGATTAAAATGTAAGTTGAGAAAATGTATTATTATTTATAATAAACTTGTTTATAAACATTTTATGCTAACGATTAAACTGGAGATATCATCATTGAAACAAGAACATATCAACAATAAGCCTGCAATTTGAAAACAAAATCAATCCTCTCTGCCATTACATAGTGTAAGATGCTCCACTTTCGTCTACTTGTAGGTATTTTTATTATCATCCACGAATGGAGAATAGCATAGAAGTGTACTAATGACTTTACTAAAATTTGCTTAAATACATTGAAAGAGTTTCGTCATTGTCATCGATCATTAATTAATAAAGTTAACTTGATCTTTAGAGAGTTCTAGATATATTTAAACTCAACTTTATATCAAAATCATACGTGAACTCATAAATTTGTCTATCGTTCATACATGAATTAATTTTCTTCAACGAAAAATATCTGAATAATCAAATAGTAAATGGAGTGTGCCTACATGACAATTACATTGTAGATGCTTGACAAGATAATTATATGAACGATGCATGAACTATCTTGTATATCAACTAAAATATGCATGCTATATTAAAATCATATATTCAAAGTCGACACGTAACGTACAATTCCTTATCAGTTTAGTTAAACCTTCTGATTTAATTGATTTCGTGATCTGATTTAACTTATCATATCAGTTAAGTCCCTGTGGCGTAAATCATTTATAAACGGTTATTTATAAATAGCAATATGACAATATTTCATTCTATTATTTTGAAAAGAAAAATGATAAGAGATAATCTTTGTTTGGTCAAATTTTTTGATTTTTCAATAATATTGTTCGATGAATTCTTGTTATGTGACCATTTGTAAACAACTTTTATCAAACAGGGATCACAAATTTCACGTATTTTATTTAATTATGGTTAATCACCAAACCGTAGGGAGGTCTTCCTCCCCTATGGCAAAAAAAATCCTTCCACATTTTCTATCAATTTCTTTCCATGAAATCACTACTACAGCCTACTACTCAACAACCCAGACTTTCGCCTGTCAATATCTCAACCGATGCAGATTCCCAACTCCCATAATTCACTCAGAAATTGAATCACGGAGTCGACTTCCCCATTTTTTGCGCACCTGATTTCCCCTTTGCTACAAAATGTACTGCAAATCACTATCTCGCCTGAAAATCTTCACCCGCAGCAGCATCTTCGGCCTAGAAGATTTCCCAGATTAATTTCTTGAAGTGATGTTCCACACCCGTCCCTATATAATGCGTTATTCACCGACACCTGCTCTTGATGGTAAACACTTCTTCTACCGGCCACTGATCAACGTCATTGCTTCCAAATCTTCTGCTTCCCAGATTCATAACTGCCCATATCGCCACAATCGATTTCCCCAACTGCTCGATCCACCTACCCAGCAACCTTCCCCGCTGCCAACTGTGGAACCAAAGCCAATCATAACTGTCCATACAGCCACAATCTTTGATTTCACGAGCTCAAACCACCTTACCCGCAACCGTCTCCACAGCCTACTGTGGACCCGACGCTCAACTGTGTACCCTAGCCACTGCATCTGCCTCAATCATCAACTGGCAACTAAGAGGTTCGAAATTTTTTTCCTTGCACACCATGTTTCAGTTGATGTACATTTGTTTTACTTTGGGTTAATTACAGAGTGAATATATTTAATTGTTAATAGTGGGTGATTAATTAATATATGGTACAGCTTAATCTTAACCAATTTGTAGCGAAAAGTTTTGATCTTCATCAGCAGTGTCTAACTGGAAATCGATAGATAGGAGGAAAAAATGGGTTATATTTTGGGATTGTCATGTGAGGCGGGTTGGAAGACTTTGCCCTACGATCGGATCTCACCGCAGGTAAGCGGTATATTAGTATTTAATTATCATTGTGTATTTTTTATACCTTTACACGTGAAGTCAATGCACGTGCCACCAAATAACACGGCATTCTTTCATTTCGGGTCCAAATACTTGTCCGAATTTATCATCCCTCCATCTCCATCTCTTCAGTTTTTATTCTTGTTTTCCCGTAATTTTTACAAACAATAGTTAATTGAGTTATTTTATGGAAGAAAACTCCACAGCCTCCGATCAGAATCAGTGCCAGGCCGATTTCCAAATCCCATTCGATTATTTTGTATCCAAGAAACACAAGGCAATTGAGAGCGGTTGTGTTTTAGGTTTCACTGATTCGTTCGGTAATTTTGTGTACGGAGTCCAGCGTTTATCCCACAAATCAAATGATCATCCACACTGCATAAAGCTTTTTCTCGATGCATCTGGCGATATCCTCTTCTCCATACACCGAGTAAATGTCAGTTATTTGTCTTTAATCAATTCTGGATTTCTAGAATGCTAATTGCTAGAATTAAGTAAAGTTCATTGATTCATTGAGTAAGGAAATAAGTTTTATTTTTTAACCTGGTTCAGATATGATTAGTAGTTATGGTGGATCTGTATGTGTATATAGGTCTAATCCGAAAGAATAGGGGATAATTTGAAGCACAGGCATGTTTGGCAAGACTTCTTCTTCCGCTTCTATCTATCTACTTCTTTAAAAGAGCTTCAAGATAAAGTTAATTTGTGTAAAGATAGAAATTTATTCAAATATGTCGGAAAGCAGCTTCATAGTCTCGTTAGCAATTTTTGACTTTTCCTGCCAAACAGGCCCTAAATGGGATTTTTTTTTGAAATGGGATGGGATTATTTTTATTAATCAAGAGCCTTGTAGCTTTTTTAATGGTGTTGATGTGTGAAAATAATATTTTCAACTACTTTATTGTAAAATTTATTTAATTAAGTATATGCTGTGTAGTCACCTACCTTGTTTATCTAATACCATGTGGCATGTAAAAATGATGCCGTGGAATTTAGAAAATCTTGTGCATTTTCTTTCCAACAAATTGTTGGTTCTTGTAGAAGGGTTCCTGGCAATGTTTTAGGGGAAAAGATAGCATAGAGGAGCAGTTGATATTCAAAGTAGAGAAGACAGTAGATGAATATACAAGAACTGAGTTTAAAATATTACTTTGTGGTGAAAATAATGAAGACTCAAAGACTGAGCTCAAGATGAAAGGTTCCCCTTACAAGAGATCCTGCACCATTTATAAAGGCGATTCCATAGTGGCAGAGGTACTATTCACACATCTTAACACTTCCGAATTATGTTTAGGGCCTGTTTGGGATAGATTTTGAGAAGCCAAAAAGTGCCTCTATCAGTTAGAATAGCTTTTAAGGAAGTTGGCGTGGCTTCCTCGAAGTGCTTTTGGAAATTAGTTTCCAAATTTTCACGAAACTCTTCTAAAAGATGTAAAAGTTAAAGTTGTAACAAACGGAGTTAGTCATGAGAATTATCAAGTATCAGCCATGTGTCTTGGATTTTGGTTTATCTAAAGACTGTTCCTTCATTTTGATGCAGACTAGCCTCATGCATAAGCTCGGGATCAAGAAAATATTCGTTCCGAGGAGCCGATTTCGAGTAACTATATTTCCTGGATGTACTGATCACAGTTTAGCTCTAGTTCTTGTTGTAATATTTTTTGATGGAAGAAAACTCTGGATATGAATGAGTAAACACATTTGTATCCTATTCCTCTCTTCATTTATATGAAATAACTATCCATTTGATCTGATTTGCTTCATTTATATGATTTATTATGCTTTGAAAATGAGTACGAAAAAAGTGATTTTTAAATAGGGACAGCGTGGTGGATAGCTAATCACTCTTGGACTTTTCTTCCACATTTTCTCTCAATTAAACTCGATACACTGTCTGCAACATTTTTACAAGGGAAAAAATAATCGGGAAAAAGTATTTTTTAGGTGAATGATGTAATTTTTAGCAATGTATGATGATTCAGAATAAGATACTATGAATTTGCTTCCCTACCTGTCACGGTAGGGGAGCAAATACCCGTCCCTCACAAGCCACCCCACCCTATGGGTGGGTAGCAGTGTGTCCCACCCCATTTCCCCCCCCCATCCCATCTCACACGGGTAGGAAAGCTCCCCTACTCGTCATGGGTAGGGGAGCAGGGCCGTAAGATACTAATGAGAGCAACAGTAACTATAAGGGTTAGGCGTTTCCAGCAAAACTTATAAGATCAAACCATGTTTGTAATTAGTGAAGGTAGGGCCTATATGATAATAATTTTTTTTTTTTTCCAATTTTTATTTAAATTCATTTTTAATCACACAATTCTACGAGACCTTCATTTTTTACACTTTTCAATCTCATGTTTCCCTAGGGGTGTCAAACGGGCCGAGCCGGCTCGGCCCGTTTGACTGTGGTCCAATATGGGTCCACGGGCCGGCCCATGGGGGAGACGAGCCGGGCCGAGCCGGCTCATCCCCTACGAAGGCGGCCCAAGTCCGGCCCGTGGGCCCGTCTGACCACGGGCCGGACCGTGGGCCGGCTCGTCGGCCCTTTTTTTTTCCCTAACGGTTACGGCTAAATAATTGAACATTAAAAAACCCTCCTCCTTTAATCCGGGCTTGGGACCGGCTACATTTAAATTATTGTAGGCGGAGTTAAAATTGTACATGAACAAAATGTTACGTGTACAATTTTTTTAGTTGAAAGAAACAATTGAAAATACAGAAAAAGAAAAAATTTACTCACCAATACGATTGTTCTCCGAATTTTTCGGCAAGAATTTCACATATCCTATCTTGTTTCCTTTTCTCCGCAAACTGCCAATCCTTTAAACACATTAAGGCCTCCAGTATGTCTTCTTTAAGCCTTGACATATATTCAGATAACACTCTACCACCTGCACTAAAAGCAGCCTCCGATGCTGCAGTTGATACCGGAGGTGCTAGTAGATCTCGTGCAATCATAGAAACAATCGGGTATTGACGCTCTTTTTGTCTCCACCACTTAAGAATGTCAAAATTATTTCTTTCGTCCTCGTCTAACATACTAAGAAGGTCATGTGAGAAATACCTAGTTAACTCTTCTGAAATTTCATCTGAACTATATGTACTGGAAGAACTAGAACCACTGGAAGTGTACTGGAAGTAGAAGTTCCCTTCATAGTCATAAGGTAGGAAAGTAAATCACTGTCTTGATTTTGTATCACATTAGGGGTGGGAGCAGTTCTTCTAACATTTTTACTCGACCTTTGGGCATTGATCTCGTACATTTCACATAAACATTTTTCTAAATCTGTGCATGTTAAAGGGGTTCCAAACGGTCTTGTGACTGTTTGAGGGCTCAAACGGTCACAAGACCGTTTGAGGCCCTCACGGGCCGGCCCTTTTCGGCCCGTGAACACGGGCCGGTCCGTGGTCGGCCCGTTTCGGTCCGCGAACTAGTCTACGAACTTCACGAGCCGAACCCGAACTGTCCAACACTCAAATTTTTAGTCCGGTCCAAGTCCAAGTTCGTTTTTTAACGGGTCGAGCCGAACTTTTAACGAATCGAGCTGAGCCGAACTCACGAACTCTCGAACTGTCCAATCCGTTTGACACCCCTATGTTTCCTCAAGACCTTTTACTCTTCCATTACTAAACAAACAGTCCCATGGTATAATTTCAGAGTTTCATTATTTGAGAATCCAAAATGGTCTTTGCACATTTGTTTTAGTCCACTTCCTTTTTAGATTTTCTCTCACAACATTTCATTCAATTATTTATTAATTGAGCATATAAAGTCCTATTTTTCTTCTTCACCTTATATATTTATAAAAACTAAATAATTAAATAAATTTAAGAATAATGTTATTAGTTAGCATTATCAGTATTCTAAAATGTGTAAAATGTGATTAGACGTGAAGGACAATCTTTAAGTTTTATGAGCTTAGGCGCGAGGTCTAGGCGTAAAAATAAAAATAAAAATAAAAATGTATTCTTATTTTTAATGTTATTTTAAATTTTTGACCATTCTAAAAATTATTTAATAATTAAAATAAAACATATCAATCATGTAAAATTATAAATCATTATATTTACGTAATATTTCATACAAATATCAGTTAAACAATTTTCAGGTTTTTCAATTTTCCTTTGACAACTATTTTGTATGAAATTTTCTGAAGTGTTTTCATTTTTAATTTCTCTATGGGCAAAACCATTTGATATGTTTGATTAGAGGATGGAAAAGGAAAATGAAAATCATTTTTCATGGAAAACATTTTTCCACCTCCATCCAAAGAAAAATATTTTCAAGGATTTCAAGGAAAATTCTCACTTTTTGGCATTGGATGCAAAATAATTTCCATGAAAAATTTGTCAATCAAACACTTGAAAATGGAATTTGATTAGAAAATATTTTCTTTTCCATCTTTTCTCATGCAATCAAACATTAAAGTCAAATAAAATTAAAATAATTTTTAAAAGTAGGGGGGGGATCAAAATGAGTCATTTCGTTCAAGTTCCGCTTAGACATCGCATTTGCGAGCTATTTAGAATACTGAGTAATTGAGCATTACTCAATGAGCAAGAAAAATAAATTTAAATCTAAAAATTAAAAATATGAAAAGTGATCAAAAGTGTCGGTCTATGTTCAAGCGTTCGTAGAAATGAGAATGAGGTGAGTGCGGAATGGGGATGTCAATCCTTGCCCCCGCCTCGTTGAAGATTTACTATCCCTATCCTCGCCACTCCTTGAACGGGGACGGGATACTTTTTTATCCCCGATCCATCCCCATCATTGTTGAGATTCTTTGCCCCGATCGGGGCGAGTCCCATCTAGTTTAGAATTCCCAACCTCATTGTCTTCCTTACTTGTTCGATAAATTTGCAAAAGTGATTTATAAATTATATAATTTCTCAATTCACTTTTTAGTTATACATATTTTTTCTCTAATTTTCAATTAATACTTTTTATCTCAAAATCATAAATAAATCAATTTATAAATCAAATCATTCTTACAAAAGATTAGTTAAATAAAATTACTACTCTTAAAATACGCATCGCGTGGGTGGGTCATCCTGGCTTAGTTGCTATCCTCCGTGCCGGAAATCGCAGCGGTCGACAGTTCAAAAAATCAAAGAGCAGAACATACGCAAATCATCTGTTTAAAATCAATCGTGATAAGTACATAAATTCTAAGCAGAAGAAGAATGGGGAAACCAAAGGGAGAAGCTACAAGAAGCAAGTCTCGCCCCTCTAGCAGCAGGTTCTTTTCTTCAATTTCTTTTTTCCGATTAAGTTCTGGAGTTTTCGGAATTTTAATCAGTAGATTTGATGAAAATTCTGATTATAATTTTGGCAGTTTGGCTGCTTCGCTAGTGCCATCAGGTGCTACCGCCGTAGGTTTCGGTGGCTATGTTGGAAGCTCACGACTCGACTCTTCTCTTGCATCAACGCCTGAAGCCTCCACTTTTCTGGTAATTTTTTTGAAAGAATTATTGCGAATAATTTATTTCCCATCTGTGTAATCATGATTTGACTAATAAGATTAATATGTTCATCCATTGTGGTGGCAAAGAACGATCTTGATGGTGAAATGGCACAACACTTGAAGCGGCTTTCGCGTAAGGATCCTACTACTAAGGTAATGCTCCGTTTTGAGTTGTTACACCCGATTGCTAGGTGTGGCAGGTCGAATGCTTGATGAATTGTAATGCTTAGACACTATCGGATGAAAATTTGCTTGTATCCGTAGTTTTTTCCCTTTTGTTTTTTGTTTCACTCTACTTGATAAAAACATCTAGAGAATAATGTTATTTATCACAAGTAGAGATTGATGCACCCATTCATTGGAGGATGAGGGGGGTGCCTCCTCATTTATCAATGGGAATGTGCCAACTGGATAGAGATCAATCTCAAGATTGAGATAATTAGCATTATTCAAACATCTAATGGCTGCAATGGTGGATCCATAAACTTTGTTCAGTTCGGGTGGATATCAATAAAAAAATTCCAGTTTGGGCGGACTTCAATAAAATAACTGTATTTTTTGAGTCGCAATCCAAAAAATGTAAAAAAAGCTAACATTTTTTTTGTCGAATCCAGCACGGCGGACCTACCTTGCCATGAGGTAGATCCGCCCCAGAATGGCGGGATAAGTATTTCTACTTAAAAATGCTTCCATGAAATCTTTTGCTTGTTTTTTTTAACTCTTTGTATAAATACATCTATGAGGTATGGAAGTTTAAGCTTTTAATTATTTTACGATTTAGGATAAATTATTCTAGGGGGTGAACCTCTAATTTGAGTTGCAAAATGGTTGGATTGATGATACTACTATTTTTATATGTTGGCTAGCTCACTCACTTTTGCTTCATTGACAGCTCAAAGCTTTGACATCGCTATCTCAACTTCTCAAACAGAGAAGTGCAAAGGAAATAGTGCCAATAATTCCTCAATGGGTAAGCTTATCTCCATACTTTCACTTGTTGGTCGATAAAATGAACTAAACTAAGTAAATGTAATGGAATCTTCTTTGAGATCTTTGATTCAAGGAAGTCTTTAGTAGCGTGCTTAGCCAATGGACGAATGACATTTTTTTTTTTTTTTAAGTTTCCAATTACAGTCTTGATTTAGATTTTACGCTGCTTATTTTCCTCGTCTCTGCAAGGCATTCGAGTACAGGAAGCTGCTTCTGGACTACAATAGGGAAGTTCGACGAGCAACTCACGACACTATGACTAATCTTGTCAATGCTGTGGGGTTCGTGCTTTTATCTCTACGATGTATATGCACAATTATTTATGTTAAAATCATGTAGTCTTTGGACTCTTCATGATGTGCCTGGATCATGAGTTGGTAGAGTTACAACCGGTCCTTTTTTTTTTTTTTTTTGAGTACCAGTTCCACAGAATGTCAAGAAGTGTCATATATGCAATGAGCAGGATGCCAGAATAGATTCTTGTCTGTAGCACCTGCTTCCACTTCATGGTTCATAAGCAAAGTATTATCTTTTTAATTAAAAATCTGAGCGCTGCATCTTATAATAAGATATTTTTATTTTTTAATATCATTATTGCTTTCAATATATTTTGCTACAGATGCTAGGTTCTATGTCCACAATATCTTATAGGTTCATCATTTCCAAAATGAGTAATTTTATTGTTTTACTTTTATGTTCATGTAAACTTATTCTTTTTCAATTGAAATTTCTTTAAATCTACTCGTAGATAACATCTTTTACATAATGATAAAGTTCAAAACAATTAGCAATCCCTGTAACCTATAGTTTTCTGGGATTAAAATCTTAAATAAGTTAATGTAGAAAAATTTCCCGAAACCGGAAACACCATGGTTGAAATGAAGTTGGTCAACTGTTTGTTTTAAACTAGAGGTTGTTTTTTTTTCCTTGCAAAATCGCATTTTCCTGCTTCTATTTTCTCTCATGCAGATTTTGATCGACTTGGCCTTAAATTTCTTATTAGGATGTTGGTATAGGTTTTATTTTCATCTAATTGAACCAAATTTGATGCTCCTGTTAGCCCTTTTCAACTTAATTTGATGAGTATGCTACACAAACGCACACGTGTATATTGATAAATATGTAAATGCTAAGCACTTCTTTTAACACTATTTTGAATTGAAAATATATATGGTACATATAGTATTTTTCTTACGTATTTGTTATTATTTTCATATTGCAGGAGAGATTTGGCTCCACATCTAAAGCCTTTGATAGGGCCATGGTGGTTTTCTCAGTTCGATTCAGTTTATGAAGTTTCTCAAACTGCAAAGAGATCATTTCAGGTTTGCTTTTGTTTCTTTGAATGATGATAGCATCTGCATGATGGTTTCTATATTCTTTATCATTCCTGTGATACATTAATAAAATCTTTCTCATAGAAAAAGGAATAGCATTTGATTTGTGCTGCATTTTTTTATGATTAAGTGAACTTCCATACAGATAACATGCCATAAAGCAATTAAATGATGGTCTAGTCATATTTTTAACTTCTTTGTTTCATGTAAACCCTACAGCACATTATTGAAAAAAAAAAACGAGACAGCCTTGCCAACAGAATGAAACCGAGATCTCAGATTTTTCTCTTGAAATAATTGGGGAAGGTGTTCTGAAAGATCGATAATCTCATGTAATGGATCATGGATGAAATAACTACTCAGATAGGAGATAAATAGAGTATACCATCACTGAAAATCTCTGAATTTGACATACCAAAGTTAAATAAAATCTAATTGCTCCTTTAAGTCTTCTTGAATTTCCTAGTGTCATTTAAAAGAGAATTATGAAAAACTTGTATGCAACTATTGCAAGCACATGTGCTTTCAATGCTGTTTAGAGTCAGATTTAGTTCCCTAGTGAAATGAATAAATGATGGAGATCGTTAGGCGATTTAATGTGACTGGGTTTGAAGGGGATGGCTTTCTGGAAATGATTTATTAATGGTGTTGGCAGGACCAGTCACTGAGGAGAGATTCTTCTATCATTTTCACTTTTCAGTTAGAAGCAGATAATTTGTTATATTCTTTATACTTTATTTCGGTGTAGACAGCAGTATTGGATGGTATCTCAATGTCTCAGTTTATTGCATGCGGTATATGTTATGACCTCTGTTTTGTTTTGTTTTTTTTTCCCCTTCTCATTTGATATTATTGATATTAATGGTATTATTTTTCATTTTTTCGTATGTTTTCCAAAAAGTTTATACATTTTTGAGCCTCCGTTTGGTAAACTCCAAATCACTTTTCAACCACACACACTTCCCCAACCCACATTTCAGCCACATATTTTATCTCGAAACATCACATTTTTTGTTAATTTTACCGAACAGAGGCTTGTTCCACAAATAGGCATTTGCAATTGTAAGTTTTATCTAATTTTATAACTTATTATGCTCTACGATGGGACAGACGGCTTTTCCAGCACAGGAGAAAAGGCTAGATGCCTTAATGTTATACGCAGCTGAAATATTTATGTATATAGAAGAAAATCTGAAGCTTACCCCGCAAAGTATGTCAGATAAAACAATAGCATCTGATGAATTGGAAGAGATGCATCAACAGGTGATAATTGAGGGTTATTATACTGTTTGAATTATGAATTATTCTATTTGAACAATGCCCTTGACAATGAGCTTGACAAAAGCTCTCACTTCAATACAATAAACAAGAACGAGTCACCAGGATTTTTGCATGATCATTGAATTTCTCTAATGGATTTGTCTCTGAAAATTCAGCAAAGTAATCAATGTTTTCGTTTCATACTTGCCCTTTCTTTTCACCCCTTGAAATGTTTTATGCTGATAGTATCTTAATTTTCTTGTTTAGTATATTAATTTTCTTGTTTTAATATTCCAAAAATCCTTACATTAATTTAAATCCGTATGTTAACACTTTTTCTTCAGATCTGTTGTCTTATCATATCCTTATATTTCCTTTTGATTTTCCCTATGAGGTTATCTTATCCTCTTCCTGTGTTATATTGCTTTTATTTAATTTTTAATTGGTTTCAGGTAGTTTCCTCATCATTACTGGCATTGGCAACACTGCTTGATGTTTTTGTATCCGGGCAATTTGAAAGTTCTGATTCGGACAATGTCATAGGTGAATCAAAGCATGCTGTGAAAGCCAGGGCATTGACTGTGGCTGTTTCTAGTGCGGAGAAGTTGTTCTTTACTCATAAATATTTTCTAGACTTTCTAAAGTCTCAAAGCCCGGCAATCCGTTCAGCTACATATTCAGTGCTGAGGAGTTGCATAAAAAACATACCTGATGTTGTAAATAAAGGTGATATGAAAAGTCTAGCCGTGACCATACTTGGTGCTTTCCAGGAAAGGAATCCAGCATGCCATTCAGCAATGTGGCAAACAGTGCTAATGTTAGCTAGAAAACATTCAGACAGTTGGACTACCGTGAATGTTCAAAAAATAATTTTAAGTCGGTTATGGGAATTTCTGAAGAACGGGTGTTTTGGATCTCAGCAAGTGTCTTACCCAGCTCTAGTTTTATTTTTAGATTCAGTTCCTCCAAAAGCAATTGTAGGAGAGAAATTCATCCTTCAATTTTTCCAGAATTTGTGGGCAGGGAGAAAGTTGTCTTTCTTTTCTAACAGGGATCAACTGGCGTTTTTCACGGGATTCGAAGAATGTTTCCCTTGGGCTTTAGAAAATGCTTCTAGGTATGAGTTCCTTGAGTTAGACTGGTATATTCTACACAGACGCATGTACATACACAGTTATTTCGGATACTTTTTTTTTTTGCTTAAATCTTTTTTTTTGGTTATTGTAATGGCTACTTTTGCTCCTTTTTGATATCAGATATTGTGATGGAGTAGACGCCATTTATAGTTTCCAGCGTACTCTGGTTGATAAGATAGTAATAGGTCTTCTGTGGCATGAGTACCTACTGGCAACCAGCTCAAAATATCAGGACACATTTTTCTCTGAAACTACTTTAGCTTCATCAAAGAGTAGTACCGAACCTGTTGATAAGGAGTCAAGGGAAACACTTAATATCAAATATCCAGTAGATTATGTGGAAAATCTTGGAAAATGCATCATCAGAGTCCTTTCAGGGATCCATCGCCTGGAGCATGATCTGCTTTTGGTTTTCTGTTCAATATTTCAAGGGAATTGTCTGGATATGTTTCAGAAAACAGAGTGCTCTTCTCAAAGTGCAGAATGGGCTGTCAAATTTTTATTTTTACTGGACGAACATGCTGTACAGAAGGGTGAATCATGGCCCTTGGTTAACTTATTGGGGCCCACGTTGAAAGAGTCTTTCTCAGTCATTGAAACATTTGTAAGTTAAGCAAGCAACTTTTATGCTCTTACCATAGTTAACAAAAATGATTTAGGCGTTAACATTTTGTTTATCGTATACTTAGCTCAATAACTAGGAGTTTTGATTTGAGGTTATTTGGTTATTTGGTTATGATAGTAATGTTAAGAGATCTACAATTCTGACATCTGTTTACAAACTAAATTATCAACATGATCCACATCTATAATAAAATGCTACTGGGGTTAAAACTATTTCTCCGTGTTTGTTCTGTTTTTATTTATGAAATGACGTGAAGAGCACATATGAGCTATAGAAATTTTTGTGTTTTGGTTGGTTGGGGTTTTTGATTGTAAGTGAATATCTTTGTGCATTGGCCAAAGAACTTCTATAGCATGACTTTTGGTTGTTGATTTTGCCTACTTAATTTTAAAGGACATTGTAAATGTGAAAAGAACTTCTATAGCATATGACTTTTGGTTGACACTTAGTTTTTTCGACAATTAACTAAGGCTGTGTTCATCTGGAACATGGGCTTTATATGCTTGAAGCATCCATTTTGATTTCACATGCTCCTGTGTTGTTTACTATCAAATTCAAGAATTTTTTAGCTATAAAACTATAGTTCCTCATGGCAAAAGAAAATTCATTATAAACCTTGCAATTAGGAGTAAACAGAAGATTAGTAGCTTTCACATGCATGAGATATAATGATCTAACACAATGCTTGATTCTTAATTCCATGTTTGCTTGATGTGGTCTGTCCATTTGAAGTGCCTTCGACCCTTGCGTTTGGTATTTTTCTTCTGAAAGTGTCTTATTCTGCAATCGTTGTTGCTCGAATATATAACTTTCCTCTAAATTTGAAATGATACACTCGTCAGGCAATGGCTAACCTCAGTGAAAAAAGGAGTAGATTTACCAGTCAATAGCAATCCATTTCAGTACGGAACTAAACTATAAATAGTATGAATTCCATGGTGCTATGTTAACTTTGTTCTACTAATCTTAGTTCTGTGTCTGATATCACTTTTTTATCATCTCATGTCAATTTTGCTACCAGAATGAATTCATAAATTATATCAACAATGGTTTGCTAGCCTTTAGTTGTTTCGTTTACATAATGTGATTGAGCTGTGCAGTTGTGAAATGTTTCTTTGCTTGCATCTCAAAAAAATAAAAATAAAAATAATAAATAAATAGGGATCTCTTTTTCTCCTGCTCTTAATATATCATCAAGTTGTTTTCCCAGTCTTATGTCAGGAATGTTAAAAGTTTGCTATTCATTACATCTTTGTATTAACTATTTTTGTTCTGTTCACACCAGGAATCACCAGATTCAGTGAGACTTATTGTGGTTGCTGTTTCGGTATTTGGGCCTCGAAAGATTATTCAAGAACTTGTGTCCGTTGATTTGGGGACTCAAGAGTTTTTGCAATATTTTAACGAGAGGATTATTCCCTTGTGCTTGAGAAAAGTTGGTGCCTCTAATGCATCTCGATTAGACCTCTTGCTGGCGTTACTCGGTGAGGAGTGCTTCTCAGAGCAGTGGAATGCCATCCTCACATATTTAATAAATTCAGAACAAGTGGGTGTTACTCCTGGAACTGTGGATAGCAACAAAATATCTATCTTGGCTATGTTGATAGAGAAGGTTAGGGAGAGAACTAGAAAGCATACTCATCTGGAAGGATCACACTCATACGAATGGCAACATGAGCTTCTAGATTCAGCCGCTCTCTCTATTATCCATTCTTTTCCTCCATTTAGGAATTCTGATGCTCACTTTTTATGGTAAGTAAATAGTGATATCCTGAAATATTTGCCAGTCATTTATAACTGTTCAGTATTCAATGCAGACTACATCTGATCCTCATAGACATGGATAATTTGTCAGTCATTTATCTTGAAGTCTCTAATCATTAGTCTATTTTTAAACTTCAATATATATATGTAGACTTTGAAAAAGGTTGTGCGCGCACAAGCACCATATTAAAAAAAGCTCAACTCAACTGCAGATGGTTGGCAGACTAACAGCTCATTGAAGTATTGAACATATTTGGGCTGGATTGCCAGTATATATAGCTTTTAGACATATAGCATTGTAAATGAAAATAGTCACTAGTTGAATTAGAAGAATGATAAGATATTAGATGCTTTTGCAGAAAATTCACCCACTTCTAAAAATTGACCTTAGTTTCGTTTTAAGATAGTCTTTTTCCCTTCAGTTTTTTGTGGCTTCAATTTCGTTCAGTCTGCATTTTTCTTCTTTGGACTGTTAACTTGCTTCCTATAGAACAGAAATACGAATCCACGACCAATTTGTTGATGATTTTTGGTGGTAAACTATCTGAATCCTTTATTCGATGGAGATTATACAAGTAATCTGTGCATCTCCCTCACATTCATCCCTGAACACTCTATTCTGTAATTGAGCACTTCAATCTTCTAGTAGTTTGCATAAATTTTCTTGTTTGTATGTGTAAAACTCTTACCTTCTTTCTTCGTTTCATCTTATGTGGCAGTGCCGTTCTTGGCAGTGGAGTAGAAGATGATAAAATTTCCTTCTTATCAAGAAACACGTCAGTTCTTATATATGAAGAAATATTTCAAATTCTGATGACTTTCATGCTGGATTCCAGTTTTGTCTGGGTTAAGAATGTATGTTCTTTGTTAAGTAATGGGAGAAATTCTTCTTCCCTGGGATTTGAATCTTCTACTAGTATGCTTGAGATGGCTCATTTTGCCCTGGATGTTCTAAATGGTAGTTTCTTTTGTCTGAAGACTATTAATGATGAAACCGAGTTAATTGCAGGTATATTAGCTGCTATATTTATCATTGACTGGGAATGTAACATGTTAACTATTACCAAGGATGAACTTGATGAAAAGCAGATGGGAGAAATTGAGGCCAGGTTGACATTCTGTAAGGCTATCCATGTTTTTCGTGGCAAGATATGTAATCAGTTCTTTAAAAGTCTCAGCATAAATAACCGAAACAGCCTGGGAACTGTTTTGGTTGAGTCAGTAAAATGCATTATATCTATGGAAACTAAATTAGATTCTGATAGAATCATATTATTATGCTGCCAATGGATGGGAGACGTTTTTGAATATTTCTGTAAAGACCAACTTGAGGAACAGAAGTTGTTGGAGCAGTTCCTGACGAAGAATGATTGGTGGCCGTTGTGGATCACGCCCGATAATCGTTTAAGATCCAGCTTCAAAGCTGAAAATGGTTCTCTCTATGTGAGTTTTACTTGTGTCATTGTTACTTTTTCTAACAATTTTTTTTTTTTTTTTTGATTTATTTCTTTTCCAGCCAGAAGTTTTTAACATTCCACTCAATCACCACATTCCTATGTCATTTTATTTCGCACTTTATTTTGGGATTTCTGACTATCTGCCATTCTCATCTGTCTCAAAAAAATGAAGCTTTTAGTGGAAACTGAAATCCTTGAGTCCTTTTAGATGGTATCTTCAGATATGCACTTAATTGGCTGACTGATGATCCAACAATCTTGGGGCATGGAATCACGTTTGTCTTTACCTACTCTATAGTCTATACGTTCTTTTCTTTAGCAATATGTTCTCTCTTAATCATGTCAAAATTAGCCATTTTATTGCCGGTATAGCTTACTCAGTAAATTCATGGGAAAGTCATAGATAGTTTTTGTAGAATGCATGATTTCTTATACTTAATTGAACATTTCACCAAATTTAATCTGGAAATAGCCATGTATTGGTCATATAGCTAAGAAATCTCGTGGTACTGATGATGATCAGTTGTTTCACTTATATGGTTTAAGTCCCTGTATCTTCAGTCATATATTCCCAAACTAATTGTATTATTGTATGTTTGGGACTTAAGAGGTATAAGCACTCCCAAATATTCACCGAAGCCGTTTATGGGCACGTGCATATATTATATTAACATGGATACAACTGATAGAATCATAGAAGCTAACTTTTACAAATACAATTTTATTTGCAGGCATCAAAAAACACCCTGTTTGTTGCTTTAGTTGACAAACTAATATCCGAAATTGGATTTGCACGAGTTATTGCTGCTTCTACCTCTCCATCTTTAACTGGGGAGTGTATTACAGGCCTAACAACGAATAATCAGTATTCTTCTCGAGCCTGGCTTGCTGCTGAAATTTTATGTACATGGAAATGGCTTGGTGGTAGTGCTCTGCACTCTTTTCTGCCTTCTCTCAGTGAATATGTGAAGCATTCTTCTGAAAACTGCCTTCTGGATTCTATCATTGGCATTCTGCTTGACGGTGCTCTTGTCCAGGGAGCTGGTAGTGGGTTAAGTCTCTTATGGCCTGCTTCATACGATGAGGTGCAGGGCATTGAGGAACCCTTTTTGAGAGCTCTTGTATCATTACTGTTGACTCTTTTTCAAGATGATATATGGGGGAAGGACAAAGCTGTATCACTCTTTAATGTGGTTCTAGATAAGCTATACATTGGTGATACAGCGAACTTGAATTGTTTGAGGATTCTTTCTTCTGTTATGAGCATACTTATAAGACCCTTAAGCATCAGATTGGTAGACTCCAGTGCCAGTGATGAGTGTGATTATTCCAGCCAAAGCAAATTTCATGATTCAACAGTAGACTGGCTAGAGAAAACTATATCTTTCCCTCCATTAAATGCATGGCAAACTGGAGAAGGTAAATGCAAGCCCCCATTAGTTTTTATTAATTTACTGGGCACTCATAATTAAATTATCAATTTTTTGGCGTTCTCGTGATTATATATGATTATTTAATAATAATCATAAAGGGAAATGAATTGTAGTTTTCCACAGCTTTATAGCTTGAAGCTAAGGCATATATCCATTTTTGCGCATCTAATGGGTAAAATATCGTAATGTGCCACCATGTTGTTGTTGCAGTTCATTCTTGTTTTCCAACATTCTGGCTTTGCTGTTTTAACAATTTGACTTCTTCTTCCAGATATGCAGGATTTCTTTCAGTTGGTTATATCCTGTTTCCCTATTAAAGCTACAAAACAATTGCAAGGGCTAAAACCAGAGAGAGATATCAGTCCTGTGGAGAAAGAACTTCTGTACAAGTTATTTGAGAAGCAGAGACAACATGCTGGTGCATTAGCTGTTGTAAACAAGCTGCCACTGGTTCAGAATTTGTTGTCAAAGTTAGTGGTTGTTTCAGTTGCTTATTGCTGGGAAGAATTCAATGAAGATGATTGGAATTTTGTTCTAATTCGGTCAAGATTTTGGATTGAGTCAACTGTTGTCATGATGGAGGAAGTTGCTGAAAATGTGAATGATGCAGTGGCAAACAGTTCTAGTTCCAATGATATGACAGACACTCTACAGAAGCTTATGATTGCTGTTTCAACCACAGACACTTTTCCCATAAAACTTGCAACAAATGCACTTATTGCCTTCTCTCTGTTTTGTGGCCTCTTGGGACTCCAAAAGAAAGAGCATGCTGAAAATTTAAACCCTTTGGGGATTGAGAGGTGGGAGGTCATGAAGGATCGAATTCTAGAGGGTATCCTTCGTTTATTTTTCTGTACTGGTGTTGCTGAGGCCATTGCAAATTCATATTGCCATGAGGCTTCATCTGTGGTTGCGTCATCTCGCCTGGATCATCCTCACTTCTGGGAGTTAGTAGCTTCAAGAGCTGTTGAGTCTAGTTCACATGCAAGAGACAAAGCTGTGAAATCGATAGAGATTTGGGATCTAAGTAAAGGGCCCATCAGCTCTTTGTATGCTTTACTCTTTTCTTGCAAACCGCTTCCTCCTCTGCAGTTTGCGGCGTTTGTTATTCTTTCAACCGAACCTGTGATGCACTCAGCTTTTAAATGTGACACTTCTAGTTTGGTGAAGGGTGATGTGTCTAACAACGAGGATTCTCACAATCCTGGTATTTCTTCCGAAGGAAATGTTCAAATGAGGGAAGAAATTTCTTATATGCTTGAAAAGTTTCCGGAGGAGGTTTTTGAATTGGATTTAGTAGCAAATGAACGGGTAGGTAATAGGTTTAACTGTGAGCATTCATTTTCTTCTCCCTGCTCCTTTGTGATGTCTTAATATTTTGGAAACTCTAGGAGTAGGTAACATTGCATAACAATGATGTTGATGGCTGGGTTTAATTTTATGTAACATTACCTCATAGGGTGTTTTGTCTTTTTTAAACTTACAGGTGAACGTATTTCTTGCTTGGTCTTTGTTTCTGTCACATCTAGGATCCTTGCCATCAACTTCGTCTGAAAGAGAGAGAATGGTTCAGTATGTACAAGACTCCACAAATTCAGTAATACTGGATTGCCTTCTCCAACACATTCAATTGGAATTGTTCGTGGTGCCAGGCTCAAGAAGGAAAGATGTAGAACTTCCAGCAACAGTATCCGAAGCAGCCACAGCTGCTACACGTGCCATCAGGACCAGATCAGTATTGTTTTGCATAGAGTCGCTTTGGCCTGTTGGAACAGAGAAAATGGCCTCACTTGCAGGTGGAATATTTGGTTTGATGCTTCACTTTCTTCCTGCCTATGTTCGAGGATGGTTTAGTGACATACGAAATCGTTCCGCTTCATCTTCTGTTGAATCTTTCACGAAAGCATGGTGTAGCCCAACACTTGTTACAAATGAATTATCTCAGGTGTGTATGACATGATACCTGTTGCTGTTGATTCCAGTCAATTCCAGATTGATTATTATTATTATTATTATACTATGTAAAAAATCTTTCATGGAAACAGCCTCCCTGCTTACAAGGGTAAGCTTCATGAATATAATCCACCGTCATCCCATAATGTCTTGAGCATTGTGCATTAGGTATCCTCTATATGTAGAAATAGGTAGATGAAAAGCCTGATAGAGATAAATGTGCTCCTTAAATATCACGTGAGATTATATATGTTCGTTTCAATCCTTCACTATCTTCAGTGATATTTTCTTCCAAGTTTCGCATTAAGGATACTTGATGTGATCACAGCATAAAACCGAAGCTTATTTTTCTCAATGCAGATCAAGAAAGCCAGTTTTGCTGATGAAAATTTCTCGATTAGTGTGAGAAAATCAGCTAATGAGGTTGTGGCCACCTATTCCAAGGATGAAACGGGAATAGATCTAGTTATTCGTCTTCCTCCATCTTACCCTCTGAGACCTGTAGATGTAGATTGTACCAGGAGCCTTGGCATTAGTGAGTTGAAGCAGAGAAAATGGTTGATGTCAATGAAGTCGTTTGTTTGTAATCAGGTATAACTGACAAACTCTGTGCTCTTCTCTATGTACACATTATTTGCCACATGCAATTCGAGAATTTATGATCAATTGTTTATGTTTTACTCGTTATATGTGGGCATCACGGGTTAACTTTGATATTAGTTGATGTATCTGGTTCTTGTCCTCCATCCCAGATCGATCTTCTGGGATTCCCCCTTAACCACCCAACCCTCCTACACCCCCCCCCCCTCCCCCAAAACGAAATCGGAAATTGTCCTATATCAAATTTATAGTCCCTCATTATATTGAAGTGCATTGAAGTTTTACTACATTGATACGAAGTCCCATATACTTTCATTAAGTGGATCATTTCTTGATATAAAATCTTTGTGAAGTAAACGGTTGTGTTGCACTGTCGAACCACCAGACAATATGGAGTTAAAAGGCCAAAATAATTCATTTTAGCCCTTACCAAAAATAAAATAAAAAAATAGAGGATTCTTGGACTAAAGCTTAGCTATTAGAATGAGCTATTATCTATTATTTAAATAGTCTTTAACATACCACCTCACGTGTAGTTGGTCTCATTTTTTTCTATTCAAAGCTTGACACGTGCACAATATCATTAAAAGTGATTTGATTTCACAACCTTTGCATGCTCTGATTCCATGCATGACCTTGGTTTTCTTTTTGAAAGGTCTATTTGGTTTAAGAGTAGTTTAATCTATTATATGCTAGGTTGCGTTTATATCTAACCAATGTGAGATTTTACTCTTGACATGGCCACTAAAGATGGTGGCTCATTAGGTAACACTAATCCTGGAATCGATTGCTTTTTGGTGCTTTAAAGGGATTGAATTATTTCTTTGGAACTTTTTTGGTTCTAAATATCATTTTGAACCACTTCATCTAAAAACTTAAGCTTTTTATTAGAGAGGACCACATTTACATCATTTAAAAATAGTCTTCTACTTGTATTAATCTGGGGGAAAAGTGCAAGTGCAAGATCTTTTTGGTGGTGGAATATTTATTGTTGAACATGTCTGATTTCATTTTTTGTTATTCATACTTGAGAAAATTTTGGCCTTACTGCAAACATTGATTAGTTATGAACTTCAGGATCCTTCCATATGCCAAGAAATATTCAGCATTGTTTACATGTTTTTTACTTTGAACATTTCCGTTTTGAAATATGAGGTTGATAATGAGTGTGAATGGTACAGAATGGAGCCTTAGCTGAAGCAATACGGATATGGAAGAGCAATTTTGACAAAGAATTTGAAGGTGTTGAGGAGTGCCCTATCTGTTATAGTGTAATCCACACTGCCAACCATAGCTTGCCTCGCCTTGCTTGCAAGACCTGCAAGCATAAATTCCATTCTGCCTGCCTTTATAAGTGGTTTTCAACTTCTCACAAATCAACCTGTCCACTGTGCCAATCTCCCTTTTGATCTCAGAAAATAAATTCATCACTTACATTTAATGCGCTGTGGTTTCAAAGAAGCATAACCTCAGGTACTTTATATTTATTGACTCAATTTTATGAATGCAAAGGCCACTGATTTCAAGCATCCAAACTTTAAAGTGCATAAAACATGCCCCCCCCCCCCCCCCCCCCCAACACACACTCTCCCCCGTTTCTGTGAATACGAGTTGCATCATACCTTCTGGGATGACGTTCTTGGTTAAAATTGCCTGAGCTTGCTTTGAGGAGACTTGTCAAGCTCTAGGAAATCCTGGTGCCATTTTTGTGACACGTTGACATGGTAAGTCTGCTTATTTCATTATATTGTGCTTGAGTTTTCCAATAGGGATGTTTCTGTCTATGATGCACAGATATGGACACGTGTTCGATATGCCGACATGCGATTTAAAAAAAAAAAAAATTACTGACATGACACATCGGCGGACATGTTGACTAAATTTTTTTAACATTCTTCATTTATATAGTATAAATTTAATTTTATATTGTTATTATATTTTCTTGTTGAAATCTTTTAAATATGAGTATACATTTTTATTTAATAATAACCGACACAAAATGCACAAAAATTGGCATCAAACTCTTTTTTTCGCAAGAGACCATGCACCATTGTTCTATTTTTCAGGGGGTTTAGATGTTGGGTTTTGCATGGTTAGATTAGGGAACCAGATTATTTCTACTATCCTATAGGCTATACCCAAGACGATTGATTACTTTTTTCCTGTACTGCCTCTATCCATCCTCGTATTTTCCTGTCGAATTTTGTTTCCCCTGGGAGGAGGATTGGGTTTTGCAGTTGGAAGTGGTAATTCAATGAACCGAGTACAAATAAACCTAGGCACGTGTACCACCAGGGTTGGCAGTTTCAAGCTGTTCGTGTAACATCCAAAAACTATATATAAAGTGAAAATAAATGGTTGACACCATTTTATGCAATAGGAATTCACCTTTTTGCATATTGTATATATTTTCTGTTAATAATAGAATCCTTATGATGTTGTGTTGCTGAAAATTTAGGTCTTGCTTGTGGAACTCAGGTCAGAGCTTTATACAGAAGATGATCAGAAGTTTTTTTTGAAGATATTAAGGATATGCTCATATCTGCCAATAGTTTTAAAATGTCGTGTGTGAGAACACAAGATTGCGTGTACCAATACAAATCCATATGCATTCAGAACTTTTTTTTTCCCCCCGAGGAACGCATTCAGAATATTTTAGTGCAGTTTGGTCCATAATCTCTCTTTTTGTCAACTAAAGTCTGTTATAATTGTAATTTTAATCCTTGATCTTTTAATTTGTATTAAGTTTGTCAATATTCTCAGAATTATGTTACGGTAATTTTTTTTATTTTATATTTTTAATCAAAGAATGTGATTTTTTAGATAAAATATGTGATTTAAAAGTGGTTTGAAAAATGTATATATAAAAAAAAAGTGTTGTTTTATAATTTATAAACAAGTTCACAAAACGGAGGTAATTGATGATTTTGTTGCTACCTCCCAATCTTTCCTGTCATCCTTTTCTGGATTTTGCATGTGTGGTAGGGTTGAAATCTAGAATTTAATTTGAGTCAAGATCAACAATTTGTTTTCATCTCATCAAACGATGACTTTCTTTATCGGCTTGTGAGAGTAGCTTAACTCGAAGGAAAAGGCTTCATTGACATAATATTACGAAGTAGGACCTTTTCACTTAGGGTGTGTTTGATAGAAGATGGAAAAGGAAATGGAAAATATTTTCCTTTTCCATCTAAATTTTCCTATATCAATCCATAAGAAAATATTTTCTTGAAAATTGGTAAAAACAAGCTTTAATTGATTGTACCAATCAAATTTTTTTCAGAATTATTCAAATTGTGACGCATCATCTTTTTTTTTTATAAGGAGAAATGAGAGAAACAAAATCAGTATGACGCATGTTTTGAGCGACTCGAGATCCTAGATCTTGTGATACGATCCTACCACGTAAATTATTAGACCATCCTACTGAATCTTCTCTCTCTCAAAAAAAAATAAATAAATAAATAAAATAAGAAATAGACAATTACTACAAATGGTAATACCATACCTGTACCAGGTTGTACAATGGAATATGTACTGCCTTATTTATTCCCTTCCCCAATTTAATAATTTTATTTATAAATAAAGAATTTAAATTTTTTAAAATAAAATATCTAATTGAAAAGTAATTTAAAAAATCATGCGTGGTTAAAAGTGATTTGAAGATAACTTGTTTATAAATAATTTTATCAAATACTTGGTCAGAGAGGGGTGGAAGTTCCACCAATTTCCCAAATTGTCCCTTTCACGAATTAAAATAACTCTTATCTTTTCTTATTTATTATTCCATTATATTAGCATATCGAGCATACTAATAAAGGTTAGTTTTGTAATTTTATTGCGTCGTCTTCCTTACTTTCCTCAAATAGAAACTACCACAGTCAAGGAACTGGTTTCCGTTTAAACAGTTGGAAACGTGAATCTTAGAACAAGTTTATAGCAGCTTTCACATGAGCTTACATTTGTTTTCCTGTTTACCGAGATCTAAAGGTTACTTACAAAACAAACATCTGAAGCATCAATTGCTGGCTTTCGAGATTTCTTTTTTTTTTTTTGGTTGTTGTTCAAATTAATTCAAGTTTCCAAACGCGTCTTTCCAAGAATAACATGTTTTACAGCTTCCATTTCTTCCCCTCGACCGGTGTGGTCTATAATCCATAATGGCACTGCAGTAATTACTAACGGTTTCTTTCTATGGACTCGATAAACATGACTTATTGTGACACAAGGACGAACTCAGTATGTTGCGAGCTACAAGAGTTGTTTACGAACAAATGAAATTATATTCTTCAGACACGCCTTATGCTAGCCAATGCTACAACTCCAATATCAGTAAATGGACACATGGACGAATCGAGTGTGTTGTGTTGCAAATGATCATGCTTATTGTAGTGATGATAATATTGTTTAGTTTATAAACTAGTTTATTTATGATTTTGAGATAAAAAATAGTAGTTAAAAATTAGAAACAAAAAATGAGTGTAGTTAAAAAGCTGTTTGAAAAATTGTGTAGTTTATAAACTATAAACCAGTTTATTTGTTTACAAAACATATTCATCGATCTAAACTTTGTTTAATAACTTATTTATAAACAAATTTATAAATAATATATTTCCTCACACTACTTTTCATACACACATTTTCTAAATCACTTTTTAACAACTCAATATGCTCAAAAAACACTTATTCTTTTATTTATATTATACACAAAAAACTTTTATCAAATAGAGCTTAAGAATGTATCTACTTTTTATAAAACGACATCTTATTTGTGTACTCCCTGCTTTAGTGCTCTTCTATACATTATATATACTCTACAAATTATATACAAGTCTCTATTTGATAAAATATTTTATATTTATAAATAAATAATATGATGTTTTCAAGTGTGAGTGATTAAAAAACGATTTGAAAAATGTGTTGTTTAAAACCAAACTGATACACTTGTATTAAAAAAATAGTACTAGATATATAAAATTAACATCGAAACACATTGGTCGACATTAATTCAATGTAAATTTCTATTATATGGTGTTGTTGGAATAATAAAATGGAAAAAAATTAATGGAAAAAAGAAAATATATTATAAAATTTATTAATTGTCTTGTCTACCAGCTTGCTATTAGTTTTATTTAAAAAAAAAAAATTGTTATTTGTCTAGATATTAGAAGATCATCGATCTATGTAAGATGGTAAGAGTGGATTATCGTCACATTATTACAAAGATCGACAATCATCAAGACTTTAGATAAATATTATTCTTAAAAAATGGACAACTCCGACCGTAATTTAGTTAAATTTAGAAGTAGGATCAAATAAAATAAAATAAAAAAAGGGAACCTAGTGCAATAATTTAAAAATCAATAAAATAAAACTATAAAGTGAGCTTGACCCTAAAAAATGAAATTTGACCTAAATCACGTTGGTTAATGGAGTTTGAATGAGAATATGTTGATTAGTCGCAAACCTGCCTCAATCAAGTCCGGCAAAGGTGGTGCTTGAGGGGCGTCACACAATCGTCATCAATCCAACATATTTGACCAGTCAACAACTGAACTTTCTGGAAGCAATTTCAACATTTCGGATAATACAACCATACATTTTATATCATTGTTATCTTCAAATTTAACGGTAACGGGTAACTCCTTTTACGGGAAAATCAAACTTCCTTCGAAGAATTTATAAAAAACACATTTTAAATCATATATATTTTTTCTTTTCAATTTTTAACCACAAATCGCACCTAAATAATATAAAAAAAATAAAATAATAATAATAATCTTACAAGGGGGCCACCGAACGGTAAATAAAATACTACTAAAATATGACAAACTTAAAGCATGTGTTATAATACTAAAATATGACAAACTTAAAGCATGTGTTGTGGGTCGTGTGAATTTGATAGTTTATAAGACTTGTTTGATACGACCATTTTTTCCCGTATTTATCTTCAAATTCATTTTGAATCATACATTTTTATGAAATACATCACTTTTTGTGAGGGCAGACGCAAACTTTCTGTAGCACTAAGACACAAATGGACTTGTGTTTTTTGTGATGGCCTTTACAAGGGTTTGGGGGCAGGGCCTCCAAATTTTTTCCCTAAAAAAGATCGAAAAATGAAAAAGTACTTGAAATTTTATTACAATTGTTCTTTATACATTTTCATACTTTAATAACGTTCCATAATCACATTATTTTTGACATTGTCAAATACATCATTCTCTATATATACAATTAAATTATCATTCAACAATTGATCTCCGAGGCAATTACGCAGATGATTCTTGACATAAGTCATTGCAGAAAATGAACTTAATGTCACAAGTTTGTACACTAATGGATGCACTTCATTTTTTTTTTTTTTGGCAATCAACTTCTTTGCAAGATCACCAAGGCCACGTAATCCTCCAAAATTTTCGTCAGTGCGCATGTCAATAATATATGCATCCAACTGATCATCAAGTTCCAAAATATCTATAGCGCCAAAATCTATCGAATAATACTCACATAGTTGAAACAATTTGTTCTTCTCAAAAGTAGCAAATAAATTATTTGGAGATAAACATGCAACACAAATAAATAAGTCACTATTTACTTCAGAAAAATGATCATTCAGTTCTTGAAGTTACATATCAATGATGACATAAAATATTTCCACACGGAAGTGATCCGTGACACGTCTTGAACGTAGTGATGTTAACTTGAGATTTTCAGGAGCATTCGTTAAAGGAACAACCATAATCTCAACATTATGATCACACAATCAATGCAATAATTCAAGAAAATTACCCTCGATTGTTGGAATCTTCAGATTCATCATGATCACGACAGGCCAGTCCTTGTCGTAGAAGAAATCGAATACCGAGTGTCGCATTCAAACGAATTCGATACTCTTGTCAAACTTGATGTGATTGCTTATTAAGACAAAATCGAATGCCAGTGCTTCGGTTCTTGAATGACATATTTGACCCGAGCTTGATTGTGTGCACTACTTGATTTTGCAATATGTGTTCTAAGCAAATCTTTCTTCTTCCAATTCCTAAACCCACCGTGAACAAATGGACAGCCAATTGAGCTAAAAAGTTAACAGTAGAAACAAAACAGAGCATCTTTTGTTATACTATATTCTAACCAACTAGGATGTTCATTATACCGTGATACAAAAAAATCGCCTAACTTTGTTACGCATTCTTGTTAGTGGGAATTCATGGTTGTGAGGCCGACAGGGACCTCTTTATACATATGTTCTTCGAATCAAATCCCGAGCATTAAAGTCATAATCATTAATTGGAACTCTCAATCTAGGATTTGAAGGAAGGTTTGCTACATCAAATTCAAGGGTGTCGCTCCTAACATCCCCAACATTATCCCCGAAGTTAGTTTCAATAGGAACATCTTTAAGTTAAACACTACTTTCTTCACCGAGTTCTTCAACCCTTTCATCTCTAACTTTATTTTCGTTACTTTGCTCATCAAAAGAAAATGTGGATTTACACTGAAAATATTTTTCCATAAATGATACAAACAAACAGAGACAAAGATAAAAAGCAAATAAATTAACAATACATAAAAAATTCCAAACAAACAAAAAAATTCAAATAACATAACAATTTCTCAAATCTCAAATTATCAAATCCAGACTCCAAAATATCAATCTCAATTCCTCATAGACAGGGACAAAAGGCAAATAAATTAACAATACTCTAATAAAATTATACAAGGCAAAGCAACAACACTGTAAAATGGCTAAAATTAATAGAAGTTTTCAAGGAATCACGTAATGGCTAAAATGTATGTTCAAGGTCAAGAATCAATAATTGAAGATTGAAAAAAGAAATCACAAACTGATCCTAAATATCTAACCGGCTATTGTTTTCAGTTGTAGGCTTGCAGTAGGGCGTTTCACCACTGAGTGAGATGCTTGCAACCGTGCAGTGTAGGCGCAGGGGCGGACCAACAGTGCATCGTACGAGTGCAACCAGAGCTGGAGCCAGATGCAGGGAAGGTCAATACGTCACTGATTTTGAAAAGAAAATGAGAGCTTAGTTTGCAAATAGTCTTTAGGATGCGGTCAGTGGGTCACCGGGGGAAGTGAGGTGCGGCATCGGTGAGGTCGAAGGTGCGGCGCAGCGCAGTTAATGAGTGAGCTACTGTGAGATAGTTGTGTACTTGTGTTATTTGCAGATGCCAGATCTGGTTTAGGAAGAAAAAATATATATGGGTCAGATTTTACTAGGGCACATGCCTTAGCGGGCCTCAGTGTGGATCCGCGCCCTACTTTTTGCACTTTTCAACAATGTTTCAATCATGCATTCTTAAAAAAAAATAAAAAAAAATAAATCTCAAAATCCTTCCAAATTCTTGGCGCCAATCTACCTCATAATTTGATTTATAAATGGTAGCAAAACAGAGCTTATCTTGTGCAATATTGTCCACTATGTCCCGAACTTATTAATTTGTGCACTTATTAGGTAATGATTTGCATTTCTGTTTTCAACCATCATATCTTAGTAAGTGTATTTGCCCTCAATTGGTGTCTGTCCCCACCTGCGAGCACAATTATACTTATCATACGACTGGTGTCCTAAACGAATTCGTCAAATGGGTTCGATTAAACAAGAATTAACAATTCAGGCCTCTATCCATTTTACCTTCAACTTAAGTTTCCCATAAATAAAATGTATTGAGTTTGAATTGTGGGGACGCGACGGAAAGTAGTGAGAGGTAAGATGGCAAAGGATCTCCCAAAGCAAACAATATATGAATGATATAACGACTTAAGCATAAATGTTCGAGCCATTACATGAACGATCATTATTTTTACGCGAAAACGAGAATGGAGAAGTATGTACCTGAAATGCTTTGTTTCCCCAACGAAAAACATAGCACACTGCATACAGAGCGAGGGATTGACACTTTAAAGGATGTGTGGAGTTTCACTTTCATAAGCCCCCTAAACGTAAAAGGAGCAGCTACAATGCCGTTTGGAGTCAATCCAGTAACATGCAAGATTGTCATATTCTGTAGATGCCTTATGCTATCCAATGCTACAAGTCCAGCATTAGCAACTAGACACACGGACAAATCTAGTGTGTTGCAAGCACTGATGATCACTTGTGCTGGATCCGTCGAGAATAACTTTTTTTTATTAATGTATATATTATTTTGGATAGATATATCTATAATTTCATTTATTCCTAAACAACTCTTGTAGCTTATATGGTTAGAGTATTCAAACAGAAACTACCCCAGTCAAGGAATTGGTTTATTTTTAAACAGTTGGAAACGTGAATCTCACAACCAGTTTATAACAGCTTTCACATTTTTCCAAGGAGCATTTGTTTTCCTGTGAACCGAGTTCCAAAGGTTACTTGCAGTCACATTTGAAGCATCAGTTGTTGGTTTTCGAGAGTTTTGTAGTTTAAGCATCCGTTTGGTAACACTGTTTGATTTATAAACTTGTTTATTTATGATTTTGAGGTAAAAAGTAATGGTTGAAAATTGAAGAGAGAAAATGTGTGTGGTTAAAAAATGATTTGAGAAATTGTGTTGTTTATAAACAAAAAAAAATTAGTTCCCAAACGGAGGCTAAATTAATTTGCTCGAGTTTACAAGTGCGTCTTTTCAAGTATATTCTGTTTACAGTTTCCACTTCTTCCCCTCGACCAGGTGCATGTCTATAACCGATGATGGCATTGCAGCAATTGCTAACGGTTGCCCTGTAATGGACTCGATAAACATGGTTTATTGTGACAAAATTACTGATGGTTCTTTATTATCCTTATCTCAATGCTAACAATTGAAAGCTCTAGAAATTCGAGGTTGTCCTTGCATCTCTTCAGTTGGATTATTCGCCATTACCATGAATTGTGAACATCCTTTAAAAGTGTCGATCCCTCGATCTGTATTTAGCGTGATGGAACATCGTGACTGCATATTTCATTGGAGAAACAAAGCATTTCAGGTACATATTTTTTCCTTTCTCATTTTCTTGCAAACACAATGATCATTCATGTAATAACTCGAACATTTATGCTCAGATCGTTATATCATTCATATTGTTTGCTTTGGGAGAGCCCTTTGCCATCTTACCTCCAACGACTTTCCGTCGCATCCCCACAATTCAAACACAATACATCCGATTTATGAGAAACTTAAGTTGAAGGGTAAGATGGACAGAGGCCCGAATTGTTAATTATTGTCTAATCGAACCCCGTTTGATGAACTCGTTTAGGACATCAGCCATATGATATGTCTGATTGTGCTAGCAGGTGGAGACAGGCACCAATGGATGGCAAGTACATTTACCCAAGACATGATGGTTGAAAACGGAAATGTAAATCGTTACATAGTAAGTGCACAAATTAACGAGTTCGGGACATAGTGGACAATATTGCACAAGATAAGCTCAGGTTTTGCTACCATTTATACATAAAATTATGAGGTTGTTTGGTTTCTAGAGTTTTGGAAGAATTTTGAGTTTTTTTGGAGAATGTATACTTGAAAAGTTGTTGAAAAATGCAAAAAGTAACGTATCCCATAAAAATATATGGTTCAAAATGGTTTTGAAGAAAAATGTAGAAAAAAAGGTCGGATTAAACAAGTCTTATAAACGATCAAATTCACACGACCACGAACATGCTTTTCAGTTCGTCATTTATCGTATATAATATCTATAATATTTTAAATTTAAAGATAACAAAGATGTAAAATACTAAAATGTATATTACTTACTATCTATTATAACACAACAGCCGTCAAAGCTTTTTCCCTCCAATTTGAAATTACTCTTCCTCGAATTTTTTTCCCATTTCCCCAAAATGTAATTGCTTGAGTATTACACTCATGCAGTCTAGGTTTTAGTATTTCCAACTGTTTTTGCATGTTTTCCAGAATGAAGGCATTTAATATTGTGCATGTGTGGTCAGTGGCGGAGCCAGTCGAGAAGTCCAGGTAGAACGTTGACCTTTGATCTCGTCGATCGTTGACCGACTAACGTAAACGATGACAGTAGCGAGATTGTGAATATTATTTAATGAAATAATATTTAAAAATGAATAAATAGATATAAGAATAAAAAGTTGTAATTAAATATATGAACATATATTTGTAAATCAATGATCACAAATCAAATCAAATATTCACCAAATTTCAATTCACAACCTATAAATCAATAATAACAATCCACAAATCAAATCATATTTTCATCACAATAGTCACAATTTACAAATCTAAACCACTTTGCAAAAACTTAAATGTAACATTTATGTATAATTCTCAAATCAATTATAACGAATTAATGTTTAGCCTTAGTGAGAAATCACAAATTGATAAAAAAATTGAGGAATGACAACAATTGACAGTCTAACCTAACCAAAAAAATTAATAAATCAAACATAAATAATATTTATTAAAATGTTTAAAACTTATACATTAACATAATAAGTAATAACATTATAAAATCTAAAAATTGCACAAGTCACAAGTCACAACCAAAACAAATAAAATAATCATAACATATATTATATATACATATACAGTATACTTTAACATTTTTTAACAAAACAAAACAGGAACCAAGTCAAACAACAATTACCGTCCGTCGGGAAGGCTGAAGCACAGGAAGAAAGGAAGGCACGCAGTCAGACCACACACCAGTGACTGAGTCTGACCGGCACCGACGGAGGCACCAGTGGGCAGTGGCGGATCCGTGCGTGGCTGAACGCTGCTTTCAGTGGTCAGATACAGAGAGAATCGGGAAGGGATGAAGCCAAAGGTTAGGGATTTTGATTTTTGTTAAGAATTTGCTTGTTGGACCAAATGGAGATGGATTTGTATGTTGTATTTCTGGTTTGGGCTTGAGAGTTGTGTACTGATTTTAGGACTACATTTCAAATTACATAAAGATGACATAATGGAACCAGGAGATAAAATTATGACTATAGAATACAGGGCATTATACACATTTACTAATTCTAATTATGGAAACATTTATTCTAAAAAATCATATATTGAAATTCATAAAGAATGTAAAGATTTTGGTAAAGTTGTAGAACCAGATAAACAAATAAGTTTAGTTCCAAAAAACTATGAACTTACTATAACAAAAAATAAACCAGAAATCATAGGGTTACGAGAAGAAGAATACCCTAATAATAACATAACATTTGAAGATGACAGATTAATTAGGAGATCAGCAAGTTTACCTAATAGAAAACAATTAGGAGAAACTAGTAATACAAAAGAAATAAAACTTAATAGAAATGCTGAAAATATGAAAATAGAAGGTGAATATTTTAATAGAATAGAGCATATAAAAGGATTAAATATATTAATTGATACGGAGCTAGTGAATGTCATATAGCTTCAAATAGAAATAAATGACTAATATCTCATAGAACTGATCCATATAGATATATAAATTTTGACGGACAAGTACATATGACTGAACTTGAAGTAAAAGTACCAATAAAAATAGGAGGAATAAATCTCCTAGTACCATGTCATGTAGATAGCAGTATGGTAAATCCTCATGTATTATTAGGAATGAGCTTTCTGGATGAACTAGAAGATTATAGTATAAAACGTGAAGGATTATATATAACTCACAATGGTCAAACTATACTATACAGAAAAACTGAATAAATGAATAACCAAATAAGTTTTCCATTAGCCGTTTATATACAAGTTACAATTGTTGAAACAAATATAATAACATGTGCATTAATTGACACGGGAAGTAATATAACAATATTCAAAAGTTTCTTAATAAAATCATGGAATACTAATGGAAATATAAAAATTACAGGAGTAACAGGAGAAAGTACTCATATAATTAATAGTGTTGATAAAATGGATATAATACTTGGGAGTAAACAAATAGTTGTAAATAAAATATATAATTACAACAAATTAGAATGTGATATATTACTAGGAAATGACTTTATACAACAATTTCAATATTATAAATAAAATAATTACATGATAATGTTACAAACACCTTGTGCACATTTACTAAAAATACCAAGAGAATTTAGACCTTACAGAGTTCAGCCGGCACAGCGTGGTGATAAATGGGAGAAAAAACCAATTGCATAAAATGAAATAAAAAATAAAAGAACAATGTATAAAAAAGTCTTAAAAACAAACATACAAACAAATATGAAAAAAATCATTGATCAACTAGAAAAAATTTGTGGAGAGAATCCATTATTATTTTGGAAACCACATCATCCAAAAGCTAAAATAGAATTAACAGAAAATGTTATTATAAGAGTTAGACCAATGATGTATACCATACAAGATACACAAGAATTTAAAACTCAGATAAAAGAATTACTTAACCAAAAATTAATCAGACCTAGTAATGGACCCCATAGTAGTCCAGCTTTTATGGTCATGAAACATTTTGAACAAAAAAGAAGAAAAGCTAGAATGGTGATAAATTATAAAGAATTAAACAAATATACTAAATTTGATGGATACTTTTTACCAAATAAAGAGGTACTAATAAATCTTGCAAAAGGAAGACAATATTATTCTAAATTTGATTGCAAATCAGGATTTTGACAAGTAAAAATAGAAGAAGATAGGATTCAATATATAGCATTTAGTACACCACAAGGTAAGTATGAATGGATGATTATTCCATTTGGTTTAAAAAATGCACCACAAATATATCAAAGAAGAATGAATAACATATTTAGAAAATTTAATGAATTCTTAATTGTCTATGTAGATGATATATTAATATGTTCTAATAATAGAGAAGAACATATAAACCATTTAATTAAGTTTATAAATGAATGTAAAAAAAGAAGGAATTGTTCTTTCAAAAAATAAAGCTATAATAGAAAAACAAAAAATTGATTTTCTTGGATTATCAATAGATAAAAGGGGGATAAAATTACAAACCCATATATCTAAAAAGATAGAAAGTTTTCCAGACAAATTAGAATCAAAAGAACAAATAAATTTTTTTTAGGATGTTTAAATTATGCAGAAGGGTTTACTGAAAATCTATCAAAAAAGAGACATAAAATTCAAATTTTACTCAGGAAAACAAATACCAAAGGATGGAGTGACGAACACACAGAAATTGTCAAATCACTAAAAGAAGAATGTAAAAATTTACCAAAATTAAGATACCAGATGAAAAAGATAATCTAATAGTTAATACTGATGCCTCAGATAAGTATTGGGCAGCAATATTAAAAACAGATCTTAATGAAATTTGTAGATACTCAAGTGAAACGTTTAATCAAGCAGAAATAAATTATACTACTCATGAGAAAGAACTGTTAGCAATCATCTGAGGAATAAAGAAGTTTTCATTGTTTTTATTATCTAAGAAATTTATTGTTGAAACTGATAATTCTCAAGTTGCAGGTTTAGTAAAAAATAAATTACCACCAGAACCTCAATATAGAAGGCTCCATAGATGGCAAGCCTATTTGGCATTTTATAATTTTGATTTAGTTCATATTAAAGGTGTTAATAATTATCTTGTTGACTTTTTAAGGAATATTGAATTCGCAAATGGATAATATCAAAAAATCCCTGATAGACGCCAAAAATTGAATGAACTTCCTCATGGAGGAAGCTGAAGATATAAAGCTTGGAATTGAACAACTTGCAGAAACTCTCCAAGGAAGTTTCAAGCAGTTGATGGAAATCTCAATATTTCATCACAATTATACTAAAGAATTGAGCGATAACATAATTGAGATTGAATCTTAGTTTGAATCGTTGATTACCAAACAGGCTGATACCAAACAGCTTATATCAAAAACACAAACAGGTACATCTTCTGGAAACAGTGGTGGACCAACAATTAAAAGAGATGAACCAAGTCCCAAAAAAGTTGTTATAAACGAAGTCAGTCCTCGAAAAATCACAATCAATGCCAAAGATGAACATACAAGGGTAGTCAGAATTCGTGCTGAAGAGGAAGATGATTCCCCTTTTTTACATAAAGAAAACGAATATAAAACTACCGTTGAAGTTATATATGAACTTCAAGAATGTGATTGCTATTACAATTCGTCTGGAGACCATGTATACACAATTGATCGTTACTCAGGGAGGAGATCCCGCCATGACAAAAATGGCAGCTGATTATGGATTCTTGGATCTTATCTATCCAGGAAAAGATCTGAAAGACATCGAAAAATTTGATGATTTACTAAAAGGAGAAATTTCAAAGTTTGCTCAAGGAAGACCCATATATTTAAAATGGTTTTGAAGAAAAATGTAGAAAAAAAGGTCGGATTAAACAAGTCTTATAAACGATCAAATTCACACGACCACGAACATGCTTTTCAGTTCGTCATTTATCGTATATAATATCTATAATATTTTAAATTTAAAGATAACAAAGATGTAAAATACTAAAATGTATATTACTTACTATCTATTATAACACAACAGCCGTCAAAGCTTTTTCCCTCCAATTTGAAATTACTCTTCCTGGAATTTTTTTCCCATTTCCCCAAAATGTAATTGCTTGAGTATTACACTCATGCAGTCTAGGTTTTAGTATTTCCAACTGTTTTTGCATGTTTTCCAGAATGAAGGCATTTAATATTGTGCATGTGTGGTCAGTGGCGGAGCCAGTCGAGAAGTCCAGGTAGAACGTTGACCTTTGATCTCGTCGATCGTTGACCGACTAACGTAAACGATGACAGTAGCGAGATTGTGAATATTATTTAATGAAATAATATTTAAAAATGAATAAATAGATATAAGAATAAAAAGTTGTAATTAAATATATGAACATATATTTGTAAATCAATGATCACAAATCAAATCAAATATTCACCAAATTTCAATTCACAACCTATAAATCAATAATAACAATCCACAAATCAAATCATATTTTCATCACAATAGTCACAATTTACAAATCTAAACCACTTTGCAAAAACTTAAATGTAACATTTATGTATAATTCTCAAATCAATTATAACGAATTAATGTTTAGCCTTAGTGAGAAATCACAAATTGATAAAAAAATTGAGGAATGACAACAATTGACAGTCTAACCTAACCAAAAAAATTAATAAATCAAACATAAATAATATTTATTAAAATGTTTAAAACTTATACATTAACATAATAAGTAATAACATTATAAAATCTAAAAATTGCACAAGTCACAAGTCACAACCAAAACAAATAAAATAATCATAACATATATTATATATACATATACAGTATACTTTAACATTTTTTAACAAAACAAAACAGGAACCAAGTCAAACAACAATTACCGTCCGTCGGGAAGGCTGAAGCACAGGAAGAAAGGAAGGCACGCAGTCAGACCACACACCAGTGACTGAGTCTGACCGGCACCGACGGAGGCACCAGTGGGCAGTGGCGGATCCGTGCGTGGCTGAACGCTGCTTTCAGTGGTCAGATACAGAGAGAATCGGGAAGGGATGAAGCCAAAGGTTAGGGATTTTGATTTTTGTTAAGAATTTGCTTGTTGGACCAAATGGAGATGGATTTGTATGTTGTATTTCTGGTTTGGGCTTGAGAGTTGTGTACTGATTTTAGGACTACATTTCAAATTACATAAAGATGACATAATGGAACCAGGAGATAAAATTATGACTATAGAATACAGGGCATTATACACATTTACTAATTCTAATTATGGAAACATTTATTCTAAAAAATCATATATTGAAATTCATAAAGAATGTAAAGATTTTGGTAAAGTTGTAGAACCAGATAAACAAATAAGTTTAGTTCCAAAAAACTATGAACTTACTATAACAAAAAATAAACCAGAAATCATAGGGTTACGAGAAGAAGAATACCCTAATAATAACATAACATTTGAAGATGACAGATTAATTAGGAGATCAGCAAGTTTACCTAATAGAAAACAATTAGGAGAAACTAGTAATACAAAAGAAATAAAACTTAATAGAAATGCTGAAAATATGAAAATAGAAGGTGAATATTTTAATAGAATAGAGCATATAAAAGGATTAAATATATTAATTGATACGGAGCTAGTGAATGTCATATAGCTTCAAATAGAAATAAATGACTAATATCTCATAGAACTGATCCATATAGATATATAAATTTTGACGGACAAGTACATATGACTGAACTTGAAGTAAAAGTACCAATAAAAATAGGAGGAATAAATCTCCTAGTACCATGTCATGTAGATAGCAGTATGGTAAATCCTCATGTATTATTAGGAATGAGCTTTCTGGATGAACTAGAAGATTATAGTATAAAACGTGAAGGATTATATATAACTCACAATGGTCAAACTATACTATACAGAAAAACTGAATAAATGAATAACCAAATAAGTTTTCCATTAGCCGTTTATATACAAGTTACAATTGTTGAAACAAATATAATAACATGTGCATTAATTGACACGGGAAGTAATATAACAATATTCAAAAGTTTCTTAATAAAATCATGGAATACTAATGGAAATATAAAAATTACAGGAGTAACAGGAGAAAGTACTCATATAATTAATAGTGTTGATAAAATGGATATAATACTTGGGAGTAAACAAATAGTTGTAAATAAAATATATAATTACAACAAATTAGAATGTGATATATTACTAGGAAATGACTTTATACAACAATTTCAATATTATAAATAAAATAATTACATGATAATGTTACAAACACCTTGTGCACATTTACTAAAAATACCAAGAGAATTTAGACCTTACAGAGTTCAGCCGGCACAGCGTGGTGATAAATGGGAGAAAAAACCAATTGCATAAAATGAAATAAAAAATAAAAGAACAATGTATAAAAAAGTCTTAAAAACAAACATACAAACAAATATGAAAAAAATCATTGATCAACTAGAAAAAATTTGTGGAGAGAATCCATTATTATTTTGGAAACCACATCATCCAAAAGCTAAAATAGAATTAACAGAAAATGTTATTATAAGAGTTAGACCAATGATGTATACCATACAAGATACACAAGAATTTAAAACTCAGATAAAAGAATTACTTAACCAAAAATTAATCAGACCTAGTAATGGACCCCATAGTAGTCCAGCTTTTATGGTCATGAAACATTTTGAACAAAAAAGAAGAAAAGCTAGAATGGTGATAAATTATAAAGAATTAAACAAATATACTAAATTTGATGGATACTTTTTACCAAATAAAGAGGTACTAATAAATCTTGCAAAAGGAAGACAATATTATTCTAAATTTGATTGCAAATCAGGATTTTGGCAAGTAAAAATAGAAGAAGATAGGATTCAATATATAGCATTTAGTACACCCCAAGGTAAGTATGAATGGATGATTATTCCATTTGGTTTAAAAAATGCACCACAAATATATCAAAGAAGAATGAATAACATATTTAGAAAATTTAATGAATTCTTAATTGTCTATGTAGATGATATATTAATATGTTCTAATAATAGAGAAGAACATATAAACCATTTAATTAAGTTTATAAATGAATGTAAAAAAAGAAGGAATTGTTCTTTCAAAAAATAAAGCTATAATAGAAAAACAAAAAATTGATTTTCTTGGATTATCAATAGATAAAAGGGGGATAAAATTACAAACCCATATATCTAAAAAGATAGAAAGTTTTCCAGACAAATTAGAATCAAAAGAACAAATAAATTTTTTTTAGGATGTTTAAATTATGCAGAAGGGTTTACTGAAAATCTATCAAAAAAGAGACATAAAATTCAAATTTTACTCAGGAAAACAAATACCAAAGGATGGAGTGACGAACACACAGAAATTGTCAAATCACTAAAAGAAGAATGTAAAAATTTACCAAAATTAAGATACCAGATGAAAAAGATAATCTAATAGTTAATACTGATGCCTCAGATAAGTATTGGGCAGCAATATTAAAAACAGATCTTAATGAAATTTGTAGATACTCAAGTGAAACGTTTAATCAAGCAGAAATAAATTATACTACTCATGAGAAAGAACTGTTAGCAATCATCTGAGGAATAAAGAAGTTTTCATTGTTTTTATTATCTAAGAAATTTATTGTTGAAACTGATAATTCTCAAGTTGCAGGTTTAGTAAAAAATAAATTACCACCAGAACCTCAATATAGAAGGCTCCATAGATGGCAAGCCTATTTGGCATTTTATAATTTTGATTTAGTTCATATTAAAGGTGTTAATAATTATCTTGTTGACTTTTTAAGGAATATTGAATTCGCAAATGGATAATATCAAAAAATCCCAGATAGACGCCAAAAATTGAATGAACTTCCTCATGGAGGAAGCTGAAGATATAAAGCTTGGAATTGAACAACTTGCAGAAACTCTCCAAGGAAGTTTCAAGCAGTTGATGGAAATCTCAATATTTCATCACAATTATACTAAAGAATTGAGCGATAACATAATTGAGATTGAATCTCAGTTTGAATCGTTGATTACCAAACAGGCTGATACCAAACAGCTTATATCAAAAATACAAATAGGTACATCTTCTGGAAACAGTGGTGGACCAACAATTAAAAGAGATGAACCAAGTCCCAAAAAAGTTGTTATAAATGAAGTCAGTCCTCGAAAAATCACAATCAATGCCAAAGATGAACATACAAGGGTAGTCAGAATTCGTGCTGAAGAGGAAGATGATTCCCCTTTTTTACATAAAGAAAACGAATATAAAACTACCGTTGAAGTTATATATGAACTTCAAGAATGTGATTGCTATTACAATTCGTCTGGAGACCATGTATACACAATTGATCGTTACTCAGGGAGGAGATCCCGCCATGACAAAAATGGCAGCTGATTATGGATTCTTGGATCTTATCTATCCAGGAAAAGATCTGAAAGACATCGAAAAATTTGATGATTTACTAAAAGGAGAAATTTCAAAGTTTGCTCAAGGAAGACCCATATATTTAAAATTTTATTCGATCTGTCCTGAAAATGATGGAATGATATATTATCCTGTTGAGCATATTATCACGATTGGGTATGTTGCTCGAAATTTGCAAATTGAAGTTGGAAAAAATACCAAGCCAGTACCAAATATTACAAGATCATGGTTTAGATCTCGAAGGGTGTTGGGAATTAAAGTTCTCTACAACATTGCCAAAAACTTGTATGAGAAAAAATTCAAATGCATATGCCAGTACAATGGATGGACCCTACTCACTAATGGAGGAAAAGAAAAGTCAACAATTTTGCAAGAATACATCAATAAATTTGACACTCATCAAATCCATGGAAGTTTTATGCCACTTTGCAAGAGGCGTGCATAGCCAGGAACTGTCCCACATGCCAAAAGAATTGATGGACAGGTGGAAGTCACTTGAAGGAATTGCTTTACATGCCAACAGAATTGATGGACAAGTGGAAGTTATTTAATAGATCTACTTTAATTCAACAATGCAGAACAATGTAGGGGCCATGTCAAGACCAAAAAATAGAAGGATAAGTGTCCCTGTAATGTAAGGGTCATGTGATGTAATAAATAATAGAAGGACAGGTGTGTCCTTAGGTGAAAAGAAATAAGCTGTGAAATTGTTAGGACGATGATGTAAGCAGTGATATAATTGTGTCCAATGTAGTATTATAAATAGAGGCCTCCGGGCTAGTTGAAAGACAGAACACTTTTGAGCACTCAGTTTGTGAGATAGCCAAAAATCTTCTGTCTTTGAAAAATTATCATACCAATCATTTGTCAATCTTCATATTATCAATAAAATCCCAATTTACTTATCATATTATGATGAGTTTCTAAATTCTTGTCTTCCAAATCCTATTTCCAAAAAGAAGATATATTATTAAGAAAACTCCCTACACTCTGTCCTAAAATATTTTCCATCTAAAGAGTTATACAGTGAAGGCATCCAGGTTTAGCTAATAACCTGTGAAGGCAGGAAGCCATTGGAGGGTGTGGAGCAGAAACCTATAAGCCTGAAGGTCACTAACAATAGAAGGAAAATACAAAGTTACTGAGAACAGGAAAAGATGTTAGTATTCTTAATATATCTATCTTTACGAAATTAGGGGAAAGAAGAGCTTTTAACATGACAGAATTCAGAATTGCTAAATTTAATTATCAAAACAGTCCTTATAATGATGAATATCATAGCATAATTGAACATTTATTCATGCATAAACAGTTTACTAGACCAAATAATGAAATAAAAAAGTTATATCATGTCTATATGCCATGTTTGTTAACTATCTTTCCAACATTAAAAAGCATATTAGGATTAGAAATTACAAAATCGATTATTTATTTTTGGCTTGATAGTGATAATATTGAAATAAATAATGAATTATATTTAGGATATGTGTTTAGTAGTGATAATGATTATGTCATGTAATAGATTATGACAGTGATGGAAAAGATGAATCTTTCTTTACCAGTTTTTGAAAATCTTAATATCATGAATGAAAGCAATTATATGAAAAAACCTAGATCTAAGAGAGGTCCATATAAAGTTAAAAAGAATATCAAAAGTAAAAAAGGTATTGAATATGAAAATGAAATTGATAAAATATGGTACCAAGAGCAACTCTATGCATCACAAGAAATATAAAAAAGTTTTATAGAAAATTTAATAGAAAACTTTGCTAGATGTACTGTAAGATTTATAATAATACATGATATTCAAGATATAATTGATAAATTAGAAAAGAGAAAGAAAAGTATTTCGAAATATAATATACCATTTGAACAAAGTATAGATATTATGGCTGACATAGATATTATCAACTCTCAGACACTGATAGAGTTTGAAAAATTACATGAAACTTTATAAATTATTTATCTTTGTATTTATAATGCCTGGATATACAATTGAAGGATTAGATAATTTGTTAGATATGATAATGGAAAAAATAGATAACATTATATCTCAATTAATAGATATAGAAGATGAATCATCTGAACAATATTATATACTTTTAGAAAATCATGATCAATACATTATAAATTATTCTGATATATTACAACTTAAAATAGATTTAGAAAATAAAATAGTAACAAACACAGTCCAAACCTAAATGCCAGAATATACAATAGAAGGACTAGATAATCTTTTAGAAAAGTTAAAAGATAAAATGGAAGATATTAAACATCAAATGGAAAATGAAAATATATCTTCTAAAGAATATAATAAACTTTTAGAAAAATACGAACAATATATTGCAGATTATTGTATTTATACCAGAAAATTTTGTATAATAATTTACCAACCCAATAATTTATGAATACTTCACAAACATCAACATCTAATAACTGTGATCATAAACTATATTTAAATGATAAAGAAATTTCATTTTTATTAGCTATTGTTGAAAAATCTAACATTCTGTTGAACAATCTAAACTAAAAGAAATATACGAAAATATTGATTATAATATCCTAAGTAGAATAGAATTTAATTCTGTTGAAACAACAAAGAATATAAATACAATTCATAAAATTATAAAAGAATACGAAGATATAGAAGAAGAAGTTTCAGAAGGAATAACATTAGGATATATAATTAAAAAAGATCATCCCAAATCTTTTGAAAAATTATCACAATATAGAACATTTTTAGAAGAACTTAAAAGATTAAAAAATATAAATATAATAAGAAGTATTGAATTAAATCAACCAAACTAAATTCAGGGACATATCTTGCAAAGTAAATAACAAATTTCATTAAGGGTAATTTAGACAATTTACAAAAGATGGTCATCGTAAAAAATTACATGTTTTTTATGGCTAAAACAATAAAACCCCCATTATTGTTAGATGTAATTGGTGAAGCCATTGGGAAGTACAAGCCTAAGACTAAACAAGTCAAGGACAAGCTCAATACCGTATTTGATTTTGTACTAGACGATAGAGAGTAAGTAGTTCTTCCATTCATTAAAAAATAGTTTAATATGTTTACTAGCTTATCATTATAACATAATGAATTATCTATTGTTGGGTGGATTTGTGAATATTGATGTCAAAATAAGTATGATGATGGTTTGTAAATCTTTGCCGAATATTGGACAGAGTAACGGCAAAGAAAAACACAAATAAGAAGAAGAAGAAAGAAGGGACAAAGTCGAGGCAAGAGTTGGACTCTTTGTCCTTAAGTCGAATTTGCCCCGCAACGGTGCCTACGGATTTCGGCAATCGACTCTCAAGATACAACAGCTTCACTTGTATTTGTAGCACTACAAAACACAAGTACAACGAACCAAAATTAGGCTTATGTACTTCAAAGGATGCAATGAATCAAAACAAATGAAAATGAATTTGATTTTGGAGAGAAGTGAGGATGAGAGATGTTTTGCATATCAAAAAAGTGAGGAATAGGACACCCAAAGGGTCCTATATATAGATCATGAAAGGGTGTGGACGAAACGGTTGATGCCCAAACCATGTACCCTTTCCAAACAATGCACATTTACGAAAAGGTGTCTTGTGGCCGAACCATCGTGCGGCCGCACGGTCTTACTCAAAAACCCGAAAATAAAATTGACGTGTGATCGCACGGTTTACTAACCATGCGGTCGCACGGTCAAATTTTTTGACCTGATTTTCGTCATTTTTCGTAATTTCTAATTTATCCGATATTAGTTTTCGAAATGCCAAATATACCCTTCAATACATGCAAAGAAATCAAAATTCTCTTTCGGGAGCGTTGCTCCCTCGACCCCCGCGATCTGACTGGGCAGGTCGATCCACGTTTGTGGGCCCCGAAGCAGCGAAGTGGCAAACAATTTTACCTAAACGGATTGAGCCGAGCTTTTGAGTATTTAGCCGAAGTCAACACGAAGTCACTTTGATCGATTTTCAATTCTCGATTTATTAACCAATATCCAACATTTATTACGATCTTTCGTCGGGTTGAAGAAAATTTCGGATGTCGATTAGCTTAGCAGTTTTCTAGATAGCAATGTAACATTTATTGTTATTGTCATACTTCAGTATTGTAGGATAAGGAGTTACAAAGTTTTTTTTTTCTTTGACATTATATATTGCTATGACAATTTATTGCCAATATAGTTAGTCATTCATTTTATGTTTATATATTTTCTGATGAGATACGATTGTCAAATGCATTTTACGTGACAAAGTTAATGATCGATTCAGATATCGATGAGATCAAAGAATTTCGGTATAAGTACTCATATTATTTATTTTGCAACTATCAAGTTCTATGATAATATAACCTAAATCAGAAATAAATTTATTGATGTTGGTAATCTTTTTTTTTTTTTTCCTTTAGTTTGTTGTCCGAAAGAGTCCCTCTCACTAATAGAAGTAATCAACTCTCATCTACTCCCATACTCACGATTGACGATGACATTGTCAATGGGGGGAGTTGAATATTGAGACTATTGATCGTACCATGAGAGACATAATGAGATCCATAAATCCAATGAGTACAGACCGACCTTTTGGGGGAAAACTGTCATGTTTAGTGGAGATTTCAGGAAATTTTTGGCAATAATTCTAAAAGGAAGTAGACAAGTTATTATAAATGCGATTATTAATTCGTCGTACTTGTGGGCCATTATACAATTTTGAATTTAACAAAAAACACGCGGCTTCAAAGTATTGGTTGTGCCGATCATGGTAAAGAATTAAAATTACTTTCAGAATGGATTTTAAGCATGAGGATGGTGCATTAGGCGATGATAATGATGGCCATGCAAACTGTAGACATACCAGATGATCTTTTGATCCAAAGGTTAAAGAATTTGCTCGAGTCACTTGTTGAAAGTACCTTCCCATCTTTCTCAAATTCTTTGATCCAAGGGCTAAAGAATTTGCTCCAACGTTAGATATTGTCGAATTTTTCAACAAGTACATGTTTCCATTTATAAAACTAACCTGAGGGCGAACTTGAGTTCGAATACAACGTGGAAGTTTGATATCAAAGACGATTTATTGGGAGATATTCATTAACCAGAATTCGTAAATGGTACAAAGTGTTTTGGCATCCCTAATCACGAGTTGAACTTGAAGGTTGGTATCCTGATTATGTTGTTGAGAAATATTGATCACATAATTGGCCTCTGCAATGAGACTAGACATATTGTAATAAGACTTGGTAGTTATATTATACATGCCAAAATTATGTCTTGAATTAACACTGGACACAAGTTTCTCATACCAAGAATGTCGTTGACTCCATCCGATCATATATTCTCGTTTAGGTTTTGGAGAAGGCAATTTCCTTAATTTTTTTCGTACTCCATGATCGTTAATAAGAGCTAAGAACAGTCATTATCCCATGTAGGCCTTTTTTTTTCTTTGTCTTTAAGAGACATGTTTTCATTGACGGACAACTATATATTGCTGTATCAAACGTCAACAATTGAGCTGGCCTGAAAATCCTTATATGTGACAAAGATGATGAACCGATGAATACAACCACGAATGATGTGTATAAAGAGGTGTTTTGTAATTTGTAATAATCACAATCAATTGTAAGCATTTTGTATCATTGCGTAATATGAGAATACTCTTTTTTAATGTCATTCTCAAATTAATGATTGCAAAACTATTATATGTTCCGTGCATCGTACAAATAGAGAACTAGTAATTTTATACTTTATTTGTTCCAATTATATATATTATCTTTATTTTTTCTCTTGTTCCAATTATGTAAATTCTTTATTGGGAAGTATTTATTTTGTTTGTTTATTAATGTACTCGTATTCATTACTTTCAATAATAATAATTTTGATACTTAAATAAGGGTAAGTTGAGAATTTTTTTTACGAAAGTTACATTTTCAATAATTTATATATGTTTTCTTAATTTGTGTGAAAAATCAAATCAGATTATATGATTGAGGCGGAGAGAGTATTGAAATAAAGCAAATATTAGGCTTCTATTTGGCAAATCCAAAAAAATATATTTTTAAACATAATAATTTCTCAAACTTTTTTTTAACCTTACATATTTTCTCTCTTCACTTTCAATTACACATGTTACTTCGAAAATATAAAAATTCATATTTTTAAACACAACATTTTTAACAAATAAGCCTTTCTTCGGAGGCTTTCAGCAGAAAAAAACAGTTTTTTTATGTTTTCTAAGTAAAATGTGTGGTTGAAAAATAGAGAGAGAAAATATATATGGTTAAAAGATGATTTGGGAAATTATGTTTAAAAATTTATTTTTTTGACTTTTTCCAAACAGAGGCTTAGGTAGATAGATGATTAAAAAATTAAGAGAAAAAATGTGTAAAATTAAATATTGATTTGAAGAATTGTGTAATTTAAAAATTAATTTAAAATCCAAAAAAAATTCAAAAAAACCCTGTTATCCGAACAGAGGAATTTTGTACATTTCTTCTAGAGAAGGATGGCGTGGAGGAGGTGGGGGAAATGAAAGTCACAAAAACGCGTGGATAGATTTATTTAATTGAGCCGCCTATCCCAGTCAGACCCACCATATTTGACCGACCAAATATCTCTTTTACCTTTTTTTCTTTTTCAGTTTCTAATGTCACGTTTGACATGTTTTTTAATTTTTTTCAGGTCCTTTAAGATAATGTGAAATTTTTTTATTTTTTTATTTTTTTATGAATGTGTGATTTAAAAATAATTGAAAAATAAAAAATAATGAGATTAACTAAGAATAAATAATTAAAATTGAATTTGAAAAATTGTGATAAAAATTTTAACATTGCCAAACAAGCTCTAAAGATTGCTATTGATTTATTTCTCCGTTGGATAACTTTAAACTTCGATTATTTTTAAAATCAAATTCAATAATTAATAATAATTACATATTTCTTGAATTCCACAATTTTGTAAACACACGTTCCATCAATTTTTATCAAAATTTAGTATGTAAAAAAATTATGAGTAATACAATTTATTTCAAGATTGAGACCAATTTCATCTCAATTGACACACATTCATTGTAAAATGAAAAAGTACTCATATGTACATGTACAAACCATCTTTTTAATTTTCAATAAAAAAGTGATAACTAAATTGAAATTTATTTCAATATTGAGATTCATAACATTATTAAAAAATTAACTTTTCACTTCTCAAAAATGCAGTTTCGCAGTTACCCAAAGATGCAATTGGAACAGAAAAGACAAAAGGCGCCTTGTAGATTACGTATACATTTTTACTCTCTTCTTCTTCTTCTTCTTCTTCACCAATCCAACCATTTTTTCCTTGTAAACAGTCATCTCTCTCTAGTTTCTCTCTGTAATGGCGGCTTCTTCTGGAAGTTTAGAAACCTCTGTAAATTCAAATTCCCAACCCCAACAATCATATCCTTTTTCTTTTGGTTCATTCATGACCACTTCTTTTACGGACCTGCTTTCTTCCGATAACTACCCTGGCAGCGGCGGAGCCACCGGTAGGGCCGCCGTGAGAAGAGGTCTTGGTGATCGGATAGCTGAGAGGACTGGTTCTGGAGTACCCAAGTTCAAGTCTCTTCCACCTCCTTCACTTCCCTTATCGCCACCTCCAGTTTCGCCCTCTTCCTACTTCGCTATTCCACCTGGTTTAAGCCCTGCTGAGCTTTTGGACTCTCCTGTTCTCTTATCTGCTTCAAACGTAAGCTTCTTTTTATTTTATTTTTTCACACTTTTTTAACACTTTTTTGCATCATTTGAAGCTAATTTTACATTTTTTTTTTTTGGTGATTTAAAAATATGCAGATTTTACCATCTCCGACAACTGGATCTTTTCCATTTCAGGCTTTTAATTGGAAAAATAATTATGGTAGTACCCAGCAGCAGCAAGATGTCAAGCAGGAAGACGAATTTTCTTTCCAAACCCAAGCAAACCCAATTCCTACGGTATGTTTTATTGTCATACACCGGATTCAAATCCTCTGAAGTGCTCTTCAAAGTTTGATTTTCTTATACAAATTTGTGAAATTCTTGAAAATTTTCAGGGAAATCAAGCATGGGGTTATCAAGAATCTGCTAAGGAAGAGGGAACTGCTTTAAAATCTGAGATAAATTCTACGCAGAGATTTTCCCCTGAGATTTCTAATGGGTTTCAATCAGATAATAATCAGTACAATCAATCTTCACAGGCGAATAAAAGGTCAGATGATGGTTATAATTGGAGGAAATATGGACAGAAACAAGTGAAGGGAAGCGAAAATCCGAGAAGTTACTACAAATGTACACATCCCAATTGTCCCACAAAGAAAAAGGTTGAGAAATCCATAGATGCACAGATTACTGAAATTGTGTATAAAGGAACTCATAATCATCCTAAACCTCAGTCAACTCGAAGATCATCGTCTTCGTCCTCGACAGTAACAATGGGTTCCTCTGCAGCCATCCAATCTTACAATCAAATCAATGAAATCCCAGAAAAGTCATACGGTTCAAACGGCACAGGACAGATGGATTCGGTTGCAACACCGGAAACTTCTTCAATTTCCGTGGGGGATGAAGATTTCGAGCAGAGTTCTGATCGCAAGAGCAAATCAGGTGGAGATCGTGAGCTTGACGAAGAACCTGAGGCCAAAAGATGGTATGGTACATAATCATCTTCATATAATTGAACATAAACTAGAAATGAATTTGATTTTTTGTTGTCTAATAATATGATACTAATTTTTCAGGAAAATGGAAAATGATAGTGATGGGATTTCAGCAGCAGGGACTGGGAGTAACCCAGTTAGAGAACCAAGAGTTGTAGTTCAAACTATAAGCGATATAGATATACTTGATGATGGGTATAGATGGAGAAAGTATGGCCAAAAAGTGGTGAAGGGGAATCCAAATCCAAGGTAACAAAGCTAAATTATAGTCTTATTCAGTTCAACGAATCAAATATGAATGATATTTTACTCCTAAAATCATTTTGCACGAGTTCTTGAATACTTTTTACCCATATATTTCTTGGTATAACTTTTTGACTTGCTGCAATGTTATTGTCTTTTCTCATTGGTATTCTGATGAATTCTTGGGTGTAAGAGTTGAAATTTTGATCTGCTGCCCTGCTGCTGCCCACCTTGGGCACCGTCAGTGAAATGTTACCAAGTGTCGAATGATAAAAGAAGTTAGACACTTGACAGTTTTTTTACTGGTATTGGATAATTTTTTATGTTGTCCACGGGGGCAACAGATCAAATCTGGTACTGTAAGCCAACTTGGGTATTGAGTATTTACTTGGAACTGATTTTTTTTGCAATGGGTAGTTGCAATTTCTATGAATAATCAAAATTTCTCTTATGAATTTTAGGAGCTATTACAAGTGCACGAGTCAGGGATGCAATGTAAGAAAACACGTGGAGCGAGCATCTCAAGACGTGAGGGCAGTAATAACAACCTACGAGGGGAAGCACAACCACGACGTGCCAGCTGCTCGGGGTAGTGGGAACAACGCCCTTAACCGGCTGGTTCAGATTAACAACAACAACAATAACAATTCAGCCATGACAATTAGGCCTTCATCAATGCCTCTTCCCTCGACTTATCCAATGTTAATACGCAGCAGCATTAGGCCGTCAGCAGCCGAAGCTCAAGCCCCTCATACGCTAGAGATGTTGCAGAATCCCGGGGGATACGAATTTTCGGGATATGGAAATTCACTGAACTCTACATTCTCTCAAGCTAAAGAAGAGTCTAGAGATGACACGTTCATGGAGTCGTTGCTGTGCTGAATTGTTTGGTTACACGAGAAAAGACGTCAAATTCATTTGTTTATTTGTAGCTGTTTGTTTTTCTTTGCTTTTTATATTGCCCAGAATTTGTTTTGTATGTCCAAATTAGGTACTGTTGAATGAAGGTAGAAAAAACATTTGAAAAAAATAGAAGAAAAAAATAATTATTCCGAACACGTACGTCTGTCGTCATTTGTTACGTCCTTGATTATGGAAGATTAGAATAGCCAAAGGTTTTTACAGCTGTGGATTGCTTACTGCCCACGTCGGTCAAGGTCAACTTTCAATGTATTTTTATTTATTGAAACTTGTTATTTAAATTCATATTAAATTAAATTAAATTTAAATAATTATTTAGGAGGTAACTACCCCGGCCCCACCATGTTCTATGGATTTGTCGGGCAAGTTTCCCACATTGTTTAATGCGTTTAGAGGCCTCCGTTTGATAATAATGTTTAATTTATAAATTGATTTATTTATAATTTTTAGGTAAAAAGTAGTGATTGAAAATTGAAAAAAGAAAAATGTGTTGTTAAAAGTGGTTTGAGAAATTGTGTGATTTACAAATTGGTTTATAAATCAAAAAAAGGACGGTTACCAAACGGTGTTGACAGGTCAAGAATTTAGTATAAGATGATTCTTGAAAATGAAATAGAAATAATTTTAATATTTATTTTGAAAATTGAAATATCGAATTGGTGATTCTGCTCTGTTCGATAATACTGTAGCAGTTTATAAATGATTTTTTTATAATTTAAAAAGTAAGATGTGTGGTTGAAAAATGGAGATAGAAAATTTGTATGGTTAAAAAGTGATTTGAGAAATTATGTTGTTTATAAATTGATTTATAAACAGTAATGATTATGTTAGGGAACATACTAAGAGACTTTGCATCTTACAAGAAATTGAGAAGTTTAACTCAAGCAGGGCAACGTTATATTTAGGCTCTTCGTGACATTCCAACTGACAAAGATTGTGAATTCACAAACGTTGACAGCGTAGAGATCGCATGTTTAAATCCTCACATACTCGAATTTGTTAGGTACTTTATCGTTCAGTGGGTAGTACTCAGATTCTGATCTTGGAACATAATCTATAATTTACATTCTCCATCAATTCCTGAACTAGGACGATGGAATACCTAAGGTTGGCGCTCATCTTTTTTAGGCCCTTCATGGGACAATATTTGTCATTCCCAAATGAAGTATTTCCGAGAAAATCTAGACTGGTGCTTCATACAATATGGGTTTTTGCTATTTCCATGCCACTCTTTTTCGCTATTTGTGGACAAAAAATGGTTATTTTTTCCGTACAGAATTCGAAAATGTCGGTGTTCTCCAGTTTGGTTATATTTGTTGAGTTTCGTTGGGAAGATTATGGGGACAATGTTGCCTCTAATCTACAGTAGGATGCCATTTAGAGATTCTCTTCCACATGGTATGATCGTGAAGCCAAAGACATTGTTGAAATTGCCTTTCTGAATGATTTAAGAACCAGGATGCAAGTCTTCTAACACTTTGGGCATCTTTAATGAAGATCTGAGCTCCATCTTCTTATTTTTGTTTATTTGGCAATCAATAAATTAATAAAATATATCAAAGACATCCACAAGATCAAGTAAACAATCTGCAAGTAAACCTTGCCCAAGATCTCTGTCATCTATCTCTCTCTCTCTCTCTCTCTTCAAGGACCTTTATCACATCTCTCCTCCTTCACTTTCTTTCTCCTTCAAATTGGCAATGTTGCACGAGTTCAGCCATTCTTACCATTAAAGATGCTCTTACTTTTGACTTTCTTAATCATCTTACCTACTAGCGTTCTCACATGGAAATCAAATATTTTTTTCTTTAGCGAAAAACCCTTATAAATTTATCTGTTATTACGAACCGTGATTGGAAAAATCAACACTGTTATGATAATCTTAGTAGTTGTTGTTGGGAATGAGCGCTGGAGAACCAAATGAGCTTTGCCTTCATTGACTTTTCAACTATTGCTACTTTTAACATTTTTTTTAATGTTTTGTTTGATTAATTTTGTCTTTTTTTTATCTTATAATTTGTTTGTTTATTTAATTTTTTATTCTACTTATTTATCTTATAATTTGATTTTTTTGTAATGCATTATTGTTGTCTTTTAGTTTGTCGTAAAAAATTTTTAATGAGGTACGTATATTAATTTTTTTTTTTTTTTTATATTTCTCCTATTTGGTTTTGATTAAACCCCCGTTTGATAAATAAAATAAACTAGTTTATAAATTGCACAATTTTTCAAATCAATTTTTAATTAAACACATTCTCTCTCTAATTTTCAAACACTACTTTTTACCTCAAAATCATAGATAAACCAGTTTATAAACGAAACAGTGTACCAAACAAATCTGATTTTAATTTCAAGTAAAAGTCAATAATTAATGTGTGGCTGAAAAAATGTGAGTTCTATAAAATATGTGATTAAAATTGATAGTTGACTTTTACTTGAAATAAAAATTAGAATCGAATAGGAGAATATCTAACAAAATTTACGATATTACTGTGAATAATAAACGAAATTCAATATATGTACGTCTATTAGAATTTATTATGACAAAATAAAAGACAAACTAATGCATTACAAAAAACCAAATTATAAGATAAATAATAAAAAAATTATTTTCAAAAAAAGTAGAATAAAAAAATTAAACAAACAAAACATTAAAACAACAAATTACATTTTTTTTTTAAAAGTTTAAACAAACAAATTATAAGATAAAAAAAAAATAAGACAACATTTTAAACAAAACAAAACATTAAAAAAAAAATTAAAATGAAAATGTTGTTAGCTGCAAAATTGCAGTTGACAACTCATTTGAAAAGTCAACTGAACTTTGGTGTTCACCGAACTGATCCAACCTAATAGGCTCTATTTTGGATTGCAATGGTTGAAAACATTCATTGTTGACTCTTAAGGCGATTATACACACGTAATGAGGTGATCTCAACGTAGTTCATGAGTTGGAAAGTGATAAGCATTTATTTTTTCCTGATTTGAGGAAGAGAGATGGATAGGCTATATCTATTGAAGGGAAGTCATACTGATATGATACTTCGTTCGAACGAGAAAATAATGGGAAAATGCGAACAAATCTCACATCATTTGTTAGACATGATTTAACTAGTCTTGAAAGCGATTCCTGATTTTTTGTCTTTCTTTCTCCGGGTTAGATTTAACTCATAGGTCATTAATGACACTACAAGTTCCTCAACTCGCATGGTTGAAAGATCTTTGCTTTCTTCAATCCCTGTCACTTTTGCATGGAACCTGTTTGGTAAAGATCTAAGAATTTTTTGTACAATCTGCTCATTTGAGTAGGTTTTCCCAAGAGCTTCAGCTAAGTTGGTGAGATCACTCAATCTGGCATAAAAGCTTTTGAACTCTTCTTTCTCATCCATAGATATTTGTTCAAACTGTAGAGTGATCATCTGCAGTTTGGAGGTTCTGACAGCATTGGTTCATTCGTTTGCTATCCTCAAAGCGTCCCATGCTTCCTTGGCGGTTCTTAAGGAGGAGATGAGTCTGAATTGACCTGGATCAACCAAGGAAACAATAGCGTTAAGTGTCTTAGAATTCCAATTGGTATTAGCTAATTCATTTGCAGTATAAGCACTTCTAGCTACAGCTGTAACAACACATCCAGTAGTGATAGTGGGTGCTGTGTAACCTTCAAGGACAGATGTCTAACAACGTTCATCAATAGATTGAATAAAAATTTCCATACGGATTTTCCAATATGCATAGTTACTATCAGTTAACAGAGGTGACCTAAGAGATGCAGAATTTTCCATTTAGACAACCGGATCTCACTTTCTAGAAGTGAACCCGCTTTGATATCAAATGAAAATTTAAAGTTATCTAAATTTTATAAACAGGCTGTCACAGATAAGTCTGGACAGTAACCAATTAATCGTTAAGATCTGTTTTAGAGCTATACCAGATGAATCTTGCCGATGCAGATTCGTCTGAATATAAAACGTAAATGAACAGAATAAATTGTGCAGAATTGTAAGTGAACAAGAACACAATAATTTGAGCTTAACGTGGGAAAAACCCTAATAGGGAAAACTCACGACCCGCATCCTACGGACAAAAATCAATCACTATATAAGGAATGAGTTTATACAGATCAATCTAAACTACAGGATAAATCTACGCATAGACTTATCAAATATCCAAGAAATAGATCACTCATTGATCCTTCTATGGCATGTAATGTGAGCTAGCGTCCCACCACTCTTCAGTAGTTTTCTTTGAATCTGCAACACTTTTTCAGCAACCTCGAACTCCCGTTAGAACACGATCCAAACCTCCCCGTTTGATCTTCACGCTAAAATTCATTCATTCTCTAAGTGATTGAATCCTCCTCCCGGAATACCGAAGTCACAACACAATTGAAGCCTTTTGTATTTGTGCACCACATGAAAATAGGCTTCTTGACTCCTTCTAGTAGTGGACGTGAATGTTTCAAGCACCTCGCGGATTTTTTGTGTTTTTCATGTCTTAAGATAAAGTCCCGTTTTTCTCCTATTTAAATGCAATTAAGTTACTTGACTTTCAAGTTTTCTTATTGTACAAGATCTCTAATACCTGCAAAATACAGTAGAGATAATTAGAGAAATGTAAGATAATTATTCTTGAATAAATCTTACCATAAATATGATATAGATAAGTCATGAAAGAACTTACCATAAAATAGGATACCAAGAATAAACACCATATTTTCGGCCCTATCAAAAATCTTCACAATCAAGATTTTTGACCAAATAATCTTACCATTTGTAGATAAGCGTGAACAAGTTCGGCCCTTATCAAGATGATGATCTTATCATATGCAAAGATAAGATTGAAATATTTTCGACCATATCAAGAAGAAACTTACCATATCCAATGATAAACTTAAGCGCCAAGAATAATCACAAAATAGATCATCAAGAATTTTACTAAAACCACAAGATATCGAGATCAGGATTTCGAGATTATGATTCTAATCAAATGAATATATCTTGATCATCATCTTCCAACAATAAATTGGCACGAAAATAAAAGTTGTATTTTACTTAAAAAATATTTGCATAATTTAATTTAATTTAATAAATTACTAAATACACGTATTTAGTAATTAAATGATGTTTTCTTAAATTACATATTTGTGGAAAAATAAGAAATGTCAATAATATAAAATTAACAACAAGTAATGTTACTTACAAGAGACGGATGCTTCTTCAAATTCCAATCCCACAAAAACCAGTCCTATTGATTTGGACCTCCTCCACCTTGTGAGGCTTATGAGCCTTTCCTCTTCTTTACCTGTTGCTGATAGGCAACGTGGGAGGTCTTCGAACCGCACTAAATTTGAGCGCATTTTCAATGCATTAATTAAGAAATTTGAAAAATAAGATCCCTGATTGTTCCTGTTACATTATTGCTACAAGGAAATCTCTTCTTATTTAACAATGCACGCCGACTCTAGCTTTAGAAAATTCAACATAATCACGGGCGGGCCCATTAAGGGACTTCCAAAATTAAACTGCTTTTTTTTTTTTTTTTTTTTCAAACTTAAATCCAACAAAGTTAAGTCTTTGATGGTAATTATCTTCAATTTTTTTTCAAGTCACTATCTGTACAGAAGCTCCGGTCTTTAACCTTACAGAAAATGTATTTTTTTAAGGAAAAAGCCACTCGTACTGATAGTTATACAGGAAGTCATACAGAAGAAGCCATGCTGGCAGTCCTACATGGATTATTTAACAATAAAAAATTGACAAAAAAAAAAAAAATTGCAGCAAAATGGAGTTCCTTCTTGGGGAAGCCACTCATCAGACTAAAAATTGAAAAAAACGTCTCTAATAGCTTACAGTAGTTCAAAGACGACAACCTCTGTATCGGTATGCCATACTAGTTCAAGGCCGACCCCCTCACCTCCGACCCGCCACTCTAGCTCAAAGTTCACCAACGACCACCTCCAGCATCACTTCATAAAGCAGCCCGTATAGGTTCATGCCTCCACCTGCTGTTTGATCGAAGTTTCTGTACGGAATGGCGTCATACTCCGGCGACGGAAACATGGTTACTGGCACAGGTAATTTGTTTTCATGCATCCCAGTTTTTCGTAAGATTTTATGTAGAAGCTACCAGTATAGCCGCGACTCGTGAGCTTGGGTATGGGTTTTTCAATGTTCATGCTTAGCTTTCCCATGTTGAAGAATACATTTCCTGTAATGGCAGAAACATATGGAAGTCGGTCCTGTCCACTGGAATTGTGATGACTTACTGTTTAAGAATTTAACAAAATTCTGAAATACATGCATTTGAAAATGTTAATTAACTGTAATGGCATATTGTGTTTTAAATAGGTATCATTTTAAGGTCTTGTTATCTAATGTAGCCAACATCTAACTGATCTTAGAACATGAACCCAGGTTTGGAGTGTGAAAATGGAGACGATGGAGATGATGCTCATGAAGAACTTGGAGAACATGATACCGAGAACGATATTATGGTACCTGAAGTTGGGATGAAGTTCGACAACGAAAAAGCCCTATTTTATTTTTACAAAAATTACTCCCGAGCAGTTGGTTTTCCAGTTAGAAGGCGAAATTCAAAGAAGGATGATGAAGGAATTCTTAGATATGTGACATATACTTGTGCTCGAGAAGGCAGTCACCTAGTACGACGACAAAGTACTTGAAGCCACAACCTACCATCCAAACAGGTTGTAGAGCGAGGATTACTACGTCTTTAGAAATATGTGGGAAATGGAGGATTAATTCTGTTCAACTGGAGCATAATCATAGAACGAGCCCTTCGAAATCCAGATTGTTCAGATGTAATCGAGAACTAACTTCAGCTGTGAAGCGAAGGCTTGAAGTGAATGACGTGGCAGGAATTCCGTTACATAAAAGTTTTAACTCAGCCGTTGTTGAAGCAGGCGGGTATGAGAAGTTGATTTGCGTAGAAAAGGATTGTCGAAACTACATTGAGAAAGTGCGGAAGCTAAGACTTGGCGAAGGGGATGCTGCTGCAATTCAGGCATATTTTGCAAAAATGCAATCGAAAAGTATTGGCTTCTATTTTAGCATGGATTTGGATGACGAGTCACGACTCCGACATGTATTTTGGGCAGACAATAGGAGTAGAGTGGCGTATAAGGAGTTTGGTGACGTTGTGACATTCGACACAACGTACTTGACTAACAAGTACGACATGCCATTTGCTCCTTTTGTAGGAGTCAATCATCATGGTCAGTCAACTTTACTCGGATGTGGCTTAATTTCGAGCGAGGACACTGGGTCATTTGTTTGGCTTTTTAGGACTTGGCTTGCATGCATGTCTAATGTCGCTCCAGCCGGTATTATTACGGATCAGGACCGGGCTATGCAGAATGCAATAGAGATCGTGTTTCCAAATACAAAGCATCGCTGGTGTCTATGGCATATTTTGAAGAAGCTACCAGAGAAATTTGGGTACCATGTTGACAAGGGTTCCATTATGGCTGTTGTCCATGAAGTGGTGTATGATTCTCAAAGTATCACTGAGTTTGAAGATGGTTGGAGGATGATGCTCGAAAGATTTGATTTACATGAGAACGAGTGGTTAAATGGGCTTTACGAGAATAGAGCACGGTGGGTTCCTTGCTTCCTACGGACTAGTTTTTGGGCGGGGATGTCAACAACTCAAAGGAGTGAGAGCATGAATGCATTTTTTGATGGATTTGTTCATTCGAAAACATCACTTAAACAATTTGTAGAGCAATACGAGCGTGCCTTGAGATCTAAAGTTGAGAAGGAGTTTCATGCTGAGTTCAAGTCTTTTTCTCAAATGATTCCGTGTGTAACTATGTACGATTTGGAGAAACAATTCCAATCTGTGTACACTCTAGCAAAATTCAAGGAGTTCCAACAGGAGTTCACTGCTAAGATGATGTATTGTGAGGTTGTATCCATGTACGAGGGAAGCTTGGAGAACTTATATGTCGTGCGAGAGAATGTTGTTGTAAATGCTTCTTTGAAGGAAAAACTTTTTAGGGTATCTTTTCAAAAAGATGCTATTACTTTTGTTTGTAGTTGTCATTTGTTCGAGTTCAGAGGTATAGTTTGTAGACATGCGATCGCCGTTCTTATTCGCATTGGAGTTAAGACACTTCCAAATTGTTACATTCTCAGGAGATGGAGGAGAGATGTTCCACGAGCCCACTCTAGGGTCACCATGAACTACGATGGTTTGACAAGCACTCCAAGTCAATTAAGATATGATGAAATGTGTGCGCTATTCGCCCAAGCTGCAGACCTTGTTGCAGATGATGAAGCACGTAGTCGAGATGTTCTAGAGTGGGTTAAAAAGCTTATCACAAGTTCATCGAGGCTCGAGACTGGTGTGATGCCTAGTCTGCAACTCAACACTGGTTGTGGTGATATTGATCCTCCAGTTAACACCGTTATCAATGATCCAAAATGCACGCGGCGCAAGGGGGCACCTAAAAAGTTACGCATCAAAGGAGCTTTTGAAAGAAACATCAAGAAATCAAAGGTTATTCATTTGTATATTTTGCTCAGTTTCTGTTAGAGTCTTGTGTTTTCATGTGGTGTTCCTAACATATTAAGTTTTTTTTTTATTTTTATTTTTGTAATGTCCTTCAAAACAGGTAGCTTCATCTGCAAAAAAATTGCGCGAATGTGAGGTGCCCATGCAAAATACCTTGTCATCTTCGCATGGTTGGACTAACTCCTATGGTGTCGACATGGTGCCTATCGATTGGATGAATATGACAATAGAGCCACCACCTGAGCCTCAATCAGATATTTGACATTGTACATATTTCCATCTAATAGGGAATTAGTTTCTTCTAGATGCGAACTTTTATAAGAAACGCCCTTCTTTTGTAAACTGTTGTGAATTCTCCCTGTTTTGTAGGAAACTAGTACTATGTAAAAAGTATGCCTTTTGTGTTTATGATTATATATAAATCTGCCCCATTTGGGTTGTGTTTCTCAATTTTGAAGTTGTCAAATCAGTACATGTGTCGTGTTTGTAGTGATAGCTTTCACCAAGTTTATATTTTTAACCAATGGCAGGAAGCTACCATGTTGATTATTTACTGTGTCCAGTGCACCTGTTGTGGAGAATAAGCCAATTTAATTGAAATGTCATTACAACATAATGAAACAAAACAACATCGATAGCTCATAAGTTACACTTTTAAGCAATGGCAGGAATCAAGCAGAAAGAGAGTGCACCTGTTTTATAGAATCATCACATTGAAATGTCATTACAGCAAGCTAATACTACACAACATTGGTAGCTCATAAACTAAACATAACATACAAAATAAGAACCAGTGTGCTAGTACATGGGTTAGACATAACATACAAAACAGTCTGCCATCCAAAACTACTACTACATCTCCACATTAGACTGCCTAAGATTTAAGATTGCGAAATGTTGCTGTAAGAGACACCTCCACATCTTTCTCTTTTGAAATTACAGCTGCAGTGTTGAAAATTCGAGACAAGTCTTCAATTTCTGATTTACTACTGGAAGGCTTGGTGGACGAGTCACCGCTACTCTGGCCTTCATCTTTGGCTTCTAGTTTAGGGTGCTCCTGCTTTATCTTTGGAACAGTAGCCCACTCGAAGAACCTACAGCCCCTTGTCGTGCAACCATAGAAGAGCTTCCCCATGCTTTGTTCGACATGGACAACCTTCATCAACGTCACAAAACCGTTTCCACATCTAGGGCAAGGCTGACGCGCAGGGCAATTCCATATGCAGTGATCAATAGCTCTACAACCCCAACAAACATTCTTGTTACCATTTTCCATTGTGCTCGCTGTAATGATATCGCAATAACATTAAATCAATGACAAAGAAACATACTTCCATTCACAAGAAGAATAAACATGATTGTGCAAAATATAAATCACATGAAGTATCATAAATATTGTTTGAGCTGTTCAAAACTAAAATTACAAGCATCTTATTAAATCAAGCAAGCTTTAGAGGAAAATTTGTATAGAGATGCATAAAGCAGAGATGGGCACAAATAATTGTCTTCTGGTCTCAAATTTATAATCCTAACAATAAAATAATCAAGAAGAGAAAAATGCCATAACACTAAATAAGTCAATTCTGTACAAGTTAGTAAATAATGAATCCAATTCCATTTCCAAAACTGTTTTGTCATCCAAATGTATATAACAATCCAAAAGCAACAGATGAATCAAAGCAAGCTTAACAAATGTATAACTATCTGGACAGATTTTTTGCACTTGAAATGGCAAGTAAAATAAAAACATACCGGAATGAGGCATACGCATAGTAATAACATACCTATTTAATTTAACTAGCACTCATCTCATGGAATCAAACCATTGAACTAATAAAACCATAGAAGTTCAAAGAACACAAATTCGAAGAACGTAGATCCGAAAAACACAAATTCAAAATTGCACACTGTAAATCAAGTACCCAATTTTCGCAACAACTTCGAAGAATATAAAAACATGATGAAATATTCGTTGTGATAAATTATCTTCAAAGATCTATAAACTTACCGTGATGCCCTAATTTCGCCAAATTGAAGGCACGAATAAAAGGAACCAAAAATACCAAAACGAACTCACGAAGAACACCAGAATGAATCCCAAATGAAGAACATAGAAGATTTGAAAGAGAAAATAGGTTAAGTTGTGAAGAGGTGATCTAATCTCGAACCCTAGACGCAATGTTTTTCCTTCTCCAAATTGCACTGAGGAAATGACGTGAAATGTTGAGTAAAAAGAAGAATGGCAGATTTGTCATTTTAATATCCACTTGAATTGAATTGAAGTCCACCTCAGCAAGCCAGCATGTTATCTGTATGGTTATCTGTAAGTGCCCCTGTACGAATAGCGGGACCGTTTTTTTAATTTTGGTTCTTCGTCTGTTTCAGTCATGAATGTTCTATATTTTGTAGTCAATTGGTGATTATTATTAATATTATTTTTGGTAATAAAATTATTAATCGGGAAGATCCTAGGGTACAACATTGTTTATTTCAATTTTGTCCCTTAAATTTGGGGTCTTTTGGGAGGGGGGGGGGGGTGAATTACCGGGCTAAGATTATTTTTTTTTTTACGTAATTCTATCTCGTCCCCACTAAACAATATTCCTAAGTCCGTCCCTTGACTCCCTCCCTTCTCATATTACTTCAATTTCACAAGCAACAAACCTTTAAAGAGAGGGTCAAATCATCCTATGTACTCGAAAGGGCTCAACAAAAGTGTACTCGAAAGGGCTCCTTGTTCTGTTGGGATACACATTGATTATGGAAGTTTCAAGAATTATCAAAAAAAAATAAAAAAATAACACAATCTTCCTCATATCAAGTGGTGGTACTATTCTTTAGGGGCACTGATGATCAAGAAGCAGTTGCATATGCGCTAAGAATATCAGAGCATTCCAGTGTAAAGCTAAGTAGCTAACTTTGACTCAATTCCGAACGTCGGGTTCTGATGATATTGTTCAGGGTACTAAAAGAAGCAAAATGTTTGATGCTGAAATTTTGAGCCGTTTCAAGTCGACTACAGATGGTGTTGACTGTTGAGGAAGTAGTGTACGAAGAAAAAATGGTGTTAAATTGGGGGGAATGTGATTATGTTATGATATGAACATAAATTCCACTGCACACCATATCTCGACATTAATTTCATCACACACCCTACATCACACCAAATCAATGCTCATGTGCAAACATATGGACAAGCTAGTGAGAACACATCATCTATCATAACAACTATCAACATATCATGATGATGTAAATATTTTATTCAAAGTACATCTTTATCGTCCCACAAGGAAAGACGAATTGTGCGATTTCGAACAGTTGGCCGAGTTTGCTCCATCTTTTGGACAATTTTTCTCACATGACCATGTTGTCTACAGTTTTAACAAGTTACTTTCTTACTCATGGAATAGTCTCTCTTCCACTTTTCAGTAATAAGCAAAGAATTTTTAGATGAAATTTAACGTCCACCTAAATCTTTGTTCTTCATAAATCAACTTGTAATTTATGTAAAACTCACAGTTTCCTTCCCCATATAGGAAAATAGGCTTGATGTGCTAAAAAGACGATGAAAGAGATTAGAGGAGTCTTAACATTTACCCATGTCATCAATTTTAACTCCGATAGCCTCCATTTTCGAAACAATCCCATTGAGAACACTCACGTGATCTCATATTTTTGTTTCTGCATTCATTCTCAAAGAATAGAAATCATTCTTTTAGATTGAACCAATTTTAAAGACTCTTTGACTAATACAGCTCTTTCAATTTTTTCCAAAACTCATTTGCAGTAGTTATTCCATGAAAATTTACAAGACAATTCTTCACCAAACAAAGACATATTGTGCTTGCAGTCTTCAAATCTAAATCTTCTCAATCATTATCGTTCTTACAAGATTAAGTATCTTTGTCAGAATTGGAGGTTGATTTTCCTTCCAAAGCTTTGTATTGTCTAGCCTGAATCAATATATAACTGATTTGTACGTTTCACAAGTGAGAATTGATCTTTTCATCAAATTTGTCATCATTGTATTTGACCTACATTTTTTTTTACTCCAACTCTTCAAACTATCTAACACTCCGATATCATTTGTTTACAATTGAATCAAATTCCCTTTAATTTACCCCCACGATCTTTTGTTGTTTAGAGAAAAATAATAAGCAACGAAAAATATAAAGATATGATGAAAAATTTATGGACAATCAAAACTTTCCATTATATGAAAAATTGTTACAATTATTTATAATTCCATTCACAGAACCTCTCAAATATTGCAGGAAAATATACAAGTTTTACTACATTTAACAATTTCTTACTTCTTTGTACAACTCAAAGAAAACAAGACAAATTAAGATATCAGGCTACAATTTTCCTCACAATACTCTTTAGTCACATATTCTATAATAATAAGGAAACTATCGAATTTATTCAAAAAAAAAAAAAAAAAAAAAAAAAAAAAAAAAAAGGAAAAGAAAACTCTAACTTTATTTTAATTCTTTTTTCCAATATAGAAATCATCCAAATTTTAAAACAATTCTATAATGTGATTTTGAATAATATTTTTGGGAGAATGTGTGGTTAAAAAATGTTTAAAAAGTAAAAAATGATAGGCTTCTTGACTAAGATTGTAGGATGATATTAAGTGTTGAATAATTTTGTTTTTGAAAAAATTGGGGCCAAACGGGGACATATTCAGTTTTAGAAAACATTCTCTTTGTTTTTAAAAATATTTTTTTAACTATATAGTAAAATTCAACCTTGCCACCAACAATTAAATTTAGTGACCACCCGATGATCAAATTTGTCCGAGTGTAAAATCTTTTGTAAGCCTCTCAATTTATATCCAAATTTTCTATTGACCACTGAACTATACTGTGTTTAAAAATCCATTCTCGACAAAATGATTTCCACACTTAATTACTCTCCCATCACACGAAATGGATTCACACAATAAAATATTTGCGAGCTGAGGGGGAGTAATCCAGTATGTACCTTCATGTGTACGAGTAACAAAATTTATTCTTTTATGTCAAAACTCAACCCGATCCTAAAATATCAAGTCATTATTGTGCCAATAAATGTGTGGAAATATCAGCTGCAGCTAGCCGTTGGTTCAGCCATTAGTTATAGCACTTCCAGTTTCACGTTTTCTTCTTTTCATTATGTTTTATGTCTATGTCGCATTTTCACTTAGTTAGTAAAAATCGTTTTTCGTTTTATTATTATCCTTTCACGTTTTTGTTATTTTCTATTTAAAGACAATATTATAAATATGTAGCTTGGCAGCATTTTTACGATGATGGAATAACAGAAAAATTCAATGAAATTGATTCTAATTATTTCTCTTCTAACTTTTATCATGGTATCAGAGCTCTTCGACTAAGCGTGCACAATTGATAAGAATCGAATTTAGATCTACTGCTGATTAATTGAATCAATATATGACTCAATTAGCATATCCTATTGGATCAGCTGGAGATATATAAAATGTGGAAACAACTGATAAGGAACATCACTATAATGGAGACCCATTGTTCTTGCAGCCTTCGGATCATCCAGGTATGACATTAGTCACCTCACATCTTACTGGAAACAATTATTTGAGTTGGAATAGATCGGTGAGGATTGCATTAGGGACGAAGGTTAAGCTTGGCTTTATAAATGGTAAATGTGTGGCACCAGATAAGGATTCACCGAATTATGAACATTGGATGCGAGTCGACTATATGGTGACATCTTAGATTTTGAATTCTATTTCAAAAGATATTGTTGATGCGTTTTTATATGCTAATTCAACTAAGGATTTATGGGAAGAACTAGAGGAGAGGTTTGGAGAGTGTAATGGACCTCTCTTATATAAATTGCAGCGTGAAAATAGTAGTATAACGTAAGGTAACATGTATGTGGTTATGCATTATACCAGGCTGAAGAAACTTTGGGATGAATATGCTTGCCTTGTGCCTACTCCAACGTGTACTTGTGGTGCATCAAAGGAGGTAACAAATTCAAATATTCTTAACAAGCTGATTCAGTTTTTAATGGGATTGAATGACACATATGATCATATAAGAAATCAAATCTTAGTTATGGATCCTTTACCAAGTGTAAACAAGGCCTATTCAATGATTTTGAGAGTGGAGAAACAAAGATCTGTCCACAACACCTATCCTGAGATCAATGAAATGATGATGAAATCACCTAATATTGGACGAAGTGGATCTTACCGAAGAGGATATGGTAATGTATCTGGAAGAAATAACTGGCCAGGTAGAGAGAATTTTGGACGAGGCAGGGAATCATTTTTTAAAGGTTGAAATGCTGATGATAAATCAAATCAATACTGTGACCATTGCAACATAGGAGGTCATTCCAGAGACACTTATTTTAAAATATACGGTTATCCAAATTGGTATAGAAATCCAAATACTCAGAGGTCTAGAAATTCAACGGGCAGAATGGTATCAAATATGGCAGATTCTCCCTTAGATCTGCCCGTAGATAAGACTAGAATAGAGGATGGTAACATTGTACAAGATGCAAATCCCTCAAACTTTATTCAACAAGAATTTTTCAAGCTGATGAAAGGACGATTGTAGAATCAGAATGGAAGTGGCAGCAAAACCAACCTGGCACATTTGGGAGAATATGCAGGTATGAACACATTGAATTATGCATTTACTTTGTTTGATCAATTGGAATATGGTGCCTGGATAGTTGACACAGGAGCTAGCTGTCATATATGTGCTGATCTTAGTCTTCTAACAAATCCTCGACCAATAAAAAGTCTAATACCAATTTATCTTCCAGACAGTTCAACTAAACATGTGAAACACATTGGTCATGTGAACCTAAACCAGAAACTATGCCTTTCTGATGTTTTCCACGTTCCCAGTTTTAAGTATAACATGTTATCAGTAACAAAATTGACTCAAACAACAAGATTAAAGTTTATTTTCTACCATACATACTGTGTTCTACAAGACATGCAGAACGAACAAATCCTAGCTATGGGAAAAATGATTGGAAGGCTGTATTTGCTTGACAGATCTTCCTTCACTTCAAAAGACTCGAAGCCTATTCCTCCTTTTCAAATTTCTTCTCCAGATGTCTCTGATGAAAGATACTATACCAACAAGACACATGTTCCATCCATTTTTTATTGGCATAGAAGGCTTGGTCATGCTTCACCTTCTGTGTTAAAACATTTAGATTTCCTCAAACAGTCATGTAATAATTCTAAGATTAACAATTTGATGAAATGTGATATTTGTCACAAATCAAAGCAAACAAGGTTACCTTTTCCTTCAAGTCATATTCATACAAAAGAAGTCTTTGATTTGATTCATATTAATGTATGGGGACCTTACAGAAAACCATCAATAACAGGCACTCCATTCATGTTAACTATTGTGGATGATTTTAGTAGGTCCACTTGGACATTCTTGTTTATTCATAAAACTCAAGTTCCAACCATTCTGAATTTTTTTTTTTTTATTATCTAGATAAATACACAATTCAAAAGGAGAGTTAAATGTGTAAGAAGTGATAATGGGACAAAATTTGCTAGTTCAGAATGTCAACTTCTATTCCAAGATCAGGGAATTTTACATCAAAGGTCTTACGTATATACACCTCAACAAAATGGGGTGGTTGAAAGAAAACACAAACATCTCTTACAAATTGTATGTTCCTTGATGTTTTAGTCACAAATGCCCAACAAAATTCAGGTCCGAGTCCATTCTCATGGCAACTTTTATTATAAACAGGCTGCCTAGTCCACTTATACAATGGAAAATTCCCTTTCAAATTCTTTTTGGTCACAAACCAGATTACACTATTTTGAAACCTTTTGGATGTCTTTGTTATTCTACCATCACTTGATCCTAGAGCTTCAACGTGTGTTTTCATTGGTTACAATCAAGGTAAAAAAGGATACAAGTTATATGACATGGACACTCATCAGATACACATTTCTAGGGATGTTCACTTCTATGAGACAATTTTTCCTTATTCTGAACATAAACCAATTCTTGAAACCTGTCCTTTGCCTATAGTTTCCTTAAACTCTCCTCATCCATCATCTCCTATTACTAAAGACATTCCAATTCAAACCAGCAATAATCCTGCACTATCTGACATAAATGAATCTTCTAATATGCCAATTGATACTTCCCAGTCCCCACCAATAACCAAATCTTCCAATGACCAATCTGACATTCCAGTTCCTAATGTAAGCCCTTATATATCCATTAGAAGGAGTGCAAGAAGCACTGCAAAACCACTCTGGTTACAAGACTATATCACCAACACCACTTTCTTAGATCATATTCACAAAGCTGACAGCTCACAGATCTGTACATCCTCCCATAAATCACCTTATACTCCTCCTACATTTCCTTACATTACCAGCCCTAACTTTACTAGCACATATATGTCTTTTCTAGCAAATGTATCAAATGTGTAGGAACTACCTCCTATTATTAGGCAAGTGAATCTGCAGATTGGGTAAGTGCTATGAAAAAGGAATTGGCTGCATTAGAATCTAAGAAAACTTGGGAATCAACTACACTACCACCTGGAAAGAAGGCAATTGGCTGTAAATGAGTTTACAAGGTTAAGTTAAATCCTGATGGTACAGTAGACAAATCCAAAGCCAGACTAGTGGCTAAAGGACACCATCAGCTGGTTGGAATTGATTACACAGACAGCTTCTCTCCGGTAGCAAAACTAGTTACATTTAGACTTTTCTTGGCTGTAGCTAGTGCAAAATCTTGGGGATTATATCAACTAGACATAAATAATGCTTTTTTACATGGTTTCATTGATGAAGAAGTTTTTATGAAACCTCCAGAAGGGTTGGCAAATGTGAAACTAGATTATGTTTGCAAGCTCAAGAGAAGTTTATATGGTTTGAAATAGGCATCCAGGCAGTGGAATATTGAATTCTGTAGTAAACTACTGGATTATGGTTTTATTCAATCTGCCCATGACCATTGTTTGTTCCTTAAACGTGGTTTAGATTCATTTTTAGCACTTTTGGTGTATGTTGATGATGTCCTGATAACTGGTAACAATGAGGATTATATCGAGGGAGATTAAGATATTTTTACGTAAGGTTTTTACAATCAAGGATATGGGGCACGCAAAATATATTTTGGGACTTGAGATTGAATGGACTGATTCAGGAACTTACATCAACCGGAGGAAATATGCTTTGGACATTATTCAGGATGCTGGTCTCATGGGAGTAAAGCCTACTATTACTCCTTTTCCAAAGGGAATCAAGTTGACAGAGAAGAGCGGACCACTTATTGGTGAACCAGAACAATATAGAAGGCTTGTTGGTAGGCTCTTATATCTAAATTTGACTCAACCAGATATGACATTCCCAGTACAACAACTTAGTCAGTTCATCAGTCCACCTTGCAAGGAACATTGGGATGCATCCATTTACCTTTTACGATATTTAAAAGGATGTCCATCAAAGGGACTTTTCTACCCTGCGGTTAACAGCTTTCTATGATGCTGATTAGGCATCTTGCTTGGATACTAGGAAGTCTATCACTGGATATTGCATCTATCTTGGACATTCTCCAGTTTCTTGGAAGTCTAAGAAGCAGACTACCATATCTCGATCTTCTGCAGAAGCGGAATATCGCAGCCTAGCCACTACAGTTTGTGAGCTTCAATGGATCTCATATGTGCTTCGTGATTTGCTTATTCCTTTGACATTACCTATTCCTCTTTGGTGTGATAATCAAGCTGCTCTCCATATTGTAGCTAACCTTGTTTTTCATGAGCGGACCAAACACTTGGAAATTGATTGTCACCTAGTTCGTAACAAGTTTAAGGAAGGTTTTGTCCTTCCCCAATTCATCAGCTCCCGTGAACAAGTTGCAAACCTTTTTACTAAAGCTTTAGGTGGACCTCAGTTTATTCCATTGTTGTCCAAACTAGGCTTGGTTGATATACACCAAGCTCCACCTTGAGAGAGGGGGGGGGGGGGGGGAATGTGGAAATATTAGTTGTAGCTAGCCGTTGGTTCGGCCATTAGTTATAGCACTTCCAGTTTTACGTTTTCTTCTTTTCATTACGTTTTATGTCTATGTCGCATTTTCACTTAGAAAAATCGTTTTTCGTTTTATTGTTATCCTTTCACGTTTTTGTTATTTTCTGTTTAAAGACAACAGTATAAATATGTAGCTTGGCTGCATTTTTACGATGATGGAATAACGGAAGAAATTCAGTGAAATTGATTCCAATTATTTCTCTTCTTACTTTTTATCAAAATGCCTCTATGTTGAACCTTTTATTTGTCCATGTCAACTCGACTTGATCCAAAAATACCGAGTCACTCTTTGTAGCCGTTTTAGCCCTTTTGGATAACTTCTATATAAATAACATATTTCTTTAAATCATATTTTAATCACATACATTTTTTAAATCAATTTTCAACCATACATTTTACATTAAAAATAAAACATTCTTGTTTACCAAAAAAAAAAAAAAAGGTTTATAAACATTTTTTTTACCAAACGGAGACTTAATTATTATTGGTTACCATCTTTTTTGGGCAACTTCTACTTATTTATAAACAAATAATATAATGTTTTCGAGAGAAAATATTAAGTCTATATTTGGTAGAGATTAAAATAAGATTTTTAGTAATTTCAATGAAAATTAACGAAATGTGTGATTGAAAAGTTGTGGGTATATGCGATTGAGATTGATTATTGACTAAGACTCAAACTTAAATTAAAATTTATATTTTAATTTGTACCAAATTGGGGCTAAATATGACATTGAAAAGTGATTAGATGAAATGTGTGTGGTTAAAAATAATTTGAGGAACTGTATTATTTGTAAATAAATAGGTTATCGACCAAAAGTTTAATCGTGGACAAGTTAACTCCACTTGTTCATATTATTGAAAAAAGTGTTAAAAAAGTTAATTTTACTTAATTAGCCTTAATTTGGTAAACTGTTAAAAAATATGTTTTTAAACAACACAATTCTCTAAAATACTTTTAAAGTACACAAATTTTCTCTATTCACTTTTCAACCACATATTTTAACTCAAAAAAGTATATTTTTAAATATAAAACTTTTGATAAACAAAACCTTAATTATTTTTGTTGGGTTTTTTGATACCCAATAAATCCGGGCGATGATGTAAAATAGTTGTGGGAATAAAAAACGACACCTCGATAGATAGTTAGGCTCGATAACGACTCGGGGCCACTCGAAGTGACTTAATTGGTAGTCGCTCGTGGCCCACTTGGACGGCCCATTTGTTGTGGATATTTTGGATAAAGGCCTTGAACTTGGATAGTCGACCCATTAGAGTGGTTGTTATCTAGCTTGTGAGTTGGGCCCTTTGGGAATTAAGCCCAATCAGGACCTAGCCCAACTAACACCCTATAAGCCCCTACCGTTGCCTTTTGTTGTCTGATGAAATAAGAAAGAAATTTGAACTAGAGAGAAGGATAGGAAGAAAATGCCGGTTCTGAGAAGCTAGTTCACTGCTGCCTTCATTGTTCATTTTTCTTCCTTGGTGATATAGTTCATCTACATTTGGGGCAACCAAGGTTGTGGGTTTGTTGAGTCGAGCTAGATATCGAGGTGTCTTCGTGAAGTGATTACTGAGCCCGAGATGTATCAAGGATTCAACCACATTTTCAACATGGTATCAGAGCAAGGCATGATTTAAGGGGTGCTGAAGAAAAAAAAAATTTGGTGAGCTCAAAACCGAAGGCAGAGAGAGGACTGGAGTGCAAAAGGAAGAAGCCGAACCAAAGGAAACCGAAGCCACTGTCCATTTTTCAGAAACCGGACCTCCGGCCAACCAACCGGTGCAAGACCAACACCAAATGAACCGCCTCATCGTGGAGAACACTCGACCAGAAGGCGGCGCAGTTCCGGCGGCTGAGACGGAGACAAACGGCGGAAGAAGGTTGTGAAAATCGGATTGAAAAATCTGAATTCTGGCCAAACGAAAAATCTGGTGGAGAAACCACCACCACCGGTGAACTCAGGGAGCTGGGGCGCACCTCCCTGTGTGGCGCGTGGGTCAGGCGGTCGGAGCGTGTGGCGGCTTCGACGAGGTAGTTTTGACGCAGTTTGATATTTTCAATATTTCTGACATTTTGGCGTTGTTAGATTTTCGTTTCAGGGTTTTGAATTTTATTTGGACGATTTTTCCCTTGGTGGTTCGAAAGTCGATTCTTGGTTGCTGTGGTGCTGAATTTGGGACAAAGTTGGCTGTCTTAAATTTGATAAAATTTCGCATCTCTCGATCTTAGGACATTGAAAAGTCCGCTCGGGTAAATTGGCTGAAACTGTTTAGATTCCTGCAATAGCAGACCATTGTGTGGGTTGGTCATTAGGATTGGGGGTTGTCATTGCTTGACAACCATTGCCTGTTGCTAGAATTTAGGTTTTAATTGTCTTACCTGCTTACGTGCTTGAGGCGTTAAGCTATTCTTAATTGCTTGTTCGGTCTTTTGATTGTGTATTGACGAATTTCCTATTTGTTGTGCTCTTTTGTTAATCCTGTTAGATTTCTTTTGACTTTAGGACCACTTGCTGTGGTTAATTGTCAATTTGTGATTTCTTGTTCATTTCGTGTCTTAAAATGACTGCACGTTTTGATTTGGGGGTTTTCGATGGGAAAGGGGATTTTTCCATTTGGCAACAAAAAATGAAGGGAATTTTGGTTCAATAAAAGGTTTCAAAAGCTATCACTGACATTTATCCCGCTGATTTATCAAAGGAACAAACAGAAGAATTAGATGATCTTGCTTACACTTCAATTATTTTACACCTATCTGATGCTGTTTTGAGAAAAGTTGGTAAACTTAAAACCACGGAAGAACTTTGGAAAAAGTTACAAGACTTGTATTTGCTTAAAACTACTTCTAACAAAATTTACTTACTCGAAAATTTTTTTAGCTTTAAAATGGATCCTACAAAGGATTTAGATGACAATCTGGATGTGTTTAACAAACTTGTGCAAGATATTTTTAATTGTGATGAAGAGGTGTCTGAAATGTACAAGGCCAGTATTTTACTTAATTCTATGCCCGAATCATTTAGAGAGGTTAAGAATGCAATTAAGTATGGTAGGGACAACCTAACACCTAAGATTGTCATAGATTCCCTTAGGAGTAAGGAGATGGAAATTAAGGCTGAGAAAGAGGTTAAGAGGAGTGGTGAATTGCATATGTTGAGGGGTCATTTTAAGCAAAAGTGTCATATTCAAAACAGTGGTGACTCGAGTGATGACTTGAGTGAGGATGGTGGTAAGCATAAAGGTAAAGGTTGGGACAAGTCAAGGTCCAGTATGGGTGGCAAGCGATGTTTCGGCTGTGGTAAGAGTGGACACTTTATAAGAGACCGTCCAAAGAAGAAGAAAAAGGGGAGAAGTGAGGCGAATGTGATTGAGTCTAGTTATGACCCAAGTGTGATTGAGGGTGGCCCTTATTGATAGGGTTCCTAGTTACTGCATGTGCATCTGTGTGGTTTTTTTTGCATGTGCGTGATTACTTAATTCGATGCATTGTTTTGTGTAGCATTTCACGTTGTTTGATATGTGTTATTTTGCATGAATTTGTGTGTAATCAGTCTTTACTTAGTGTAATGTGTTGGCATGCATAGTGGGTTTGTGATGCATTAGTAGTGTGTGTGAGTATGTCTTTTGGTAATGTGTGGAGTAGATGCCTGATAGTGCATTGATGAGATGTACGGGGGGGGGGGGGGGGTGAGTGTGACATTTGAATGTCCTGTAAATCTTCTATCTGAAAATCCTGGCCGGGTGGTGTTAGAAACACTTAGATCACTTCTATTAGGTGGAGACCCATTATCCCCTTAAGTTGAGAGAAGTGTGGTATTGATAGAGGAGCATCCCATAGATTTATGATCTATTCTTGTTTACCAGTTAGGCATGTGTGGTGACCAATCTAGTGAGCATATGTGACGGAGTGTGTGATATGTGTTCTCGAGGAGAGAGATACACGGAATGGGATAGGATAATTGTGTGAGGTCTTTTCATGGGGTCATTTATGCATTGTGGTGTATATGTGTTGGCCATAGTGTTTTATTAACTTGGAGTTAGTCTTATGTTCTTGTGTGAGCATGTTTGAAAAGATTTCTGTATTATTTTATAGTTATATCTGTCATCGCATGTTGTATGTTCTTGATTGATTACTGTGATTATCTGTCTTCTGCTTGGATATATTTGACCTTAGTCCTAGCGAGTAAATGGAGCAGGTATGGTGTGTGTTTCAAGTACGAGACACGATGTAAGGTCTGTGATTCCAATTTTGTTTGGATTACCTTGATTGCGCAAGTATAAACATTGTGATATTTTTTCTTGCAGATTGTTTGAGTATCAAGGTGGAGATTTGTTGGGTTTTTTGATACCCAATAAATCCGGGCGATGATGTAAAACAGTTGTGGGAATAAAAAACGACACCTCGATAGATAGTTAGGCTTGATAACGACTCGGGGCCACTCGAAGTGACTTAATTGGTAGTCGCTCGTGGCCCACTTGGACAGCCCATTTGTTGTGGATATTTTGGATAAAGGCCTTGGACTTGGATAGTCGACCCATTAGGGTGGTTGTTATCTAGCTTGTGAGTTGGGCCCTTTGGGAATTAAGCCCAATCATGACCTAGCCCAACTAACACCCTATAAGCCCCTACCGTTGCCTTTTGTTGTCTGATGAAATAAGAAAGAAATTTGAACTAGAGAGAAGGATAGGAAGAAACTGCCGGTTCTGAGAAGCTAGTTCACTGCTGCCTTCATTGTTCATTTTTCTTCCTTGGTGATATAGTTCATTTACATTTGGAGCAACCAAGGTTGTGGGTTTGTTGAGTCGAGCTAGATATCAAGGTGTCTTCGTGAAGTGATTACTGAGCTCGAGGTGTATCAAGGATTCAACCACATTTTCAACAATTTTTATGTTCCGTTCCTTAGCAATATTCATAATTTGGGTACAGCTATCACCACCGTTTATCAATAGCCCAAACATTGCATATGTGATTGAAGATGGCTGCCAGCGAAACCATTATTGCTTGTTGCTTAAACCGTGTATTTAGGAAACAATAAAGACTTATCTTAATTGTTAAAACAAAACATTAATGCACGATTGTTGTTAGATCCAAAGTCAAAAGAAAACATGAACCCTTCTTAATTAATATATAATCTAAACCAATTATTATTATTATTATTATTATTATTATTATTATTATTATTATTATTATTATTATTATTATTATTATTATTATTATTCAACAAGCTAACTACTAATCATCGTCTTGTTTAAGAAACTGAAGCAACATTTAAGATTTCTTTGGGCACATGTGGGTGTGGTGGGGTCGCGAGTGTGGAGGTGATGAAATTAACCTTAAGCAACATTCGAAAATGTTTGCAGTATTGAATCAGTCATCAGACATATTTAAATAGCCTACCTTTTTATTTTATTTTTTCCTTTCTAAACCGTTTTCAAAATTCACTGTCAATGAATAATCAACAAAAACTTTGAGTCAAAATATTACAAGAAAGAGGACATTGTCACGGGTTTAGAGATTTCGTCGTCTACCACTGCGTGGTCTTAACATTCAAAGTTGTTGCCCTTTTTGCTACAACGCGTTAAGTCAACCTCTTAATTACCAACGAGTTTTAGAGTATATATGTTTGGTAAGTCAAAAGCTTCATCATCTAATAAAATAAGCTATGCTTGATTGATGAGCTTATTTTGAAAAGTTACAACTTATCTCAAAAGTATCTTTTACAAGTTTTTCAAATAAGCTACCTGAGCTTTTCATTTTTTTATTCTATTCTTAACCTCTTTATTATTATTATTATTATTATTAAATTACACTTCTATGTCATTAGGGTATTTATAGCTCGTTTGGTTCATGGAAGGTTTTTGATTTTTGTAATTTTTTGTGTTTTATTATAGATGTGTGTGTAGATCCAATTTTTACAGCCCAATCTTCAGCCTAGATTAGTGCAGCCCATTCTCCCTCATATGTTGTGTATTGGACCGGAACAGATCAAAGCCCAAGTATCTGTATTACTTTTGGACCGGAAAATGAAAGAAGCCCAAATTGGTAACCCGGTTCTCTGGCCCGTTTTATCACCGCCTTAATATGAACTGTTGGATCATTGCCTTTGATCTGAGCCCTTCATTCTGTTGATAAGGCTTGCTGGATATTGAATCGCCTCTCATTTTCTCGAGAAGCATCCATTCTGATCTCTCAACTTCGTCTCTCTCCTTTTCAAGGAAAACCCTAATATTGTATCTGATTTTTCTCGCATATCTGAGTGGTTTCTTTACTGATTCTTCGTGTAATATCAGTATATCTTTGTGGTTTAGATACAGATTGTTATTCTGTATAGTATTCTTTGTGGTTTATGCGAGTCTGTTTTAGGTTTTCTGATTTCTTTTGTATAAGAGACGCGATCTGTGTATTTGATGTTAAAACTCTTTGTGGTTTGAAGTTTATAAAGTTTTTGAAGTTTTTGTTTGAGACATTGTTCGTATATACTTTGTGGTTATTTCTGGGTATCAATCTCTTAACAGTGGTATCAGAGCCTTAGAGTTCATGTAATAAACGCTGATTTTTGACTCAGATTTGTTAGATCCAGGATTTTTCTGTACGGATCCGTGTTTTTTGGAAATTTCTGTGTGGTTTCTGTTTATAACGATTTAGGGTTCTTCAGTTCTTGGTGGTGATCTTTGAGAAAATATTTTTCTTAAAGTTTCTCGAAAACCTTTTTTTTGAAAACAAGTTTATGATTCTGAGATTTTTCAGTTTATTGAAACTGTTTGGAATTTTTTTTTCTCAAACCTTCTTCGTGGTTCAGAAATCTACTTTGTGGTATTATTGTTTAAAACCTATTTTGAAATTAGGTTTTTCTCAAGATTTTGGATTTTTTCTGAGTCATATATAATTTTTGGGGATCTTTATTTTGTTTTTGGGTTTTCAGTATATTTACTTAATAAATATACTGAATCATACACAATAGATCCTACATTATTTTTTGTTGGCTGATCTTCGAAACATTTCTGGAACTTGGTGGTATTGAACCTGTGGATTCTGAATCTTTGTGGAAAAATAATCTCTGTGCTGCTGAGCTCATATAATTTTTGCATCAGGTGATTTCCTTCCAAATTACTGCAATTCATACTGATTAGTTTTTCAAATTCTTGGTTCTTTCCAAAATTCCTCCGTTGAAGCCTATTCTTGGACCCTAATTCTTACATTTGTCCAGGATTCCTTGAGAATCCGGGAATCTGAGGGAGGTTGGACTGACCCATAAATAGGTTGAGGGATATACTGGGAGAACCTGTTTCTATACATTAGCATTGTGTAGTTATGTGATTAGCCTGATTAGTATTTGAATTGTAATCATCTTGATTGCCTTGTTGTTTCATAAATTGTTTGAAACTATATTCTTATATCTTGATCTTTGTGGAATACTTACTGATAATTCTTGTGTTTCAGTGTATATATTTTGTACTTCAATCTGTCTGATCATTCTTTTGGAATAACAAAGCCTTCAATTTAAATAATCTTCTAAAATCATTTAGTCATTACTTCAATGGCTACTGTAAAAGTAGATGTTGAAGTATGGAATGGCAAAGAAGACTTTAATCTCTGGAGCCAGAAAATGAAGGCTTTATTACTTCAAATGAAATGTGCTAAGGCTATAGATAGGTCTTGGCCTCTTGATACCCCTCAGGATAGACAGCTTGAAATGGATGAAATTGCATGGAGTACTCCGTTCTTACACTTATCTGATAATGTCATTAGACAAGTAGGCAAGACTAAAACTACTATGGAATTATGGGATAAACTGGAAGAAGTTTTTGATACTGTGTCTTTGCCTGATAAGTGCTTTCTGTGGAAATAATATTTCTTTTTTAAATTTGATCCATCAAAGGATGTAGATGAGAATATGAGTAGGTTTACCAAAATTACTCAGAGTCTGTTAAATTGTGATGAAAAATTAACTGATGAACAAAATGTTGTGTGTTTGCTTAATGCTATGGGTGATAAGTTCAAAGACCTTAGAAATGCTCTTGAATATGGAGGACAAAAATTGACTACTGAAATTGTTCACACTTCACTTAAAAATAAAGAACTTGAGTTCAAGAACAATCCTAAAGAGGCTTATAATGTGATATGATCCTCTAAGAAGAAGACTCCCTTTAGGAATAATAAGCCAGTGAGTAATTTCAATAAAAATTGGAATACCTCTAGCAACATTAGAACCTGGAATAATGTGAACAATAAGTATGCAAGAGGCAATTTCCAAAATAGAGTCAATTTCAATAGGTCAAATGACAGCACCTATAGAGGACTCAATAATTCTAGAAGTCAGACCAATTTTAGAGGTTATGATAACTCTAGAAATCAAGACAACCATAGAAGTCAGAATAATGTCAGGGGGCAAGATAATTCTGGGGGACTTGATAACATAAATAGACCCAGACTTTGTTATTATTGTGGCCAACCTGGACATCATATCAAAAATTGTTTCAAAAGGAAAAATGAAATAGGAACCAGCAATCAAACAGAGGCTGCAGTTCAAGACAATAATGGAGTGGTTTATGTTACCACTGAATCTGAAAACAAACATGAATGGATACTTGATTCTGGTTGCACTTTTCATATGTGTCCTGAAAGAAATTTATTTTCTGACTTCTGTTCTGATCATTTTGGCTCTGTGAAACTTGGTAACAATGTTACATGTGATGTGAAAGGAACTGGGAAGGTTTTATTAAAACTTGAAAATGACAAAACTCTTGTTTTAAACCAAACAAGATATGTTCCTGATTTAAAAAGAAATCTAATCTCTCTAGGAGTACTTGATTTTGAATCTTATGAGATTAGAATGTTTAATGGTTACTTGAGTATTTTCAAAAGTAACTTTATGATTTTCTCTACTCCCAAAATTAATGGGATTTATGTGTTGAATACCTTACCTTTTTATGCAAGATCTTTTAATGATGTGTCTTATATGGATAAAACTGTTTTATGGCATAAAAGATTGGGACACTTAGGTGAAAAAGGTCTTAAGTTACTTGAAAACAAAGGTGTTTTTGGTAATGATGTGCTTCATAAACTTGATTTTTGTGAGAAATGTGTGTTAGGAAAACAGAAAAGGACTTCTTTTGGTAAAGGTATTCATAAATCTATTGATGTTCTTGAATATTTGCATGCTGACTTATGGGGTCTAGCTCCTGTTAGTTCTGTCTCAGGTTATAGGTATTTTCTTCTTATTGTAGATGACTTTTCTAGGAAAACTTGGGTTCATTTGTTGAAAACTAAGGATGCTACAGTGTCTGTTTTTAAAAACTGGATTACCTTAGTCCAAAATTTGAAGGATAAGAAGGTAAAAATAATTAGGACAGACAATGGATTAGAATTTTGTAACAAAGACTTTGATTCTTTCTGTAGCAACTTAGGAATCCTTAGATATAGGACTGTTGCATACAGTCCACAGCAAAATGGGGTTGCTGAAAGGATGAACAGAACTCTCTTAGAAAGAACTAGGTGTCTTCTACTTGATTCTAACTTGCCAAATTTTTTTTGGGAGAAGCTGTTAAAACTGCTTCTTATTTGATCAATCTTTCTCCCTGCAGTGCAATTAATTTCAAAATACCTGATCAGATTTGGAATAATTTTCTTCCAGATTTTTCAAAATTGAAAATTTTTGGGTGTGCTGCCTACTCACACCAAACTGAAACTAAACTTGACTCCAGATCTCTGAAATGTGTGTTTCTAGGATATGGAGAAGGGGTCAAGGGCTATAGACTTTGGGTTAGGGAGCAGGGAGGTTACAGAGTTATTTTAAGTAGGTCTGTCATTTTTAATGAAACTGTTTTTCCTTGTAAAGATGAAAAATTAGATGATCCTATAAATGATAAAGATTTCCTTACCACTGAGCTGAGTGCAGACCATTTAGGTGATGAAAATGGCCTATCCCATACTCAGTTTCAGGTGGAGCAACCCCCACATTTTCAAAATGACAATCCTGAACCTGAACCTGAACTGACTGAGACTTCACCATTGCCTGGTAACATTCCTGAAGCTGAAACAGACCTTGATAATTATCAACTAGCTAGGGATAGACCTAGAAGGGAGATAAGACCTCCTCCTAAGTTTCAGGATCCTGATTTTGTGTCTGCTTATACTTATTCTGATCTTCTTTTTTTTGAACCTGAATCATTTGAAGAAGCTGTTTCTTCAAAAGAATCAAATTTATGGTTGGCTGCAATGCAGGAAGAGATGGATTCTCTTCTGAAAAATGGCACTTGGATTTTAGTTAATAGACCCTATAATAAAAGGGTCATTGACTGCAAATGGATATTTAAAATAAAGGAAAGTGATTCAAAAGATGTTAAACCTAGGTACAAGGCTAGGCTTGTGACTAAAGGTTTCTCTTAAAAGGAAGGAATTGATTACAATGAAATTTTTTCTCCTGTGGTTAAATATACTTCAATCAGAATACTGTTTGCTCTTATTGCACATTTTAATTTAGAACTTGAACAAATGGATGTTAAAACTGCTTTTCTTTATGGCTCTTTAGATGAAATTATATATATGAATCAGCCTAAAGGTTTTGAAAAAGGGGGAAAATCTGATTTAGTTTGTTTATTGAAAAAATCCCTATATGGCTTGAAACAAGCACCTAGGCAGTGGTATAAGAGGTTTGATTCTTATATCCAAAGCCTAAATTTTAAAAAGAGCCAATATGATTCTCGTTTTTATTACAAGACTGATAATTCTGATTTCATGTATTTGTTGTTATATGTTGATGATATGTTAATTGCTGGATCTAATATGCATGACATTAACCTGTTGAAAAACAAACTGCATTCTGAATTTGAAATGAAAGATTTAGGGCATGCTAAAAGGATTTTAGGTATGGACATATTTAGAGATAAACAATTTGGGAATCTATTTTTAAATCAAAAGCATTATATTGAAAAAGTTTTGACCAGACTTAATTTGATTGATTCTAAACCTGTGTCTCTACCTTTGCCTACTCATTTCAAATTCTGATCATTGTCCTAAAACTGCAGAAGAAGAACTTAGGATGAAAAATGTACCATATTCTAATGCTATAGGATCTGTAATGTACCTCATGGTGTGTACTAGAGCTGATATTGCCTTTGCTGTGAGTGTTCTTAGTAGGTTTATGAGTAACCCTTGTGAATTACACTGGGAAGCTGTAAAATCACTTTTAAAATACCTTAAAGGCACTGCAAATCCGAGTTTAGCATTTTTTAGAACCAAAAATGATTTCAAGTTAAATGGCTTTGTAGACTCAGATTTTGCAGGTAATATTGACAATAGGAAGTCTACTTCTGCATATTTCTTTACTTTAAATGGTACATGCATTAGTTGGAAATCACAATTACAGAAACTTGTGGCATTGTCCTCAACTGAGGCAGAATATATTGCTGCCACTGATGCTGTAAAAGAATGTATCTGGTTAAAAGGTTTGTTATCTGAAATCTCCTGTATTGATGATTTCTGCTATTGAACTTAGTACAGATAGTTTAAGCGCTTTACACCTGTGTAAGAATCCTGTTTTTCATAATAGATCCAAACACATTGATGTTAAATTTCACTTCATTAGGGATATAACTGAAAAATGTGTTATTAAACTTGTTAAAATCCCAACTCAATTGAATCCTGCAGATGCAGGAACTAAAATAATATCTATAAATAAATTTAAAGATGCTTTAATTTCTCTTAACTTGTTAGAATTTTTGATACTACTTTGAATTCTGATATTTACAGGTGAGCTGATCCAAAATTGAGGTGGAGTATGTAGATCCAATTTTGACAGCCCAATCTTCAGCCCAGATTAGTGCAGCCCATTCTCCCTCATATGTTGTGTATTGGACCGGAACAGATCAAAGCCCAAGTATCTGTATTACTTTTGGACCGGAAAATGAAAGAAGCCCAAATTGGTAACCCGGTTCTCTGGCCCGTTTTATCACCGCCTTAATATGAACTGTTGGATCATTGCCTTTGATCTGAGCCCTTCATTCTGTTGATAAGGCTTGCTGGATATTGAATCGCCTCTCATTTTCTCGAGAAGCATCCATTCTGATCTCTCAACTTCGTCTCTCTCCTTTTCAAGGAAAACCCTAATATTGTATCTGATTTTTCTCGCATATCTGAGTGGTTTCTTTACTGATTCTTCGTGTAATATCAGTATATCTTTGTGGTTTAGATACAGATTGTTATTCTGTATAGTATTCTTTGTGGTTTATGCAAGTCTGTTTTAGGTTTTCTGATTTCTTTTGTATAAGAGACGCGATCTGTGTATTTGATGTTAAAACTCTTTGTGGTTTGAAGTTTATAAAGTTTTTGAAGTTTTTGTTTGAGATATTGTTCGTATATATTTTGTGGTTATTTCTGGGTATCAATCTCTTAACAGTGTGGTTTAGATTAGTTTGAAAAGTAAAAAATTGTGGGCTTGACTAATGATTGAGTTTGAGTTTGAAAATTTTTGGTAAAAATTTTTTATAGAGCAAACAAGCTCTTAAAGTACATTTTTCTTTCATGTCATTTTGTATTTTTAAAATAACTTTTCAACTAGTTTTCCTAAACAATTATATTTCAATCAACTAGCTTATCAGCAATTCGCTCCCAATTAATTTTTCAGCTATCAGTTTGATCTGCCAAACATGGCCTTACCCTTTGAGGTTCAATTAGTGCACTTGGAAGTCTTGAACTTAAAAAATAGGGACTAAAAGTTCAAAAACAAAAACAACACATACTTGGAGAGAAACTACCATTTACATTAGGTTCTTCATTGATAAGGAATAACAAATCTCGATCTTCTTGAAGTACTAGAAATGTTTTCAAGTTTGAACATGGATACCGACGTAAACAAAGCATATGTTTCTATAATTATATCGCAGCTTGATGAAGTATTCAAAGTATAATTTCTTGAGTACAAACACTCTCCGGTATAGGTTTCTTGGGGAAAACAGATAATTTTCTCTTTTAAAAATGTCCATAAAATTCCAAATCTGCTATTATTACATGCAGATAGGAAGAGAAAATGAAAAATAAAAGGAAAACTATCCACAAAAACCAATAAACTCCACATGAAAGGGGGAAAAAAAGAAAAAAAAAGGTTCAGGGCATTTTAAAATCTACTAGTCCTCAGAAATGCTCTGAAGATGAGGCCTCCAAACTCCGACTCTCCCTTTCCTCCGTTCCCGGCGTGAAGACTTTTTCTCCGAATGACTTTCCGGCACGAGGTGATCAAAATCCGACTCGCCGGAGCTGCTTTTCTTGCTTTTCTTGGGAGACTTGTTGAGATAGTTGAGGGTTTTCTTCTTCTCAGCAGGCAAAGAAGATGCTGGTATCAAGAAATAAATGCTGCCTCTCTTAAGCTCCGACTCGGGCGATAGGATCAAAATCCGGCGGGTAACACCTTGACTGCTTGGTTTACTCAATACGTGATTTGGGTTGTTTTTAAGAACCTCGCCGGCGGTGACCGGACGTGTTATTTCTTCTACATAGCCATTTAAGTGGACTATACGTATCAAATCTAGAGCACCACATGGAAGAACGCAGGCTAAACAGCATCTCAAACTGTTTCCCATTTATCAAAATGAACTCTCTCTCTCTCTCTCTCTCTCTCTAGATTTCTCTTCTTCTCTCTCTTGTTGTATATCTGTTTGGAGTTTGAATGAGATTATTATGGATTTTAGAATGGTGATTATATAGGAACAGCCGTACACTAGCTTGAATAATAAACTTATTTTGTACTTATGTGCAGACGAATTGCATTATTCATCCTTAAACTATAGCCTTTGGCCCCAACTTTTTAAATAAAACATTTTGATCATCAACCTTTTAATTATTATTTAATTATTTATTATCTTATTAATTATTACCATCGATTTTATCATGACTCACCTTCAACCCTTTTCATTTTTGGATTCTATACCTAGACCAATTTGTAAACATGGGATAGGGTATGTTGGGGAGTCGATCGCTGGGAATTTGTTTGGGAAAAACGATGGGATCTTCAAGAAAATTATTTGTGTTAGTATTTTAGTTTTAAAATGATGTTTCACATATATTGCAAGCTATGTTTTAATTAGATATTTTATCAATTTCTTTTTCTATACGGTGGATTGATAACTAAAATTGCAATATTTCCTTTGTCAGAATGAAATATAATGTCAACCAAGATCTTAAAGGGCTTAAATTGTTTTGATAGTGATACTTACCCATATTTACAAGATTTGTGAAGATCATAATTTTTCATAAACTCACTATATTTTAATTGCATCAAAAGGTTTTACCATTTTTTTTTTATCGAATTAAATATCATAAACATTTTATTAATTAGTATTTTTTGTCTTTAATGACTAGTTTTGTCAAAAAATAAAAAATTAAAAAAAATCTATTTGTATACTTCAAAAAAATGTTCTAAAAAACGTAAAGTGTGATAAAGCGGCGATGTCGATTTTCAAGCTTAAGCGCGGGTAAAGCGCGAAGCGTGAAGGTCAAGCTTCAAGTCTAAGCACGCTTAAGTGTACGCGCAATAAGCGAGCTTTTCAGAACAGAACTTCAAAATAAGGAATAAATATTTAATCATAATTTTATAATATTTCTTTTAATTGTTTAGAAATGAGAGGAATAAAAATAAGTCTTTTTATTCACTCGAGTCTTGATCGAGATTTTATATGAAAATAGTCATCCGTGCCGACAGAAGGTTGAAGACACACCGTTTGGTAACAGTACTATTTTTGGTTTATAAACCATTTTATAAACCATACAATTTCCCGAACTACTTTTTAATCACATACTTTTCTCTCTTCAATTTTCAACCACTACTTTTTACCTCAAAATCATAAATAAACCACTACGGTGCATTTTTATTTTTTTGTTATTTTTATTATTTAATAGTAAATAGTAATGTCTTCAAGTTAAAGGACATGTTTGGTCATTTATAAAGTGTTCTTTTAAACTAAAAGTCATGAAAACAAAAATAATCACATTTTCTTTCTGTTTTCTTCATCTAAATAGTTGTCAGAAATTGCAATTTTCGGGGGAAAAAAAGAAAGTAAACTCCAAACTGAAATATTTATGGACAAGTTCAGTCATTCAGTATTGAATATGTACACTCCTCAACGTTAATAATTTAAGTCTGACATATAATTCATAAGGTTTACTATATATGTTAGAATTTTATTTAAGTATTTTCTTAATTGGCATACGACTACTTGTCATTATTTTCTATAATGGCTTAGACCCGCATTACAAGATAATCACTAACATTCATCGCAAAAACAGCCGTAATTACGCTATTTGAAATAAATCTAATAATGATTTAAACCTGTATTAAGATATTAGGTACGGAAATGAGAAGTATCTTATAAGCAATTGAGAAAGATAATTATTAATAAGGAGGAATAATTAAGTTGGAAATCACGAAATGTGATGATAATATATAATGAGTAATATATATCTTTTATTCTGTGTTTAAAATTCAAGTTTAACTTTTACCGAGTAAAATTAATTTATGATTTCCTAACGTAAGTGGTGAGTAGTTATTTACACCATTAAATGTATATTTGATATGTCATAAATGTCAATTTAAAATGTCTGTCTAAAATTATTCTTTTGAAATAGATACTTAGTGATGAATTAACAGTACCTATTTTCTATCAGTATGTATATACGTACGTACGTATGTATTGCGAACTCATTTTTCTTTTACAAGGGTCCTAACTATTGGTAAAATATTTTGTTACATGTTGTAGATTTGTTATAACTACAATTTTTGTCGTTGAGAACCAATTATGAAATAGTAAAAAAAATTATATATATATATATATGAAAGTTCTACACTCTCTCTCACAAAAACTAAAAAATATAGATTAAATATATTAGTTATCCAAAAAATTCTATGGAACCAGATAATGAGATGGGGTTGCCAGTCAGATAGACATAATTTGTGAATTTCAGTTTTTATTTTAAAAACTTTAATTTGACTGATTAGACAGTCATCTCATAGTTACCCTACTTTCTAAGATTTGGGAAAAAAGTATGAAGGCTCTACACTCTCATTCTACTATGCCACCCATGATTTCTTTATTCAAGTTTTTGCTTAAAAACTGAAAAGAATAAACTTGTGATTGTTGATATTAATTCACTTTCCATTAATGCTCAATAATTAATTATTTTAAAAGTATTATTATACAAGTTAATTAATTATTCACCGTAAAATATTATTAGATTGCGAACCTTTTAGTCACAAAATTCCAAAGCTTCCAGCTGTCTTGATCTAGAGATATTTTTCTAATGATAAAATGAAGATTGCTTATGATCTTACATAAATACTTAATAATGTGGTGTATTCTTCAAATAAAATCATTAGGTTAACCCTTTTTTTTTTCAATTCGCATTCGAGTTACCGAAGTATTTCATTTATCTACTCAAATATATACACATTTATTAGTCTAATTATAGTGTTCCTAGTGGACACCATAACTTCTATCCACTCTCATTTGCTGTCAGGTGGGCCCAGTAAACTTGGGCACCTAAAAATTCCCAACACATTTATGTATGCACATGTTTTCGTGTAAAATATACGAGTGCAACTAGTTTTGAACCCAAAAATTGTATGACTAGATTCATGCTTCTCGTCTTCCAACAAACAAAAAAAAATTATATTCTTGTTTGCATAGGAATCCTGGATGAGCCACAGCATCTTTCAGTATGTATATTTGTAATAGTAAACCAGTTGTAGTTTAATCAATCTCATAACGTGTTCACTTTTTGGCGTTGTTCTCCAACCTCAGCTTCTTCTACTTCTTTTTCCATATTTTTCAATCTCACCCACACACATAATACTTTATTGATTAAATTGAAAGAACAAACAAGAATTTGAGATTTGTAGTAAACAATAAACTGAGATTGCAGAAGGGAAGAAACTAGATTGTGACAGTGCCCTTAAAATAGATTCGTTCCTTCACCGTAAGTACATATGGCAATTTAATCCTCAATTAACATAACGACGGAGTTTCAGGAGATTAAGGGTCTATTGGAAAGAAAAAAAAATTATTATGAAAAATGACAAAAGGTGGACCACGTGAGGGGGCCAATTTTGATTCTTTCAGTCTAACATTCGTGTATGCACACAAGTTCAAGGCTTGAGGACCAATTTGGAACGAAATTTGCATCCCTTACATGCACTTGGAAAGGGTTTCTATGCTACACATGATTATACCATTCCAAGGTGTAGCCGTACATAACGTGATCTTGATTTTGATTCATATTTGGGACAAATGTTAATTTTTTTCCAACAAAACACATAAACATCTTTCACATAATCTCCTTTGAACATCAAATTTTCATTCATCCGAGCATCAATTTTTACAAATAAATATATCATTTCGATGTTCTTACGTAGGAGAACACTAATCAACTTTGATATTTCCCAAAAAGAAATCAATCCCTGCATAAAAAGTCTCAGTTGGCCATTTTCCAATTTTTTCCAACACAATTTTTCCTCTCTCACATAGTTTATCCTCTCACACAAATATTTTCTTTACTGTTCTTAAAAAGAAAACTCTGGAGTCCAATTTATTGATTCCAAAATAATTATTATTGTATCATTCAAAAAAGAGTTATTAAACAGTACTACGTATCCATCATTCTTTAAATATAATAATGCATATTTAATTTTAACTATTATTGTTATATTCATAAATATAAATATTTTCTTCATTAACAAAAAGAAAATTTTAGAATCCATTTTAATAATACAAAATAAATAATGTTGTTTCATTAGAGAAAAAAAAAAAATATATATATATATATATATATATAATATACATCCACCACTTTTAAAACCTGAAAATGCACTTTACAAAAAGCAATTATAATTAGTATTATTGTTTCATTCAAAAGAAGTTAAACCCTATTTAATTTTAATCTCAAATTAAAGTCAACAATTAATTTTAATCACACATTTTATGAGATTAATTCGCAACTTTTGAATTACATATTTCATTATATTTTATCAAAATCTACTAGAAATTAATTTTAATATACCAAACAGGGCTAAATAAAACTTATAAAACATGAGTACTATGTAAGTATGCATCCACCACCTTTTTAAACCTAATAATTCATTAACAAAAAGACGAGCAAACCTCGTGTAGTTGATGATAAAAAAAAAAAAAAAAAAACATGGTTTTGTAGTATATATCTATAAAAATAACTAGAACGAAGCTTCGTCGAAAGCAAGTATCTGGCGCACCGGCCATTGTAAGAATTAATTAAAAAAATTAAGTTAATTAATTACAAATAAATAATTAACTATAAACGTACAAGCTGTGCTGCCTCAAGATTCTTAATTAAATTTTAATTAATACCTTGTTCGGCAACTATTATAAATAGTAATAATTAGTTTTATTTGTATTTTCGAGGTAGAAATTGTGGTTACAAATTGTAGCACCCCAAGTTCGAAATCTTAAACTTAGACGTGTTAACTTTTCATTTCTTAAATGCGGAAAGGAAATCATTTAAAAACTTAACATTTTCATTTCTATTATAAAATTCTACAGAAATTTCGACAGAGTCTCCTCTATAAATTGGACTTAGCCAACCTGTAGAGAGACATCATAACCATTTTCAAACACACATCTCAACTCATTCAATCCCAAACATCATCAAACCCCTTTACAAAAAGAATCTCAAACTCAACAACAATATAATTACAAATAATAAACTTTAACAAATACAACCAGAGGCAATTTAACCTCAAATACATGCTCATACTTATTCGAAACTAACTCTAACCAAGCAATTATCAATTATAAATAAATTAAAGAATAATTAATGAGGCATTGAAATACATTCAAATTTGACTTTATTTAAAAGGTTGAAGCGAGTATATCCTGAGTCTGCCACCAAATGCTCTCCTCGTCTCATCTAGCTTTCATCACCTGAAATATATTGGAAATGGATTTGGGTGAGCTAAAGCTCAGTAAGTAAACTTTATGCACGTGATGCATGCTCATTACATGAAATGCCTTAGACCATTCAAAGTAATTATCCACATTTACTTTACTTTTCAAGACTTCAAACTTTCCAACTTCCACTTAAACATTTCCAAAACTTTAACTTCATTTCTATCGTGAGCTCAATTAGTGTATCTTCTAACCAATCACAATGCAGTGGCAATATTTCTTATTTAGGACCAGATTATCATTTTTTCCACCGCATAGCAGTTTAATATTTTCCACCGTCAACCAGTTTAGCAATCATCACCGCAAAGCGGTTTAATATTTGTCACCGCCAAACGGTTTGGAAATCGTCACCGCAAAGCGGTTTAATATTTGCCACCGACAGGCGGTTTAATATTTGCCACCGCCAAGCGGTTTAGCAATCGTCACCGCAAAGCGGTTTAATATTTGTCACCGCCAAGCGGTTTAGCAATCGTCACCGCAAAGCGGTTTAATATTCACCACCACAACAGCGGTTTAATTTGTGTACGCCGGTCTCCCGCGCCCCATTTCCCACTCACACCTTTCATGGCATAGAAGTACAACCATTCTTTCTTAAAATTTGGGATACATGCATTTTGAGAAAACTTAAACTTACCACATTCTTCATTTAAAATCATTTGACTTCCCCAACTCAATGAAAATTCATGCTTGACGAGGTAACAACATGATAACATGTATGCTTAAACCTTCCCTTAATAACACATACATGTATAAAGTTCATGAAAAGCGTCACAAGCAAATAAATTTCAAGGATATAATATAAGCACATTAATTACACATTAAACATTTAACTTCAATAAAAATAGGGGGAAGTTTACTTACTTGGCATCCTTAGTATTTACCGTTATCTGGATTTGCAAGTGGAAGAAGTCTCGGCTGCCCGTGACGTCAATGTACCAAAAGCCCTAATTATTCACATTCATCAATAAATATGACCTTTGACTCAAAACACATTTGAAATTCTTTTTAATATTAACCAAATCCCAAGCATACCATATTCGAAACGAACAATAATATTTCAGTGAACATTACAAAGTCATCTTATCCTTTTTAATAATGGCAGAACATCCAATCGAGATCAAGATTTCAATCTATCCTAAGTGACCTTAGGTTATGACAAAAACACATAAAACTCATATTCAAGATAAAGAATGAATCTCAATGTACATTAGAAGATCTTCTATCTTTTAATTCAAACTAACACTCAAATTTACATTGCTTAACCTAACGTTATAAAATTCACTCCCTTAAAGTTCCAACAAATTCACAAATCTTAAAATCAACATATATCCACAAACTTTACCCAAACAGTTAACTAGACTACAATTTTCATAAATCTCAAAAATCAGAAATTTATACATACATACTTTAAAAAATCAGAAATTTATTCACGTTTATACCACTTTCCCAAATTCTAAAATTCTCAATTTAACCCTTCATTAACTAGAAGAAAATCAATTAAACAAATCAATTTAATAATTTTCGAATTCTATCATTAACGCATACATATAAATACTAAATACCTAAATTTAAAAACTGAAATTAATCAATTAAATTTCGAAATTAAACTAAGTCCGAATTTGAAAAACTATTGTGGGAATTACACACACACATATATATATATACACACACATCAATACACACATACATAAGCATTACTAAATCCCCAATTTTAATGGTATAATTCGAAATCAAGTAAACTAAAATCTCAAAATTAACATACACCCCATTTATGCCATTATTCCTAAAATCTGTGAATCCCCATGTATTAGATACACACCGACATTATTAAATTCCATATTTTTAAATTTGGCATTTAACATATGAATTTAGACTAAAATTTGAATATGAATTTATATATTTATACACATAGAAATCTGAAATTTACGTGTATATACATATTTACATAATAATACATATACACATATACACACCCATTATCCAAAATTTGAAATCAACAACTGAGGTTACAAGAATTCTGAAATTACAATCAAATTCGAAATCTGCAAGTCACTATAAAACCCGAAATCCCACATATAGATGTATATTATTCCATATATACGTGAATGTGTGCGAGTGTGTGGCCGTGTGGGTGCACGGGTGTTCCGTGTCTCGTGTGTGTGCGTGGTTGTGACGACCCGAATTCTCGACCATTCGAGTGCCACAAAAAAGTGACTCATATCATATTATCGAGACTTAAATAGTAATGTAAAATTATTCAAAAGAATAATTAGAATCCCATAATTTTATTTGTGAATAAAAATAGAACATAATTTTCTTACATAAAGTTCAACATAATTATCTCATCAATCTTAACCACTTTTGCCACTTCCATGTTGACCGCCTCGAACCTTCAATTATCTGAAAATGGTAAATATCGTGGAGTGAGATTTATAAAATCCCAGTAAGTATACCAAGCATAAATTTTCTTTTGAATGCATATGGATCATTTTCATCATAACATAGGATAGGATTGAAATATTCATAAACATAGGGAGACACAAGAATTTTACCGAACTTAAATGGCAAGAATTCTTATGTGTAGCGCTACTAAACTCCGGTCCCCTTAGCATAATCATAAACATATCATATGGAACCCATAACAATCTTGTGAGATTGATTTCATAGCAATGATCCAAACATTTTCATAAAAACATAAGATATACTTACTTGTCATAAAAACATACTTACTTTTCATAAAAACATAAGGTATACTTACTTGTCATAAAAACATACTTACTTTTCATAAAAACATAAGGTGTATTTACCTTTCATAAAAACATACTTACTTTTCATAAAAACATAAGATATACTTACTTGTCATAAAAACATACTTACTTTTCATAAAAACATAAGGTGTATTTACCTTTCATAAAAACATACTTACTTTTCATAAAAACATAAGATATACTTACCTTTTAAAAGATTAAAATGAAGTGTAGTAGTAAATGGACCAAAACTTTCTTGACCACCTTGAATTTCTCTTACTTGTGGATTTTGTCAAGAGATTGGAAATAAGTGTATATGTGTAGAGTTGTGTGTAAAAGAGATGGGTTTAAATAGATGTATAAAGTTGGCATATTGTAAACATAATCATTCAATTCTATTAATTTTAACACATCATTTTCTTAAAGTAAAGCACCATTCATATACTTTTCCATATTTATACAAATAATATGCTCTTCATGATTATATATAATGGAGTATATAAATCATTCATATACTTTTCCATATTTATACAAATATTATGCTCTTCATGATTACATATAATGGAGTCTTATCAATCATTCATATACTTTTCCATATTTATACAAATATTATGCTCTTCATGATTATATATAATGGAGTATATAATTCATTCATATACTTTTCCATATTTATACAAATATTATGCTCTTCATGATTACATATAATGGAGTCTTATCAATCATTCATATACTTTTCCATATTTATACAAATATTATGCTCTTCATGATTATATATAATGGAGTATATAATTCATTCATATACTTTTCCATATTTATACAAATATTATGCTCTTCATGATTACATATAATGGAATCTATCAACCATTTATATACTTTTCCATATTTATTAAATTAAGATTCTCATAATTATTATATATAATGGAACCTCTCATACTTGCATATATTTTCTTAATTTAAATAATAAAAGTAATTTTTGTACAAATAAATATTGGGATAACATTGAATTAAGTACTTGGACTTAATATACTTTAAATCAAGAGAATGGAGATATTTTTAGAATTTCGGAATTTAATTTAAAATCGAACGATCTCGATTATTTCTTGACTTGGCTATACGAATACGTCGTGGCGTTAACTTAATAAAAATGGGTGAAATAGTAGCGACACGATTTTCTATTAAAATAATTATTAATCGCGTAAAAATTCTTGGTCGCTACAAACTTACCCCCTTAAAATAATTTCGTCCTCGAAATTAATCTTACTTGATCTTATGATTTCTGAACACTTAATCAGAATCTCTTCTTCTTCTTATGTAGCATCATCGCTACCATATTTAACCCACTGGACTTTGACTAAATGCATCAATTTGTTTTCTTAAGACATGGACTTTTCTATCAATAATAGACATATGTCTACTCATAAATTCTTCTGAATCAAAATGAAAATTCCCAATCGTATGTGATATTTCATCATATCTTGTAGTATTCATGTAACTTGTCATTTATCATCGTATCATGTGACCTCAAATATTCGTATTAATATCTCTAAAATTTCAATAAATCTTTACTAACATATCATACCATAATAATTTGTCATTTCTTCTTATCACCAAATATCCCAAAATAATTAAAACGATTACCTGAATATTCTCTATGTAATATACCCAAACATGTTATTCACATATCAACATAATCATCAGTTTATCTTTCCAATATTTGTAACCCAAAATTTCTGCAAAATTCAATAAACAAATATCTCCCAAATAATTAAAATTCTTAACTCAAATATCATAACATTTCCCGTAAGGTATTCCTTTCACTTGCACAAACTTATTAATCCTGATTCAATACAGTCATTATTTCACTTTCACGTATCCCCGTATTATTTCTATACCTTGATTATTATATCAAAATATCAGTACCCAAAAATCCAAGAAAATATTCCATATCTCAAATCCCGTCATCATCAAATCTTCCTTTTATCAAGAAAGTAAACGGCGCATAAACTCTTGTTCCCTCTTTTCCATTATTCTATTCCGCGCTTTCTTGCTGGAATCAATATCACGCGGATTCCCTCCGATCCTTAATGCTTTTAAATAGTTCATGCTGGGAAGAGGTTAGATCCATCAAAAACATGGATATCATTCTTACAAACATTCGCAAGTATTATTCCAGTCTTCCAATGAATGATCTGAGGAAAATTTATCGAATAAGACTCGAAAGATTGAGGTTGCTGATGGCTCATGGTGTTTCAGAAGATGTTCGCTGGTTGATCGAAGCAAAGGTTTGACTATCTGGTGAATTACCTATGACATTTCCAAAGCACATGCCTGGTTTAGGCAAAAGCACCTTCGCAAAGAAACGAAGAGCAAAAAGGCTGAATGGTTGCTACAAATGTGCTCGTTGGAACTGTGATACTCGTTGCAAAACAGTAGGATATTCTTCTACTAATCGGGATGATAAAATCAAATTCATAAAGGGTGGACTGAGTAAGGAGTCTTTGGATGATATTCGACTGACTCTTGAGACGCACCCAAGTGGTTATGTGCAACGTGAACTTCTCTCCTTATACGCTCAGTTTAACGAGGACAAAAATCGTTATAGTCTCCAAAATATAATAGCAAAAGATCCTGTTTGCCAGTCTGTTTTACAAAATGAGGCTTCTGGCAGTTCAACAATGATATAAGGTAAATCTCTTGATACACATTTAAAATATTTTGCTGTTTTCTTTCACGCGTTTTGGAAATAAAATATATTTTCCTTTCTCGAGTTTTGATAAAGCTGGAAATAAATCACCGAAAGGTGATATCTTTGGTAAAACAGTCAAAAGTTGGCCGATTTTGACAAAAGTAAATCTTTACTTTTTCATAATCAATCAAAAACAGTAAATTTTTTCGGCTTTAAATAGCCAAACATATTTCATAGTTCAGGCATCCCAAAATCACATCTTCTTCGTAAGTTTTCTCTTCTATACTATCAAAGATGGAAGCACCAAAACTTCGACAGATCAAAACTATTTGTGTATTTTGTGGATCAAAAGTGGGGAAAGGCTTCAGTTATCTAGAAGCGGTCGTAGATCTTGGAAAGAAACTGGGGGAAAAAGGTATCACTCTTGTGTATGGGGGTGGTAGCAGTGGTCTAATGGGTTGTGTTTCCCAATCTGCTCTTGCAGAGAAATCAAAAGTAATCGGTGTCATACCTGTCCCTTTGGTAGATGTTGCAGGCAAAACACGAGGGCATGAAGTTCAAACATTATCCATCCATGAACGCATAACTTGTATGCTATATGGTTCTGATGCCTTTATAGCCCTGCCCGGAGGTTTTGGTACCTTAGAAGAAATCTTTAACATTACCTCGTGGGCTCAACTAGATCTCCATACTAAGCCTATTGGGCTTCTGAATGTTAACAATTTCTTTGATGGCTTGTTAACCTTTCTTGATTATGCTGTGGAACAGAGATTCATCTCTCCATTTTCCAGAAGGCTCCTTATTTCTGCTCCTACTATTGATGAACTACTGGATAAGCTGCAGTCATATATCTCAATACAAGATCCAGCAGGGGTTAAGATAGATTGGTCGCAAGGAAGGGGAATCAAGCGAAAATGGAGTCCGGTTAATGTAAACTTAACTTTATGAATCTTAGAATAGGTGGGGGTAGAGTACGGAGTATTCTTACTCTCGAGACACCCCTCTAATTTCCTAGGATTTCCTTAATGTTTAAATCTTGTGTGTACCTCAAAGGTTCCAGGTGGTAGATTACGGAGTATTCTTACTCTCGAAACACACCTCTTTGAAGGTTTCTTTATTTCCTCAAAAGGTCAGAGGTGGTAGGATACGGCTACTCCGGAAACACATCTCTCAATTTGAGGAATTTCCCATGTTGCTTTCTTTTGATTTTGCGTGTTTCATGTATTTCTTTCCAGTGTGACTCTTGTGTGTTCTCCTTACGAGAAAATAATAAATATCTCTGTTATCATCTACTAAATCTCGTTTGTGATGTAAATGAATTTGCATGTCTAACCTCAATTCTCTTAGTGATTGCATACCATACTATGCTCTTAATTCCAAACGATAAAATTCTAAGCAGAGTTTCCTTTGAAATTTGGACTTATTCAAACCGTAAGCATACTTCATAACTCACAATAATAAATAATTCCACATTTGATCACAACGATCTAAAAATTGACCACAATTTCATCAAACTTCAATATCATAAAAAAATATTCCAGAAAATCAATTCATAATTCCTCAACATAGAAATTTCAAATCATAGTCGTCAATATCACAATATCACTTCCTTCAATACCTTAATTGGCTCAAAAGATTACTCATACTTATATTTATAAGTCATAAATCATATTCCCAAAATTTAATCACAAGGCCAAAGTTCATAATAAATTTCTCTTCAATATAGAGGCATAATTCACTTACTCAACATAATATCCATTACTTAATTCCCAATAACCAAATCTTTAAATCTCTAACTTCATAATGCTTCTCATAAAAGTCTCATTAAAATCATATCACTTATAATCTTAACATCTCATAAAAATTCATAAAATTGGCTCGCTATTTCTCATTAAATCTAAATGATAGATAATCTGAACATATTTCTAATCATTTCTGTTGACTTCTCATACTTAATGCCATGTCTAAAATCAATTATGCAAAGTCCATTTAAGGTTTATCATTTCTAAACTCGAGGACAACAATTATTTTGAAAATCATTCTTAAGTCATATTATTCCCATTATGCTCAACACCCGTTCTCTTTCTTTCTTTTCTTTCTGAATTTTTTTTTTTTTTTTTTTTTTTTTCAGAATTGAAACTTGAAGAGTGGTACCAATAATCATCCACAGTTTTTCCTTGCTTTTAAGCAAAGGTAGTGATAAAGGGATAAATTATTGAACCGAAAATTGAAACTTGAAGAGGAAGTACTAATAACCATCCACAGTTTTTCCCTTGTTTTTACACAAAGGTAGTGATAAAGGGATAAATTATTGTACGAATTCATTATCAATTTTTGTTTGTTTAATATATTATTCCATATATTTTGGGCAAAAGTTACAACCCAACTTAATTTCTAATTGAGTCAATCTTACTAAGCTTAATATGAACCAAAATTCATATCAATATCCTCTATGTCTCATGATTCTACATAAAAAGGAATAAATTAAAATTCAGGCTTCTATCAATTCATATCATACTCAACATGTATATTTCACTTAAAGATTCATAACATATGAAGATTTCATACTTAACATGTCTTAATAAAATCGTAAATGACTTGCAAAGCATATAACATACCTGGTTCGAGGAGTCAATACGTGGAGAGTGACATAGTAGAGTGATGAGTTAAAATATTTCATATAATCTTATTTTCCTTTAATCAACAATAATTTAATGTGGTTGTATCCAAATCAACATTTTCTTGAATCATAATTCCTAATTAATCACAGTCTTCAAAACAAATCCAATATCGATATAGTAATTATCTCCCCATCAATAATTAATAACTTAACCCAAATAAAATTTATCGTCAAATCTTATTTTTCCTTTAGTCCCCGAACTTCTAGAAATTTATCAAAGACATCAATATAAACATCATATCACTAACTAATTATATTCCATAAAATTTTCAGGACATTACAAACTCCCTTGCTTAAAATGAATTTTGTCCTTGAAATTCGCACATCAAATTTCATCATGCTTTTCAAAATCATAACCATACTTGACATGTGAAAATTCAATTTTTTTTTTTATAATGAATAGTGATTTCGTTCACTGTTCATCATGAATAGCACGTCGTTTTACTGTTCACGTGAATAGTGATTTTTTTTTTTTTTTTTTTTTAAAGAAATAAAATTTCAAAAATCTACAGAATCGTTTTTAAAACTCTTTGCTCTGATACCAACTGTGACGACCCGAATTCTCGACCATTCGAGTGCCACAAAAAAGTGACTCATATCATATTATCGAGACTTAAATAGTAATGTAAAATTATTCAAAAGAATAATTAGAATCCCATAATTTTATTTGTGAATAAAAATAGAACATAATTTTCTTACATAAAGTTCAACATAATTATCTCATCAATCTTAACCACTTTTGCCACTTCCATGTTGACCGCCTCGAACCTTCAATTATCTGAAAATGGTAAATATCGTGGAGTGAGATTTATAAAATCCCAGTAAGTATACCAAGCATAAATTTTCTTTTGAATGCATATGGATCATTTTCATCATAACATAGGATAGGATTGAAATATTCATAAACATAGGGAGACACAAGAATTTTACCGAACTTAAATGGCAAGAATTCTTATGTGTAGCGCTACTAAACTCCGGTCCCCTTAGCATAATCATAAACATATCATATGGAACCCATAACAATCTTGTGAGATTGATTTCATAGCAATGATCCAAACATTTTCATAAAAACATAAGATATACTTACTTGTCATAAAAACATACTTACTTTTCATAAAAACATAAGGTATACTTACTTGTCATAAAAACATACTTACTTTTCATAAAAACATAAGGTGTATTTACCTTTCATAAAAACATACTTACTTTTCATAAAAACATAAGATATACTTACTTGTCATAAAAACATACTTACTTTTCATAAAAACATAAGGTGTATTTACCTTTCATAAAAACATACTTACTTTTCATAAAAACATAAGATATACTTACCTTTTAAAAGATTAAAATGAAGTGTAGTAGTAAATGGACCAAAACTTTCTTGACCACCTTGAATTTCTCTTACTTGTGGATTTTGTCAAGAGATTGGAAATAAGTGTATATGTGTAGAGTTGTGTGTAAAAGAGATGGGTTTAAATAGATGTATAAAGTTGGCATATTGTAAACATAATCATTCAATTCTATTAATTTTAACACATCATTTTCTTAAAGTAAAGCACCATTCATATACTTTTCCATATTTATACAAATAATATGCTCTTCATGATTATATATAATGGAGTATATAAATCATTCATATACTTTTCCATATTTATACAAATATTATGCTCTTCATGATTACATATAATGGAGTCTTATCAATCATTCATATACTTTTCCATATTTATACAAATATTATGCTCTTCGTGATTATATATAATGGAGTATATAATTCATTCATATACTTTTCCATATTTATACAAATATTATGCTCTTCATGATTACATATAATGGAGTCTTATCAATCATTCATATACTTTTCCATATTTATACAAATATTATGCTCTTCATGATTATATATAATGGAGTATATAATTCATTCATATACTTTTCCATATTTATACAAATATTATGCTCTTCATGATTACATATAATGGAATCTATCAACCATTTATATACTTTTCCATATTTATTAAATTAAGATTCTCATAATTATTATATATAATGGAACCTCTCTTGCTTGCATATATTTTCTTAATTTAAATAATAAAAGTAATTTTTGTACAAATAAATATTGGGATAACATTGAATTAAGTACTTGGACTTAATATACTTTAAATCAAGAGAATGGAGATATTTTTAGAATTTCGGAATTTAATTTAAAATCGAACGATCTCGATTATTTCTTGACTTGGCTATACGAATACGTCGTGGCGTTAACTTAATAAAAATGGGTGAAATAGTAGCGACACGATTTTCTATTAAAATAATTATTAATCGCGTAAAAATTCTTGGTCGCTACAGTGGTCGGTCTGGGATAAGGGGAAGAAAGAAGGCAGGAAGGGTGCCTTACTGTGGTGGTTACCGGCGGTGTGGTGGTGGCGGAGCTATGATTGGCCGAGAGTGATGGAGGCGAGAGAGACGATGGTGATGGAGGCGAGAAGAGAGGAGAGTCCGAGGCGAGCGAGGGTGAGAGGCGTGAGATAGAGAGAGATGAGAGTGAGAATTTAGGTTTAAATGTTTAAGATTTGGTAAATTTCCAATTTAGTCCCTCAACTCTCATAAATTGGTAATTTAAGTCCACGACCCTCAATTAAAATTTCCACCCTCAATTAAAATTTCCAAAGTGTCACCAAACTTTTTTCCACCTTCAATTTATGAAATCTAAGTCGCTCACCACCTAATACCAGTAGAAATCGACAAGTTTAACAAATAAAACAAACAATTAGACATAGAATTGTACATAAACAAATTTATCAACATTTTAATTGGCACATTGATCGTAACGACGTCCAAGTCCTTCCACTGCAAATTCATTCAAAACATTGACGTAAGATTCATTAAATTTCAAATTTCAATTAACATTAACATAAATATTACGTGAAATTTTAAAGGGCACGAAAATGAAAAGCGGTATTACACAAATTGGAGAGGAAAAGTTGTTAAAATTAAATTTAATATAGATGAATGTTCATCTAAAATTCAAAAACATCATGCTGTAATTATCAAGATCGAAACTGAAGCGGAAGCGTACCTGAATCCATTGTTGTGTTTAATTGAACGGGGTTATGGCCTTCCAATTGATTCGTGGTTTTCTCCTGATTTTGTCCTCTGTTGATGGGGATGCAGAAAATTATGAAAAGCCACACTCAATTGGGGACCATGACCTGTATAAATAGTTGTAGGGCAACTATCGTGTTTCAATGTTAATAAATTGGCCCTTCATCAATTTAAAACATTGAATCCGTCTCTACACTTTAATCTCACGACACTTAATACCCATTAGTCCTGAATAATCTTTAGTAGATCACTTTATTGACTAAATCCTTAAGATAGCACCACACATTTTATTTTACACATGTTTGGCCCCACATTATTGAATTTTATCCAACAATCTCCCACTGGGCCATACATGTATCCTTACAAATGTGTACAACCTTATGAGCTCAAAAATTTGCTATCATTATTAAGGGTATTTCCAAACAATCTCGTCCATCAATCATATCAATATAGGATCAAAGCAACTTTCGTTACATTAATCGTAACTAAATCCATCAATGGTCACGTATACCAATACAACTAAATGACATAGATTAATCATGAGAGTGTAGTATGAAAATTACATGTTATGTGATCCAAACATGCCTATTTTCAGTTGGTCCGACTTTATTCCTTAGGTGAGATCAATACCAAACATAATGTAACAGAGTAGAATGAATTGAATACTTTATTTCTGTACAGAAAATTATCCAAATACACAAATGTGTCCAAAACCAAAACATAAAGCAACCAAAATACAAACTCCCACTAAATCATGATATCCTCAAGAAATATTACACCCATACGAGCAGTGTGCTCGTGAAAAACCTTGGGTGCTAATCCCTTAGTAAGCGGATCCGCATTCATGGAGTTTGTCCCAATATGCACTATGAAAATCTGTCTACTCTGTACCCTTTCTTTTACAACCAGGAACTTAATGTCAATGTGTTTTAACTTAGTTGAACTCCTGTTTTTATTGGAATATAGCACAGCAGAGTTATTGTCATAATATAACTTTAATGGTCTTTCAATTCCATTCAGAATGCGCAGCCCAGTGACAAAATTTCGCAGCCATATCCCATGATTAGATGCCTCATAACAAGCTACAAATTCTGCTGCCATAGTGGAAGAAGCTACAAGTGTCTGCTTAGCACTCCTCCAGGAAGTGGCTCCTCCAGCTAGCAGGTATATGTAGCCTGATGTGGATCTTCTACTATCTTGGCATCCCGCAAAATCAGAATCGGAGTATCCTACGATCTCTAACTGATCCGATCTGCTGTATGTAAGCATGCAATCTCTTGTTCTCTTCAAGTACCTCATAACCCTCTTTGCTGCTTTCCAATGATCCATCCCAGGGTTACTTAAATATCTTCCTAGCATTCCAACAATGAACGCTATGTCCGGACGTGTACAAACTTGAGCATACATCAGACTCCCAACAGCTGATGCATAGGGAATCTTTTGCATTTCCTTAACTACAAGATTATTTTTCGGGCACTGATTGAGACTAAAGTTGTCTCCCTTAGCAACAAGGGTGTCCCCTGGTTTACTATCCTGCATACCAAACCTTATAAGAACTTTATCGATATAGCTTTTTGTGATAATCCAAGAATACCCCAAGAGCGGTCCCGGTGTATCTGAATTCCTAATACGAAAGAGGCGTCCCCAAGATCTTTCATCTCAAAATTACTTGACAGAAAGCTCTTGATTTCGTGCAACATGCCTATATCATTGGTGGCAAGCAGTATGTCATCGACATACAAAATCAGGAAAATATGCTCACTCCCACTGAACTTGTGATACACACAATCATCAACAACATTTATCTCAAAACCAAACGAGATGATCACTTGATGAAATTTGTAGTACCACTAACGGGAAGCTTGCTTGAGTCCATAGATAGATTTCTTTAATTTGCAAACCATATTCTTCGAGTCTCCTGTCACGAAGTTTTCTGGTTGCACCATATAGATCGTCTCATCAATGTCTCCATTGAGAAACGTCGTCTTTACATCCATCTGATGTAACTCAAGGTCAAAATGTGCAACAAGTGCCCGACTGTCCTGAAAGAGTCTTTCGTTGAAACCGGAGGGAAAGTCTCTTTGAAGTCAATACCTTCCTTTTGTGTAAAGCCTTTAGCTACAAGACGAGCCTTATATCTTTCCACATTACCTTTCGAATCCCTTTTGGTTTTAAAAATTCATTTAAAACCAATGGGTTTCGCACCTTCTGGTAATGGGACAAGATCCCGAACTTTATTGTCTTGCATAGACTTATACTCCTCATTCATGGCATCAATCCACTTTTGAGAGTCAGAACCCTTCATGGCCTGATGAAAATTGATTGGATCATTTTCCATCATTCCATTATTTTCCTCATGTTCTTGGAGAAATACTATATAATCATCCGAAATAGCATTTTTCCTTTCTCGAGTGGATCTCCTTAATGGTATTGTTTGTTGAGGTTGTTGAGTTTGTACTTCTAGATTTTGGATGAGAGTTTCTTCAGCATTATCATGCTGAGTTTCCGGATATACTTCTTGATCAATGACAGGTATAGAAACCTGCACATTGTCAAAAGTAACAGTAGGAATCAAAATCGATCCTTCCTCAGCTTCTTCCTCAAAGATAATGTCTCTAACCTTATTTCTCCCCCCAAACTCAACATCCTCAAAAAATGTTGCAGTTCCCGTTTCAAAAATTGACTTAAGTGTGGGATTATAAAGTTTGTAGCCCCTTGATCGCTCAGAATAACCAATAAAGTAGCTGCTAACGGTTTTGGAGTCCAATTTATCTTCATGCGGCCTATAAGGCCTTGCCTCAGCTGGACATCCCCAAATGTAAAAATGCTTTAGACTGGGTTTCTGCCTGTCCAAAGCTCATAAGGTGTTTTAGCAGCAGCTTTAGTTGGTACTCTATTCAGAATATAAGCTCCAGTCTTTAATGCTTCTCCCCAGAGTGATTTTGGTAAAGTAGAATGACTAATCATACTCCTTACCATATCCTTAAGAGTCCTGTTTCGTCTTTCAGCTACACCATTCATGCTAGGAGAACCTGGCATGGTGTACTGTGGGACGATTCCACATTCCTCTAGGAATTTAGCAAATGGTCCTGGACGTTGTTCACCTGAACCGTCATATCTGCTGTAGTACTCACCACCACGATCAGACCTAACGCTTTTAATTTTCTTGTTGAGTTGATTCTCAACTTCAGTTTTGAAAGCTTTGAACATGTCCAGTGACTCAGACTTTTCATGAATAAGATATAGATGCCCATAACGTGAGTAATCGTCTATGAATGATATAAAATATTGTCGACCATTCTAGGAAGCCGTAGGGAATGGTCCACAAATATCTGTGTGTATCAATTCTAAGACATCCGAAGTTCTATTAGCACCTAACCTTTTGTTTTTGGTCTGTTTTCCCTTAATACAATCAATACAAACATCAAAGTCCATAAAGTCGAGGGAATCCAAAATGCCATCTGACACAAGTCGTTCAACTCTAGTTTTTGAGATGTGACCTAAGCACTTGTGCCATAGTTTTGCCGAATTTTCTTTATTTAATTTTCGTTTAGTACCACGTGATTCCACATACAAGGTTTCATTATATGATGCAATAGTATCAAGCAAATATAGGTTATCGTATGAACATAATGAACTAGTACCAACAATATTTGAATTTAAAGAAAGACTAAACTGACAATTTCTAAAAGAACAATAATATCCAGATTTGTCCAATAAGGAAATAGAAACCAAATTCCGTCTAAATGACGGCACAACAAAAGTGTCTTTCAAATCCAAATAAAAACCAGTTCCCAATAATAACCTAAAAGTTCCTATTGCTTCAACTTCCACTGATTTTCCATCGCCCACAAAGATGAATCTTTCAGCATCATTTGGCTTTCGGTAGAACAGACAACCCTGCATAGAAACACTTATGTGAGTAGTAGCACCAGAATCTAACCACCAAGTGTTTCTAGGCACTGAAGCTAAATTAACCTCAGAACAGACCAAATTAAGAAATGTACCTTTCTTTGCACGTCAAGCGTTGTATTTGGTACAATCCTTCTTTAAATGTCCATGTTTCAGGCAAAAGAAACAACCCTCTTTGTCTTTATGTGGCTTCTTTTGATCTGGACCCTTAGCAGCTTCATATTCTGTTTTTCTTTTCTTGCCCTTATCCTTAGAGGTACTTGCCAAGTTAGCAATTTCAGTTCTATCCTGCATCAACCTTTCTTCCTCTTGCACACAATATGAAATGAGCTCATTTAGAGTCCATTTCTCCCTTTGACAGTTGTAACTGACCTTAAACTGACTGAAATGTGTAGGAAGCGATATCAATACTAAATGCACGAGCAAGTCATCAGACAAGTCGAGCTTTAGTGCCTTAAGTTTTGAAGCAGTATGAGACATCTTCATGATGTACTCCCTTATGTTCCCCTTGCCTCTATACTTCATTGAAATCAAACTTTGCAGAAGGGTACTTGTTTCAGCCTTATCGTTTTTAGCAAAACGCTTTTCAAGTTCGGCAAGGAATTGCTTGGCATTAGTTACCTCTTCAGATACTGCGCCCCTAAAGGCTTCCGGAATGCCGCGCTTAATGATCATTAGACTCATACGATTTGAGCATTCCCACTTCTCAAAGATCCTCCTGTCATCAGGTGAACTTGCATCCGTAAGAGAAGTCGATTGCTCAACCCTGAGAGTAAGGTCGAGATCCATGCAGCCGAGAACGATCAGTGCATTCTCTTTCCAATCCTTGAAGTTTGACCCATCAAGCATGGGAATTGAATTAAGATTTGCAGATATTTTGGTAGCAGATGAATTAACTGTATAGAGAAGAAGATGGAAACAGCTTACATTAGTACTTTATTATGCAAATAATAATTTCAAATAATGGGAAGGCCCATCACAAGATACCCAGCACAACATCAATATTTAGTCTTTGGACAGAAATATTAACTTGTAAGTGGTACTCTCGATGTAGTAATCAAACACTGACAATAAGACATGTCAACCAATAAACCTTTCTTTGGACCGATTTATTGATCACACGTTAAACCAAATAATCGTCACGTATTTATCACCACAGGTGCATGTGAAATTCCAGCCAAACATTGACCTTTCTTTGGGCCGATCAATATCCGCATGAACAACACACACACGAAACCTTCTAATATTCCAAGTTAATTAATTTCCACAAGAGAGGTTGCTTTGGCAACATGTTGCTTCAATTAATTCACCTCGAAATATTATATTTCTCAAAAGAGTCTTTCATACCAAAATTTGAACTTGAATTAACTGTTTCGCATATATTTAAGGCTTTAGGATTTGAATTATGAAATTCAATACTTTAGGATTAAGTAATCATTAAGTTGGATGGTTAAATTGCAATTTAATTAAACTTGATTGGCCAATTATGAAATATTTTTAAACTTGAAGGACTAAATTGCAATTTTTCCAAACTTTAGCGGCCAATTAATTAAAATCAGAAACTTTAGGGACTGAATCGTAAAATTCAGAATTCTTAAAACCCAACTTAAATGATTTCTTAACTTTATGGGCTGATTTTGTAAATTCAGAAGTTTGAAGGGCCAACTTAAAAGTTTTTATAAACCAAAATTGCAAAGGAGCCCTTCAGAACTTCAAATTTTCAATTGAGCCCCCTGAATAAAAATTGAAAAGAACTAGGGTTTGGACCCGCCGTGCAAGAACGCGGCGCCATTGCTGGCGCCGCCCGTCACCGTCGCCTGCAGCGCCATTATCGACGCTGCAGCCAAGAACCTGCGTCACTACGCGCGACGCGGCGTACCACTGCAACCCACATCGCGCGCGGCGACACTGAAATCCGCCGCGCGCATCGCCGCTGCAACCCCTTCTCCTCTTCATCCTCAACCAACAAATTTCAACCACAATTCATACACAACAATACATATAATCCACAACAATTCGAAATATGTATATATACCAAAAACAAAACTGAAAATCAAATTGATTAAGCCAAGATTATTTTCGCATATATACATACACAGTGAACGGCTGAATCCAAAAAAAAAAAAAAATGATGCAGGTTTCCAAAATCTCGAACTTGCAGTGTATGTATAATTTCTCAAATTTTCAATTTTGCTATGTATGTATAGTTTCGAAATCAGCAGTGTGTATGTATATTTTCCAAATTTTATCAATATGCAGTGTATGTATATATTTCGAATCAGAACCTGAATCTTGAATATACATACGCACAAAATCAATTTTCACATATATTCGTACAAAAAATTGATCTGATAATTCAACACGATGTTGGCTCTCATACCACTTGTTAAAATTAAATTTAATATAGATGAATGTTCATCTAAAATCCACAAACATCATGCTGTAATTATCAAGATCGAAACTGAAGCGGAAGTGTACCTGAATCCATTGTTGTATTTGATTAAACGGGGTTATGGCCTTCCAATTGATTCGTGGTTTTCTCCTGATTTTGTCCTCTGTTGATGGGGATGCAGAGAATTATGAAAAGTCACGCTCAATTGGGGACCATGACCTGTATAAATAGTTGTAGGGCAACTATCGTGTTTCAATGTTAATAAATTGGCCCCTCATCAATTTAAAACATTGAATCCGTCTCTACACTTTAATCTCACGACACTTAATACACATTAGTCCTGAATAATCTTTAGTGGATCACTTTATTGACTAAATCCTTAAGATAGCACCACACATTTTATTTTACACATGTTTGGCCCCCACATTATTGAATTTTATCCAACAAAAGTTTGTGTGTTTAAAAAGATAGTTTAAAATTTGTGCCGATTATAACACCTCTTTTCCGAACGCATACTAAGTTGAGCTTATCTATATAGAGATTTGCAACTATGTCATGATTATAAGCTAACATATGCTAGTTATTTATTCTTCGTACATCAGAGCCAAGGTAGTGTCAAACTCAATACCATCGGTTCTTAGCCCCAGGACAAAACTCTCAGTGGCAAAGGGGAGGGGTGGTAAGTGCTCAGCGCGGCAGTATGCAGAGTTCGATTCCCCGTAAGGTGGAATTGACTTTGTTGCAAGCAGGAGTTATTGAGGGATGCTCATACTTACACAATCCCCTCTACCCTGATCCCTGGGAGGCATAACCTGGATTTACAATCTCGAACCAATCACTTTGGGCGTGATCGGTTCGGACCCTCAGGGTGTGGGATACACCTTTTTTTTTTCAATACCATCGATTCTTTATATTGCTAATGGAATTTCTTCCCATACTTCTACCGTACCCTGCCATCTCGTACGTACTTGTTTCATCAAGAATTTGTAATAATTAAACCACCTAGGATAACAAAAAAATTGATCTAAGTAACACGGTTGATCACGTGGCAAGACATTGAATGACTGGTTCATGCAAGGAATGGGACAAAGGGCCCGGTCGGGGTAATAAAGCAGTAATGCAAATAAGATTTTTACGTATACCTTTTATTGGAAACTTACAAATTAAGTCGCAATCTAGCTGACCTTGGGAGAAAAAAATCTAACAGAGACATTACTATGGAGATTCTAGCCAAAAAATTAAATCAACCGGAAGCTAAGGAAGGTATCTTCAATATGGAATTTAGTAAAAAAAATTAGATTCGTAGTTTGGCATGGATTTTATAGAATTTCATGAAATATCTCAGATTCTAATGAAATTCTATTCTACGGATTTTAGTGAATTTCATTAGATTTTAATGAAATTTGTTAAACGTGTGATCATTATGAAATTTAATGAATTTTAGAATTTCATCTACTTTTACCTCTTGTCTGGTAATTTATTAATTATTTGTTGTTATGCAAGTTGAACGTGCAACTTGAGACGGAATAAAAAATTAACATGATTTCTTACTTGATCATCAAAAAGTAAAAAAAAAAAAAAAAATTATTTGAACTGTGTTGTTAAAGAATAAAATATACAACATTGTCTAGTTTTGATTAAAAAAATCAAGCAATTCATTAAAAATAATTATCTTCTCTTCTTTATATTTATTTTTCTAAATCTTCTTGTTGTTTTTGTTATTTTTTATTTTTATTTTTGCTTCTCAATTGAAATTTAATTATCCAAAAACCGACAAAACAAATTTCTCCCACTTTTTATTCTCTAATTAATCAAAATCTTTGTTCGATTATAGAAATATCTGCATATATAGCATTAATTTTTTTCTGGGTTTGGGTGAAAGTTGCGACGGCGAAAACTGTCCTTATACTCGGTGCTTGTTAAAAGGTGGGCGATTCAAACTTATTTCTTGTAATCATATGAAAAATGAAGTCAAGTTGATCCAAGACATTAGAATTTTCCTTCATATTTATGGTTTCAAATCCATAAAATTCTTTCAATTCCATTCACATTAGAAATCCACTTAAATCCAAAAAAATTTTAGGACATCAGAATTTTATGGAATCAATTGAAATCTATATTGAAGACCTTGAATTTTGACAGATTCTATAAAATCCTAAATTGAGGATATGTAGAATGTCATGAAATTCTAAAACTCCTCAGATTTTATCTTGGGAACACCCCCTATGTCTGTGGTTTTTTTATTTTTTAAAAAATTCATGATACCCATCTTGGATCAAGTAAAAGTCGTTATATGTTGGGATCATATTTTCGAGATAGAGCAAGAATCAGAGCTAGGGTTATTGATCAAATTTGATTTTTAATAGATTGAACAAGCTAATTAACTTTATAACTTTATATTTATAATAACTATAAGCGTTATTTGTAATTTATCTCTTAGGGGGAAATGATGTCTTCTTGAGGTATAGTCTAGTCTAGTGGTTATAATAACGAAATCAATGTGCATAATAATTTTAAGAGGAAATTACACCAGCTACCTATTATTTAATTAATATTCAAAAATTACATGTACACTTTTTTTCACTAAAAATACTGTAATAACATAGTAAAAACGAAAACTGCAAAAGATAGCCTTATAATTTTGGTATCTAATTTTCCTCCACTAAACAAGCCCTATACCTTCAATAAGCACATTCAATATCCCTAAATTGGAGTTTCTTATTTCCTTCCAAATCATCTCTTACAAGTTCTTCTCAGAAAATTCCAAAATCATACAACGGATTTAATTCTCTACAATTTCAAGCACCCCTATAATCCATAGCAATATTCCATGAATCCATTTGTTGATCTTCATTTTGTGTGATTAGTGACCAAATCATCCATCCTGAGAACTCGCCCAACTGCATTAGAAGAGTAACACAAACAATACACATTCACGTGAATATGATTTCAATGTATGTTGTTTGAATGGTGGTTTTTGTCATACTCAGGAGTGTAGCATAAGGTGTCTGAAAATTCATCATCGTGTGTCCTCAAATCAATCTACATATTTTCTCCTCCTTGAAATTATAATTTCAATTGTTTTCCAATATTTTTCCAAACTATATGTGAATTTTGTGTATTAATACTTTACTATTTTTTGTTCACATTTTTGGCTATCTGACACCATTCCATTGTGATACATTTATGTCGACATACTTGTTGATCCTTAAAGCTCCAACATCGCTTGATCAGAAAATTGAGATAAAACAGAATATCAAGCCTTCTGTGACTGTGAGCCCCTTATAAATGTCATGCACCCAAGTTCACATTGTCTTGCCACTACTCGTTCCATTCTTACCTCACCTAGTTTGTTCATTTTAAGAAGTGATTGCAGATCCTAAAGCGGAAACATTCGAAGACTTGCTTATGAAAGAATTTATGAAACAGGACTTAGCCAAGGTTCTAGATATTCTAAAGCCGAGGGAAAAGTAGGTGATTTGATGGAGGTTTGGCCTAGGGGAAAGTAGGATGAAGAAATTACAAGAAATTGGAGAGCTGATGGGTGTGAGCCTAGAAAGTATCAGACAAACTGAATCATGTGCATTCCCTAAGTTGAAGAACAAGAAAAGAACGAAGCATTTGCAGCAATGCGTGATGCCGTAACACCTATATTGGTTTTGGATCACGAACTTAGTTTCTAATAGAATCACTTTCTTTTTTAGGCTCATTCATTGTCTGGTTGCATTGAGAATTCCAAAAATCTCTCATTTTTCTGTAGATTCAGCTATAATATCATATAAGATTTATTTTATTTTATTTTACATTTTTGGTTGTATGATTAGAGAAAAAATATTCATATCCATTTGTTACATATCAGGTTTTCGTATTTTTGGAAAATGGGTTGATGGACTAATGGTACTAGTTCTATTTTTTAGAATTGATATTGTGATCTATTGAAGTGTTTCCAGTTTTGGTGAAAACACACAGAAATTTGAGTAAACAAGAACCAAAATCATCTACGTTTTCAATTTTTCATTACCATATCAGGGTGTCATATTTCATGTATGTGCATAATATCTAAATGTCATGTTTTAGCGGTACCTAGGTTTTCACCCAATAGTCATCAAATGTACGTTAGAACTTAGAAGCAGTGTTTCCATACCTTGTTGTCATTTTGCGATGACATTCCCATATTCAGTATCAATTGGATTATTTGCATAGTTTGAAATATTTTGATGTTTGATATATCTAGTGTATACTTAAGCATAATATAATCGGCACGTATATTCAATTTGAAATCTTAAATGTATATTGTTGTAATATTTTTGTTTGACGAATAATACTACACACTCACGTGATATGTTGTTTGAATTATTCGTGCAATTTCTATGAACAAACAACAAAACACGTTAAAATAACATTAAGACGACCCAAGGAATCTATACGAACTAATAGAATGTTATATTTTTTATCTATCCAAATTGAGCTAATAGTTAGATTCCAGAGTATCCAATACAATACAATTATTAAGACAAGTTCTTGATCATTCATCGTCTTTCGTTTGAAGTTTCCTTCGATGTCGGTGTTGGCGAACGAGAAGGTTTCATCCCTATAATCTATTTGATCCTTTAGCCCCATTGGTATAAATCAGTTAAACTTCAAACAAAAATATGTGTTCTTTAATGTAAAATTATGATAACATGAGGATCATTAACCATTTGGGTATCACAAATCAAAAGGCGAGAATACAAAAACAGGTCTTCCAATCTCTTTATGAGTTGAGATTATTACTTGAGGCATATTTTTAACTTTTCAGAAATTTTAATATATAAAAGATTGTGTAAATTGCATTTTACTGAACATAAATTGTAGTCATTTCTAAATCACCCTAAAACTGGATTTCACAAAAACAGAAACATATCTTGATTTCATATTATTACAGGAAGGAATGAAATCACGGATGATATATCAAAGCTGTTAGAGAAAGTTCAAGATAATTTTATGGATTTGAAAGAAGTTGCAATTATTATGCATTAGAATTAATGAGACCCGTGATTGCACTTTATAATTTCAGTTACGAATTGAATTATGGAAATGTTGGAGGTAAGTATTGATAGCATAAATAATGTTGAAATGTAGTATATAATGAATAAAAAATATGTAATAGTATTTTTTGGATTTCTTTTTAGATGTGGTTATTTATGAATTTTTCCCTAATTTTAATTCAAAAAGTCTTACTTGAATGATCTTCTTTATTATTATTTTTTTGATCGAAAAATGATCTTCTTTAGGTACGTACAGGCCCGGTTTTGCTATGAGGCAAGTGAGACCCAAGACTCGGGCCCAATATTATTGGGGGCCTTTTTTTCTTCCTCTCTCTTTCTGTAAAACCCATATTTTACCTTAGGCCCAATTAAAAAAAGGAACTCCGTTTATTAATGGAAATGATTTATGTTCGAAATTACAAGTCTTGATGTGCAATATACCAAGTGAAACAACAAGAGCAATTGAAATGCTACAATATTTGAAGACACTGAATTGTTGTTTCCCAAATGCTGATATTGCGTACAAAATTTTGCTAGCCATACCCGTTACAATTGCATCTGCAGAAAGAAGTTTCTCCAAATTGAAGTTGTTCAAGACTTATATTCGATCAACTATGTCACAAGACAGATTGAATGGATTGACTATGTTATCAATTGAGAAAGAAATGATTGAACAACTAAATTATTCAAATATGATTAATGCTTTTACCTCCAAAACCGCAAGGCGAATAGTATTTAAATGATCATTTACCTCCAAAACCGCAAGGCGAATAGTATTTAAATGATCATTTAAACGTTGTCAATTTTGTTATTAATTATAATATAAATATTTTAAGTTTTGCTGTTATATTTAAAATTAACAAGTAAGCAATTGGTTCCATAAGACATATAAATTTTACATACATACTACAACTTTTTAGGGGTCTAATTTATGATATTCGATTCAGGCATCGAAAATCACATGACCGACACTGGGTACGTAGTCTTGACGAACAAGGCCATTTCCTACGTGTTGAAGGATCTTTGCACAAGATATTTCATCATGCATGATGGTGAATTTATATTATTTCTTTATTTGTAAATAATTATTGGTATTACTATGTTGTAACTATAGCAAAACCATGAATGTGAAAAGATAGGGAAAAAAAGAAAAATCTTAATTGGGCTTGCAGTAAATTGGGTTTTGTATATGTTTAATTGGATAGGTTAAAACTATGTTTGGATCATGTTGATGAATAACGGTAGCATGTGACGTGTCTCGTAACACATAGTTGTTTCCATTAGAAAGAATTTTTGTCCTAATTGACTGTGAGCGTTTTCAAGAAGTCGAACCCTCAAACTTAAAAGATTTGTTGGGTGATCCATAATACTACTAGGACAAGTTGTTGACCGAAATCTTCTGCAAGCATTATACTAGCTCAGCAGCCAACTCAAATCAGAAGAAGACGAGTCACATTCTCACACGTGATATTTCTACTTATTATAATTTCGATAACATTATATTTTTGTGATTTCTGTATGTTCATAAGTTTTTTGAGGGATTTATTCTACTTAGAGCATTTTCAATGGGCCGATAGCTGTCAGCTGTGTAAGAGATATACACACAAAAAGTTCATGGGTTTCACTGTAATATTTCTTTTATCTTCTCTCTCTTTCGCCCACTTTTTCTTACATTTCCACTTCACAAAGTCGACCACAATCACACCTCCTACTTCACACATTCCACTATTTTTTATTAATTTATTTGAATTTGTGTGTATATCTCTAATTTTCTTTTTCATTTTTCCCACTTTTTTTCTACTTTCAACATCTACATGACTACATCCTCTCTACAATTTAATTTTAAAATAATATATATATCTCTTTCTCTCTCATCCAATTCACATCCACAATTTACATAACCATTGGAGATACTCTTACATATAGACCCAAAAATTTGATTAAATGTGTTAGGAATTAGGATAATTGAGAATCGGGAATGCAAATGGGAAAATCGTAGTAAGGTAACACATGAAATCTCTCTCTCTCTTTTATATAAAAAAAAAAATGTTAAAATCATGAATATCAAAATAGACCCCAAATAATTTTACTTGGACTCAAAATAGATGGGGTTTTGTACTTAAAACTATGTTTGGATAATACAGATAATAATTAACCGTGGGGTATAAGATGTCAATGAGACTTTAAGATCGAGATTGAGTCCCGAGCTTTTAATTTTAATTTTATTTTTATAATAATAATCGATAAATTTATTTTTGAAAATGTATATAGACAATGAGCAGAGTTGGCTGCCAAATTTCAAAGCTTGAGCTTGGTTTGAGCTTTTTGGACAGACTTTTTTTTTTTTTTTGCTCGAGTCGAGTCGAGCATAGCCAAACCCTTCTCTCTCAAAAAAAAAAAAAAAATTGGCTTAGAGCTTTGGTTCAAAGTCTCAAGCAAATCTAAGTCCGAGTTTTTTTCGAGCCGAACCTGAGCGGTTCGAGCCGACTAGTCATTTTGTCATCCCCATATAAGATTAATTATAAAGAGCTGAAAACCTATTTTAATGTCTCTGGACAAGGAATATATCACCCTAAAATTCAAGTAATAGTGTATTTTCAAGTTTCAACACATATACAAGGGAAAAATTTTTGTTGGTTGGATTCTATTCTATTCCATTATAATAAATAAAATAAGAAATTTGATATGCATCAACTAAGAGAAGAATCTTAATGATATGAAGTTCTCTTGACAAAACGAGTGTGCCCATCAGAAAAATATAGAAGAACGAATAATCAAAATTCGATGATTCTAGTTAGGAATATCCAGAATTAAAAATCAAGACTCGAGTTCATTCACCCAAAAAAAAAAAAAAATATATATATATATATATATATATATATATATATATATATATATTGAGAATTGATTTTTAATAAGTTTTGTATTAAACACAAAGGACGGTACGGGACTACATCAAGACCTCCCTTAGAAAGAAACAAGATCAAATAGGAACTAAAATGAATAAATTATTTGATATTGTACACTGAAATTTATCAAGCAAAGACTTACCAATTTTTTTTAGTGATCCCACTTGCTTAATTATCAGAAATTTAAAATGATTTTCATCTGTTTATCAATCCTATCCGGCCATATAATTGCTGCAGATTTCGTTTGATGCACACGCACGGATTTGGAGTAGGTGAGATATGTAATCTCATTTTTTATTTCTCATTACAATGCCTTATCTCGTAGAATCAAATCTTACGCGATTCATGTTTGCGGATTTCAAGTGAAGTTGGAGAAGACGATGTTCGTCCGCGAATAAGATATATATATATATTTTATGTCAACATGTATACCATATGCCTCAATAATTCAGATCAATTTGTACTTCAACAAGAGTTATGAACAATAAGGTAAAACAATTTTAGTTATCTCATGCCAGATTTTCAAGTGTGTGTGTGTGAATAACCAATGTCAAACTTCTACTCATGTAAATGATATATTTAACATTGTGTAACTTATTATGCAATATCAAGCCCGAATCCCATGTGGTCAACCTAATGAATCTAATGATTTTCATTGCATCGCTCATGGATGATCACAACTTACTGCTTTTCTCTCGAATCCCAAGGTTCCTTCTATTCATGTGGTTTCTAAATATCAAAATTTGCATTTTTCCACACCAGGTGGTCAGAATTAGCTAAGTCTGTCCAAACAATCAATAGTAAGTGGTTCCCTAATCCATGCCTTTAGTATCAAAGTCTCAATCAACAAGCTTATACCAAACAATTTTATTTATTTATTATATATATATATATATATATATATATATATATATATATATATATTTGGATGACTTTTTCTTCTTATATTCATGTCTTTTACCATCTTTGTGCAATATTTTTCTCATTTGCGTTCTATGTGACCCATGTAGCGAGCTTTAGGTCGGTGGCTCCCAAGCCAAACGGCTTTAGGGTACCAGGTTGAAAGACCCCTCGGACTTAATTACTCGAGTCAAAAAGGCATTTGAAGAGTAGAATAAGACCTTCGGCATTTTTCTATTTTTATGCCGGCAATGGTTTATACTCGTTGACCAAGACCTCTTCAACCAATGACACATTTCAGGAACTACAGACCCTTAAAAGTTCAAGCCTACCTTCACCACTTCTTTCCACCCCCAAACTGCTCTTGAGCAAGTTTAGTTTCTAAGTTTTAAAGGTTGGGATGTCTCATCATCTAAGTTTAGGGATTATCAAGTCATTCCTATGTTCAAATTGTATAAATTTTCCCCACATGTATTAAACAAATCCCTACACAAGTAATAATCCAACAATGGCTATGTGCGCGTGAAGATGAAATCTAACAAGTAGTAATTAGTTCATAAAATTCTTGTTTTCATGCTGTTCAAAATTCAAACCAAAGCAAAATTTGATCCATACTATATCCTAGGCAATACACATGTTAACAAGTTTTTCAATTTTTTTTTTTTTTTAAATGCTGAATAAAAAAAGAAAACTTTAGCAGAAAAATGGACTACCCACCCCCAAACTTAAAATATACATTGTCCTCAATGTATCAGATCAAGTATATAAAAAGTATAACTAGGAGAGGTTAAAGGACTTCCCTGGTCAATCTGAATGTGATGGAGATATGCATTCCCAAAGTTCCCTGATCATCTTCCTGTTACAGAATCAGTCCTATCAAGGCAAAAATGAAATTCAGGCATTAGAAATGTTATTGGATGAAGATGTAAAAATAAATAAATAAAGCAAACAAACTAATAAATCAAACTAATGCATATAAAGCTGAATAAATAAAAGAAAAGAAAATTGGGTTGCCTCCCAACAAGCGCTTGTTTATAGTCATTAGCTTGACTTTGATATTTTGGCTACTCTTCATTTGGATTTTCAAGTGGTAGGATTGTCTTCTCATTGGAGTAATCACCCCCCCCCCTCCCCCCAATAAGCTTTCAACATTTGGCCATTAATCTTGAACCGTCTCAAATGATCTTGTGAAACAACCTCCACTGCCCCATAAGGATAAACAGCTACAACTGTGTATGGACCTGACCATCTGGATTTCAACTTCCCTGGAAAGAGCTTGAGGTGAGAATTGAACATCAAAACTTGTTGACCAACCACAAACTCTTTTTATTTGATATGCTTATCGTGCCACTTTTTTGTCTTTTCCTTATACAACTTGGCATTCTCATATGCCCCCAATCTAAATTCGTCAAGCTCATTTAGTTGTAGGATTCTCTTCTTTCCAGCTGACTTCATATCAAAATTCAGCAAATGTGTTGCCCAATATGCTTTATGCTCAAGCTCTACTGGCAAGTGACATGCTTTTCCAAAGACTAACCGATAAGGGGACATCCCAATTGGTGTCTTGAAGGCTGTGCGATATGCCCATAATGCATCATCCAGCTTCTTTGACCAATCAGTGCGTGATGTATTAACTGTAGCCTCAAGAATTTTTTTTAGCTCTCTATTGGAAATTTCAACATGTCCACTTGTCTGAGGATGATAAGGTGTTGCAACTCGATGTTTGACTCCATATTTAGCTAACAATGCTGAGAATTGGCGGTTGCAAAAGTGTTTTCCTCCATCACTAATGATAGCTCGAGGTGTGCCATACCTTGAGAAAATGTTCTTCTTTATGAATTGTGTCACAACTCGTCCATCATTCGTTGGCAAAGCAACAGCCTCAACCCATTTAGATACATAATCTACAGCCACCAAAATATATTGTTGACCATATGAAGATGGGAACGGTCCCATGAAGTCAATGCCCCAAACATCAAATAACTCAACTTCTAAAATATTGTTTAAAGGCATCTCATTCTTCCTTGAGATATTCCCTTGTCTTTGGAACTTATCACACTTTTTCACTAAGTCATAAGCATCCCTAAACAGTGTAGGCCAATAAAAACCAGATTGTAAAACTTTAGCTGCTGTTTTGGTAGCTGCGAAGTGACCCCCGTATGGAGCAGAGTGACAGTGTTCTAGAATCTGTTCTTGTTCTTCTTCTGGCACGCAACGACGTATGATTTGATCTGGGCCTCTTCTATAGAGGAATGGATCATCCCAAAAGTAATGCTTAAGATCACTGAAAAATTTCTTCTTCTGTTGAATACTCTGGGGGAATCACAGCACTTGCCAAATAATTTACATAATCAGCATACCAAGGTGCTATCTCGATTTTCAAAAGAGTTTCATCTGGAAATATCTCATTGATTTCACCTGGAGGATCTTCTTCTTGCTGCTCCATGCGAGATAAATGATCAGCTACCAAGTTCTCACAACCTTTTTTATCCCTAATTTCCAAATTGAATTCCTGCAATAGAAGTATCCATCTGATAAGTCTTGGTTTTGCATCCTTCTTTTCAAACAGGTACTTCAGTGCTGAATGGTCAGTGTATACTATCACCTTTGATCCAATCAAATAAGATCTGAATTTATCAAAGGCGAACAACACTGCCAAAAGCTCTTTTTATGTGGTGGCATAATTTGACTGAGCTTCATCTAGAGTCCTGTTGGCATAATAAATCACATGTAGGATTTTGTTCTTTCGTTGCCCCAAAACTGCTCCAATTGCATAGTCACTAGCATCATATTAATTCGAATGGATAACCCCAATCAGGTGAAGATAACACTGGAGCCGTGACCAATTTTTCTTTTAAAGTGTTAAATGCATCCAAACACTCCTCAGAAAAGTTAAAAAGGATATCCTTTTCCAACGGTGTGCAAAGAGGGTTGGTTATTTTTGAAAAATCTTTGATGAAACGCCGATAGAAACCAGCATGTCCCAAGAAACTTCTGATCCCTTTTACGGTACTAGGTGGAGGTAACTTCTCTATCACTTGTATCTTGGCCTTGTCCACCTCAATTCCTCTTGCTGAAATTAAGTGTCCTAAAAAAATTCCTTCCTGAACCATAAAGTGACATTTCTCCCAGTTGAGCACTAGGTTAGTCTCTTCGTACCTTTGCTTCATTGTCTTTAAGTGACTTAAACATTCATTGAATGAAGACCCAAATACTGAGAAATCATCAATGAATACCTCAATGAGCTTACCCACCATATCAGAGAAGATGGACGTCATACATCTCTGAAAAGTAGCTGGAGCATTACATAGTCCAAAAGGCATTCTTCTGTATGCAAAAGTCCCATAAGGACAAGTGAAAGTAGTTTTCTCCTAATCTTCTGGTGCTATGGGAATCTAATTATATCCCGAATACCCATCCAGGAAACAATAATGTGAATGCCCTGCAAGTCTTTCCAGCATTTGATCAATGAAAGGAAGGGGAAAATGATTCCTAGTGGCATTATTGAGCTTGTGATAGTCAATGCAAACTGAGCTCATTATTTTCATTTGGGACCACTGTAATTCCTCCCTTTTTGGGAACTACATGCACAGGACTTACCCAATGGCTATCAGATATAGGATAAATCATTCATGCATCCAACAATTTCAGCACTTCTGCTTTCACAACCTCCTGCATGTTTGGGTTCAATCTGTGTTGTCGTTCAATTGATGGTTTGAACTCATCTTCCATTAGAATCTTGTGCATGCAAAGGGAAGGACTAATTCCTTTTATGTCAGAAGTTGTCCATCCAATTGCAGTTTTGTGATCTCGAAGAACTCTAAGCAATTGATCTTCTTCATTCTCGGAAAGAGAGATAGATATGATAATTGGAAGTGTGTTCTTCTCTCCTAGGTATGCATATCGCAGATGAGGTGGAAGTTGTTTTAACTCAAGTGTTGGAGCCTTTTGAATAGATGGTAGAGATTTCTCAGAACCTTCACTCAGCTCCAACATGGGTTGTTTTATGCATGAGGGAATTGCTTCCAAATCTCGAATGCATTTCTCCACTTTTTCAGAGGGACATGGACGTTTTCCAGAGTACATCATACAAGCCTCAAGCGGATCTTGATGGTGATCAAGCATGAACTCCTTTGTCACGACTTTGTCTATTGCATCAATTTGATAGCAGGATTCGACTTCATCTCCAAATTTGATTGCGTTGAAAACATTGATTTTTAATTCTTCATCATTGATTCTGAAAATCAATTGTCCCTTCTGAACATCAATCAATGCTCTACCAGTGGCTAAAAATGGACGTCCCAAAATGAGGGGGACGTCTCTGTCTTCTTCTATGTCCAAGATTACAAAATCTGCTGGAAAGATGAATTTATCAACCTTTACCAGAATATCTTCCACTATCCCCCTAGGGTTTTTGATTGACCTGTCAGCTAGCTGTAGGGTGATAGTAATGACTTTTTCTTCCCCCAAACCAAGCTTCTTGAAAAGAAACAATGGCATCAAATTAATGCTTGCGCCTAAATCACAAAGTGCATCATCCACAAACTTGTTACCAATATTGCAGGGAATAATGAAACTCCCAGGGTCTTTCAATTTTGGTGGTAACTTGTGTAATAGTCTAGCACTGCAATCCTCAGTCAACATCACAGTTTCATTCTCCTCCAGCCTTCTCTTGTTTGACAATATGTCCTTCATAAACTTAGCATAGCTGGGCATTTGTGCCAAGGCATCTGCAAATGGTATGTTGATGTGCAATTTCTTGAACACCTCCAAAAATTTTGCAAATTTTTTATCAAGCTTGTGTCTTTGTAACCTTTTTGGGAATGGAATAGGAGGTACATATGCCTTTACAGGAACAGTTGCTTTAACCTGTGGAGCTTCTGAAGCTTCTTCTTGATTTCCTTTTATTGAGTCGTCGAATTGGTCCACTTGTTCCTTTTTAGTATTAGGTACCTTCTCTGTGGCAATTGGTGGTCTTTTAACAGTTATTTCAGGTAGTTGTATACCACTTCTAGTGGTAATAGCTTGTACCTGTTCCTTAGGATTTTTTTCTGTGTTGCTTGGTAGAGTTCCTTGATTTCTGCTTGTTAATGCTACAGCCATCTGTCCCATTTGATTTTCCAAATTTTTTATAGCTGCCTGTTGGTTTTGAAAAACTTGTTCAGTCTTTGCCATGTACTGTGCAAACATGTCTTCCAACGACGGCTTCTTTGGTTGTTGTTGTTGAGGTTGAAAACCTGGTGGTTTTGTTTGAAAATTTCCTTCATGACTTTGGCTTTGATTGTTAGACCAAGATAAATTTGGATGATTTCTCCACCCTGGATTATAGGTATTGGAATAGGGGTTATTTTGATACCTCTGAAAATTCTGGGCATAGTTGACATTCTCGCATTGCATTCCATGTGTTGAGGCTAAAGGACAGCTAGCTGTAATGATAAGTGTATTTTATACACTTATTTCTATCCTAAAAATAGGATTTTATATGTTTGTTTTAGAATATTCGCTATTTATTTGGTGTTATTTGTTTACATTTCAGAAATAATCCAAAGTCGAGAAAACAAAGGAATTGGAGCTAAAATTGAGCAATTGGATGTAAAAGGGGTCAAAGTGAGCAAATCAAGAATGGATGCAGTCAATCAAATGGTTAATTTGAAGAAAAAATCGAATTTGGAAGAAATCAGAAGTTCAGGGGTTAAATTGCAACAATCAGAAGTTGGAGGACTTGCTGTGCAATTAAAAGACAGGGACCAAGTTGCAGAATTTAAAAGATAAAAATTGCAGCCGGAATTACAACCGTGCGGCCGCACGGTTGAAAAAGGCGTGCGGTCGCACGGTCAAAAAATTCGGCGACTGAAGTTTACCTGCAGAGTCATGCGACCGCGTGTTTTTGAACCGTGCGGCCGCACGGTAGTCCCGACTAGGCCTCAGCTGGGCTTTTTACGCGGAATTCAGCAGTTTTCTCTTCAATTAACCTAATTTTCGAGGAAATCTATAAATACCAGACCTAAGACACGAATTGAGGGGTTCCCAATTGATTGAAGAGAGGCCAAAACGCTGTCGGATTGCGGAGGGATCCACTCCAAGCCAAGACACAATTGAAGAACGAAGATCAAGGGCATGAATAGGGTGACATCTATCCATTCCTTTTGTGATTTATATTCAATTATGTATCTAGGCTAGGTTCTTAAATGTTAGAATTGTGATGAAGCATTTATTTCCGGATTTTATGTATTGATTATCATTTAATTTCATAATTCATGAGTTTGAGCAATTGATATATACTTTTTTATCATGCAATTACTTGATCACTAGTTGTATGAATTTAGGTTGTGATTTCTTAAGCTCGAAAGATTGAGATTTCATTAGACTTGTATCAATTGCCACAAAGTCCGATAGGGGATAGAAATATACCCCTATGCTTTGTGTTATCTGCTATAGTATTCACAAAACTTGTAATGCTTTTCTATACATTTAGATTCGTCATAGAAATATAGTCGGATTGTGTATAGAAATAGGTGTTGATTCTTGTCCGAAAGGGAGTCTTGACAATATTAGGAATATGGATTTTCAAAACCTCGTGAATTATTGTTAGATGTTTAATTTAATGCGTAATTAATGGAATAAATGTGGATTCTCAATTCTAGCATGTTTTTCTCATATTTTCTCTAAATCAAATTTCTTCGTTCTTTCTAGTTTAATTTTAATTCAAAATTCTCAAATTTAAACAATTTCTCGTTCCGGTTAAGGTAGTAGTCTAAAATACGATTTAAAACAATCTCTGTGGGAACGATATTCGGACTTAAAATCCACTTTATTACTTGTGCGACCCGTGCACTTGCGGAGCGTCGTCAAGTTTTTGGCGCCGTTGCTGGGGATTGTTATTTAAATTTATTTTTAGATTACTTTCACTAATTCGGACTTTTTACTTGTTTTAATTTTATTTTTATTTTTACTTTTTTATTTTTATTTTTTTTAATTTTTAGGATTTTAATTTCTTTTTTTAGTTAGTTACTAGTTTCCTTTCTTTTAGCTGTGTATGCTACGTTCGAAAAAAGGGAATCTCTTCGAAGCTGACCCCGAAAATAGAACGTACATTACACCGTAGGTTAAGAGAACTTGGGGAATTAGATAAATCTAAAAACCAAAAACAAAATCAAATGGCAAACAACAATTTGAGATTACCCGCCCCTGATCCAATAAATGAAGACGACATGTTGGTGGGTGACTTCATGACACCTCAGGTGGTTCAAAGTCAATCCAGCATAGTCTATCCACCATTTGAACAGGCAAACTTCCAATTGAAAACCAATGTCATCAGCATGTTCCAAAACGGACATCAATTTCATGGGAGACCTGATGAAAACCCGCACACACATGTTTCTAAATTTTTAGACATGTGCCAACACTTTCAATATCAGGGCGTGTCTGATGATGCTATCAGACTCAGGTTATTCCCTTATACCCTCAGAGATAGGGCTGTTGAGTGGTTGGATTCTCGCCCAGCTGCGAGTATAACCACTTGGAACGACTTGGTCCAAAAGTTTTGCACCAAATTCATGCCTCCAGCTAAGGTTGCCAAACTGAGATATGACATCACCATGTTTCAGCAACAAGATGCTGAATCCTTTGATGATGCATGGAACAGATTTAAGGGCATGCTGAGGAAGTGTCCAAACCATGGGATCAAACGAGGTGATCAAGTGAAGTGCTTCTATGAAGGACTACTTCCACATTTTAAAAACATGGTTGATTCCTCATCAAATGGTGCGTTAAGCACAAAGAGCATCGGGCAGGCATTGGAGCTCTTCGAGAGGATAGCAAGTACAAATGCCATGTGGGGATCAGACAGGGTTGTTCCAAAGAAGGAAATTGGAGTCTATGAAGTGGATGCTTACACTGCCATATCAGCAAAAATAGACTCTTTGGCTGCAAAAGTGGAGAGCATAGCACTGGTAAGTCATTCATCAAAAAAATGCCAAAATGACTTGTGAAGAGTGTGGTGCAAACCACGCCACTACAGATTGCCCTATTCTGGCTTGTCCATTGGAGCAAGCTGACTATGTACAAGGAGGTCAACGCCAGAATAATCCATACTCGAATACCTACAATTCAGGATGGCGCAATCATCCTAACTTTTCTTGGAAAGATCACTCTAATGGACACATTGCGCCTAATTTCAACACTGAAGAGAGGAAGCCTGCATTGGAAGAAATGCTTGGAAAGTTTGTGGAAAGGACAGAACAGTTCATGTCTAGAACAGATCAGTTTATGAGAAAAACTGAAATCACAATTCAAAATCAACAGGCTTCAATCAAAAATATGGAGACTCAAGTTGGACAGATAGCACAGTTGATCACAGCCAGAGCTCCGGGTACATTACCAGCAAATACTGAGGTAAACCCAAAAGAACAACTAATGGCTATAAATGTAGTGCAACATGAGATAAATTCTATCACTACGCGTAGTGGTGTGCAACTTCCTGAGATTCATGCTAAAAAGCCAGATGGAGTTCCTGAAAAAGTTGTGGAGAATGTTGAGAAGATGGCTGAAAAGGAAGATGACCATGAGGTGAAATCAAAAATTAAGCCTCACGAGTCTCCTATTCCATTTCCACAAAGGCTAAAGAAAACAAGAGAGGATAAGCAGTTTAACAAGTTTGTGAATATGCTTAGAAAACTGCACATAAATATTCCTTTCTTGGAAGCCATCACACAGATCCCAAGTTACGCCAAGCTGCTAAAAAAGATGATGTCTAGCAAGAAAAAGCTTGAAGAACTTGAGGAGGTCACTTTGAATGAAGAATGCAGCGCAATCCTGCAAAACAAGCTGCCACCTAAGCTCAAAGACCCAGGGAGCTTTTCAATACCTTGCATTATAGGTGATTTAAAATTCAACAAGGTCTTATGTGACCTAGGTGCAAGTATAAATCTGATGCCCCTGTCTTTATACAAGAAACTGGGACTGGGTGAACCGAAGGAAAGCAATATCAGATTGCAACTGGCTGATCGATCAATCTGTCACCCATATGGAGTTGTGGAGGATGTATTAGTGAAAGTTCACAAATTCATATTCCCAGTGGACTTTATCATCTTAGATATGGAGGAAGATGAGAATTTTCCTTTGATACTTGGTCGGCCATTCCTAGCCACTGCACGAGCATTAATTGATGTAGAAAAAGGAGATGTAGTGCTGCGGGCCGAAAATCAAGAGGTGACTTTCACAATGATGCAATTTGATGTCCATGAGCCAGAACTAGAAAATTGCTCCAAGATAGATGTCGAGTTGGAATTGGCATACTGGGAGAAGTATGAATACAAGGTAAGGGCAGATGATGAGGCTACACCATCCAATCTAAAACCACCTTGAGAGTTTGCCAAAAAGTCTAGCTCTAGACTATAAATGAAGCGCTTGTTGGGAGGCAACCCAACCTCTCAAACCCTTTTCTTTATTTGTTTTTTTTTATTGCTTTTATTGCTTTATAGTTGTTTAGATGCTTGACAGTGCATTTTAGGGGTACTAGTATATTTAAAATGCATGCATTGAATTGTTATGTGTTTTAAGTAATTCTAGTGTTCCATTTTGCTTGTTTTAGCACTTTTAAATTTTAATTGCATTTTAATTTATTTTGTTACTTTTTATTACAATCTTCTACTTGAGAACCTAGTTTAGGACATGAGCATATAGCGTGGAGGTTAGTTGCAAGCATTAGAAGGCATTTTGGGGTCGAAAACAAGGTCCAAAACTCAAATTTTGAAAACGTTCAAGTCACTGTCCATTAACACCATGCCGTCGCACGGTGTTACAACAGTGCGGTCGCACGGTACTTTTCTGGGCAGAAACGACAGATTGTATATATTATGCCAAAACTTTCATTTTAACTACTTCAAACCCGTTTTTCCTCCCCCAAATCGCCCAACATTGAATCCCCAACTACTCCCCTAAGTTTGCACATCATTTTAACTTCAATTCATATGTTGCATTGCCTCCAAAACGTTAAAAATGTAAGAATTTTTCACCAATTTCTATGATTGTGCATAATTCTTGTGTTCTTCAAATTCTTTGTGAAAATTGATATTGTGAATTGATGGTGATGGGCTTTGGCTAGAAATTGGAGAGATTGAATTATGTTTATTAGGCACAAAATTTTGGATTAATTCAAGTCTCTAACTCTATGATTTTCATCGATTTCTTCATATGCATGCTAGGTGCTCGATAAAATGCTACAATGAATGTTTTGTTGAGTTTTCGCAATTCTTTTTGGATGATCACCTTCATAACACGTTATACATCATTTGTGTATCATTCAATCACTATTTATACTCTTTTAAGGCATGAAACTCAACATGAACATCTTTGCACTTCAATGCACCTCATTGCAAGGCATCACAGCACCAATTCCAGCTTCATGTCACCTACTTTGTCACATCCTTTCATGACCCAAATGAACTCCAAATTTGCTGAATTTTTGATATGTTGTAGACCAAGTTATGTTCTTTCATATGCCTGGGACATGTCTCGGGAAATTTTCACTTTTTCGAGGCGATGTCAAGGGTTGAAAATCAGTGGTCGACCACTTTTCAAAAATTTCATAATTTTTTCTAAGTCCTAGTTTGGGTGTGTTGTGTTGATTTTCCTTAGTTCCTATGTAATAATTATGCTTCTAATGATCATTAATTTTTATTTGCAAGGAACATATCATCATGGGACAATTCACGTCAAACATAGAAAAAGAAGTAAGGGGTCATCTCATCCAACAAAACATGCAAGTCAAAGCTTCAAAAATGGGAATACCAACTCTCCAAACCCGGGAAGTACATTAACTCTCTTTGTTATTTCTGTGTTTATTTTCTTTATTTGTTTCGAATACATTGAGGACAATGTATGATTCTAGTTTGGGGGTGGGAATCTCATTCATGTACTTTCATATACACATTCATTCGATTTTGGGTAGAAAATTCAAAAAAAAAAAAAAAAAATTGAAAAATGTGAAAAAAAAAAAAAAAAAAAAAAAAAAAAATCATAAAAAGTGAAAAATTTTGAAAAATTTTGTTAATTTATTTATTGCTTATGAAATGATTTGAATTGACTTTTGTGCTTTAGTTAGAATATTGAACAATATGTGAACTAAATTTTTCTTAACATTCATCCATGTAAGACTTTCATCAAATTTGAGCACATAGCCATTTCAAATAAAAACTTGTGTAGGGAGATGCTTGATACTTGTGGGGTAAACTTGTGCACTTTGAATATAGAATTGATTGAAAAATCCTAAACCTTAAGTAATTAGATCCCGACCTGAAATGTAGAACCAAACTACTCAAGAAGCAGTTTGGGGGTGGGAAGGTTAGTATGAGTATGCATTGATGGATTTAAGATTTGGAATTTTAAATTGTACATCTTTAGTGTAAGGGATTTCGATCAACGGGTATAAACCATAATAACCAGCATAAAAACAGAAAAATGCTGAAGGTCTTATTCTACTCTTCAAATGCCTTTTTGACTCAAGCAAGTAAGTCTGAGGGGTTCTTTGAACCTGGTACCCTAAAGCCAACTGGTTTGGGAGTTGCCGATCTGAAAGCTCGCCACAGGGGTCAACTAGAAAGCAAGTACGGAGAGTGGACTTACACATAAGACGTTAAAACATCTTTAACTTTTTTGTTTATGCCTTTATGACTCGGGTAATTAAGTCTGAGGGGTTCTCTGAACCTGGTACCCTAAGCTCAACTGAGTTGGGAGCTTCCGACCTAAAGCTCGCTACAGGGGTCATATAGAAAGCAAGTATGAAAAGTATTGCACAAAGATGGTAAAAGACAAGGACATTAAAAGAAAAAGTCGTCCATATGAAAGAAAAATATAATAAAATGGTATAAGCTTTGTTGGTTGAAATTCCTAACATGTTGTTAATTATTCTTGGTCTGTCGTGCATACTTGTCTAGTACCAACTGCCTTGTGTGGAAAGATGCGATTTATACATGTTTAGAAACCACATCAATAGGAAAGACCTCGGGATATGAGAGAAAAGTAATAAGGTTGTGATCATCCATGAGAGGGTAAGGAAAATTAAAAGAAAATCATTGTTGACCACATGGGATTCGGGCTTACTTTTGCATAAAAAGTCACACATTGTCAAGTTTATTTTTTTTGCATAAGTTTGCGGTTGATTTTGGCTATTCACACACACACAATGAAGTTGAGCATCGGATGAATGAAAATATTTTATATTGTTCATATTTCTTTGTCTAAAGAGAATCGTCAATTTGGATTATTGAAGCGCATGGTAAATAAGTTGACAAAAGCAAAAACATAATTTTTTATTTTGCCGTTTTACATTTATAGTTTAGTTTTATTTCGTTCGAGGACGAACAATAGTTCTAGTTTGGGGGTGTTGATAAGTGTATTTTATACACTTATTTCTATCCTAAAAATAGGATTTTATATGTTTGTTTTAGAATATTCGCTATTTATTTGGTGTTATTTGTTTACATTTCAGAAATAATCCAAAGTCGAGAAAACAAAGGAATTGGAGCTAAAATTGAGCAATTGGATGTAAAAGGGGTCAAAGTGAGCAAATCAAGAATGGATGCAGTCAATCAAATGGTTAATTTGAAGAAAAAATCGAATTTGGAAGAAATCAGAAGTTCAGGGGTTAAATTGCAACAATCAGAAGTTGGAGGACTTGCTGTGCAATTAAAAGACAGGGACCAAGTTGCAGAATTTAAAAGATAAAAATTGCAGCCGGAATTACAACCGTGCGGCCGCACGGTTGAAAAAGGCGTGCAGTCGCACGGTCAAAAAATTCGGCGACTGAAGTTTACCTGCAGAGTCATGCGACCGCGTGTTTTTGAACCGTGCGGCCGCACGGTAGTCCTGACTAGGCCTCAGCTTGGCTTTTTACGCGGAATTCAGCAGTTTTCTCTTCAATTAACCTAATTTTCGAGGAAATCTATAAATACCAGACCTAAGACACGAATTGAGGGGTTCCCAATTGATTGAAGAGAGGCCAAAACGCTGTCGGATTGCGGAGGGATCCACTCCAAGCCAAGACACAATTGAAGAACGAAGATCAAGGGCATGAATAGGGTGACATCTATCCATTCCTTTTGTGATTTATATTCAATTATGTATCTAGGCTAGGTTCTTAAATGTTAGAATTGTGATGAAGCATTTATTTCCGGATTTTATGTATTGATTATCATTTAATTTCATAATTCATGGGTTTGAGCAATTGATATATACTTTTTTATCATGCAATTACTTGATCACTAGTTGTATGAATTTAGGTTGTGATTTCTTAAGCTCGAAAGATTGAGATTTCATTAGACTTGTATCAATTGCCACAAAGTCCGATAGGGGATAGAAATATACCCCTATGCTTTGTGTTATCTGCTATAGTATTCACAAAACTTGTAATGCTTTTCTATACATTTAGATTCGTCATAGAAATATAGTCGGATTGTGTATAGAAATAGGTGTTGATTCTTGTCCGAAAGGGAGTCTTGACAATATTAGGAATATGGATTTTCAAAACCTCGTGAATTATTGTTAGATGTTTAATTTAATGCGTAATTAATGGAATAAATGTGGATTCTCAATTCTAGCATGTTTTTCTCATATTTTCTCTAAATAAAATTTCCTCGTTCTTTCTAGTTTAATTTTAATTCAAAATTCTCAAATTTAAACAATTTCTCGTTCCGGTTAAGGTAGTAGTCTAAAATACGATTTAAAACAATCTTTGTGGGAACGATATTCGGACTTAAAATCCACTTTATTACTTGTGCGACCCGTGCACTTGCGGAGCGTCGTCATGTAACATGATCTGCCCCGTATCCTTCGCAAATTGGTGTTGGTTGTTGCACCATGTTCACAGGTTGAGTTAAATTGTCCAGCTTTTTTGAAATCACTTCCATTTGGGCTGCCAATTGCGTAACTGCATCGACATTGTGGACACCAGATACTTTTCTTGGAATTTCCCTTTCAGTAGGCCACATCGCCTGGTTCTCCGCAATTCTCTCATATAGTTCATGTGCTCGGTCAGTACCTAATCTCATTACTGATCCCCCTGTCGAAGCATCATCAAGCATATTGCGGTATTCAGGATGCAATCCTAAATAAAAGATGTAAACTTGAGCATTTTTTGGTATGTCCAAATTTGGACACTTTCTAAAATAGTCCTTGAATCTCGTCCATGCCTCAGGGTAACTCTCAAGGTCTCGTTGTTTGAAAGTGTGAACTTCATTTCTGATTTGGAGAACTCGAGATGGAGGGAAAAATTTCATGGTGAATTTTTGTACCATATCATTCCAAGATACAATGCTTCCAGGAGCTAATGAGCGTAGCCATTCCCTAGCATTATCTTTTAAAGTATGGGGAAACAAACGCATTCGAAAAGCGTCTGCTGACATCCCTTCGTGACTGATTACATCGCATAGCATTAAAAAGGCTTGAATGTGCTCATGCGGATTTTCAGTCGCCTTACCAAAGAACTTGATGTCTTGATGATTTTGAAATAAGTTTATGACATCAGGTCTAAGGTGGTAATTTGCCTGCCCGAATGGTGGATAAACAATAGTTTGTTGTACAGAGGCGGGCGCGGGATTTACATAATCCCCAACCAGCGCTTGAGCATTATCGTGAACTGCTCCTGGTTGAATTTGCACTTCTTGCTCATGAGGAGCAAGTGGTAACTGATTTTGATTTTGATTATTTGCCATATCCCTGTTTTCTCTTTGTTCTTTTCTACGTTGTCTAAAGGTTCTCTCTATTTCAGGATCTATTGGTAATAGTTCAGGCTCGTTAAAACCTAGCATATACTACTCAATGACCAATGTGAAGAGAAAATAAGGAATTATGAATAACCAAAACAAAGTAAAAATCAAAATAAAAATAATGATAACTAAAAACTAAAAATCAAAATTTAATTGAATTAAAGGTAAACTAATAATTATACTAAATCCGTTACTCCCCGGAAACGGCGCCAAAAACTTGTTCGTGTGATTCCTGCAAGCGCACGGGTTCGTTGACAAGTAATAATTGTTATGAGTTGAGAGTATCGTTCCCACGAGGAATAATGTTTAGTACTAATTATCAGTCTATCATCGATTCAATTAATTGAAACAATAAATAAAAAAGGATGGTTTGTTTGGCTATTCTAACTAAAAAATTGCAAAATAATAAATAAAAGAAAATAACAATGTTGGGGAGTAAAATATAAATGAGGAGCATGTATTGGAATCCGAATCCACTTGTTATCACCTATCTTAATTCAACAATTCGTAGTTTAAATCATTCATGCGTTGCTTGACAATCGATAATTCTCATGCAATTAACTTTCTTTTCCAAGACAAATTAAATCTATCCTAAACATGACTCGAATATATTCCTAGTCTGAATACGAATGCTTAAAACGCATTAAATCACCCAATTATCAATGAGATTGCACATGTCATAGTGGTATTCCTAACATCTAGTGTTCATGTGTTGATCATGCAATGTTCCAAACCTATTGTGACTTTTCCAAGACTACAACAAGTAACGATATATTTAATTGGTGGCCAATCAATCAAATTATAACAATGAAGCATGCAAGATCAATCAAGACAACACAAGAAATTATTAAACTACTAGTTATCGAATCAAAATAAATTAATATCTAGTTTCATCTTCATCCAATACATAAGAAAATTTAGCCTAGCATATTATTATAAGAATCACAAGTAAAATAAGAGAAAGCTATCACCCAATTAAATATGCAAAAGGAACTTGACTTATGCTGCCTCTGATTTTTTTTTTCAGCCTCGTCTTCTCCGATGAAATCAGCCGAGTCCTTCAATGTTAATTTTTGTGCTCCCAGCTGAAAGCTCCTTAATCTGGCCGTGTTCTCTTTTATTAATTCACAGCAATGCAGCCTTCAATTCCAAAAGCTAACCCAGCCGAAACCTCTCATAATGTATATATGTATCTCCTCTTTTTCAGTTGCTTTTATTCCCAGGCTGCTCAAGAATCTGACCCTGTTTAATTGTGTCTCCAGCAGCTCCTTTATACCAATCAATAGCCGACAAAACCAAGACAAATTCTCACCTAATTAAACTCCACAGCCGCACTCTCTATTCTCTCTTTTTTCACTCGGCTCCCCTTTTTATAATGATGTGTATGTATATGTAAATCACCTCAAGAATTAAGCTAATGCAGCCTCCAAATTTTTTTCCACTTTTTTTTTTTATGACCAGCGGCTCTCTCCAATTTTCTGTGCAGCTCCTCCTCCCAAAATATGGCAACCGATTGTGTATATAAGGGGAGTTTTCCATTCAATTGGGTTTCAAGGCCCAATCTCAAGTGTAAAATAGGTTTTAATTTCAACCCTCAATTATCTCAAATAATTCAAATTGATCCTTAAGTATTTAATTTTTCAGCCCATGTCCCCATTTATTCCAATTCGAGATCTTCAATTTTTTGGAAGCTGCACTTGAGTCCCACTTTGCCATTTTTTTTACGGTTTTAGTCAATTTTCTTCGTTTTGCATCCAAACGCATCCAAAATATATTTTTTCCTAAAAAAATTAAAATAAATATATAATTAGTAATATAATATCCTAAAACACTTATAATTGTCTAAATTTAAAGTCAAGATAAGTACGAAAAACATACTTATCAGACGATGCTCCAAAAATTTAAGTAGAGAACTACTAGTGTAATATTTTGTGTGAATGAAATGTTGCATGACTCATTTATGAAGTTTGGAACATTTAAGCTTAAAGGAAAACATTCCTCCTGTATATTTGATCGGGTTTTTTTGAGAAAACTCATCCATACAAACGAGTTAATCCCCCGTCATCTCACTTGTCATCCTTGACCCCATTATTGTGATATCATATCTAGCATTCAGAATTTGCCTCGATTTGATACAACTCTTGCAGCATAATCAGCTTTCATAAATAATAAATTATAATTACATTGATATTAACACAAACACGCCCAAAAAGTAATTGTTGTTGGAGCTTCGGTGATAAGTAAAAACATAAAAATACACAATAGTTGGACATAATGTTTTCCGTCATTTCAAACTACAATAATGGAAAATTTAGATAGAAAACATCATTAGGGATGAAATGTGTTAATTCATTCATTAAAGATAAGAATAAGAATGCAATGAAAACAATTAAAAATAAGGTTGTGTTGATAGCAGTTCTTTTTCATGGAAAAGAATGTCAAGGCTTTCCAATTTTCATGGAAAATAAGTCTGCGTTCTCTTTGACGTTTTCTAGTCGTTTTTCGTTACCGAAAACGCAGAAAATGCGTTCTCTTGCACCGTTTTCGGGAAAAAATTTCGAAAACGTTTTCCAAATTTTGTAAAGGAAATGGAAAACGCGAAATTCACGTTTTCCGCGTTTTCCATTCATTTAAACTAAAAAAAGAAAACGCGCATTTTCCCGTTTTCCGCGGTTTCGTTTTTTAAAAAAAAAATCCTACAAAATTTGAAATTGGTCAAAATTTGTCATTTTAATCCTCAAATTTTGAAATTTCTTTCGAAAATACCCTAATTTATTTGCAACTTAGGTCCTTCAACTTTAGATTTTCTTGCACATTAGTCCGCAAATTTTGCTTTTCTTTCAATTTAGTCATTCTCGTATTTGCTTTATAGGGATTGTCTTCAAACATATATAACTTTTGATCTACAATTTCGAATTGCACTCCGTTTTTTGCGTCGAACTCCAAATTCAACAATCTTTCTTATGATATATCACGTGCTCAATTATTAAACATTTTTTTTTTTACTTTTGTATTGTATAAAATTAGGGCATCATTGATGAACGTATGAATATTTGAACTTTTTTGACATAACCAAATATGACATCTCTATTTTATTTATATTGTGTATATCATATATGTATGAATGTTAAATGTGTGTGTGCGCGCGTGTGTGTGTGTATATATAATCACATGTAATATAATTAAAAGTGCACAAAGTGTGTGTTTGATATTATTTTAAAAGAAATTTTTTCAAGTGAATAGTAATATTTAGGGGAATGGATGATTGAGATTTAGTTGAAAAGTCAAATATTGTGGACCTCACTTTTAATGAGAATCAAATAAGGGCAAAATAGTTTTCTGGAAAAAAATCCAAACATAACGTGTTTTCCAGTATTTCATTTTCGAGAATAATTTTCAGAAATAACAAACCAAACGCATTTTCAGTAATTATTAAAACATTCAGAGAAAACGAAAATCAGAAAATATTTTCGGAAATGAAAACAGAAAACTGAAATATAAAGAGAACGCAGCCTAAAAATCACCAACCCACTAGATTCAATTTTCCATGAAAAATATGATAAAACATATTTTAAAGTGTTGTACCATGGAATTCAATTCTAAGAAAAATGTAGTGTATCAAACAATTAGTGTGAAAAATGTTTTCTTGGATATGACATTTTCTATGGAAAATGGTGTTATCAAACACAAAATGTAACAATGAGTAAAGATTGAGAATTTTATCATAATTAAAATTTAGTACACCAAATAAAAAATGCAGTGCAAATATTCTAAATGGTTTTATTTGAAATATTTCGAAAATTGCAAGTGGACCACTTATATACGCCTATGTTAGGTTAAAATTGTATTACAATAATTATTTTAGTTTTATTAAGGGTGAACACGATTTGGTTTGGATGATTTGTATCAAAATTTCAAATAAAATCGTTTAAAACGGTTGAATTTTTTTTTCAAATCAAACCAAACCATTTTTTGAGGTTTGGTGCGGTTTAAAACCGGGATTTACAATTAAATAAATTAGTAGATCTCAAACCAAGCCACCTTCCTATACGATAATGCAAGAATGAATGAACGATTAATCTACCAATAGCAAAAATCACAGATTTAGTAATCAATACACAACATTGAGTGAATGATCAACGCCAACTTTGTGGTCGATAACAAATAAATACCTACCGACCGACCATTACGTAGATTATGTCTAAAGATATTTTTGGATTTTTTTCGAGATGCAACTCATATTGACAAAGAGGTTACTACGACATATTGTAACTACAAATGAGACTTACATGTTCAGAACCATTTACATAAATAAAAGACAACATACTATGTTACTACAAGAGTATTTCTTCTATTCGGTATGCTATAAATAAATAAAAGACAACACACTATGTTGCTACAAGAGTATATCTTCTATTCGGTATGCTATAAATATGTGTCATAATGAATTTCTAATTTGTTTATAAAGTTCTTCAATGAAACCCCATGCCCTATTTTAATTTTTCTCCAGGATTCAATAGTTCTAGTTGGGAATGAAGTTGAACTGCTTATAGTAGGGATCAAGCAGGCATAGATTAGTGCACAGCTTTATTCCTGAAAAAATCTCACATTTTTTTGCAATTGACAGGGCTAGAAATCTTTAAAGAACATGTCCAAATTTTGATAAAAGTTATTCTATAACTCATTTCTACTGGAAAAAGAAATCAAAGCAGCACTCAAAATGACGTAAAGGTTTCAATAAAAATCCGAATTTAATAAGTTATTCCTGCATTCATTTTTTTATAATTTGTTTAAAATTTGGCGAGTTACGGTTTCAAATCGCGGTTTCGACAATTGAAATCTAAACCAAACCTTTTAAAATGGTTTGAAATTTTTCCAAACCAAAACAAACCATTTCGCGTTTGAAACCGAACCGAACAAAACCAAACTACTTATTGCGGTTTGGTTTAGTTTAGCACGTTGACGATTTATTTGTTCACCCCTACCACCTATCTCGACATAACAAGGCTGGCATCACCACCACGACATTTCCAAGAAAATGTTAAGTGAAAAAGCTTATTTACGATTTGAAGATTCAAATTGCACATGAACTTGAAGTGAAAGACCTTCGAAAATTTCAAAACACCTGGAAATTCCCAACGAAAATTCGAAGCCGTCGGAATTTTCGACAAAAATTTGACGAAATCTGAAATTTCTGCTTTTCGACCAAATTTTTCATCCGTCGAAATTTTCCAATGCCCGCGATCGCCATCGTAAATATTCAATCGGTAATACTAGATATTCTAGTAGTATAGTGGTCGGAGTTTGATGTAAATTCCTATGAATTTATTATTATTTATCTTAAAAGTGTGGATGAGTGGAATCTTTTGATTTCCTACTTTATCCTCACCTTTCTTTTTTCTCAATTATACCCTTAATTCATTTATTGAAACTTATTTTACATTTATTTTAATTCTTATTTCAAAAATATTAATTTATACACATTGATTAAATTGAAATTGTTATTCAATTAATATTAATTTAGCATTGTTACTTTTTTATTTAATTAGATATTTTTTTCTATTTTTAATTCAAACAATTGTCTTTTAGCTCTCTGTTTGGCAATACAATTTCGTTTATAAATACTCTTTGAACAATTTAAAGAATAAGTTTATACTTTTAATGAATCTTTTCTATTTTTAATTCAAACAATTATATTTTAATTACTGATAAAAATATTTTTTTTTTCAATGTAGCATGAGTATGAAACTTTTTATTTTTAAACTCACTTAATTTCTTATCAAAAACCATCAATTAATTTATAAAAAAGAGAAATATTTTTTTAATAATTTTCTAATTAAGATTATAAAATAAATAATTTTAAAACTCTTTGGAGAAGAAAAAAAATCAAAACTGAAATTTTAGTTTAAGAGTCTGTTTGGTCCAATGCATTTTTTTAAAAATTTTTAAGGAATTTTGGGTTTTGAGGAAACATATGGTTGAAAAGTGATTGAAAAATGTGAAAAATGGAGAGTCCCATAAAAATTTGTGGTGGAAAATGAATGCGAGGAAATTTTTAAAAAAACACACTGGATCAAACGAGCTCTAAATTTACATGGTTACTGTTTGGTGATGATCAAAATCAAGTTTTTAGTAGACTTTGATAGAAATTAGTAACATGTGGTTGAAAAGTCGTATGTTCGATGAAATGTATGATTAAAATTAATTGTTAACTTTGACTTAGATTAAAATCTTATTTTAATTTCTCCCAAACAAGAGCATAATATTTAAAAAAAAAAAATCATTATAAAAATATGCTCACAAATTAATTCAATTTATCTATGCACAGTTTTTTCTTGACTTATCATAAATATTTTATGAAGAAATTATTGATTTGCTTAATATTTTATTATATTAAAGTACTTCTTAATATATTACACACGATTTATATATTAAACTGACATTTTAAATAATTTTCAAATAAGTATTTCGAAGAATTGAAGTCAATTTACCATTTACAATTTCCTTTAATAGTATCAATTACGTCATATTAGCGTTGGAATATTTTGTATATAGTGACACCAAAGAAATAGAATAATTTACATGAAATCCGTGCCGACAAATAGATAGAGTAATGACAAGAAAACAAGAAGAGGAAAAGAGACAAAGTCGAGGCAAGTGTTGAACAATTTGTCCTTAAGTTGAATTTGCCCTGCAACGGTGCCTAGGTTTATGATAATCGACTCCCATAATACAACGATTCCCACTTGTGTTTGTTGACTCCAAAAAACAAGTACAACGAACCAAAATTATGGTTTTTGTACTCCAAAAATGAAAATGAAAGAAAATCAAAAGTTATATAACAAAATGCAAGAATTTTGATTCAAGTAAAATGAGATAATGATATTGTGATTACATATCACTGGTGTGAGCAATAGGACATCTCAAGGGTCCTATATATAGATAATGAAGGGTTGTGGAAGAAGTGATGTGGAGTCAAACCATGCATCACTTCGAAAAGACACAATTTTTCGAAATATCGTGCGACCACACAGTTATAAGTCGTGCGACCACAAGGCTTTATGCAAAAATAGAAAATAATATTTTCACGTGTGATCGCATGATTATAATACCATGTGATCGCATGGTTAAAATTTGACCAAAAACTTTTCCCTTCTTTGTAATTTCTCATTAATCCGATATTGGTTTCGAAATACCAAATATACCCTTCAATATATGCAGAGAAATCTAAATTCTCTTTCGGGGGCGTTGCCCCGGAGCCCCCACGACCCCGCGAAGTGACAAACTAATTTGCCTAAATGGATTGGGTCGGGTTTGAATATTTTGTCGAAATCAATACGAAGTCACTTTAGTCGATTTTCAATACTTAACCAATTTCTCGATTTATTAAACCAATATCCAACAATTAGTACTTAAAAAACTTTACTTTAACATTCATCATATACATAAGACGTGCTTTTGCACGTGCTTACTAATAGTTAAAAGAAGAAAGGAGGTCGAACCGAGTTTGAAGAAGGGCATACACCGTCCCTTAACTTAATAAACATAGGGATTACTGTTAAGACATTTATTTTTTGGTGTAAAGAGTAATATACATTTGATGAAATTCAAATCCTATTTAGAATGGCATTAATTAAGACGAAAGAAATTTACATATAAATTCCTCCGCCTTTAAATGTACATAATGATGTAATCTCTCAGAAGAAACTTTACCAAGAAGAAGTATAACAAAGTGATAGAAGAGCTTTTATTTCATAAAATCTGATACAAATTACAATGAGTTTATGTAGGTATTTATATACAAAATTTACAGATATACAACCTATACATATAGATTTTCTGTTAGATCTAACAAATCTTATCAATTCATCATGTGCACAGCGTGATATTTATGCTGAGGATTGCCAAGTCAGTTGAGCTAATTTTCATGCAATGTCTTCTAGAGTATTCTGCCAGCAAGAAGAGAAAAACGTAATCCTTGAAGTAAGAAGCGTGTTCCCAACAATTCATATAGGTCTCAAAGTTTCAGCTAGCTCATTTTGGTCCTCATCCTGCTTTCTTTCAACACCCCCTTTCAAACTGGGATCAACCTCGTTCATACCCAGTTTGTCTCTTAGGTAGAGATGTCTAGAATTGTGAACAGGTTTTGTCAAAATGTCTGCTATTTGGTCTGTTGTAGAGACATAGTTGATCTGTAGTTTCTTTGCAAGAACCATGTCTCGAACAAAATGCACATCCAGCTCGATGTGTTTAGTTCGAGCATGGTAAACTGGGTTGGAAGCTAAGGCGCTTGCTCCCATGTTGTCACACCAAACCACTGGAATCTCTGTACGAGTAACTTGCAGCTCAATTAGGAGAGATTGAACCCATATAATTTCTGCAGTAGTATTTGCTAGGGCTCTATACTCCGCCTCTGTGCTAGACCTAGCAATTACTTACTGCTTCTTTGAACTCTATGAGACTAAATTACATCCCAAATAGATACAATATCCAACTACTGACCTTCTATCATCTAGACATGAAGCCCAATCTGCATCTCCATAGGCTATGATATTAAGGTTCTGGTCATTCTGGATAGTCATTCCCAAATCTGTTGTGCCTTTGATATATCTAAAAATTCTCTTGAGCAAATTCCAATGGGTATCTGTAGGATATTGAAGATATTGGCTCACCCTGTTAACAGCAAATGAGATATCTGGCCTTGTGTGGGTCAAATATTGTAGTGCCCCAACTGCACTCCTGAAATATGTAGGATCCTTCAGACTTGTTCCTTCACTTCTGCTAACTAGTTTCCCAGATGCCATAGGAGTTATACTAGGTTTCAGATTTTCAAAATTGAATTTCTTTAGTATACCCATAGCAGCATAAGATCTCTGTGACATGTGTAATCCAAGCTCACTTCTTTGGAACTCTATTCCAAGGAATTTCTTCAGACTGCCCATATCTTTTAAGGCAAAAATAGAGTTTAGCTTGTCAACTAGTTCTTGTAACTTCTTCCTACAATTTCCTGTTAGGATTATGTCATCAACATACACTAGTAGAAACACTTCAAATCCTTGAGCAATCTGATAAAATACTGAATTGTCTGCCTTTGATTGTTTAAAATTCCAACTTAGTAGAGCCTCTTTCAATGTTTCATTCCAAGCTCTAGGGGCTTGCTTAAGTCCATATAGAGCTTTAATGAGCTTACATACATGAGTTGGCTTTGTTTGATCAACAAAGCCTTGAGGCTGTTCCATAAAGACCATTTCCTCAAGTTTACCATTGAGAAAGGCATTATTTATGTCCACCTGTCTAATTTCCCATCCTCTTGAGATTGCTATAGTCAAAACAATCTTTAAAGTTGGTGCTTTAGCCACCGGGCTAAATGTCTCATAATAATCAATCCCAGACGTCTGTAAAAAACATTTAGCCACCAATCTCGCTTTGTGTCTTTGAATGTTTCCCTCATCATCAAACTTCAACTTATACACCCATTTACATCCAATCACTTTCATCTGTGGTTCTGCTGGTACTAATGACCATGTTTGGTTTTTGGTTAAGGCATTATACTCCTCTTTCATGGCTTCACTCCACCTTTTGCTACACAATGCTTCTTCTACTGATATTGGTTCCCTTTCATCTAAACTGCCTGATAAAATACTGGAGTAAATCTTTGGTTTAAATACACCTGCATTAGCCCTCGTTACCATGTGATGACCTGTTGTAGTTATATTCTGATCAACAGCCTTCCCTTGAGAATCTGCAGTAATGTCATCCTGATTCTCTGCAGTTTCATTATGAATTTCATTGTATCCATCTCTCTGAGCCAAGAATTGACTTGCTTCATTTGAATTTTCAACTTCATCATTTGATTCCTCAGAATTTACTTTAGAAAATCTGTTTGAGAGTTCAGCTGCAGGTTGTACTCTATCAATTGAATCTGTTGGAGTTTGGAAGTTAATCTCAAAGGGTATTTGACTTAGGCTGATAGGAGATTGTTTTGGTTCTTGTTTTTTATTTATAAAGCCCCCTTTGAATGGAAAGGATTTTTCATCAAAAACAACATTCCTGGAAACGTAAATTCTACCATTTGAGTTCAAGCACTTGTAGCCTTTGTGAGATGCACAAGGTCCCAGATAAACACATTTTTGTGTATGGAAGTCGAACTTATGGTTTTGGTATGGTCTTAAGCATGGGTAGCAGGCACTGCCAAAGGTTTTAGGTATCTGATAATTTGGTTTCTATTTGAAAAGAACTTCATAGGGTGACTTGTGTTGTAATATTGGGCTTGGTAGTCTATTTATAAGATAGGTTGTTGTAATGAAAGCTTCCCACCAATAAAATAACGGCATGTAGGCTTGAGCAAGTAAGGTCATACCGGTTTCAGTGATGTCTGTGTTTTCTCTCAGCCCTGCCATTTTGTGGTGAAGTGTGTGGACAGGAGTGTCTCAATTCAATGTCTGCCTCTTTAGCAATTTTGTTTAGGAATTTGTACTCACCTCCCATATCACTCTGAATCATTTTTATTTTTCTCTCAAATTGATTCTCAACAAGCCTTTGAAAGACTGTGAAGTGGTGGCAAACATCATTTTTATGTTTGAGAGGATAGATCCAGGTGTACCTAGTGCAATCATCTACAAAAATTACATAATATTTGAACCCTGTGGTAGGACTTAAAGGAGCTGGGCCCCAGACATCAGTGTGGATTAAGTCAAGGGATAGTTTAACATGAGATTGAGACAGATTATATGGTAATGCGTGTGACTTCCCAAACTGACAAGCCTCACAAAAAGGAATTTTATTTATATTGGATGTAGACTTATTACAAAGTTGTAACACTTGAAACATAGTAGAAGAATGAGGGTGTCCTAGCCTTCTATGCTAAATTTCTAAATCTGAACAGGAATTTCTGCCAGTTTCTTTTGGTTGGATGAGAGTAGTATTGAAAGCTTTGTGAGTAGGTGAGATGATTTGTGGTTGACTTGAACTTTGATTAATCAGATTCAATTGATAGAGCCCTTCCTTAAGCTTCCCTTTCACCAGTGTTCTCCTTGTTTGTAAATCCTTCACAACACATTTATCAGGAAAAAATTCACAAGAGACATTGTTATCACAGGTAAATTTTGACACACTTATAAGATTTTTCCTAATCATAGGAACATGCAACAAATTTTTCAGTACTAAGGCTCTTCTAGAGTTAACATCAAATTTCTTTTTACCAACATGAGATATAAGTAATGAATTTCCATTACCAACAACCAGTTTTTGATTACCTGCATACTCCTTGGCTTCCTCTAGATTCTCTTTGTTAACAGTTACATGGTGGCTGGCTCCTGTATCAGCATACCAGGCATGATCCAGTACTGTGCTTAGTTTTGCTATATATGCAGATGGGTTTGAGTCTTGCCCTGCAGGTTTCTTTCCCATATACTTCTCATTCATTCTATTGAAACACCATGCTGCTGTGTGATTGCTTAGTCCACATATTTGGCACGGGTCTCTGCCCTCATTTGTTCTGCCAAATCTACCTCTGCCTCTAGATCTGCCTCTGAAGTTCTGACTCCTTCCACCCCTGTTGTTTCTTCCAGCAAAATAGTTCGAATTGCTGGTTCTTCCTTAAGTTAAATTGATGGAGCCAAAACCAGTTCTAACCTGGCTGAGATACTCAAGCTGACTCTCAAATGTCATGAGAGTTGATGTCAATTCATACCAGGTGACATTCTCCCTGCTATTGACCTGCACCACTATAGGCGTATACTCTTCATCCAGTCCAGCAAGTGCTTGAGTAACAAGATCTGAGTGATAAACTTTCTTTCCTGCAACTTCTAGATTGTCTGCTATCTGTTTGATCATAGTGAGGTACTGATCTATAGTTAGAGACCCTTTTCTAGCCCTCTGGAGTTCTGAAGTCAGGAATGTGATTCTGGATCTGTTCAAAATCCCATAATTCTCACTAATAGCTTTCCAGAGTTCATTTGAAGTGCTGCAGCCCATAACACGCATCACAATTTCTGGTGTCATGGATGAATACAGCCATCCCATCAATAGATGATCCACAGAAATCCATCTGGAGTACTCCGGATTAGGAGTTGTTTGAACTATTACTCCTGCATCAGTTGTAACTTGTGTGCTGATATTCTGGGACGGGCATTCCTTTGTCCCCGGTAAGTAGCCTTCTAATCCATGTCCTTTAATGACTGGCATTACAACATTTTTACACAGAAGGAAATTATCTCTATCTAACTTCACTGATGCAGCTTGAGTGGGACTCATTCCAAATGGGGCAGTGCTGTTAACAAGAGATGCTGCTTGCATAGTGGAATTGAAGCTTGAAGTAGCAGATGAATCTGTGGGATGAGAATTCGTCATTTATGGCTCTGATACCAACAAGAAGTATAACAAAGTGATAGAAGAGCTTTTATTTCATAAAATCTGATACAAATTACAATGAGTTTATGAAGGTATTTATATACAAAATTTACAGATATACAACCTGTACATATAGATTTTCTGTTAGATCTAACAAATCTTATCAATTCATCATGTGCACAGCGTGAGATTTATGCTGAGGATTGCCAAGTCAGTTGAGCTAATTTTCATGCAATGTCTTCTAGAGTATTCTGCCAGCAAGAAGAGAAAAACGTAATCCTTGAAGTAAGAAGCGTGTTCCCAACAGTTCATATAGGTCTCAAAGTTTCAGCTAGCTCATTTTGGTCCTCATCCTGCTTTCTTTCAACATACCATCCTTTTGGTATTTATTTTTATTTTTTATATATACTTTTTTGGTTTGTAAACAAATAATGTGATTTTTCGAGTTAAAATGTATGTTGAAAATGATTTGAGAAAATGTGTATGGTTAAAAAATGTGTTGTTTATAAACTTGTTTACCAAACGGAAGCTTAATTAATGCACGTTGTCACCGAGCTGATATGGAAGGTAAATTTTTTTCTTTAATTTTAAACATGGATAATTAATAACAAACTTGATTAGATGATTTCAGGTCGTGAGTCGCCAAGTCACCAAATTGAATTTCAATGCACAGGGGCTTGAACTTTTGAACTGCATATATTATCCTTCAAACGATCTGAGAGCCGGTTGTTTGGTATCATTTTAGCCCCTGTTCGGCGGCAATTGTCAAAAACAAAAAAAAAACAAAAAAACAAAAACAAAACAAAACAAAAATGGATTTTTCGTGGTTTTTTAGGTAGATGAATAGTTAAAAAGTAGAGAGAGAAAATGTGTAGGGTTAGAGATTGATTTGAAAAATTGTGTAATTTAAAAATTGATTTAAGATTTTTTTTAAAAAAAAAACCCCAAAAAACCATAGTATCCGAACAGAGGCTTATCAAATATTTCTTAATTAATGACAAGACAAGTGTATACCCAGGAAAAGCCAAATGTCACTCAGATCTGACACTTTTGAGCAGTTGTCAAATAAATTGTAATAATTACGTCACCCCTTCCATTATAAATAAGGGACTTAAATGCTCACGAAAAGAATGAAAAAATTTCACAAGAAACATTTTTCTCTAGATTTTCAATTATGACGACTTGATTAACATGATTTCTAGATCGATTGCGAACTAAATCCCTGTTTAAATAAACAATTTAACTTTAGTTCGTTAACGATATAATAGTTTGTTCATCTCTGAACAATTACTACACAATCACGATTCGATTCTACTTTAATTTCACATTGGCAATCAATTTCATTTCTTATTAACCTCCATGTCACTTTATTTGTTGACTTCGACTTCAAAAGATTTCAAACGTTGACAATGCACATTATTAAACAAAAATGAGCATTTATTTTTGGTGTAAAAAATAAACATTTAATCAAATTCCACATATTCTATACAGAAGGGCACTAATTAATTAAGAGGAATGAAATTTACATATAAGACTCCACTGTTTAATGCAATCATTATAATTAATAAATTTATAAACAACAAAACTTCTCAAATCATTTCTTAACCATATACATTTGCTCTCTCCACTTTTAATCACATATTTTACCTCAAAAACATAAATAACTCTATTTATAATTCCGAACAGTGATGTTATATGGCGCAACTGGTATTTAACAACAACTTAGGTGTCAATTAAGTGATTGAACATTTCCAGTTAATTAACAGGTAAAAACGTGTTTGAGCAACATAACATTACTCCTTCACTCTTAATGCAAATTGTTCAATATATAGCCCATGTTTGGTTGTGATTAAAATCAGATTTTTAGTATAGAAGTTGAAGAAATATATGAAAAGCCGTGAGTTGCATAAAATATGTGGTGGGTATGAATTATGAACTTTGATTTAAATTAAAACTAGTGTTACACCATCGATGTGATACACGATCATTTATTACTTACATATATTGAATTTATATGTTAACATATGAAATGAATATTTAATTAAAAATGAGAAACGAATGAAGACAATTAATTACAAAAAAAGGTATATTGCACATTTTTTTAACGATTTGTATGTTTATCGTTTCTGGAATTTCTTTAAATATTGTAATTTGAATTAATTTAAAACATAAAATGAAAAATAAAAATTACATTTAAATAGAATTTGTAATAAGTAAAAAAAATAGATATATCAGTAATATACGCTCAGAATTTTATTAAAATGAAAATGAAAAAATATAAATATATTGATGAACGCTCTTATTTCATCCTCTTTCATTTTCTATTTTTAAATAAAAATATTTATGTGATATTGACAAAGTTTATTTATTTATTTTACGAATTTTAAAAAATTGTAATTGATTTTTAAGAGGGGAAGACGGACCAAGAAATTTTGGATTATTTTAAATCTGAATTTTGTCTAAAATGAATAATAATTAATACTACTAATTACCATTTTGGAAAATGTGTTTTAGAAAATAAAATCGAACAATACATGTTTTTGGGAAATGCTCTCCCTTTATGTATTACGTTTTTCTCTTGTGAGCATATTAATTAGTAATTGTTTGAGCCCTCATTATCCACAAAATGAGTTTTATAACAATAATTTTGTGGAGAATGTATACTTAAGCACCTGTTCGAGATTCATTATTTCAAATAATGTAGTTTGTAATAGTAAATTTGAGCTGTTGAAAAGTATGATTCATTTATTTATTTATATGTAGATTATTTTATTAATAGAATGTTAATTGAAAATTAGTTTTTTTTTAAAAAAATGAAGTTTTGAATAAAGTGTACTTCATAGGGCCAATTTTTATTTTATTTTATTTTATTTTTAAGTTTCCACAATTGTAATAGTTAGGAACTTAAATAACTTACTACTCTAAAAAAAAAAAAAAAAAAAAAAAAAAAAAAAAAAAAAAAAAAAAAAAAAAAAATTCAATGACCATTTGCATAATTATTCAATTTTAATGATTATTGAGGTAATTAATCTTTACAAAGCATAATTTCTAAATATTTCATTTCATATTTACTTAAACATTATAAATTAAATATATGTGGTCATATATTTAAATGAATGTGGCAAATTAAAGCAATATGAAATGTCATTAGTACAGAATGACTCATTCGCGTCGGTTGTAATAGGCAATACGCGTCTGTAGAGGCGATGTATATGACGTAGACCCGTAAAGTCTTGAATTTACGCGTTGATTGTAAAAATCGACGCCTAAAGTCCATTCCGCTGTAATAGAAATTCAATAATTCAAATACTACAATTTATCCATCTACTAACTAAAAATCAACAATACAAAATTAAATCAATAACTAGTTGAAATACCCATACATATACAAAGACATCTATAACATATATTTATACAAAATTAACTATATATATTAATTAACACACATACACAGAGAAAATATATAAACATATATACATTATATATAATACATATATTTACATACATTGTACATACATAAATATTATTACATATAGATACATACATTATATATATAAATATAGATACAACCACATGTATATAAAGAGGGAGGTGGGTCTCTTAAGAGGTGAGAGGGAGGAGGTCGGGGGGGCAGCGAAAGTGGTGGAGGCACGCGGAGGTGGTGGAGGTGCGAGTCTGGTGGTTCGGGTGAGAGAAAGAGATAAAGGGCGAAGGGATGAATGCGGTGATAAGCGTTGCCAGGAAAATGGAGGAATGGTGGTGGTGGTGGTGGTGGTGGCGGCGTAGTGCGGTAGTTCGGGTGAGAGAGAAATAAAGAGAGAGGCGGGAAGAGATCGAGTAGTGAAAAAAGTAGAGATGATCTCTGCGTTTTGCTGATAAGTATATAAAGGAAAAGACGTCGGTACAAACGCCTATTCTTGAACCGATGCGTATTCTTTAGCCTTAAACTTTTACGCGTCAGTTGTAATATTACAACCGACGCGTATTCTTCGATTATATTTACAAAAATGTCACCGTCCTTTTATAGGCGTCGGTTTTACTAAAAATCGACGTATATTCCTCATTTTTTTTGTCATTTCTGTACTAGTGTGTTAGTTTTAATTAACTTTTAACGAATGTGTATTGCGAATACATTGAACTTTATATACTAAGAATTCATTTATGCATCTCGATTCATAAAAATGGCGCGATTGTTTAAATCACAAAATATAATACTTTATCACTTACCAATATGGAATTAATTTTTTAAGAATCAATTTTTTGAACATTCATTCTCAATCAACATTCTTTAAAAAATTATTTTGTACAATTTTTCATACTACTTTTTAACTATACATTATAAAAAATAACTTTAAAAAAAACGATTTTCAAAAAATCAAAATCAAATAGTTAAATTTTGTGTATACCGGTCTTCAACGTGAAACCACCACTAAAGACAAAATTTTAAAAAATTAAAAAATATATATATACGAACTATCAAAATATTTAAAACTTATTCAATCATTTCTAATACAATGTGACTTTTCATTTTACACAAGTAGTCAAAGTGTTATGTTACCTAAAAAAAACTATTTTTATACGTTTTAAATAAATGTATTTAACCACACCCTATTTTAAAATATAATGAGTTTGTTAACATGCCTTTATTTTTATTTCGATAAAAATTGGTTAAATTAATTGTTAGTCAGTAATATGTATTTTGCATATTTTTATTATTTAAATATATATTATTAAACATAAATAAATTAACAAAATGAATAAATAAATAAATAAAACTAAATAAATAAAATGTGTAAATAAATAAATGAATGAACAAAATGAGTAATATGGTTGTCAACTCGAATTGAAATTAATTATTTTTGACCATATTAAATTTAGTTTAGCAATTATAAATATAATTATTTAAATAAAATAATTTTGAAATAGTTTGACATTTGGAAAATGTAAAATGTACAAAATAAAATTTTTACATTTAATATTTGATGTGATTTTAGGGAAGACATGTTTATAGTTGACTTTCACTCGTGAGTTGTATTAAAATTCTCCCTGAAATTTTCGATTTGATATCCACATTGCACATTTTTTATTTAAAAATAATAGTATAATTATTATAAAATAATAATAATAATAATAATAATAATAATATAATTATCAAAAGTATTCTGGTTCATTGAAATACTTCCATTTTAGGAAAGAAAGTTTAGGCGAGAAAAGTTCCAAAACCTTTTTTGGGAAGTATTCTCTCTTTATATATAGTTAGTAAGTTAGTATTTTAATCATGCGATGTACGAAAGTTGTTATCCAAAATATCGATTTTAATAAATATTCGTAAAATTTTAATACTTATACAAAATCAACATATGTATAAATGTAAAAAAATAATTTCCTATTACAATAATTATTAAAATTTAAAAAATAACATGCCTATTTCAAATTATTAAAAAAAATTGAATAATAAACTTCAATTTATATATTTAAATAATAAATTACTATTGATTTCAATAATTTTTATTAATTATTATTAACTTCATTAAAAAAGCAAGTTTAGTAAAAAAATTTAGTTGTATATATCATGTTTGATGTAATATTATGTGTACAAATATTGATGCATGTGAAATGTATTAATATATTTATCATAACTTCTACTCTTGACTATCGTATTTAACATACTTTTCAATTTCATTAAAAAAAACATCAATCACAATAATTAGAAAAGTAAACAAAATATTTGAATTTAACCTATAAAACTTTATTTACTAAAATAAGTAGTCAAAATAATAATTTAAAAATCTCACAATTATCATGATATGACAATCGAGTAAAGTTGAATATTACGAAATTATACAGAAAGCCTTATACTCTATAATTTTTAAACATTTATTAAAATTAAGAATAATTAAAAAATATTAATCATTCTATTGATATTATTAACTAAAAAGAAATTAAAGCATTAATTATTCAATATTAGCCGTCGTTCAATATTTTTTTCTATAAATTATTTATAAGTAGCGCATTTTTTCAATAACATATATATATATATTCAGAAAATATGATTTTTAATATTAAAGATAACAATGATTTGATCATTAATAATTAAAACACAATTTTTATTTTGATGACTACACATAGAATTTATAATATTAAGAAAAGCAAATAAAGAAAAAATAATAATAATTAAATAATAATTTTAATATTGATAACTCAAAATATTAATTGAACTCATTCAATATTTGTGTTAATAATAAAATTAAAATTAATTAAAAAATATCAACCATTATATATATATATATATATATATAAAAGACAATAAATGCGTTCACATTTATCCAAATTTTGCATTCACACTGCCAGGATTTTCCCCCTTTATGTATAAGTATAGATTAGTATTTACCATATATATCCAGATTTTGCATTCATATATATATAAGACAATAAATGTATTCACATTTATCCAGATTTTGCATTCACACTACCCGAATTTTCTCCCTTTATATATAAGTATAGATTAGTATTTACCATATATATCCAGATTTTACCTTCACACTGCCAAACTTTTCTTCCTTTATATATATAGAGAGAATATTTACCATATATATACATTCACATTTAGTATACATCCATTTTACATTCACACTGATAGATTGTTCTCCCTTTATATATAGTAAATATAGAAGTATAGATATAGATATAATTTTTACCAAAAAATGCACAATTAAAATATAAATTATAGTTTCTACCAAAAAAAGGCTCAATTTACAATATAAATACACATTTATTTTCATATGTTGACACCCATTTACACCTCTCAAACAACGTTTTCTCAAAAAATGGCACTAGGTTTCCTCAATTCCTACACTCTGCTAATCCACGTTCTATCCATTGTGATTATATCCCTAGTTTGTGAGATAAATGTCACGGCCCAATCAAAATTTCCTGCTATTTTAATATTTGGTGATTCTCTAGTAGACACTGGTAATAACAATTACATAAATACCCCACTCAAAGCAAACCATGTCCCATATGGGGAGTCATTTCCCAACAAGATTCCCACAGGAAGGTTTTCTGATGGCAAGGTCATTTCAGACTTTTTGGCATCTGCATTAGGGTTAAATAAGACTGTTCCTCCATTTCTTGATCCAAGGTTGACAAATGAAGATATTCGAACTGGGGTTTGTTTTGCATCAGCAGGTTCCGGATATGATGATCTTACAAATGACCTATACAATTCCATTCCTGTAATGAAACAGCCAAACAACCTTGTAAGTTACATAGACAAACTCAAAGGCGTTGTTGGAGAAATTGAGGCTAAAAAAATCATTGGTGAATCTATGGTTCTTGTAGTAGCAGGAAGCAACGATATGTTTGTCAATTACTATAGCAACCCCTCTAGAAGGAATGTAGTGGGGCTCGGTCTTTATCAAGATTCACTGCTGCAAAGAGTTCAAGATTTTGTCAAGGTAAGTCAAGAACCCGTTTATTATGAGCTTTTTTATCCTTTGTTTGCTAAAAATTTGTTTATAAATGTCAACGTGTAAACATTTTATTGAAAATTTCTTTTAAAAAGTCAATAAGCTCGACTGATCAAAGATTATAGTTTACAATTTTTTACTTTTCAAAAAAACTGACCAAAATATTGTTACGTTATTATTTATAAACAGCCGTTTAAAAATGATTTACCAAACAGAGATGTATGGTCATTTTAGAATTTAAGGATAATAAGTGAATAATAATTGTGGGTCCAACGAAATGTGTGAGTAAAATTTTGTATGTCGTAACATCTATAGAGCGATCAGATCAGCGATCTAATAATATTTGGTATTTGCAGGCACTATATGATATAGGATGTCGCAATATAATGGTAGCCGGTCTTCCTCCACTTGGGTGTGGACAGGGACAAACACTTTTTACAACATGTTTGGACCCTAAGAATTCAGATTCTCAGACTTATAATTATAAGCTCCAACAGCTATTACCCAAAATTCAGTCCACGCTTCCAGGCAGTAAACTTGTTTATGCAGATCTATTTACCCCATTTGCTGATATGATTATTAACCCAATGAAGTATGGTAAGCTAAACTACCTTCAGTAAACAATTTTTTATTTTTTATTTTTTTTAAGCTACTTATATGACCTAATTAGGGTTTCGCGTAAAACCCTACCAATTTGTAACATGACTAATGATCTCTATCGTCTTCTAACTATTTTGTAACACGACTCTTTGTTTGGTAAACTTCTGCGTAACACATTTTCTCAAACCATTTTTTAACCATACATTTCTTAAGATCATTTTTCAACGCATATTTTACCTCGAAAATATTACATTTTTTGTTTATAAACAAACCGAGGCTTACTAGTATTTTTTGTTTGTGCAACAGGATTTTTGGTGAGTAACAGAGGATGCTGTGGGAGTGGATATTATGAAACGGGTCCACTTTGCGGTCCTTCGAGTATTGTATGTTTAAACCCTGCCCAGTATGTGTTTTGGGATTCACTTCATCCAACTCAAGCAGCTGCAGGTTACATAAGCCAGTACCTGCAAAACAATAGCCTCTCTAAGTTTTAAGGACTTGTTTGAGATAAATTATAATGAGATTATAATGAAAATGAAACAGTAAGTTCAAATTATTACGTGATTATAATTTCTCCCAAACAAGTACCAGATCATGGACGAACCGTCACATTTTCTCAGTCCCAGTTATAGTTTTTTTAAGATGTACAACTTTCTTTCTTTGTGATCATCTATAATAATAAATAATATGAAGTCTCATTTCCATTAACCTCGAGTGAATTTGATGTTACGTATACCCTACTGGGTACTTCATGTTAGGTTTTATAATTAAATGTGGGTCACGTTTAATTAGTTTTTATATTAATACTGTTTTTATTAGTAGTGTTGTAAACTTTATGTAATGTTATCAATATTTTTACAAGCAAAGCATACACTATAATAATAACTTAAAGTAAAAAATTAGTATCCATTAAATCTTAAAATATTATAAATTTAACAAAATAATAGCAAAATCATAGAGTACGTACGTATAAGAGTAATTAATTAAATTACTTAATTTATTGTTGGAATAATAATAAATCTAGGAAATAAAAGGAATTAATTTAATTGATTAGTGTTTGAATCAATATTTAATGATGTGTATATGTAATTGGAAAACCAAACACCTAGAATAGTTATGGATTTGTTTGAAAATTTGAAGTTGAACTCTAAAAGCAATACAAACGAATTAAATGTTACATGAGTTGAGATTCATTTCATGAAAATTTTAATCCAATTCATTCTTGATCAAGGAACATGGTCTCCGACTCTCCTCAAATTTTTGAGAGTCTAAAAATTAGTATCTAATATGTAAAAATCAAAAGAAAAAAGTAATTCCTAAGTATTTGAACACGTGAAACAATTATATTAAATTACGAAAAAAAGTAGGACATTTTTAAAATTGTCATATTACCAAATTTCTCAATATATTTATTTCCATGTTCGGTTTTCTAATTGATGCGTGAATAATTTTGGGGTCGTTCTCTTTGTATTTCTATTTTGAATTTTGAGTTTTCCATTTTCGGCAATTGTTTTGAGATTACTGAAAAAGTTTTTTTTTTTTATTTTGAAAAAAACTATTTTTCAAAATAAAAAACAAGAAACTACGTTTACTTTGAAATTTTGAGGGTCATTATTTTGTAAAAAATGATTGATATGTTGAATCACAATATAATTTTTAATTTCAATATATCAATCATTCAACTAATTTTTAGTTACTCTAGCAATATTTCATCTCATACCCAAAAAGTAATAAACAAATAATAAATGTGCAATTATAGATGTAGAATTAAATTGAGAATATCTGAGGATTTGTTAAATAATTAATTGATCAAATATTACTTTACGTAAAAGAATCTACATTTAAACATAAGCTACCATGGTAGTTAAAGTCATGTAAATTGACATGGGTGACTTGGGTTCGAAACTCACTTCTTACAAATTTATTTAAAAGTTTTGTAATATGCATTTTAGGAAAAAAAAAATTATTTCTACTATAATGCATTGAAACTATATATGTCAAACAACCTCCGGATCGGATTCAACACATGTGCCACTTGAACTATGGACTACCATTGGTGAAAACAATCATTTTCGTTGTAAAAAAATTTCTCATTTTCAAAATCTCGCTTTCAAAAATTGATAAGTAAATGTATTTTCCGTATTTTCGAAAACTCAAAACTAAAAACGATCTGAAAGCAGCAAGGAGAACGATGCTTTATTGTTTTTCTATTTTTCAATTATAATCAACAAGGCAAGCACATAAACAAATTAAATGATATTTTTTTTTTTTTTTTGAAATATATATATACATAACGTGTAATTTAGTCATATATGATTAATTTCAATTTGAATTGTTTTTCTCATCAAATTAAAGCAAATAATAATATATGAATTTTCTAAGTAAATTCAATTAAGTTGTGTTAATTTTTACAAATTCAAATTTCGATCAATTCATTTGTCGTTTTGACATTACTTTTATTTATTTACTGATTCTGTTTATTTTTCTATTTTTAATATTAAAAAATTAAAAAAAAATTCATAATATGCAGAATATATATTACACCTTACAATTAGTTCATATAATTTTATCAAACAATTGACCGATTATCAATTTTTATTAAAATAAATATTGTAACTATATGAATAAAGAAATTGTCAATATGAAGATAGAAGAACCAATTAATGTGACAAATGATTAATCTGACACTCCAAGAGAACAACGGAAAAAATGATGAAAAATATATTGTTGATGAAACTTATTTGTTTGGTACTACAAAAATCTTCGATGTTTGAAGGCGGACGAAGATGCAGTTGGCCAGTAGACACCCATCACATAGGATAAAATATACATAAGAAGAAAAAGAAATACAATATTGGTTTAATATATATATTTAGTAAGAGTTTTAGTAAATAAATTCTATGTAATGTATTACATTGAAAATGAAAAAATTTGATTAATATATTAGAATATACATAAATGTGCTAGAATTTGTGCAAATAAATTATTTTTTAAGAAAATTCATAATAAAAATTATATCACCCAATATAAGAATTTCAGACTAGGTCATCTGTTAATTAGAAGAAACATTTTGTAAAGAAAAGTGTTTAATGTTAAAATAACTTTGAAATATCTTATTGCTGCTAAATCCATTTTTCTTGCTTTCTAGATCATTTTCACATTTAATATTCATATATTCTAATTACAATTTTAGACAAAGAGTCATGCGCCATAATTAATTGTCTTGCCAATAATTTGTGTCGATACCATTTTAATTTAAAACTAATGCTATTTTCAAAATAAAATAAAAAATTAATAGTATTATTGATAAATTAAATTGTGTCTTCAACTTAACACACACACACACACACATATGATTACGATCATGTACGTTTGATTTGAGCCGGTTAGCTTCAAACGCGGTTAAGGAAAATGTCAAATATAATACTATATCGTACAAATGATATCTAGAACGTAAACCTAATTTGACAGCAGATATTGATGCTTCGAAAAATTGTAGGGTATTATATTAAAATAACACGTTTATTATTATCAATTTCGTTACTGAAATTAGTGTATATACAAACGTAACAAATATTAATTCTCAATTCAAGTAATTACATTAAAAATGGTCAAATTCGTGCGATGATGCACTAGTTTAGATAAGAACCCGTGTTTACTATTAAAACAAGAACTCTTTTCAACTTCAAGTTAAAAAAGAATAACTTAGGAGCTAAAGCAAACATTACTAAACTAAAATTCTCACTTATATCCCTGTTTTATTCTGATTAAAGTTAAAGTAAATAAATAATTTTAATCACATATTTTATGGGACACATATACCGACTTTACATGACTTAAAATTTGGTAACTGGTTATGTGATTGCTTGTTAAAAGTTATGTGTTTAAAAACATGTTTTATATTTTCGAAGTAAAATATATGGTTGAAAAATGAAAAGAAAAAATGTTTATAATTAAAAAGTGATTTAGAGAATTATATTATTTAAAAACATAATTTGCCAAACATAGGCATAAATATCTTAGGATTTAACTTTTAAGTGAAGCAAAGGATCTTCCCATCTAGATAAGGCATTGCCAACCAACAAAAATCTTGTCAAAACTTTCTGTGGAGACACATTTCAAGTTTCTAGTAATTTCGGAAGTACAAGAGAGGACATTTAGCAGCAATGTTTTCTTCCTTACACATTCACTCACTGATGATTCACACCTTATATTCATCATTTCTTTCCTTTTTCTTACTCATGTTTGGCAAATCTTAAATTTTTTTCTTATAAGTAACTTTCGAATAAACAATTTTTTATTAGTTAATGTAAGGAATGACAAGTTTACATTTTCTTATTGGTCAATATATGAAATAATAGGAATGATCTGTTGTCCGAATCAAATAGACTATGTTGTCCGATACAAACACATGTTGCACCCAACATATACTTGTATAGGACGATTCAAGCAATAAATCATCTCTATATGAAATAAATAATTTTTATGACCTATTTTGAAAGTAAAGTCAAAGTCACTTGTGAAAATGTGAAAAAGTGAAATAAATGTCTTCAATTTATATGTATATATACGTGTTCAGATTTTTGACATGTAATATATAATTTCTAAGCGATACATCAATGGCTTCTGCTGCCCTCTTCTTTATGTTGGCAATGCAATTTGGCTGCATCATCACCAACACAGGCAATGGTGAAAGCATGCCAAAATTTCCAGCAATTCTTATATTTGGTGATTCGACCGTTGACACTGGGAATAATAACTACATACTAACAGCCTTCAAAGGAAATCACTTACCGTACGGCGTCGATTTTCCGGCCGACATTCCTAGCGGGCGGTTTTCAAATGGAAAACTCGTACCTGATATCTTGGCATCCATGTTAGGCATCAAAGAAACTGTCCCTCCATTCCTGCAGCCAAATATATCGGACGCTGAGCTACTTACTGGAGCCAGCTTTGCTTCAGCAGGGTCGGGATATGACGAGCTTACAACGGCTATTTCTCATGTAATCCCGATGTCGAAGCAGCCAGAATTGTTTAAGGATTATATGCGGAGGCTTGAGAGATTTGTTGGTGAAAAGGAGGCTCGAAGGATAGCTGCTAATGCTTTGGTTATTGTTAGTGCCGGTCCAAATGACTTCATTTTTAACTACTACGATGTACCCACAAGAAGGCTTGAATTCGACATCACGCAGTACCAAAGCTTCCTGCTAAATAAGCTGCAAAACTTTGTTAAGGTCCAATCTCTCTCTCTAAAATACTGTAGTAAGTTACGATGAGGACCCAGAGCCGGACCTGCCTTGATGCTGATGAAGCAAGGGCTTCAGGGCCCACTAGCTTATGGGCCCTTTTTTTTTTTTTTTTTTTCCTTCAATTTTTTTCTTTAAAAATTTTTTTTCGGGGGCGCTGCCCCCGAACTCCCATAAAACCCAGGGCCTATATCTCGAAAAACAACTGTTTGTTTCAGGTCTACAAAATCACAGGTACGACCCTGTGAGGACCCATATGTACAAGCTTTTGTACATGTACCATTTCACAATACTTAGATAGACATGGTGCGACCGGCCTATCCGAATTTGCCACCTCATCGGATTTCCCACACTCACCCGATGAGCTGAGGCCACATTGGGTCGACCCCCAAGGTGGCCTCACCTCATTGGGTTTGTGTGGCCACCCAATGAGGTGGTGGCTTCCCATTGGGCGATCGCACCACATAGAATGGTGTGATCGTTCCACCAAAGTATTTCTCTAAACACGCACACAGACACAGACACATACTATGTTGTCCAAAGGCTGAGATAAATATGTTCGAACTATAGTATTTTGTCGCAAACTACTTCTTCTCTGTCGTCTGATGCCATACTTGAGGTTCTTGTTCTTGGGTGCATGTGATTCTGTTTCTTTCTGTAGTGTTGCATGTCAATTGTAAATTGTATGGTTAAAAAGTAAGTAAAAGTTGTGATCCTAAGCAATCTATGGATAAAAATAGAGTTTGACCAGTTTATAAGTAGTTATAAACTTTACTAAATATGCACTTAGTCACAGCAACACCAGATCTTTGGTTCACACTTAGGTATTATTTTATAAAGACACCTCCCAGCTCTACAGTAGGCCCTTTCTTTTGCAAGATATGAAAAAGTCTATATTTTGATAGTGCCCATTAATTAACACTATGGTTAACTAATTGACGAGTTCCAAGGCTAGCTTGTCGAAGCAAGAACAAATTTGTTCACCATTGTTGACGCGGGTCAACGTAACCTTCAATCACGCTGTGTATTTATTTCCAAATCCCTCCCCTCCCCCAACTCCAAAAAGGCGCCTCCTGCCCCAATCTGAACAGGATTTAAACCACCCAATACGTAAATCAAGCACCCACCCCATCCTACCCACCTTATTAACACTTTTTCCATTTTCTTTTTTCTTAAATATTTTAAAATCAATATTAAAAATAATATTTTTTTATTTCATATTACACAATTTAATGAGGGCTTCAATATGAGTATAATATTAATATATATTTTTACTATTTTAAAATTAAATATTTATCTGGTACAAATTTTCAATTCAATGTGCTTTTGATTGTGTGATGTTGAAAATGGGTGAAAAGAAAATATTTTTCAAGAAAATGATTTTGTTTGGAAAATATTTTCGTGGAAAATCAATTGAAAGTGTATGATTGGTTTAGATTTTCAGGTGAAAAAAGTGAAAAAAATTTCAAATTGCGTTGTTTGATTGATATTATTTTCCATGAAAAATAAAGTAAATTTTTGTTATTTTAATCAAAAAAAAAAAAAATTTGAACTTTTTCAACACATTTGTACCTGATAATGGTAATGTTATTTTTTGAAAAAAAAAATAGGTCGATTAACAGCAACGAAATTGATCAAACGTTACGAAAAACATTTTCCATATAACATGGAAATAATTTTCTAACCCAAAGGTTAAGAAAATAGTTTCCACCTTATGAAAGAAAATAGGCGCGTGGCCAAGGGAGGGAGAAAAATTTTTTCAAGTTAAATTTTGTCAATCAAGCACAAGAATTTGGGAAATTTGGAACTTTTTTTCTTTTTTCATGAAAAAAAGTCAATCAAACAAAGCGTAATTGTTTGGTAAAAGTTTTTTGTCTTTAAAAAAGAATATGATATTTTCGAGATAAATATATTGTTAAAAATGATTTTGAAAAACATGTATGGTTAAAAATATGCATCGTTAAAAAGTAGTTTGGAAAAATTTATATTTTGAAACGATTTAGTTCAATTCGACTTGAAAATGTTGGTGAGTCCATGTGGAACCGAAACAATGTTTTGATCGGGCTTGTGATTTGATGATTTTTTTTATGCAACCCTATGTAACAACGGGTATCTTATTGCCACATTTTTGAGAAAATATTTGGTTATTTCAGAGCAAATCGAAACTATTGTTTCGGTTTCACATGGACCCACCAATATTTTCAAGTTAAATCGAACTAAACTGTTTCAAAATACATATTTTTCCAAACTACTTTTTAACGATGCATATTTTTTAAAATACATATTTTTCAAAATTAATTTTTAACAACATATTTTACATTGAAAACATTATATTGTTTTTTAAAGACAAAAAACTTTTTCCAAACAAGGACTTATGCTTAAATTGAACTAAAAAATTGTATATGATAAATATTTAATTTTAAAATAGTAAGAATTTATATATTAATATTATACTCATATTGAAACTTTCATTAAATCGTGTAATATGAAATCAAAAAAAAAAAAAAAAAAACTTATTTTTAATATAAATTTTAAAATATTTAAGAAAAAAGAAAATGAAAAAAGTGTTAATAAGGGTGGGTAGAATGGGTGGGTGCTTGATTAACATATTGGGGAGGTTTAAATCCTGTCCAAATTGGGGTGGGAGCTTTTTTGGATGTTGGGGGAGTGATTTGGAAATAAAATAGACAGCATGGTTAAGGGTGAACAAATTTGTACTCGGTCGAAGCGACACCGTGTCGTTTTCAATTTTTTTCCATATTTTCATTTGGTTTTGTTCCCGGGGCTATTGCTCTGCTATGATCCTTTCTAATCCAGATAAAAATGTTTAGCATCTGTTTGGTAAAATTTGTACATAAATTTGTTTTACGTGTGAACATTTCATTTGGATAATTTTTTTGAAAAATCAAGATTTCGGTTGGCCAATCCATTTGTTATGGATGAACAAAATATTGTCATGTCGATCAAACAAAGGCTTAGTAACAAAATCCCTTGCATCATGCATGGCACTTTGTTAAATTCTATATCGTCTTGCAGGAACTGTATGGTATTGGGTGCCGTAGGATAATTGTATCAGGGCTTCCTCCAATAGGTTGTCTGCCAATCCAAATCACAGCCAAGTCTCCAATTCTGAGATGTTGCATACACAAGGAGAATTCAGAGGCCTTTTCTTTCAATAACAGGCTAGAAAAGTTGCTTCCACAAATACAGCAGCAACTTCCAGGGAGCAAAATCCTCTATGCAGACATATACACTATTCTTATGGATATGATCAATAACCCTGAAAAATATGGTAAACCTTCAACATCTGCTAATCTCTGTTCATCCAATATACATCATATAATCATGCATTATTGGTTTTAATGATCTTTCAATTCGAATGCTTTTTAAAAAACTGCCTCGGGCAGGGGCGGATCCAGAGGGCAGCCGGCCATTTGTGATGGATCTGCCAAAAAAAAAAAATTTACCTTGTAATTTGGGTGCCAAATTTTTTTTCCCCTGCCCCTTACAGTGACCGCTCAGGTTCAAATTCGCTTATAGTCAGTTCCTTTTCTAGATTCACCCCTGGCCTCGGCAGAATATTCTTCTAAGTAACACTATGATTTGAGGGGAGCTCCACTCCTCTTGATTTAACCTGAGGTGCCTGCGGGTGACCCGGAAGAGATAGGCTCATTCTTCAAGAGACTTCACCACAAGGGCCTTTTTGTTTTTGGGATGACACTTTCTTGGCTAAAATGTTTATTGCGTGGTACAGATTTTGTGGAAGTCAGAAAAGGGTGCTGTGGAACAGGAGTGCTGGAAGCAGGTCCTCTCTGTACTCGCTCAACTCCAGTTTGTGAAAACCATGACCAGTACTTGTTCTGGGATAGCATTCATCTTGGTGAATCAGCCTACCGGTGCCTTTCTCAGTATCTGGTGAAGCAACTTCTTCCCAAGTTCTCAAATTTTAGCAGCCGGTGATCACTTGGCATGGATCATGTAAGCACTTGACAGGTCAATTTGGTGGCCAATATGTTTCAAGTTTCAACGGTATGGTAGGCTGGACTAGATTGGACTGTATTGCACTGATTTAGGGAAGACATCTGTAATAGAATGTCAGTCTTTACCCCAGTCATGGGAAATTATTATAAATTTAAACTGGACCTCAGGTCTCAAGTCCTGTATTCATATTGTAGTGATTTCAACCCTGCAATAACACAAAGTAAACAAGATTAATAACAATAAACAATAGATTGACAGAGTATAATTGAATCAGTATATAAGCAATTAAACGAAGTAATAAAAACTCCCTCAATTGTACCAAAATAGCCGAAAACACGGCTAGAAAACACTCCCAAACCACACAAAACCCACTGTGTTTCGCACCCAACAGAGAACCGAACCAGAGGCCACACAAGGAACCAAATGACACGGCCACAACAAGAACCGCAAAGCAGGGACAGCAAGCACACACCGAAGCCTGGGGCTGCACCATGGTGGGAACAGGGAGGCGCGGCTAGCAAAAGCCGCACACAGGGTCACGGTCGAAGAGCCACAAGAGAGACTCACGGTGGTGGTCACAAAGAAGACACACTTCCAGTCACGCAAGAGGAGAAGAAAAAAAAATGGGTGAGCAGCTTTTCACAAGGAAAGAGAGGAGAGGATGTCGTGTGTTCTATTCTAGCCGAGGGTGAGGTAATGGGTAGATATAGGTTAGACTTAATTAGGTTAAGTAGGGAACCCTAATTAAGTGGATCGTCTCCGAAGTCCACCAATCGAGCAACAAGGCCGAAACTCAATTAAAACTTCGAAGTGGACAATTAATCCCTTAACCCGTCTTGTAAGTGGGCTGCCTAATTATGGAGAATGGACAATATTGTTATCTTCGATCATGGGCCAAAAGACCTGCAAAGCATAATTAATCTGACACGATGTGTCATGATTGGGACCAAAATACCCAACACATATTCAAAGTGTGATTGGCATCTTTGATCTCTGGATTTAGCCGCTGAGAATAGGAACAATTCTTGCCAAAGTGATATGTCCTAGTATTAAGCATATTGATTTTTTTTTTTTTTTTTAAGTCTTAGGGTAGAAATATTTTTCTTCTGTCAGAGATGGATCAAAAAGCATATGAGATTTCCAGACCATGTCACCACCTCCATAACAAGAATCAGGACAGCCTTAACTACCTCCAACATTCCCATAACTCCATGGTGCTCCTTCGCCACCTCTGTACCCTCTAACAGCAACCATGAGGATAACTAGGAACAAACTGAAGTTAGGATCCAAAAAGTTGATTTTAAATGCAATTAGTTTAAAAAAACTATTGACAGCAAAAACATGACTTTAACAGACTAGAATACTGCAGTGCTTGTAACGATTACTTGAGCCATTAGTTTGAGTATTGTCCACTTTGGGAGAGCTTAGGCCATCTTCCTCCATATGGCTTTTCGACACTTTCTTAGGATTCAAACACACGACCTCCCCTTAAGAGAAGTTTAAGTTGAATCCTAGTATCAATTGGACAAGTTGCCCAATTGATACTGAGATTCAACTTAAGTCTCTCATAAGACAAAAGTCTTGAGTTCGAATCCTGGGAAAGAGTCGAAAGGTGTGAGAGGTAAGATGGGTTTAAGCTGTCACAAAGTAGACAATGTGTAAACTAATGGTGCAAGGAATAAGTCCCGAGCAATAGAGGGCGAAATGAGAGAAAGTCCGGTACAGTGCTCCCGCAAGGAAAACTGCGTCGAATTGGCAAACAATCTTGGAAAATTTCCTTGCATGCAACTGAAACTCACCCCTGATGAACACAAACTTGGAATTCCATAATTCAGCATTCACATTTGATAACTAATGGCACAGGGAATAGCCTCTAAGCAATAGATGACAAGATGAGAGAAAGTCCATAGTATAGTGCTCCCGCAAGGAAAACGGCGTTAAATGGGCAAACAATCTTGGACAATTTCCTTGCATGCAACTGAAACTCACCAGTTATGAACACACACTTGGAATTCCATAATTCAGCATTCACATTTGATAGTTTAGAGATTCATCAGATTTCCTGAAATTCGACATTGAAGTATACAAAGAAAGAGTAGGAAGTGGAGAGAAAACCAGTTCTACCCACTTACATTTGCCTTTTTATGCCATAGACTAGGACTGGTATTTTCTTTGTTAAAGAATGTGACTCGAATTCCGCTAGACACGGCTCGAAAAGTTCATGGTGCGACCTTTGTTGTGAAAAAAATTAAGGTCTATGTTGATAGCGGAGGGATCAGGCCACACTGGTCCCTACGGGGGTGTGGGCGGTAGCCCCTGCAGTATGGACCTTTCTTCTTTTCTGCCCGTTTTATATGTGAGAATTGTTGGTCATCCACAGTGGGTGTGTACATGTTATGTTTCTTGTCAAAATTTTGTCTTAAATAACAGCAGACTTGCTTTCATGTTAATAGTAAATAATGGCCATTGTGACTTGATTTGGAAATTTCTCTTCATGTTGTCACCTTGTGACCTCGCTGATGAGGAAGCTGTATTTGCTCTAGAAGATTGGATCTACAGGTTCCCTGTCTCTTCTCCTGATGTGATTCTCCCATTCTTGTGAAGCACTTCTTCCTTCAAGAAAGAAGAAAAAGAGAGGCAGACCTGTAGATCAGTCAAACTCTCAGCTGTATCACAATTTACAAAATTCAATCCAATCTGTCTCTGATATAATCCAGATGGTTGCAAAGCAAACAAATTGATCATAGTAGTTGAAATGTACATTAAAATTAACGCGATTCTTTAAGAATAACTTGTATTTCACTGATATTATCTAATCAGCATTTGTCAACATAAATTTTAAATGTACTATAGATTTTATTGTTGTAAATCAATGTATTTTTCCCCATGAAAACATAATGAAATTTTTTTGAAAATTGTGAAGTCTGTATCACCGTCTGTGCTTAGTGATCACGTCAGTTGCTTGTTTTGGAAACAGGGCAATTTCGCGAAAATATGCCTGTAACGAAAACTAGGTATATCTCTACAAACTACTTTCTATGGTACACAGCTTATTATCTACTTATTATTATTTACATTGATAATAACGTGTTATGTAATACTAGTACTGGACATGACAACCGAAGTGTTGTCCAGTTGAATTGAACATGTAACGTCCTATGAATGAGGTTTGGTAATGTCTGTTTGTTTGTTTTTTTTTTTTTTTTTTTTTTTTTTCCTTTTAAAAATAAAGTTTAACTGCAAATATTGATGCATTTACATATTAATTCATAACATTGTGGCATGCAACCTAACTCTCTCTGAAATGTACCCTCAAATGATTTTGTAATAATACTAAAAATTGGGTATTAAATTAATCAAATATTACTCATTTTTAAATTGATTGTACAGATTAGTGCCTTGATTGAAGCTAAATTTTAATCCATAATCACCACCTACTGTGAAAATGGAGTCGTGTAATATAAAGGCTTTTTTTTTTTTTTTTTTTTTTTTTTTTCAACTTTAGTTGAATGCATTTGCTAATAATTAATGCAATCTTATTTACTATAAAATATTGCAAGTTTTTTCAAGACTTGACTTTAAGAATTCTACCATGTCAGTCAATCTACATTTCACATTGTCAATTATTTTGTATTTTACTAATAATTAATGCAATCTTATTTACTATAAAATATTGCAAGTTTTTTCAAGACTTGACTTTAAGAATTCTACAAAGAGGTTAAATGTCAATTTACATTTCACATTGTCAATTATTTTTTATTATTATAATGATTAGGATAGCCGGTCTCAATCTTGAATAAACGAAGAATATTAAAAATAAATAAAAAATAATATATATATAGACTTTGTTAACAGGTATGAACGTTGAACCGTTCTTGATTCCATGACTTCCGTTGTAAAATTTAGGTTAAGTCAATCAAATAGAAAGCAGTTAAAAATATTTTCCTAATCCACCTAAACTTGACCAAAAATACAACTTTCAGTGTAATCCCAGTTCCATCCATTCCTTACTTTCAAACTAAGATAAAAAAGAATCCAGACAAACTGACTTTTACTTCAAAAGATAGTCCATTTTATTGCTTTCTGCTCTCCAATGCTGATATCATTTTCATATATCTACTAACTATAGGTTGTAGGTACCAGATGCTGGCATCTGATTGGTACATGTTTATTGTTTGGCTAACTGATCTTGGTTCAAAGGACCATATGTCTGAAACTAGTATCTGTTCATATTAAAGAATTATGACATTCAATATTGCAGGACATTTGCCAACTTATAGTTGCATGAGGAGTTGGAAACCAGTCACTAAAAAAGTATATGGCCGGTGGCAGTGGATCGAGTCAGCAGACGCGAGGTAGATAAAGAATTACGCGACTTAAGGATTCATGCAACTGATGTTAAATTTACTGAGAACAATCTTGTTCGTTGTTGTTCGTATATTTGTACATGTACTAGGATTGGACGAGATATTTGTCGTGTCTTTCTTTTTAGTCATGTCCAATTCTTCCAATCAATGTATCCAACGTGACTTACATGTATTATGGCTGTGACAATCTTATTAGGCAACATAATATCTTAAACATTATGCTATATAGCTTCTGCTTTCCTAGAAAATTACACTTGTGGGGAAGGACCAGTTGGGTACTGCTTGAAAATAAAAAATAAAAAAAATCGAAAGAGGGAAAAAATGATTCATGTAGCCGACCCCAAAGAGGCGAACGTAGAGGACAATCAGGACCTGGAACTGATATTCCCTACAAAAAGAATCTTGATTAGTTCAACACTGATTGAATTAGTGGATGCACCAAATCCTGTGTGGTTGGACTAAACTCCCCAAGGTTTTAATGTCCTTGTAATAATTTCTTCTTTTTCCATAATATTGTCCACGTCACCTAACAAATCCTACTACATCTGACTCTCACTGAGTAGTTTTTAAATTAAACTATAGACTTTGTTCCCTCTGCAAATTTGTATAAATAGGTATCCAGTTATACAGCTTAATCCAAGCATTATAACTTTGAAGTTTCACAAAGTAAAGGCAAAATGGATGTTAATAACTTCGGCTGCCGCATCAGACCATTGTTCCAGTTTCTTTTAGCTGTTCTCATACTCAGTTTTATTGCATCTTTAGCAGATGCAGAAATTCACTACCATGAATTTGATGTATGTATTTCATACCATCTTTTTTTCTTATTCTTTTGTCTTTGGTTTTTTACAACTTATTCAGGTATGAACATATTTTCTGAGTGTCGCAGGTTCAAGAAACACCAGTGAAGAGGCGGTGCAAAACCCACAACATAATTACAGTTAATGGGCAATTTCCAGGGCCAACTCTTGCTGCAAGAAATGGAGATACACTCGTTATCAAAGTCACGAATAGAGCTCGTTACAATGTCACTCTCCACTGGTAAAAGAATATGTAGATTTCGTGTTTATGTAAATAAACACGTAGATATTGGAATATTTAGGGTACCTGATCCTAACACGTTGTTTTTTTATATATCATTTGGTTGGAATATAACTAAGTTTTCAATTTTACAAGGCATGGAATTCGTCAGATGCGAACACCATGGGCAGATGGTCCCGATTATGTTACCCAATGTCCGATTAGACCTGGAGAGACTTATAATTACCGGTTCACAATTGAAAACCAGGAAGGTACCCTGTGGTGGCATGCTCACAGCAGATGGCTCAGAGCCACAGTCTATGGAGCACTTATTATCTTTCCTAAATCTGGCTCCTCGTATCCATTTCCAAAACCAAATTTAGAAGTCCCTATTATTCTTGGTAATTACCCATTTTTAGCCTCTCTTTACTTTCTTTTGATCTAATGGCCTATTTTTGAGTGATGTATGTTTATGTACAAACAATGAACACAGGGGAATGGTGGGACAGAAACATTATTGATGTCATGAGACAGGCCCTTTTCACTGGAGCAGCTCCAAATGTATCAGATGCTTACACTATCAATGGTCAGCCTGGTGACCTATACAGATGCTCCAGCACAGGTCTAATACTCATCTAGAAAATTAGATTTTCTTAATCAAGAAACAGTTAAAACTGATGAAAACTAAATAAAAAACTGTGGATTAGAAAATCAACCGTCCAGAAATGAATGACTGTACGAAAATAATAGCTGTTTTTATGTTCCAATGCAGCTACAACGAAAATCTCAGTGAAATCCGGGGAGACGGTTCTTCTCAGAGTCATCAACGCTGCGCTCAATCAACAACTCTTTTTCTCAGTCGCCAACCACAAACTGACCGTTGTAGAAGCTGATGCTGCATATCACAAACAATTTACGACAAGGGTCATCATGGTTGGACCAGGACAGACTACTAATGTCCTACTCACGGCTGACCAGCCACCAGCACAATATTATATGGCTGCAAGCGCGTATGCTTCAGCACAGAATGCACCATTTGACAACACGACCACCACTGCCATTCTCGAGTACCAAAATGCTCAAAGTGGATCGTCCTCGAGGCCAGTGTTACCTCAACTCCCGGCCTTCAATGACACTGCCACTGTGACTGCATTTACAAGTCAATTGAGGAGTATTCTTCCTTCAAATGTCAAAGTCCCTACTCAGATTGATGAGAATTTGTTTATCACGGTGGGATTAGGATTAGTCAATTGCACACCGGGGCCTAGATGTCAAGGACCAAATAATACTCGCTTTGCTGCAAGTATGAACAATGTGTCGTTTGTGCTCCCAAGAAGGACCTCCTTACAGCAGGCTGCTTACCAGAATATACCAGGAGTTTTTACCACAGATTTTCCTCCCGTTCCACCAGTGAAATTTGATTACACAGGCAACGTGAGCCGTGCATTGTGGCAACCATCTTCTGGGACTAAGCTCTTCAAATTAAAATTTGGCTCAAATGTACAAATTGTATTGCAAGATACAGCCATCTTCATAACAGAGGACCATCCCATTCATCTTCACGGGTACCATTTCTTCGTCGTGGGACAAGGATTTGGAAATTTCAATCCCCAAACAGATACTTCTAAATTCAACCTTGTTGATCCACCAGTTAGAAATACAATAGATGTGCCTGTTGGCGGATGGGCAGTCATACGTTTCTTGGCCGATAATCCAGGTGAGATGCAGATTATATGTTCCCCAGTATATTAGAACACCCTCTGATATTATAGAACGCTAATTATAACCTTTTTACCTCATCTGCAACAGGAGTATGGCTGTTCCATTGTCACATAGATTCTCATTTCACTTGGGGTTTGGCTACGTCGTTCCTGGTTGAAAATGGAGAAGGGGAATTGCAATCCGTTGAGCCGCCTCCTGCTGATCTGCCTATCTGTTGAGGATGATCATGAACAAGACAGCTAAATTCCAAAATTCGTTTAATCTAGTATTCCGTTCTATGGTTTTGTTTGCCTGTAATTGTTCTCTGATTGTTATGTCTCTTGGGGTAACAAATCCCAGTTTGCTGAGAAAAAGTATTACTTTTGTTGTTATTTTTGTCATAATCACTAGTTGTTTGTATCCATCTCATTCAGGCATTCTCAAGTGATAATGAACAATGTAATTTTTCTTTTGCACTCTCCACATCCTAAGCTATCTGCAATACTAGTCCTTCGATTCTCAAATCACAAGACAAAGAATGTAAAAAATTCATGATCCATGAAACAAATTCTAGCTTCAAAGCATGTCATGATCCATGTCATAACACTCTTAAGGACATAATTGTGTCCTTCTAAAGTTCACCTGAATCTGCACTAGAGGGTGATTGCACACGACACACAGTCAATCCCAAGAACTACGTCATATCTTGACTAGAGGACTAGCCTTGCTCGGGGTCAGGTGTCCTGTTCGGTCAATTTACACATCATCATATGGCTTCAAGAAAGTAAACAGTGTGAACTTTGCTAACTTCAGGTTAAGTCAAGCAAATAGAACTCTGTTAAAAAACTGAACTCTGTTAAAAAACTTTCAAAGTCCACCTAACCTTGCTCCAAATTCAACTTTCAATCTCCATCCATTACTTTTTTCAAACTATAAGATATAAATTCAAACAAGCAGACTATGTTTCCAATAGAAAATTAGTACTTTTTTTTTTTTTTTTAACTTTCTACTCTAGAATGCTGACATCACTTAAAAAAATAAAGGTTTCAAGTAGCAGATGCTGGCATCATATTGGTTTGTGATTTGATTGTTTGACTAACTAACTAACTTATTTTAGTATAAATTAGTTAAAAAAGGATTATGTGTCTGGTTTATGTTTTGATTGCTTGTTTGTGTAACTCTTTGTATAAATTATAGTTAGTTAAGAAAACTAATAATTAAATGTAAATAATTGAGATGCATTTGGTTACATACTGTGGGAAGGCCATTTGGGTTCCACATGAAACTGCAATTTTGGAATGCCTAACTACAAATGAAAATTGTTGTGGAGGACTAGAAATAATGCATAAAAAACAAGAAAGAGTACTTTTTTGTCCAATTTAAGTAAGCCTGGTGCTAAAATATGTTATATAAGCACATGTAAATGTTGTTGTTTACTGGATTTCGTGGAAAATTAGGACATTTAGGTAATATGTACTCAAAACCTTAACAAAGAAATCTTAATTATTTTAACATTGATAGAGCTAGCAGGCAGATACACCAGATTTTCTGTGGTTGGACTACGATACCTAAAGTTTTAATGTCCTTTACTCCTAAAATCTGACCTGTCCCTAAGCATATGTTTTGCACGAAAAGACACCAACGATAGACAAAATTTTAGCTTCTTTTTCTTGAACCGAACAAATTCTCCAAGCATTACACCTTTAAAGTTTCAATAACAAAAGCAGAAAAGCAATCAAAAACGGAAGCCAATGACATGAACTCAACCCCAAAAATCGAAATACAGCATAATGTACAAGTCAGGAATAGCTTGATTGAATGTTCTTCATTAATCAGTTGTGCTATCATCTCAATTATAGTGTCTTTTACCCCCATTGAATATCTAATCTGTGAATGAATTGCATCAGCTGGCTAAAATTACAGTAAAGAAAAGGGGAAAAATTAAAAAAATAAAATAAAAAATCCTACCAGTTATAAGAATTAGAAGCAAAGTGACCGAGGGTTCGAAATGAGTTGTTAGGAAATCAAAGTAAAAGAGAATTTCAACGTATAAATCGACACTATACCATTCCCATCTGTGCTCGTTACACAGTCTCCTCGAAGCACATATACGGTTTAGGAACTGCAGTTTCGATACAAGTCCTGATGTTCATTGAGAACATTTAACTAAAGAGAAGGGAAAAGAACACGATGTGAGCGTACGATTATGCATAGAACAGAAAATATTTATCAAGATTTCATTGAAATGATTGTGTTGGAATCTGGATTCAGGCTATGATATGCCCTGGAGAGAAGCAGAACCAGTAAAATGGGAGGACTGAGAAATCCCACATCGAAACCTGGCAAAAGGTAACCGAGCTGTGAAACACTATAAAAATGCCCATTGTGGAATCAGCTAAATTATGCAGCCACGCAGTGGACACAAAGCGAACTATTCTTTCGCCTTTTACTAAAGAATACCGTGTGTCCGCTGCAATTAGTGGCATACACTAATTTTTTGAGAGGTCCTTTCTTCGGATTGGCCTCTACAATACAAGTTTTGAAGATTTAATTAATGATGATTTAATATTTAATATAAGATATAAATTTTAATACTTGTTAATTAATTGTATGTATATGGTTTGGTAGTCTTATATCTTATATCATAAATGGGAAATGTTACTCTATTTTTAATTTATTTGTTTATCTAATTTAATAGCTTTGTTAAGAAAAGTTTCATGTTAGCTAAAATTGAACTCCTATTTGATGGTGAGATAAAATTAGGTTTAGTACTTGATCAAAATTAAAATTAGATTTTTAGTAAATTTTGATTAAAATTAGGTTTTTAATAAATTTTGATGAAATTTGTGGTGTTATATTAAGAGCTTGTTTGATCTTGTTCAAAATTTTCTTATATTCATTTTCAATTACATATTTATATAGGGCATATCACTTTTCACAATTTCCAACCACACATTCTCTCAAAATTTTACAAAAAAGTACTCTAAATCAAACAAGCTTTAAAGTCAGATTTTAATTTCGTTCCAAAAAGGGGTTGTATAAATTTAAGATAATTTTTAAGAGTTTGTTTGGGTTAAATTTTTATTAGATTTTGATAAGAGTTGAGTTAATAAACAAAAGCATGGTTATAAAATAAAATTTTATCAAATTTATTTTGATATATTGTTGAAAAGTTCTATAATTTATGAAATGTATGGATAAAATTTAATTGAGATTTTAATCACTTGTTTATGTACCAAACATGAGCTATTTTGTGGTAAAAGTTTGTTTATAAATGTATAAACATTGTGTCCGTTTGATTGTTTATTAAATAATAATAATAGTAATAATAATGAATAGTGAATTTTAGAAGAATATGTGGTTAAAAGGTAGAATTTTTTTTAGGCTTGTTTAATATTATTTTATTTTCTGCTCTCTACTTTTCAAAAAAATGGACAAATAAAATGTTATTTCGCTATTTAGAGCATGCTTGCTCCCTTCCAAGTTCCAATAATTTCCAACTTTCGCTCGAATTCAACTTCAACCACACATTTTTGTGTGACTCATCACTTTTCACATGGACTCACAAATATTTTCAAGTCAAATCGAACAGAAAATATTTATCAAGATTTCATTGAAATGATTGTGTTGGAATCTGGATTCAGGCTATGATATGCCTTGGAGAGAAGCAGAACCAGTAAAAGGGGGAGGACTGAGAAATCCCACATCGAAACCTGGCAAAAGGTAACCGAGCTGTGAAACAATATAAAAATGCCCATTGTGGAATCAGCTAAATTATGCAGCCACGCAGTGGACACAAAGCAAACTATTCTTTCGCCTTTTACTAAAGAATACCGTGTGTCCGCTGCAATTAGTAGCATACACTAATTTTTTGAGAGGTCCTTTCTTCGGATTGGCCTCTACGATACAAGTTTTGAAAATTTAATTAATGATGATTTAATATTTAATATAAATTTTAATAATTGTTAATTAATTGTATATATATGGTTTGGTAGTCTTATATTTTATATCATAAATGGGAAATGTTGCTAAATTTTTAATTTATTTGTTTATCTAATTTAATAGCTTTGTTAAGAAAAGTTTCCTGTTAGCTAAAATTGAACTCCTGTTTGATGGTGAGATAAAATTAGATTTAGTACTTGATGAAAATTAAAATTAGATTTTTATTAAATTTTGATTAAAATTAGATTTTTAATAAATTTTGATGAAATTTGTGGTGTTATATTAAGAGTTTGTTTGATCTTGTTCAAAATTTTCTTATGTTCATTTTCAATCACATATTTATTTTATATAGGATCTACCACTTTTCACAATTTCCAACCACACATTCTCTCAAAATTTTACAAAAAAGTACTCTAGATCAAACAAGCTTTAAAGCCAGATTTTAATTTCGTTCCAAAAAGGGGTTATATAAATTTAAGATAATTTTTAAGAGTTTGTTTGGATTAGATTTTTATAAGAGTTGAGTTACTAAACAAAAGCATGGTTATAAAATAAATTTTTATCAAATTTATTTTGATATATTGTTGAAAAGTTCTATATTTTATGAAATGTATGGATAAAATTTAATTGAGATTTTAATCACTTGTTTATGTACCAAACATGAGCTATTTTGTTGTAAAAGTTTGTTTATAAATGTATAAACATTGTGTCCGTTTGATTGTTTATTAAATAATAATAATAATAATTGTTGAATCCAGGCCCAAAGAAAAGTACAGTGATCCATCAGCGAAAGCTCAATAGTGGCCCAACGGATCTTGGCCCACAGCTAAGGCCTAAAATATCACATTGGGATGAAAGCCGAGGTGGTACGTCAAGCAAACCTCTTTTAGCCGACCTGGTTAAACGCCTAGCCGATGTGCTTTATACTCAGTCGGGGCGCTTTACGACGTTGACCAGAAGAGAGATGGAGTCAGTGATGGGACACTGCCTTTACCAAGACGTGACAGACGCCCATCCCCTACAAAATGTAGCAATGATTACAATTGAAAAGTAAGGTTGTCACCTCCATGAGCTAGGGTGTAACAAGTGTAATCGTGATCTGAGATAACAAGTTCCTCTATAAATAAAGCACGATTGTCTCCAAGTAAAATGTTAGCAATTTAAGACTCTTAACAAGATATTTTTCTCACTCCCTTTTCTCTCTTTTACACACTTATATTTCCCGCACCCAAGATATATTCGCCTAAAATGAGTACTGACTTAGGCATCGGAGTGCAAATGGGAGCCACCTCGGCCCCCTTTGCAAGCTGATTGTTTGTCCTAGTGCGCAGGAGATCCCCGTGTTCAAGAGGAAGGAGCTGAGACGTGTTGGTCCAAGGTCCAGCCGGATTTTGTGGTCAATAATAATAATAATAATAATAATAATAGTAATAATGAATAGTGAATTTTAGAAAAATATGTGGTTAAAAGGTAGAATTTTTTTAGGCTTGTTTAATATTATTTTATTTTCTGCTCTCTACTTTTCAAAAAAATGAACAAATAAAATGTTATTTCGCTATTTAGAGCATGCTTGATCCTTTTCAATAATTTCCAACTTTCGCTCGAATTCAACTTTAACCACACATTTTTATGTGACTAACCACTTTTCACATTTTTCAATCATTTTTTAACCATACATTCTTCTAAAAATTCAAGATTTTTTAGATTTTCCCAAAACTACCTAACACTAGACAGGCACTTTGTATTTATAAAAAAGCCTGTGTGTCAAACAAAGCCCCAAGTTATTTATGCTCATGAGTGGGTGAATGTTGTGGATAGAAATAAGGTTTTTCGTCTCAATCCCGCGATGCTTCAAACTGGTGCCGACTGACTTCTGCCTCCAAATTCCTCATTAACACGTGCACCTTCTCGGCATTTGGAATCGAGCAAGGCAACCCCATGTTTCAAGGATACCTCTCATTCATTGGCCGACAAAGCAGAACAACTGGCACACACGCACACTAATGAATAGGATGTAAAGAAATACCTACTGTTGACCACAAAATCCGGATGGACCTTGGACCAACACGTCTCAGCTCCTCCCTCTTGAACACGTGGATCTCCTGCGCACTGTGACAAACAATCAGTTTGCAAAGGGGGCCGAGGTGGCTCCCGTTTGCACTCCGATGCCTAAGTCAGTACTCATTTTGGGCAAATGTATATTGGGTGCGGAAAATATAAATGTGTAGAAGAGAGAAAAGGGAGTGAGAGAAATATCGAGTTAAGAGTGAGAAAATGCTAACCCCCTACTTGGAGACAATTGTGCTTCATTTATAGTGAAACTTCTTGTCTTGGATTGCGACACGTGGCATACTTTACACTTGTCTTCACCCTAGCTTATGGATGTGACAATCTTGTTTTTCAACCGTAATCATTGCTACATTTTGTAGGGGATGGGCGCCTATCACTTCTGGGTAAAGGCAGTGTCCCATCACTGACTCCATCTCTCTCTTCTGATCAACGCCATACAGCGCCCCGGCTGAGTATAAAGCACATCGGCTGGGCGTTAACCAGGTCGGCTAAAAAAAGGTTTGCTTGACATACCACCTCGGCATTCATCCCAAGGTGATATTCTAAGCCTTAGCTGTGAGTCAAGGTCCATTGGGCCACTATTGGGCCTTCGCTGGTGGATCACTGTACCTTTCTTTGGGCCCGGATTCAACACTAGTCCCTCAAATCCGAAGGGATCATTCATGGTCGTGTAGGATTTGCCATGATTTCACATCATTAACTTTTTAGGGAGTCAATAATGAAATTCCTTAGGTAAGGCTCGGATCCATATCATAGCCGACCTTCTGCCTCGGATTTTCTCTTCCTGCTAGCCAGGATCATACCAGCGCATTTCCTAGGCGGCGCATTCAATCCGGAGGAGCTATCGGTATTTATTTCCAAGGAATATATATATATATATATAATGGGAGGGGGGGCAACATTTTGAAGCGCGTGGCATGCACTGTGGTAGCTGAACGGTTTTTATCCCTCCCTTTGACGGCTGGCGCTTTGATTAGCTCATTTTCCAAGAAGCATGGGTTACCCACATTAATCATGCGGCTCACGAAACTTAAAGGAATCTAGACCGTTAGGATGCCTATAAATCCTTCTTCATTTTACCATTTCACCTTTTACCATTTTCTTAAAATCTTTGCAGCCATACTTTCGCGAAAGCTTGCGCCGTCTCTCTCTTCCTTGCGAGTTTCGTGTCTTTTTCTTCAAGGGTTTTCTACCCAGCATCCACCCTTAACGTTCCACAGTTTTCCTTGGAGAGTTCTTCATTTCAAGTGCACAGTGTCAAGCATTCGTCTTTTGAAGGTAAATCTCTTGATTCCTGTATATGCAAGACTTTCTTATTTTTAGTTTCTCATTGTGGGTTTGAGAACTTTGTTTTTGCACTTTGTTTTTCTTTTGTTGAGTCTGACTCTCTTTTAAAACAAAAAGAAAAAAAACAATGGAAAGAGTTGGGGGAACGGGTTCACAGGAAATGTTAGCGATGGCGGTTCCCATCAGAGGTTTCTGCCCCATCTCTTTATCAGTTTTTAGTTCCCGTTTCTTTAGGGAGCAGGTTAAGAGGAGAAATAGAAAAACCAGTGGCATAATTCATTTGAGTGATTCTGACAGCGAAGAAGAAAAACACCAGAACTACATGGCTCATCTGTCATCTGAGGAGGAATCCGCGCTTAGGGAACTCCGAAGCAAACGAGACAGGGACTTGGGAGGAGAAATGGCGGCGGGCTCCTCTTCAGGTCACCAGGACCTCGGCTTGATCGTTAGGGCACCGTTTAGGGCGCATAGGGAAGAGTTGGGTTTGACTGCCGAGGAGATCGCTCAGGTAGAAGATTGGGTTGACCAGGTCAACAAAGTTTCGGGCTATCATGTCGACCCCGATCCAAACCCAGAGTCATGGGAAAGCAGTGAGGTTGCTACTGAAATCCGAAGGATCGATTTGGCCTCTGCTTCGACAAAATTCAGGTTGCCAGAAGGGGTCCACCTGGTGCTTCCTAACCCTTCCTGCCGACCTTGCAGCCCTCACCCGGGTCAGGCGGCTATATGCCACGATGCCCTTTCTTGTGGGATGAGGTTCCCCCTGCATCCCTTTTTCAGGGCACTGCTTAGGAGCTATAACTTGTGCCCCTACCAGCTGACCCCCAATTTCTAGACTCAGGCTGTGGGGACTTGGTTGGCGTGGCAAGAGGTCAACCCGGATCATCCCATCTCACTGCACATCATTCACAGTCTCTAAACTTTGAAGAAATCAGTTAGGAGGGAGAGAGACGTGAGATCGGATGTTAAGGATTGGTATTATTTGTCCACCAGAGGTTCTTATACTCCCGTTATTAACGTCACCCTACCTCAATAAAGAACTGGAGGAACCAGTGGTCCTGGGTTGCTGGGGAGTGGCAGAGTTCCCCTGTGGACCCTAGTCCAGAAATTACAGTTCCCCGAACTCTTTCACTACCTAGTGAGTCTTATATTTGCTTTAGAGTCTTTAAGTGTCATGCGTCTTTTGCTGTTTCACCCATACTTACTTTTCTTGACTGCTTCTTAACATATTATTGGCTTATGGCAGGGGACACTTTTGCCCATCTCCTCCCTGACGCGGATCTAGCGGCAGTGAGGCGTCTATTTGCCTGCAAGGGCACTTTCCAAGGGGTCATACAACAGAACAAATTATTCGTTAAGCATGGTCTTATGCGAGTTATGAGTAAGTTCGCCTCCTTATTGCTGTTACATCTTGTGTTTGTTCCTTCTTCTTTTTTTTTTATATATATATATAACCCCCATTGTCCTCCTTTCCTTGCTAGGTTCCAAAGAATTCCCAAAGATTTCTTTGAAGGGCCTCATGGCTACAAAGGTTCCTCCGGCTCTGCGCCTGGGAGCGAGGTTGAAAGAAAGCAGAAAGCGGTCTTGGCCGACCTGCAAATTGGGGTGGCCAAAGAAGTGTCTGAGAAGTCTGCTGCCCAACTTCAGGGCCCTCTCCCAGCTCTACTGCCATTGCCCACTTTGCACCCAGTGGGTCCCCAACAACCCAACATTGCTGGAGAGGCCGATCCTGAAAAAGGCGTTTCCAAAGGGAAAGGGAAGAGGTCGGATAGAGGCAGACCCAAGAGGGGCAGGGAGACTAAGGATCCCCCAGTGCCACCTTCCTTGTCCGAGGACATTTCTGAGCAAGCACTTGAGGAGGAGCCTACTCCCTTAAAAAGGCTCAGAAGGGGAAAAGGCAAGGAGTCCACTTCCGCACCTCCGCCATCAATGATCGAGGAGCTGGAGGACGAGCCATCCGTGCCCATGCCGGGCTTGGCTTATGAAGTTACACCGGAAGGGGCGGAAGAGCTTAAGCATATTAAAACCAGCATCCTCCCCAGAGATGTCACTTTCAACCCTTCATTGTTCGACTCTCCCAGTTCGCCTCCAGCCAGGGCGGCCTTAATTACCTAACAGTTTTGGACAGAGGGTTGGGCCGCCTTTTCCTCCAGTGCTACACCGTCTCGGAAGCTGCTCGCTGCCAAGTCTATGAACACCAGAACTCTGGCTCTCATTGACGAGGTAGAGTCCTCCGTGGAAGTAGCTCAACGGGATAAGTGGGATGCTGAGACTGCTCTCCGCCATGCTGACAATATGCTTAAGGAGATTAATGACCTTAAGGCCCAGCTGTCCATAGCCCGCAAATCTTCTTCAGAAGAGAGGGCTAATGCGAAGCGCCTCCAAGAGGACAATGACAAATTGAAGCATGACCTCCATGCCTCTGAATCAGACGTGGCAGTCTTGTACAAGAAATTGGATGATTCCAACCGGGCACAGTCTATCGCCTCTGAGGCCCTGGCCGTCGCCAATGCAGCCAAGTCGAAGTTAGAAGCTGAAGTGGCAGAAGCAAACGAAAAGCTGGGGAGGGAACTGGAGGCCAGGAAGAAAGCTGAGGAGGACTACACTTCCCTGGAGAAACATATTGACTCCAGAATTTCTGAGGCCTTGGAGCGTACCATTGCGGCTAGGGTGCAGGAGGTTCTGGGTGAAGAAGTTTCTAAGGCAGTTCAGAACTTCAAAGATACTTTCGAAGATACCCCGGAATACGAGGCTATGCAGAGGGTCTTTGGGAACTTGGGGGCCAGAATGGCCTTAGGGGATGTGAAGGAAGCTTTTCCGACACTGGACCTGTCCTCCATTGAGGCTTTTTACCCCGAGCCTCAAGATGATCCTGCGGATCCTCTGGGCGTGTCTGATAAAGGCCCCTTGAAAGATGTCCCTCCTCCACAATAATCCTCTTCTGCATTTGTTAGCTTTAGCTTTTTGTTTTCTTCTTTTCTTTCTTTTTGTAAGTCCCCCGGCACTTCATATTGTACATTTCTCATTTTTATGAATGGAGCAATTTATTCATATTTTGGTGCAGCAACGTTTTTTTCTTTACTGCTTAAACATGAGTATTTCCAAGTGCGAGTTTCATAATTGTAAGATGATATGTGGGACATTGTAAATGTCTGTTTGTAAATGTCTTAATTTGTGAAATGCACACATTGTAAATGTCTGTCTGTAAATGTCTTGATTTGTAAAGTGCACCTGATTTAGAGCACCTCGGACAAGCATAACTTAGTTTCGGCTGGAGGGGCTCCTGTGCCTTTCCTCCTCGACCATTAGTCCAAGGCGATGCCTAAACCTTTGGTCATGGATGGCCATATTTTGGGTGTGCTAGTCCCTCAAATCCGATGTGGTCATTCATGAGCGGATCGAATTTTTCATCACTTTGCAGTAATAATTCTATTCAAGTTTAATCATTTGCTATACCCCCAGATCCGGCACAGTTGATGTACCTATTTTTGCTAATTAGATCTGATCTTAACCAACCTTTGAGCGATTTTACCTTAAAACTATGTGACATATACATTTACAACTTTGTATGAGCCTCTGTTAATGTCGCAGTGTAAATCCACAGAAGTTCCTTGTTTTTGACAAAGATCCTTCCTGGCGGAGGCGTGTTGTATTTGTGGCCAAAATAACATAAGAATTTTTTTTACGTTTGTCTTTTATGCTTATGCGCACAGCACTTAGTATATATATATATCTTGCAAACACTTTGTCCGGATGTATGAACTAACTTAACGCACCAAGGATTTTGGTTTATGTGACAACATTTGGTTATATTTGGATGATTCCAAACATATTGCGTGGTGAATGACAGTGAAAGAGTGCAGCACCTTAGATTTGAGTGGTTCGAAGCATTTATTGTATTAAAACTCCCGATCCTTACGTGGTGATCGTAGTTTAGCCTTATGAGAGTCCCTTGTCCTTAACAATTTTTTATGCATAGTGTGGACGTGTGGCGTCATGACCAAAATAATTTTAGAATGTGCGTTTATCCATTATGGTTATCTAATAGAGATTGGCGTAACTCTTAACGCAGCTCGCCTACGATTTTTTGAAATAATACGATAATGTTGCAATCATAGAGGAATTTAGTTTTATTGAAAATAACGGCGAAGGTGGTCCGTGTTTTAAGGATTACGTAGAGGTACTCCAGACAAGTCCTCAATTATGTATGTTCCGGGTACCACCTCGGCAGCAACCTTGTAAGAGCCTTCCCAGTTAGGACTCAGAGTCCCTACTCCTGACTCCTGTGTTGAAGGAAGAACCTTTTTGAGGACCAAGTCCCCAATATTAAAGCGTCGGCTCTTCACCCTTTTGTTGTAGTATCGAGCCATCTTTTTTTGGTATTTGGCCATTACCTCTTGGGAATCATTCCGCTTTTCCATGAGGAAGTCTAAACCGGCCCTTTGCGCTTCCTCGTTCCTAACTTCGTCATAATGAATTTGACGAAGCGTAGGGATTCTGATTTCGACGGGGCATACCGCCTCGGCTCCGTAAGCCAGCGAGAAGGGTGTTTCACCAGTAACGGTGTGCGAGGTGGTTCGAAGCGCCCATAACACTTGTGGTAGCTCGTCTACCCACGCGCCCTTTCTGAATTCCAACTTCCTTTTCAGGGTATTTTTTATGGTCTTGTTCACCGCTTTGACCTGCCCGTTGGCCTGTGGGTGATGTGGAGATGAGAACAGCTTCCTGATTCCCAAATTGTCACACAACTCATCCACGCTTCTGTTTTTGAACTGTTTTGCATTGTCACTAACCAGCGAATGTGGTATTCCGAACCGGCATATGATATTTTTCCAAATGAACTTGGTGGTGTTGGCCTCGGTGATCTTCATCAAAGGTTCCGCTTCGACCCACTTGGTGAAGTAGTCAATTGCTACTATCGCAAAGCAATTGTTACCAGCTCCTCTGGGCATAAGACCAATAATGTCAACCCCCCACTTTGCAAAGGGCCAAAGGCTAGTCACCACAGTTAACTCGTGATGCGGCTGATGTGGTATGGTCGCGTGTCTTTGGCATTTATCACATTTCCGCACAAAGTCATGGGAATCCTTTCGCATTGTAGGCCAAAAATATCCCTGTTTGAGGGCTTTCCGGGCTAGCGATAACACCCCGGCATGGTTGCCACAGATGCCCTCATGGATTTCTCTCATCACATACTGCCCTTCCTCTGGTCCCACACATCTCAGCAAAGGGAGGTGTAACTCCGCTTATAAAGTAGGTTGTCCAAGAGTACAAAATTCCCAGAGTATTTCTGCAATTTTCGAGCTGCTTCTGGCTCGTTTGGCGCTATCTGATGTTAGTAAGGAAAGTCCCCTTGAAAACGTCACTGGCGGCCCTTCTTCTAAAGAAGCCAACCTTTCCCGCGCTCCTGCTTAGGATGCCTATTTTTGTCATTGTCTTTTGTGAATCTTCATCTACTTCACCTTTGATCTTTATATGTGAATTTTATGTATTGCTCTGCTATACACAAGTAGTTCGTATTGTAAGATGGTCATCATTCAATATGAGATTGTCCATCATAGGATGAACATAGTTTAATACAGGATAGTCCGAAGCTTGTGCCGGTCCTTGGAGTCACTGGTGGATGTGATAGTCCCTCAAATCTAAGTGCTAAAGACATTTATGTCCATCGCTTAGCTTTGACTGAATGGGTCACAACTCGTACTTCCCCGTGAATCCCCTGTTTACGTCCAGGGTGATTACATCGGGGCCATTTTTGGTTAAAAATCTAACATGGGCGATATGCCTTTAAATTGTACCGTACATACTGTCTCTGATCCATGTGCCAGTGAGAATGGAGTTCCTCATGTGGTGGTTTGCAAGGTAATTCTGATTCCCCATAGGGCTCATGGAAGTTTATTTACCATTGTTTCTTTAATTGACTCCAATTTCTTCTTCAGGTTGTTTCATAGATTTATCAACCAAGTATGCTTCACCCTCATCTAATAGAATATTCACTCCGGAGTTAAAGGAGGACATCCACCTAGGAGTCCCATGTATTCATGCTTTATAGCCTCGTTTGTAAGTACTCAGTTTGTTAGTCCGGGGTGGATTCCATTGAATGGGGAAATCCCTTATTTGTGGGGGTTTGCTAAGCTATTCATGTTTACTTGGAATTATGCTTGTTAGCAGCCCCTAGCGAGGACTTAGATCAATGATCTTATTCTTTTGTTAACTTGTAACGGTGTTACTTCAGTACATCAGGTTCGGGTTAAATCACGTCGACATATTACCTCGTCCGTGTTTTATCCGGTGTGAATTCAGAAAAAACTTCTAAGGTCATGCCATTCTGGAGACGAGTGGGTAGGGCTCCCATAGCCGTGTCATTTTCGGAGACACTTAAGCCGGGGCTTAAGAATATAAGGTCTCTGAGACCATGTGTCGTGGAGACACTTAAGCCGAGCTTAATAATATATTCTCCGAACCTTTCCGCTTCGGCAATAAACAAATCTTTTATTGTTTCATGAGTCTGCGTTGCCGCGACATTTAAATCAGACATGACTATAGGTGTCTTTTGACACTGTGTTGCTGCGACATTTATGAAGACGACCTTAGGAGAGGTACTTCGGAAGAAGTCCATGAAAGAGGTCCTTCGAGAGAGGTGCTTCGGAAGGAGTCCATGGAAAAGGTCCTTTGGAAAGGAGTTCACTTAGGCAATAAGAGGGAAGCCAACTCGGCCATGCCACTTAGGCAATATCAGGGAAGCACTTCGGCCTTACCGCTTAGGCAATATGAAGGAAGCACTTCGGCCTTTCCTTTTCAAGGTTTTATGTAGTATTTCTCCTCTTTTTTTTTCAAGAGGTTCTTCACCTTTTTTTCAAGGTTTTTGTGGTTCTTCACTCTTTTTCAAGATGTTATCAGCCATTTTTCAAGGTTTTATGTAGGTTAACAGACTTGTCTTTCAAAGTTCTTACCTTCTTCAAGGTCAACCAGCTTATCTTTCAAAGCTCTTACCTTTTTCAAGGCCAACCAGCTTATCTTTCAAAGCTCTTACCTTTTTCAAGGTCAACCAGCTTATCTTTCAAAGCTCTTACCTTTTTCAAGGCCAACCTTTCTACGTGTGGCTTTTTACCATGTGTTTTCGTGGTTAGCAGTATGGTTTGCCACAGACGGCGCCAAAATGTTGACCACAAAATCCGGATGGACCTTGGACCAACACGTCTCAGCTCCTCCCTCTTGAACACGTGGATCTCCTGCGCACTGTGACAAACAATCAGTTTGCAAAGGGGGCCGAGGTGGCTCCCGTTTGCACTCCAATGCCTAAGTCAGTACTCATTTTGGGCAAATGTATATTGGGTGCGGGAAATATAAATGTGTAGAAGAGAGAAAAGGGAGTGAGAGAAATATCGAGTTAAGAGTGAGAAAATGCTAACCCTCTACTTGGAGACAATTGTGCTTCATTTATAGTGAAACTTCTTGTCTTGGATTGCGACATGTGGCATACTTTACACTTGTCATCACCCTAGCTTATGGATGTGACAATCTTGCTTTTCAACCGTAATCATTGCTACATTTTGTAGGGGATGGGCGCCTGTCACGTCTGGGTAAAGGCAGTGTCCCATCACTGACTCCATCTCTCTCTTCTGATCAACGTCATACAGCGCCCCGGCTGAGTATAAAGCACATCGGCTGGGCGTTAACCAGGTCGGCTAAAAAAAGGTTTGCTTGACATACCACCTCGGCATTCATCCCAAGGTGATATTCTAGGCCTTAGCTGTGAGTCAAGGTCCATTGGGCCACTATTGGGCCTTCGCTGGTGGATCACTGTACCTTTCTTTGGGCCCGGATTCAACACCTACAATATGATCATATCATTAGAGTACTTCATGGTAAAATAGGTCAACCGCCTAGCTGTCAACTTGATGGGATGATAAGCATTTTCACTGCGTGACATTCTCCCCCATTCGAATCTGCTTACGTCCTCGTAGAGGGAAGTGAGCTTCACAACGACACGCATTCCTCAATCGCAGAATCAAACAACATCATCCCCTCATGAACGAGCATTCACACAGTGGTAATCACACTTGCTCGCTATAACTTGTACATATTGCCTCCGACACCAACCTTCACCATCTGCCCCCATAAGTAGTAGTTCTTCAATGGACGACCTCCAGCCGCAGCACCTCCAGCACATGTTGAAGCACATACCCACTACATTTTCGTGGCCCCCGCAAAATGCGCTCAACAAAACTCTCTGAAAGGAAATCGCGCAACGCTGTCCAGTACACACATCTTCCTCATAACTTCTTTCTTCGTGTTCTGCAGTCTTGCCGAAAAGATCCGTGACCCAAAATCTTTTTTTCGCAAGAATTCATGTCATTGATCTCGCATAAAACCAATAGTGCATTCAAGCGGTTCCTCTCTGATACCAACTTTCACGGATCATAAGTTTAGCTCTTAAGATTTCTCATCTCTAGGTAGCTTACATCTCATTCATTGGCCAGCAAGGCGGAACAATTAGCACACAAGCACGCTGATGGGTAGGATGTAAGGGAAAATACCTACAATATGATCATATCATTAGAACACTTCATGGTAAAATAGCTCAACCGCCTAACTGTTGTCAACTTGTCGAACCGAATGGGGAGAAAATCATTTTCACTGTATGACACCGTGTCATGTCCATTTTCTTGAAAAGATCTAACAATTGGACACAATATGATTATACGAAGAAAGAAGGGGACTTGTCCATTGTATTGCCAAAGCCTGTCCACTACTGTGTACCCAAGAAGCCTAAGAATTTCTTAATCAAGAAGCAGCTAACCCGACGAGAATGGGTTAGAACTGCAATTTGAAAAGAGTCAACAATGTGAATTTTGTGTTAGAACTCAGATACGACAAAAAAATTATTGAAACCGGCCACCGGGGATATAGTTCGTCTCAGAGTCATCAATGCTGCACTTGTCAACAACTCTTACAATGACTATAGAATATAAATTATTTATCAAAATTTCATTGCCATGATAGTGTTGGAATCAGGTCTGAGACTATGATAGTATATGATATGCCAAAGAGAAGCAAAACCAGTAAAAAGAGGGGACTGAAGAAAGGAACTAAAGAATCCCACATCGGAACTTGGCTAAAGTTAACGAGATGTGAAACAATATAAAATAGCCCAGTGAGAATTTTGAAGATCATGGAGCCACTCAGTGAACACAAAGCGAACTATTCTTTCGCCTTTTACTAAAGAATACCGTGTGTTCGCTGCAAATAGTGGCATACACTAATTTTTTAAGAGGTACAATTCTTTTGGATTGGCCTCTGCAATGCAAGTGTTAAAAATTATTATTATTTATTAGGTAATTATTTAATAATTAATTCAATATTTTAATTGTGATTGGAAATATTTTAAAAGTTTAGGTAAAAATTATTTTCTTAAAACATTATTTGCCCTTCGCCTAATTGTTTGGCTAACTAATTATTCTTAATATAATATAATTAGTTGAGATTGTGTGTCTAGTTTCTGTTTTGATTGTTTAACTAAGGGTGTGTTTAATAGCGATTGGTTTAATTTTCTAGGTGGAAAAAGTAGAAAATTTTCAAACTTTTGATTGACATTATTTTTCATGAAAAATAAAGTAAAATTGATTTATTTTAATAAAAAATATATTTTTTTAATTTTTTCACACATTTGTACTTGATAATAATAATGTTAATTTTTAGAAAAAAATAAATCAATTAACAATAACAAAAATGATCAAATATAACGAAAATGATATAAGATTTTCCATGGAAAATGAATTCATTCAAAACAAGGAAAATACCTAATTTCGAGGCAAGTGGAAAAATGAATTCCATGAAAAATTTAGGCAATCAAACAGCGCAAAGTTGGAAATTCACATGAAAAATCATATTTTCCATGAAAAATTACGCCAATCAAACGCACCCTCTCTCTGTATGAATTACAATTAGTTTCCATGGTAAAGGAATGATGAAATTCAAATATGCCTATGGTGAATTTTCTGAATAGGAAATATTTTCACTGTCCATAGTTCTACATGTTATCAATTCTTTATAAGTACCATAGTTCTAGAATTTTACCCCATTTTTCTTTCTGCATTTGCTCTCCAAGAAAATTTAGATACTCACTCAGCGCGAAATAAGGAATTCAAGCAAAAAGCTTAAAATTTATGAAAATTAGAATCCAACAGAATTTAAGAGATAAACTCAAAAGCTTAATTAATTAAAAGATATGAAAAACAAAGAGTTAACCCATTATTTATAAGGTTGGTTCTAAAATGTAAAACCCTAGTCTAAATCAACTAAAATTGAAAGAATTCGAAATAAATTAAATGAACAAAACAGCACTAAAATTTAAAAAGAATTTTCGAGTTCTAAACGAACTTGGATGGCAGAAATCTATCGTACATCACAGCGGAGCTATGTGCCTTGTTCGTCTCGTCGTTTCCTTCCCAAAAAGGTATCATGGGAAAAAAATTGAGCTCGGACGCCAAATATATAATTTACCGTTGTGTACTTTTGGGTCTAATTGTTTTTCAATCCACAATTTGTTCTACATCAGATACTTATACTGTGAGGATTCTATTTGGCTACTGCATGGAACTTTAATTCTGTAATTACTAATTGCATATAAAAATGTTCTGATGAAGCAAGTTAGTTTCCGGAGCCAGATTTTGAGAGGACAAGAAAAAATTCATAAAACAAGAAAAGACACTTTTTGTCCCAGTCATGAGTCAAGTGACTCTGATGCTTAAATATCTACATAAAAACATGTAAGTATCGTTGTTTACCGAATTTCGAGGATGATCAGAGCTTGATTTTAGTAGCCTAATTACAAGTTATGTATTTTCATTTCATGTAATATAAATGTGAAAAATGAACACAGGCGAATGGTGGGAAAGAAAAATTATTGATGTCATGAAAGAAACATTATTGAGGTCTACTACTCGTACATACTAATAGGGCGTGTTTGGTAACAATATTGGACTGAACATGACAATATAATGGGAAATAAAAATAAAGTGTCAATTGAATTGTCTAGTCTTGTCTTCCAAACAACCCCTTAAAATTTCTTAATCATCATGATGCAATTAACTTGATGATTTAGTTCGGTTCAAATGTACAAATTGTGTTGCAAGACACAGCTATCTACTTGACTGAGGACCATCCTATTCATCTTCATGGCCACCATTTCTTTGTCGTAGCACTAGGATTTGGCAAATACAGACACTGCTAAATTCAACCTTGTCGGTCCACCGGTTAGAAACACGATAGATGTGCCTGTTGGTGGATGGGTAGTGATACGTTTCGTGGCTGATAATCCAAAATTGTTTAATCTGTCTACAGTTCCCTAGTTTTACTTTGCGCTGCTTGTTCTGTTGATTGTTACGACTGACGACTCTTGTTCGGGTAACTTGGTCGGTTTTTTTTTTTTTCTTTTTTTCCTGCCATCTTCACTGTCACACGGCCTTGTAGCCAAAATGATGCAGAATGGATCAGAATTATGAAAGTTTAATTGTAACTGCATTTGAATCCATGTTTTCATTACAGAAAGATGAAGCCTCGGAAATTTAAACAAATTCATTGAGAACGAGCTTCAATGAAAAAGTACATGTTACAGGTGTTTAAAAAAAAAAAAAAAAAATTCCCTAATTATTTGTCAAATGTATGATCTTGCATTTGTCTGCCAAAAAGCTCAACTTCCAGAAAGTCGTACCACAAAATTCAAATTCAAAGCCAAAACAATACCCTCCAATCGATCACACCGAAAATCATGGGAGGATCTTTCTTCGTCGTCGAGGAGTCTCTCTTCTCGCAAACATCTTCTCAAATTCATTCAGAGGCCTGGTAGAGCCATCAGCTTTACTAATGAATTTCCAGCCACCGCCATTACCTCTTTTACCTTTGGGACCTAGTTTCTCCACCATGAAATTCCATCCTTCGGATGGACGTCTCCTGCTGTATTTGTGGCACTTCACCTTCTTTGCCATCTATAAATACGTAGAATGAGAAATTTAGTATCGACCCAAAATTTGAAATACCAACTCCGAAGCATTATTATTTATTAATACTCATAAAGATTTTGCATGTTTACCTTCATCTTGTTGAAGTTCATCCTCTGAACAAACTCTTGGTACAGCGTTTCATCTTCTTTCATCGAGATCTCATAGTGCACCTCATCGGGGTCTCTAGTGGTACCGTCCCAACCCTCAGGCATGACTTTGAAATCTGGTTTATATGGCAGAGAGGCAACATGGAACTCCCTATCATGTGAAATGAAAAATCTGCAGACAAAAGTATCCAAAAGAAGTTGCTCAATGAGAGAGTGCATTCCAGCATATCAAACAATTTAACCAAGAGGTAGTACCTGACTACCCGTCCCAGAGGCAACATCAAAATTGTGCAGATGCAGGAGGGTAGTTTAAGACAATGAAGTGAAGTTCAAATCTTACCAGATATATACTGAAATTTGAAAATTATTGAGGAGAAAATAGCATGTGAATTCCAAAGAGTAATCACGTAATTTCAATTCAACCAGCACATTTAAATGGACCCCAAAAAATCAATAGCATGTCAGTTTTTGCTAGAAACACAAGTTTGGTCTTTATCAATTACAATTTGATACAAATGAAGACAGGAGAATGGAGATTTATATCCAACAAATCATAACTAATATTTCATCTCTCATAAAGATGGCACCAAAAAAATAAAAAAATAAATAAGGATGAGAATAAAGAAACTGAAAAGATTTCTTCTTTAGAACTCTTATTTTTTCTTGACTTCAATTTAAAACCATTTAAGAACACAATTTCAATTTTTCCATTCACTTACTCTGGGCAGGTATCGAGCAAGAGCTCCACAGAGTCATCTAGGGGGCGGCCAAGCTTCTTCTCCTCCTCTTCCTCAAGCTCCTTAAGCCACAAAATCGCATGCACCCGCTGCCTCATAATCCTATATTCCTTTGCCAACCTCTCCACAGTGTATAACTCTGGGTTTTCCTTGTGCTTTTTATATATCTCTGCCTTCTCTGAATCCTTCAAATATGACCCTCTTGCACCTGGCTCCCTCACCTGCACTTGCATTTTTAAGAGCATAACAAAATTACATTTTTGGGTCTAAGTTTACTTTTCCAACTACTTGATCACAATCCAAACAGGGAAGAAGAAAAGTGCATTGGCATGTAAAGAGATGAAAATAGAATTGAGTAATTTTTCCCATTTCAAAAGTAGCAAAAGAACACATATTGACTGAAAGTCGAAGTCCTAAAGAAAAACAAACTTGTTTGAGAATATACATTCTCTTAGAGTAAGGTGACCCGAATTTTATTTCGCCCAGCCTAAAAAGTTCGTTGTACGACAATTTATCGGGAAACTAAAATTATGAGAAAAAATGGGGGTCTGAGTTGGTAGCGAAAGGATCGGGCCATATGAACCCGTTTTATTTTCGGCATGCATATACATGATGTAATTTAGGGTTTCCAAGTTGTTGCAAGTAAGAGTCGTTAGAACACAAACTCTTGTACTCTCATACTTTTCATACAGTGAATTTCTCCTCCACTGCCTTTAAATTTTCTCCATGTTCTAGGGTTTTCAACGTAAAACTAAATCCATGTGTTCTTTATTCTCGTTATTATTTATATTCACATCATAACACACTCTGACACTCATTTCCCTCCAACAACATTACATGATCGCACACAGGCAAACACCACACATTTCCCACTTTTTCTGCAAAAAATAACTAAATAAAGAATTACTGAATATGGCTGCAAATACTTGGGTATGCATAAACGTTTAGAAACAAACATAATTGACCAAATGTAAATTCCGGGTTTTTTTCTCCATGAAATTACTGAAAAATAAAGCAGACAAATGCACATAAAGGATAAGAATAAAAAGGAAGTAAATCTATAATTTTACCTGCTTCATCAGTTCAGTCATTTCTTTCATTCTGTCATCCCAGCCATCCACAAACGCCTTTCCCCTGCGGTTCTCTGCCTCTAACTCCTTAACCTTCGCCAACTCCATGTCCGTCCACCTAGCCTCCGAATACCAGTCCCCAGTCCGATTCTGACTCGAGCCACCGCCCGAGCCACCGCCACTGGTCCGGCCTCGATCTGAACCAGATTCTACCTGCTTCCCAACGACTTCACCGTCAAAGTGCTCCTTTGTTAGCCCAGTAGACCACGAGGACGGACCCACGTCCCATCCCAACGGGTCGGAGTCGAACGACCCCGACCCACCGTAATGGGCGGCCCAATCAGGCTCTTTCTTATCATTGTTGTTACTGCCGCTTCCATTTTCAGTGGAAAAGCATTTTGGTAAGTCGGATAACACCCTGAGGTTTGGGGTTTTGATGTTAGTTTTAATGGAGAGTTGGGTAAATACGCGTTGAAGGGTTTGCATTTTTTCCTCTTCTAAAGCCTTATTTCTGATTGAACTGCAATATGAAGAAGTTCGGAGAGATTACAGACAATTTCTTGGAATTGGGTCTGGTTAATTCGATCTTTTATATTTGTTTTGGGAAATTTTTAAAGAGTGGGAGTGGAAGTGGAAGTGGAAGAACTACAATTGGAAGTTTGATCCGGCATGCGGTCCTGCGGAGGATGGATGCGGTATTCAGGGTTTCTCGCGAAATTTGGAGTTAATTATCACAGTAGTCACTAAACTTTTGTCAACGTCTTTGATTGAAAATTGAAATTTAATATATCGAATTTGTTATGAAATCATCACCTAATTTCATTCCATCACATCCAATATTACCTAATATTTACTATATTTAATGTATTAATGACTTATATTTAACTCCTATATTTTCCTATAAATAGGCCTATATTCATTGTAATCTCTTGCACCAATTCTTGATAATGAAGAATCCTCCTCCTTCTCTCTAAGCTCTCTCCATCTCTCTCTATTTTAGTTGTTAGATTTTTTATAGTTTCACAACACGTTATCAGCACGAGTCTCTACCCTATTGAGTAATATGACGGGAGTATGCTCTACAGTTGCATCTAAATGATGAACTTCTGTATCAGAAACCAGATTATTATTAATCATCATTTATACATCATAGATTAGAAGATCAATTCCAAATACATAGAAAAATTAAAGAAATTGTGTAATCCGAAACTTCCAAACTAAATTCACGTCAAACCGTATATCCAAACGATGATCGGAGACCGGATCCATGACCACGGCGACCGGACGATTCTTCCGAACCAGCGCGTGTCGACGTCACCGGCACCGACGCGGCGGCGCGTGCAGCATTTTCCGGCGACGACGTCAACAGGAAGTTTGTTCATATCGACGTTCTTGATTTTTCTATGATATTACTTTTTTGTTTTGTGCAGTTCTGAGATTTTCCGGCGATCGAACGTGGCGGTTTTCTTAAAAACCGTTTTTGAAGCACTTCCGACGAGATTTTGAACTTCGGACCAAAAGTAAGTTTGTTCTAAATTAAATTTCAAACCTATTGACGGTTTTGATTTATCCATATGAGCAACATATTAAAATATGAACAATTTTACCCTTGATAATACATAAAAGTAAATTAATCGAAAATTAACGATTAATATGTGCGCTCAACAAGATAAATTAAAGATTTTAAACAAGGTATAAGTAAAATAATCATTGTCATACCGTGACGGATTGAGTTATTATGGACTGAATTTATACCGCAACAGATTGGACTATTATGAGTACTTTGACTGGATTTGACGATATGACTTGATCACTATTATGAATACCTTGACTGGAGGATATGACTCGCTCATTCATGAAAGGTAATTATTTCATTATGTAGACACCGCCTATATGGTCGGTTTACGGAATACTTTACATATATTCAAGTTTTATATTATTTCAGAAACACCTCAGTTGTTGGTTAATTCTAACATATTAGAGGTTGTTGTCAACATATATACATGGTGGTATAACCCCAGTATTATTATTGATATTATTGTTATTTATTTCATTTAATGATACCAGAAGTTATCAATACAAAAGTTAGAAAATATTTTATCAAATGATACCAGAAGTTATCATTACCAAAAGTTGGTAAATGTTGATAAAATGTTATCAATACCAAAAAGTTGATAAATGTTAATAAAAAATATTTTATCAAACGGTACCAGGAGTTACCATTATTTGTATTGAAAAGATAGATAAAAATGGATTATCCAACAAGAGAATGTTGATGTATGATAAGATAATATCACATGATAGCATGGACATAGCTAATGTGAAAATAATCTCATCAGTATTATGAGATGAATATTAGATGATAAGTATCTGAAAAAGTTCTTGCACGAGCAATTATGTATTCCAGAAGAAATACATATTTATACCAGAAGAAGTAAAAATTATCATCTAAACATGCTGAAATGATATTATTATTGCTCCTGAAGAAGCATAAAACAAGTCATACATAAAAGGAGGAAACATTTATGATCCTCAAAGTGAGAGATGTGTTTCGGGAGTAGCCGTATCCTACCACCTCTGAACTTTTGAGGACATAAAGAAACACTCAAAGAGGTGTGTTTCAAGAGTAATGATACTCTGTACTCTACCACCTATCTTTGAGGTACACAAGATTAAACATTGATAAAATCCTAGAAATTTAAGGTGTGTCTCAAGAGTAAGAATACTTCGTACTCTACCACCATCATTCTAGGATTCACAAGGTTAAGTTTACATTAACCGGACTCCATTTTCGCTTGATTCCCCTTCCTTGCGACCAATCTATCTTAACTCCTGCTGGATCTTGTATGGGGATATATGCCTGCAGCTTATCCAACAGTTCCTCGATAGTAGGAGCAGAAATAAGGATTCTCCTAGAAAATGGAGAGATGAATCCCTGTTCCACAGCATAATCAAGAAATGTTAGCAAACCATCAAAGAAATTGTTAACATTTAAAAGCCCAATAGGCTTGGTATGGAGATCTAAATGAGCCCAGGAGGTAATATTAAAGATTTCCTCTAAAGTACCAAAACCTCCAGGCATGGCAATGAAGGCATCAGAACCATATAACATGCAAGTTATGCGTTCATGGATAGATAAGGTTTGTACTTCATGCCCTCGTGTTTTGCCTGCGATATCAGCTAAAGGAGTAGGTATAACACCTATCACTCTTGATTTCTCTGCTTGAGCAGATTGGGAAACACAACCCATCAATCCACTGCTACCTCCTCCATATACTAGATTGATACCTTTCTCTCCCAATTTTTTTCCCAAATCCACGGCTGCTTCTAGATACCCAAAACCTTTCCCTACTTTTGATCCACAAAATACACAGATAGTTTTGATCTGTCGAACTTTTGGTCCTTCCATCTTTGAGAATATAAAGAAGGAAAAACTTATGAGAAAATGATATTTTGGGATGCATGAAACTGTGAAAATCATTGGCTTTTTAAACTTGAAGAACTTCACTATTTACTACTCATCTTTTGAAAAAGTGAAAACCTAATTCTGACTAAATTACACTACTTTTGATAAAGCTTACCTTTCGGTGATTTTTCAAAACACTTTATCAATACTTGAGAAATGAAACATGAAAAATATTTTATGTACAAATATATACATACAATATACTGATTTACCTTGTATTAATGCTGCATAGCCAAAACATCATTGTTTATAACAGCCTGGCAAACAGGATCTTTTGCTACTATATTTTCGAGACTATAACGGTTTTTATCCTCGTTAAATTGAGCATATAAGGAAAGGAGTTCACGTTGCACATACCCACTTGGGTGCGTCTCAAGAGTCAATCGGATATCATCCAATGACTCCTTACTCAGTCCACCCTTAATGAAATCGATTTTATCATCCCGATTTCTAGAAGAATATCCTACTGATTTGCAACGAGTATCACATGTCCAACGAGCACATTTGTAACAACCGTTCAGCCTTTTTGCTCTTCGTTTCTTTGCAAAAGTACTCTTACCTAAACCAGGCATGTGTTTAGAAAATGAATCTGGTAATTCACCAGCTAATCGAACTTTTGCTTCGATCAACCAACGAACATCTTCTGGAAAGCCTTGATCCATCAGCAGCCTCAATCTTTCAAGTCGAATTCGGTAAATCTTTTTCAAAACATTTACCGGAAAATTAGAATAATATTTGCGAATATTTGATAATAAAACATCCATTTTTTATGGATCTAATCTCTTCCCAAATGATCTATTTAAACACGTAAAGGAGCGCTCCGCGTGTCAGTAATATCGATTCCATCAAGAAATAATGGAATAAATTATTGAAAAGGTGGGAACAATGAGATAATGCGTCATTACCTTTTTCGAAATAAGGGAAGATTTGGCGACAAGATTGAGATCATGAGATATTTCCTTGGATATTGTACCTGATTTTTTCGGTATACTAAAAGTAATAAAAGTATACTGATTTGAACTATACAGAAATACATACTGATTAAATGAATACTGTATTGAACCAGAAGTTCATACATATGTACAAATGAAATATCTTGCTGAACCAGAAGTTCTATAATGATTGGTTAGATTCCAATTCAATAATGAGATTTATTGAGAATGCAAAATGGCATTCATTAAAGAACCAGAAGATTGTTCAGGTTAACGAGTTATCATTGCTGCTTGTTCTCAAAAGCAAATTAATTATCTCACTAAGAAAATGAATGACTAATTATTTGCTCAAGTAATGATATTACGAGCAAAGTGAGAAATGCATGCATATATCTTAAAGTCATCAATGATTTTATGAATTAGTTGAGATAATAGAATATTATATTGCTAATGATTTAGCAGATTAAAAGTCTCAAGTTATTTGCTATGAGAACAACTTGAATATAAATATTCCTTATGCAGCAATATTCTACATACAAACATGTCAATACGATGAAATAAAGATTTGCTTGTAAAGCTTTATGATTTCTAAAAAGTGCGATATCTATATACACTCCAACAAAACGCACTTAGATATAATATTGTGATTATATCCATAATTATGAATGACATGTGTTGCGGCATTGTTAGCCGACTGATATAATACAAGATTCTTGAATATTATGGGGAAATTAAACAATCACACGCATGAAGCGTGATCAAGCTTAAAGCGTAATTATGCCTGAGCATAATGACAATCGATTCCAAAAACAAATATCTCTTGAATAATGGAAATGGTCCATTTGAGGCTAAATACTCATGGTAAGTAAAAGAGATATAATTAAATGTAAGAGATTCAGGCCTGATGATAAAATTATAAAGAGATCTCTCTATGTTATGTTTATATTGACATAAAATGGAATCGATAAATAAGTCGACTGCATACATACAACCCTCTTATGAAAATGAGGTTGATAAAATTATAATACTTTGGCCAAGTATAAAATCTCAATGTAGGGATTATTGTTATAGGACCTGAAGTCCAAAACACTTAAATGTGTAAAGCCAGTAATTATATGTACAAATGAAAAATATTTCACAGTCGTAAAAGACGACTCGTTGCGCGCAACATTTTTCATAAAACTGACATGAAATATGGTGGATAGACTATAGTCTAAATTCACTAGTTTGAGCTCTTTGATATACCAATGAGTGAGATCAAAAAGTGTGATTCTCATCTCGGTACTTTGGGAGTTTTCTTTGATGTACCAGTTGATCGCGGTACGTTGGGATTTCAAGCGAAATGATTATAGATTATATGTCGAAATTGATATCTATTTCAATGATTGATTATACTCCTGTAAATTCGAAATTGCAGTTTATTAAGTGCAAGAACGTACATGTATAAATCATTGAAAGATTCAATTTGCCCAAAATAGTATCATTATAGAATGAAATGTGATTCTTAAAATAAAATCACATGAAGAATGATATGATACATATAACCCCATAATATAATATGTTGAAAATGAAATTGGAGTGTACTATTATTATATTTGAATATTTGGGCATGCAATTGATTTTCAATATGCAAAATTATATTATCCATCGGAAAATGAATTCGGGAAAATGAATATTCACTAGAAGTGAATTTGAAAATGAATATTTAATTATTCATTAGAAATGAATTCTAGATTTTGATAGAAGTGAATCAATTCTAGATTTGAGTAATGCAATCAGTCAACTAACTAAACATTGCTTGATATAGCATGTTCAGTAAATGAGCTATGACTTCATAAATGAGTTATAAACTATTTATAAAAGCTCATCACAAACTATATGATTGATGAAATAATTTAAGATTGCATTAATATACTTGTGATATTCCTATGAAGGGAACAAATACGCACTGTACTCTTTTTCCCTTAACTGAGGTTTTGTCCCACAGGGTTTTCCTAGTAAGGTTTTTAATGAGGCAGCAATTATGGAACAATTATGGCGTATCAATGAGAATAATGTACTCTTTTTCCCTTCGCTAAGGTTTTGTCCCACAGGGTTTTCCTAGCAAGGTTTTTGAGACATTGTCACAACTATCTGCAAGTAATAATTCAACAACAAGCTCTCTCTTTAAATTGTGCTGAAATGATATCAACAAATGAAGAAAATCATACACATCTTATGAAGAATGTTATGATATCGGCTACACATAAGAAGATTTTCATATATACATATTCCAGACGAAAGATGATATCATTATTCAAAAGGTTTATGAATACTTGATTGCACACTTCAGGGGGAGAATCATGCTGTCATGCTGTACTCTTTTTCCTTCGTCCAGGTTTTTGTCCCACAGGGTTTTCCTGACAAGGTTTTAACGAGGCAGCGGCTGTACTCTTTTTCCTTCGTTCAGATTTTGTCCCATTGGGTTTTACTGACAAGGTTTTAACGAGGCAGATCTAAAGCAATGCAGCACTAAAACACTACAACACTGAAGCGCTAAAGCACTACAGCAATAAAGCAACAAAGCAATGAAGCAATGAAACACTTCAGCACTTCATAATTCGAAGTTTCCAGTACATGATTTGTACTACTTATCATTGATGTCATTTCGGATATTAGACTCAATGATTAATGATGGCCAACATCAAGGGGAGCAACTGTACTCTTTTTCCTTCGCTCAAGTTTTATCCCACTGGATTTTCTTAGCAAGGTTTTAACGAGGCAGACAATTGAGCAATTGAGCAATAAGTCATTAAAGGGGGAGTGTTATGAAATCATCACCTAATTTCATTACATCACATCCAATATTACCTAATATTTACTATATTTAATGTATTAATGATTTATATTTAACTCCTATATTTTCCTATAAATAGGCCTATATTCATTGTAATCTCTTGCACCAATTCTTGATAATGAAGAATCCTCCTCCTTCTCTCTAAGCTCTCTCCATCTCTCTCTATTTTAGTTGTTAGATTTTTTATAGTTTCACAACTGAATTTTGATTATTAAATTTATCAAAATATTGTACATTAGTCTCTCACATAACTTTGTTAACTAAATTGATGACGTGTCGAAGGAATACACACGTGGCGTCACGTCATCTTTCATCGACCAATCACGACATTCAGTGGCGGACGCAGAATTTTTATGGTACTGAGGCATGATTTGTGTTTTTGCCGACGGCCTGTAAGGGGTTTCCGGGACAGCGACCCCGAAAAATTTTTTTTTTAGGAAGAAGACAGAAAAATGAAAAAGTATTTGAAATTTTATTACAATTGTTCTCTACGCGTTTTTCATACTTTGATAACGTTCCATAATTATATCATTGTCAATATTAATTACACATCCTTCTTAATATTTGCTACATCAAATTCAAGAGTATCACTCCTAACATCTCCGACGTTGAGACATATCTTCAATTTCAATATCGGTTTCTTCACCAAGGTCACTAAAGTTTTAAATATGTATTCAATTACTCACTAAACTTTAAGGTGATCGAATTTTAATCACTGAATTTGTAAAAAGATGTTGACTGGCTTGAGAATTTAAAAATGCTCTTTCAATTATTAGTTGCATACAAACAAGTCAATTATTTTCATATTTGATCTAGAATTTACACCAACAACAAAAAATAATGATTAATAACACAACATGTATCACATTAAAAAAAGAATCTCCATTAAAAATAAATAAACATGATATAGGTTTTTGTTATATTTTTTGTTGCACAAAAATAGTTAAAATGTTTCTTCGTTGTTGATGAAGATTTATGAGTTTTTTTTTTATTTTTTTTTTGGGGGGGGGGGGGGGGGGGTAAATATCAAATATGAAAATAGTAGATGTATCGTGTGCAATCAGAATTTAGAAAGACATTTATAAATTTTCAGGTCAGACAATGTCATTTTTACAAGTTAAGTGATCAAAATTTGACCACCTTAAAGTTTAGCAAGCAATCGAAGATGTCTTTAAAAATTTAGTGACTAATCTAATACATTTTTTAAAGTTTAGTGACAAATTGAAGACGTCTTTAAAAGTTTTTGATGTGACAATTGTGACGTGACGCTACATCTGTATTATGTACGTCACGTCATCAATTTCGTTACAAAAGTTATATGAGTAACTAACATCTAATATTTTGATAATTTTAGTGGTTAAAACTAAACACTTTAAACATCAGTGACCAATCGAAGACACTTAGTACATAAGTTCAATGATTATTGAGTCAATTAACTCCGAAATATGGGTGTAAATGTAGTTATTTTTTCCCTTCAAATTGTGAATTTATTAATAAATTAATAATCACCGAAATTATTAGTAATTACACCAATAGCCACTTAAGTTATTTTATTATGATAACAGTCATTCAAATTGTTACCATTACACCAAGAGCTTGTTTGCTCCTATATCAAAAAAAAAAAAAAAAAAAAAAAATCTCAACTTTCTCTGAAATTCAATTTCAACCATACGTTTTTATGGGTCCATCACTTCCATACATTCTCCAAAAAACTCAAAATTTTCAAACTTTCAAAAAAAAAATAAAAAAAATACCTACAAGTTGATAAAAATATTAATTTAAATCCTATTTGGCAACCATTAAGGACTAACGTGTCAATAAATGATGTTATTTATTATGTCAAGTTAGCAATAATCATTTTTAAAAAGAAAGGCAGTTTGGATTCACTATACGATTTAAGCTCAAGAACATGAAAAATAAAGTCGAACCATGTTTTCAAATCCGAACACTTTTTAATTTTGTTAATTTGGTGTGATAAATGATGACGTTCTTGTTGTTAAGTAGGAATAAATTCACTATACGATTTAAGCTCAAGAATATGAAAAATAAAGTCGAACCATGTTTTCAAATCCGAACACTTTTTAATTTTGTTAATTTGGTGTGATAAATGACATCATTTGATTACATTGGCATTCTTGTTGTAAAGTAGGAATAAATGTTATTCCCTTCATCTCGTGAAGATAGATTTTTATTTCTTATTTGTCCGTCCCAAATTATATGCTACTTTTCTAATGGAAAGTATAAATATTTTTAAGTTTTTTAATATACCCTTATTTAATATACATTGTTATCAACAAATATAAACTAACTTTATTTATATCATTATTTAATGTATGGGTATATTAGAAAAATGAAGGAAAAATTTATATTTTCAACTACATTAATTACATTTTCTTAATTCGTGTGAAAATAGGAATAAGCCAATTTTCACGAAGAGTAATTGTAGGGAGACATTTTTAATTGACATTGTAACATGTCCACATACATTAGGTGGTGAAAAAGTAAATGGTGGAGTAATTATTTATATCATCCAATATATATTCGACATATCACAATGTCACTTAATAATGTCTATCTAGAATTATTCTTTCACGAAACGGAGGGAGTACAGTTTTTTTTACAGAGTGGCCATTAAGTTAAAATTAGAAAATTAAGTGAGTATTATTGTAAGAAAATCACTTCAAGGATCTTTGGTACAGTTAGTCGACACTTTAATGATCATTGGCGTAATTAACCTTTTTAATACATCTAAAGCTATTTGAGCTAGTTACAACAATTTTTGAGTAACTAGTAGTAAGCACGTGCGTTGCACGACTTATGCATAGGATGACCGAGATGTGTAATGTTTTTGAAGTACTAATATTATTTTTAAAAGTAGTTGAGGTATTAAATATTATTAAAAGGAAAAAAATTAAATTGTTAAAAATGTTATATATGAATATTTTTTTTATGAAATTATGTATATAATGTGAAAATTTTGAATAAATCGAAATGTAATGTTTTGATTACAATAACACTTATTTGGACATAATATTTTTTATCAACTTCTCAAAATTTTTCTCATTTTTATTTTCTGATTTTACCGTGACTTTAATAGTTTGTATTGAAATTCCCAACAGTAAGCATTATTTATCCTTAAGCCTAGTTAATAGTCATTACAAAGTATAGACATATTGAAAATTGTTCATCTTGAATTTGAATAAATATATTCCATCATTTACTGGAATTAATAGGATATGTGAAAGAAAATTTTATTTTTTAGCATGTTATCCAATTATTATTTCTACATGGACTATATGTCTTTTGAAATTACGATAAATCATTATTGTCTCATTGCAAAAATCATTGAATGAGCTTAGATTCCTTAAAAGTATCATTGGATAATTTATTTTCAAGATTAACTTGTTTGGTGGGATACCATTTGACAACAATGTATTTAGGAGCTCCTCTTGTTAAATTTAGTTTGTATCATCTATTTAATTGCTTCTTCGAAATTTACAAATTCTACACTTTCTACATGAGATAACTCAATTAGTTTGTCATTTGAATAGTCAACATACTTGTATTTTGTTGAGTAATTCATATTTTACCACACAATTAGAAGGTGTTGCATATAATAATTTTAAATTATAATATACATTATATATTATTAGGTAATAAATTAATGAATAAACTATGTAATTAATATTATTAATTGGTAATAATGATATTGTGTAAGGATTTAGTGTATCTCATTTTTTTATATTGATTTACTATGGAAGTCGATGAATCATTACGTATAAAATGTCATCTGCAAATTAATTCAAAAATTAATTTATATTAATGTAGTGCAATATAATTGTATTAGTAAATATATTGTATGTGATTGTGAATTAAAATTTGTAAAATATTTTTCATGTAACTTATGGAAATTAAAGTCATGGATTAATGAAGTAGAAACTTATATATACTAGTAATAAGTACGTGCTTCGCACGTTTTTTGTAAAGGATGAATGACAATGTAAAATTAATAAAGAGAGCATATTTTTTAAATAAAAAAAATGTAAGTTTAAACCAAAATTTTAGTTTTGAAATTATTTATTTATATTCTTAATTAAAATATAATTATTTTTTCTTATGAATTAATTATTGGTTTTAATAAAAATTTAAGAGTGTTATTGAAAAAAAATAAAAATATCTAAATGTATTGTAGATTAAAATAATAACTAATAATATTTAATGAAAATAAATTAAATTTTAAATGTAATATCAAAGGTTTTCCACTCATTCACACTTTTGTTGTTGTTGTTGTTATTGTTGTAGATGTAGATTAAATTAAATAAGCGAAAAAGATAGTAAAATGAGAATAATAATATGAAATCATATTACAACATTGCAAATTATTTGTAATAAATTAATTTAATACTAAATAAATGAGAAAATGTAATAATATGAAATTATATCATAATTTTGTAAATTGTTAAACAATAAATGTAATGAATTATTTAATGTTATTAAATAAAGGTATAAGGATAAAATGGATATATAACTAAATATATGATGATACCCTAAGTAATTAATTGGGAGAAGGGTTTAGTTGGTATAAAAGAAAAGATATGAGGGTAAAATTGGAGTGTGAAAGATTCTTCAACATCCATACTTTTTAAAGTAGTGTAGATGATGTTAATTATATATTCTTACATTAATGACTCAAGTTTTCTAAATCTTACATTAAGGTGTGTATGATTGTGAGTGTGAAAAATGGGTGGAAAAAAAATATTTTCCAATGAATTGATTTTGTTTAAAAAATATTTTCGTAAAAAATCAATTAAAATTATTTGATTGGTTTAATTTTCTAAAGATTGAGAGTATTATACCTTTATATAGGTTAAATCAACTCTTGAACTTGAACTCTAACCTTATATGCTTGAATTCTTGATTTTCATGTTATGTTTTCCGACTTGAATCTTGATCTTCAATATCTACGATTCTTTCTTGATCTTCTTTGCACCCCATGTGATTGATCAAATAGCTTTGATTTATATCTTTGAGAGAAGATTTGAACATTAAATGTTTTGAATATTTATCATTACAGAAAACACTTGAAACACACTTGTTAACAACACAATATATTCTCATTTGTTATGATCAAAACAATAAGGTTAATCATAGGTCAACAATTTTTCCCTTTTTAATTATGACAAACAAGATGATTTGTAATGATAATATAAGCAATTGAAACACAAAATCAAAGCATAGGAATATGAGAATAATTGATAAGTTCAATTTGAGCATGTATTCCCCCTATCTTATACAAACCAACGATTATTATTTCAAGGAAAAATAGTTGCATATTCTAGCATATGTCATAATTCATTTTCATGCGTATAGATTATCCATAGTTACGCTAAACAAATCATCATATTATTTTCTCCCTTTTGATATAAGCAAAAAAGGTGACATCTATTCCTCCTTAGTAAAACACTTATTTCATGAAATGAGTTCAAGGTGTATAACAAAGTGCATAAGTCATTTCAATGTATATGATTGTTTATCCACATTGTCAACTAAATGAGATTTTGAAAAATGTCATTTGACATGGAAAAGCAAATGATCTATTTTAGAATAAACATATATATCAATAAGATCACTTTTCACTTTTCCCACATATTCAAATATTATAAAAATTTGGCATGGATTTTCCCTTAACTTGTTCAAACCGCTAAGAATGCTATCTTATCATAATCATTTAATCACATGCTTTAATATCATCATAACACCATATCAATACATAATCATATCATTCCATAAGATGTAAAATATATGATGCATATCATATAAACATAACATCATCTTAATAAGTTTATTCACATAATTGATATAAGAGAAATACCAAGTCGTAAAAAAGAATTAATTTTGAAAATATTTTGAAACAAAGTGCATGTCAAAGTGCAAAAAGACATAAATGGACTTCAATCGGCCGCCGGTGGAGGAGGGTCTTGAGGATAGATGGCATACATGTGTGTGAAGAATGATTCTTGGGAAGTGTGCATTTGTTGTAATCTTTGTTGGACGTTTTCAACTACAGTAGAAAGAGAGTCATTCAAAATGTTGAATTGATCTTCCGAGATGTATTGATCGAAGGGAGGTGCAACTTTTAGAGTTCGACATCGTTGTCTCGGTCTAGGGGAGCCATCGCCACCATTACCACCATCATCATTACCAGCTCCCTCACCTTCACCTTCACCTTCGTCTATATTCATTTCTTCTTTGGCCTCTTCTTCGATGAATGGCCATGTTGTAGGCCCGAAAGCGTTTTCGAACCTTGAGTTTGACACATCCATTCTCCGTTACCCCGAACGATTTTCATGCATTTGATGGTATTTAGGTTGATAATGTCAGTGTGTTTGGGTTTGATAAGAGGCTCATTTTCAAATGACACATCAAAGCGTTCAAAGATTTTTGTAAAAATCATACCATATGCAAACCGACGATACGGGGAGATGAGTGGACGTGGTGAATGTGTTTGATGAAGATGTATGCGAAGTCCAATTTTCGGCCGACAAGGAGCGAGTCAAGAATGAATAAATCAAGGTGGGAGACCTCTTCAAAGTGACCATTACGAGGCACGATAATGTGAGCAATGGCTCGATGAAGAATTTTGCATGGCATGGTAAGATGGTTTAGATTCAAATTCATTTTGGTAGTGAGAGAACGGGCGGTGACACGACAGCATGCCTCAAGTTCATTATATCCATCGAACTTAATAGGATAGTGTTGAACATACGCACGGTTCTCACAAGGTTCTAAACCTAGGACTTCCCGAATAAGACGTCGATTGATAGTGATGAGTTTATCTTTGACAGTGCATATAATTTTATCGGGATAGAAAGTGGCATTTTTTTTTAAAAAAAAAATCTTTAATCAACCTTGGATAGACATTGACGGATAATGAAGCAACGTTTATCCATCCAATCCCCTCAAAGTATTTTTCAATATTAAAAGAAGGTGTTTGAAGGTAGAAATCGAAAAAATCGATGGCCTTACCAATCAAAATGGGCCAATCGGAGAATCGGTCGAGTAAGGGTGTGTCATCCTCAATGTTGGACGAGATTGAATCTCCTTTCTTTGACTTCTTCCTTGGATCCATTTGCGAAGAGTTGGACTCCGAACAAGTGTGAGAAGAATTTTGAAATGTCGAAAGTTTTGGTGAGAGATAAAGTGAAATGTATAGAAAATTAGTATAGGACAAATCTTTGAAGTGGTTAATTGGTTTTAATCGGATTGGAAAAGGAGTTTGGGAAAAAAGAATTTGAAAAACTCGAGTTTTTGAGGAAGAGTATTGGATTGTCTGGTTTTGATGAAAATGTAAGAGGAAAAATACAATTGTTGATGTTAATGTTGATGAATGTGATTGATTTGTGGAAATTTTGAAGCAAAGTCGCGAGATTGGATGATTTTTGAAGGATTTAGGAGAGAAAAGTGAGGTTAGGGTTTGTGAAAAATGAATTTTGGGGATGAAATTGAGTTTTAAAAATCATGATTTGCGTGACAACTTCGGTCGACTGAACTTATGACGATCGGCCGAAACTCTGCAGCAATGAAAACAGGGTAGATGCAGTCAAGTTCGACTGAGTGATGGTCTTCCGAAAATACGAGTTCGATCGTACATATGATCGACCGAAATGTGTGTTCTGTTGAACAAATTGTTCAAACGAAAGTTTCCTTCCGGTCAGCCAATTAGTTTCGATCGACCGAAAAAAAAAAAAAATCAAGTATTTCGGTTAAATCATGCATATATCAAGAATTAGCACCATGTTTCATATTCATACACATACCTCTTTTAAATGTAAGAAATACTTATGAAGTGCAAGAGGTTTTCATAAAAAAAAATGTTGAAGAATTGATCTTCAAAAAATTTGATCATTCACACTCCAAGAAGTATCACTTTATCTTCTTTGGTACCTACAAAAGATATTTGTAGATTTTGTTCTTTGGTACCCACATGAATTTGGGTTATTGGTGGTTAGTATGAGTGGACTTTTTGAATGCTAGTAAAATGTATACTCTTTTTAATCAAGCAATTTGAAGCTATATGTCCATTTTTGTTGCAAAAACCACATATGGTGGGGGTGTTTGACAAACTTTTGCTTTAAATGTGGTTTAAATTCAATTCATTCCTTGTTGAAAACACATTTTTGTTTAGCAAGCACTAAATCAAAATATTTCTTTCCTTGTGTGAATTTGTAAACAGTGTTTGTCAAATTTAAAACTTTTTTTTAAAGAACAATTTTCTTCAACCAAGGAATCATGATCAATCTTTTCTTTCTCAAAATCATTTTGAAGAATCGAAGGACTTTCTACCTCATTTTTCAATAATTTGTGCATTTCAAGGAGATTGGAGTGTTTAAAAATTAGTTTTTCAAATTCAACAATTATTTCATCATAAGAGGTAGATAATTCATCGTATGAAGATTTATCAATAGAATTTACCTCATCTTCAATAGCCATGAAGCACATGTGGCCACTTCATCTTGGCTTTCATCATCATCTTCACTTTTCTCATCATCACTTTCATCACAAGTAGCTTGTAGAGCTTTCTTTTTGAAGAATATTTTCTTGCTTCGACATTTGGTACTTTTGTGATCGGATTTGTCACAATTGTAGCAAACGATATTTCCATCTTTTTCATTTCTATTTTGGATTCAATGATTGTTGCGAAAGCCTCTCCACTTCTTGACAAGGAGAACAAGATCATCAAGTTTCTCATCACTCACGTCTGAGTTAGATGAGTCTTTACCATGTGATAATTTTAAAGCAATTTCTCGTTTGGCCTCTTCTTTTTCTTTTCTTGTCTTCTCCTTTGTTTCGACATTGTTGAGCTCATAAGTCATCAATGTTCCTTAAAGCTCCTCCAATGGACGGGTGTTGATGTCTTTCGTGTTTTCGATCAACATCCTCAATGAATTCCAATCTTAGGAGTGAGACCTAAGAATTTTACTCACAAGTTCAGCGTTAGTAAATTTATGATCAATGCCATTAAGGTCATTAACAATATCGGTAAAACAAGTAATCATGCAAGTAATGGCCTCATTTTGCTTCATAAAGAAATTTTCAAAATCTTTAAATAAAAGATTTATCTTAGTTTCTTTCACTTTGCTTGTACCCATGTGTGTGATTTCTAATGTATGTCAAATCTCAAATTCGGAATCACATGTGCTAATACGATTAAATTCATTTTTATCCAAAGTACAATAAAGTATATTTTTGGCTCTTGCATTTAAAGACAATTTGCTTCTATCATCATCATCATAGTCCTCTCTAGGTTTTGAAATAATTTGATCCGATTTTCCATCAACTTTAATAACTTTAGTAAGCTTATGAGAACCTAATTCAATTACTTCCCAAACATTATAATTCATTGATTGAACAAAAATCATCATTCTAGTCTTCCAATAATTATAATGTGTTCCATCAAAGAAAGGAGGACAATTTGTAGAATGCCCCTCAAGATTATGATTAGCCATTAACTCAAGATTGTAAAATCTTTTTTAAAAAAATGAGCATCTAAGCTCTGATACCAATTGTTAGCCCAAGAGCAACTACCCAAGAGGGGGGTGAATTGGTTTATAAAACTTTTTCGATAAATAATCTCAAACTTAAATTCAATGGGTACAAGTATGAATACTTAATATTGTAAGTAACTTAACTATAAATGTAGAGTGCTATAAATGTATAAACTTAATTGATAAAGCAAGTGTAGCACTTAGAGATAGAGTTGCAAAATATAAAGTAAAATAATAGAGTAAGTGCAATGGATAAGAAGATACAAACGCTATTTGAAGAGGTTCAATCAACCAATGTGATCTACATCCTCTATTACCGAGCTCTCCATAACGAGTAAGACCAAATCCATTATAATGGTATTATACAACAAGGAGTACCAAATCCTTAAGTGACTTACAATAAGGAGCACTTATCCTTAGGTGACTTAAAACAAGGAACACTTATCCTTAAGTAACTTACAACAAGGAGCACTTATCCTTAGGTAACTTACAACAAGCAGCACATATCCTTAATAACAATCGAGTTTTCACAAAGATCTCGAAAACACAATATAATGAATTGATTTATAATTGAAATAACTCTCTTGACAAATGATATACTTAAATTAAGTCTCGAGAGAGTTAGGTTAACACTCCAATAGATAACAATGAATTAAGCTCGAGTGTTTGAAGAAAAACTTCGAAGCAAATGATAATGTAAAGTTCAATGCAATCAAACAAAGTTTTTCAAATAATATAATCTCTTGTTTAATGATTGAATCAAATTAAGTACCAAGAGATGCCACACTTGAATAATCAACAATAAGTTAAGCTCAAAGTGTTTAGGTAATGAAACTTTGATGAATCAAATGATAAAAAAAATATAGCATAAATAATCAAAGTTTCTCAATTGGAAATTCTATCTTTAAAAGATTAAAACAAGTTTAGAACAAAGAGAAGCTTACATTTCAATTCCAATATATGATGTGAAAATGTTGAGGAAATTTATACAATGTAAAACCAAGAATCTTCACAAAAACTTTCTTTCAAAAATTTTGATGAATTTTGATAAAACAAAATTCGGATCAATCAAAGTTTCCTAATAAAAATAGATAAATATAAATCAAGTAAGAACAATGAATTTTTCACAAGAAAGCTTTTTTAAAATCTCCTCTTAGTTGTTGAAATTGAATGCAAAAGAGATGACTATTTATAGATCAAGATATTGAAGTTCGGCACTTTCGGTTGACCATTTCTGGAGTTTCGGTCGACCGAACTATAAAAGTAGCCGTTAAGAAATTTCAACCATTTGAGTTTCGGTTGACCAATTTCAGTTGATCGAAAGTTGACTTTTGAAAAACATGAAAATGCACGATTCTTAGGTTTCTAACTTATTTTTCAAAGTGGTTTAACATAGTATAGTCATGATTTAAAATCAAATATCTTTTGAAAAGTAATATTGACTTTGATAAAAATATTTTATGTAAGTGACGAATTTTCAAGTAAATTTCTTGATGAATAAAAATCATTTTCGAGCTCGTTGAGTTTCATCGCTACAGACTGAGAGTATCATACATTTACATATGTTAAATCAACTCTTGACCTTGAACTCTAATTTTGTATGCTTGCATTCTTGATTTCATGTTATGCTTTCCGACTTGAATCTTGAACTTCAATATCTAAGATTCTTTCTTGATTTTCTTTGCGTCTCGTGTACTTAATCACATAGTTTTGATTTATATCTTTGAGAGACGATTTGAACATTAAATGCTTTGAATATTTATCATTACATGAAACACTTGAAGCACACTTGTTAACAATACAATATATTCTTGTTTGTTATGATCAAAATAATAAGGTTAAGTTAACTATAGGTCAACATGATTGACATTATTTTTCATAGCAAAGAAAACACAATATAGCTATTTAATAAAAAAAATTTATATATTTGTACTTGATTATAATAATCTTAATTTTTTTAAAATAAATAAATAAATCGATTAATAACAACAAAAATGATCTAACAATGCACTTATGATTTGCCATGTAAAGGTGGAAACTAATTATCACCTCTTAGCTAAAAATTTGTTTATCTTGAAAACAAGGAATTATACAAATTCTCATAAAAGTAGTCAAATGAATTCCTAGCAAAATTTGTGTTATCAAACATCATTAAAATTGGAAAATTGAAAAACCAATTCTTCCTTCCTAGGTAAATGATGTCTGTCAAACACTACCTAAGATTTATGTATTAACACATTCGGATCAGATAGTGTGATTTAGTTTTGTCAAAATTTGGAATTAAATTGCATGATAAATGCACGTTTTTCTATTAACAGACTAGATCCACACCCATACGATGCACGAATATATTATATTGACAACAAACAATGTACTGAAACATTTAAATTAGGAGAAATCAGAAAAACTAACAAAAGTCGGTGTCAAACTAAATAATAATAAGTATTGAGTATTAAAGATTTTGAAAAATCTTCTTATACACAACATTTGGGTTCTTGAACCTAGGATTGTCGAAAAAGTTTTGGTACTTTCCTTCAGAAACAATCTTTTTTCTCTACATGGTGGGGAATTGCCTTAATTCAACCCTTCATAAAGAGGATTTTGTCCACACACGAAAAAAATAGAAGTCCCTATATCCAAACTTACTAACAAATCAGTGCCTAACGTTCTTGTGCAAAAAGTACTTGGATCCTTTGGACTGCTAACATAAGTAGAGTGCGTCGTCCTCCGACTCTGCAACTTTTCACTATCTAAATGAGAAGGAGAAGCGACATCTGAATAAAATGGTGTTTCAAGATCATTTGAGCAAGATAGATTTAGTCAAAATATTTTTGGCCTGGAATCCTTCATGATTACCGTGTTGCACTGCAGCTCATCCATGCAATTCTTTATCTCTCACTTCAATTTTCTATCTTAGAAAAATAACAATTAGAAGAAAGCAGTAATATTGAATCTAGTTGACTCAATCAAAATTATTTGAATGGTTCTTTAATATATTCACTACCATAAAAAGGTTGCTCATTTGCTCCAAGCTGTGTAAAGTGATTTGTGCAGATCGTAAAGCATGCTGATTTTGAAAGTTAAAAAATATGTACAACTGACACCTGATCTATCTATGAAGTTATAATCATCTTCACAATTGAAGTGATACTCAAATATATACACAAAACATTAATTCTATCCAACTTCAAGGAAAAAGTTAATATAAGAAATATCCACAATAGTTTTGCACTTTGATCTCTAAACTGTGAAATTGAACAACCAATGTAGTTAAAAAAAAAGTTTCCAGTAATAATCACATATTTTCATGCAAAGGACGTGATCATAAAATCTGTAATTGCAGTAGAAAAGGTCTAAAAATTCATGGGATTCATAACATATAAATTCATATTTGAATAAAATAAAAGACTAAAAAACTATACTCTAATCCCTCAGCACTAAATCCATCAAGAATGGGAACAGGAGATCCTCCACTCATCTCACATGAATGCCCATTTGGAGCATTTTTTTTTTTTTTTTGATCGGTAAATGTGAAATATATTGATCAATATATTTATACAAAATACACTGGGCATACCCGGGTGAACAAAAAGATGTGAAACATCATCAATGGTCTAAAGACCCAAAGCAACAGACTCAAATTGAATCAAAACGTGCGGATACAATAAAAACATGTCCCTATAAACATGTGTTTTGACGCGTCTTGTGATGCAATCAGGGTTTGTATTCCGACCCTCAAAATTCTTTCTGTTTCTTGCATTCCAAATGTAGTAAATGGTTGCTGCAAGCGCAATTTTCTTGGCTTTGCTTTGCCAAGATGTTCCTCGGGCTTCCTTTTTGATCCACTTCAAGGCACTAGAGATCGTGGACATCGATCTTGTAATGCGCAGCCAAAATCTAATCTGATCCCAAATTCTTGAACAGAAAGAACACTGAAAGAATAAGTGCTGGGCAGTTTCTGAATTTGTTCGACATAACACACAAGTTCGATCAATATCTAAGTGCAACAGCTTGTCCATGGTGCATAGTTTTGTCTTGGCACAAAGCCACAGAATGAAGGAGTGTTTCGGTGTGATGAAAGATCCCCAAACTTCCTTTGCCCAACTCGTGATTGCCCCTTTTGGCCGAAAAAATTCATAAGCCTTTGCAATACAAAGATTGTTCCCAATTGTCCAGCTTGATAGTTTCTCTATGGCAGCTTGGATAGAACCTTGTGAATTGCAAAGAAAATCCCTGATGGACACGAGATTCTTGAATAACGGGGAGTCATCCTTTTTGGTGGACCAATCCCAGATAGAAGTTCCTTTTAAAAAGAACTGATTAACCCAACGGACCCAGAGAGTGTCCTTCTTATGTTGAATATTCCATAAGGACTTAGCAAGAAGTGCAAGATTCCAGCAATGTATGTCCCTAAAACCAAGTCCCCCTTCAGATTTTGGAAGGCAAATTTCCTTCCATGCAACCAACGGCTTCTTAAATCCCCAGAGGAAGTTTCGACATAAGCTAATAATTCTAGCTTTAACAGCTGCAGGAATCGGGAAGATAGAAAGCCAATAGCATTCAACACCTTGTAAAACTGATTTCAAAAGCTCTGCTCTCCCTGCATATGATAATGAGTTCTGCGTCCATGCACTGATGTATGCAGCAATTTTATCAAGAAATGGAGCATAGCAGTTGAATTTCAATTTTTCTGCAGCTAGAGGGATACCCAGATACCTAAATGGCATAGTACCTTTTGGAATGTTTGTGAGGTGTTGAATATCCTCCAAATCTTGGCCATGGATACCTGCAGTAAATAAGGTTGACTTGGCTGAGTTTAACCAAAGTCCCGATGCTTTCCCAAAATTAGTTAAGCATTCCATCAAGATGCGAACCGAAGTGACATCTCCTCTAGCAAAAAGCATCAAGTCGTCTGCATATGCCAAATGAGTAATCTTGAGCTGGCCACATTTGGGATGAAAATTGAACTCGCTATTATGAGTGACAGCTTTCAACATTCTTGAAAGATATTCAAGACAAAGCACAAATAAGAAAGGTGACAAAGGATCCCCTTGCCTGAGGCCCTTACGTCCCTTAATGAAACCATGCAGGCTACCATTCAATGAAATTGAATATGAAGGTGTCGAAATGCATTCCATAACCCAATGAATGAACTTTGAAGGAAACTCCAGACCTTCAAGGACAGATTTAAGGAACTCCCAATTTACTGAGTCATATGCTTTACTCAAATCAATTTTGAGCAAACATCTCGGTGCAACCCTCTTTCTGTTGTATTGCCTTAAAAGCTCTTGAGCAAGGTGAATGTTCTCAGCAATGCTTCGCCCCTCCACAAAAGCAGCCTGTGCTTGATCTACAATGGTGCCAAGAATTGTACGTAATCTATTAGCAAGAATCTTGGTAATTACCTTGTAGAAAACATTACAACAGGAAATCGGTCTATAGTCCCCAACATTAGTCGTATGATTCGATTTTGGGACTAATGCAATGACTGTGTGGTTGGTTTGTTGAGCACTATCTCCCCCAACATGCTTCCAATATACATTCTCTCACTCTATTTCATTTTGCAAGCAAGAGATGGATTCAAAATTTAATACCCAACAGATTTAAACTGTAAAATGAAATAGGATGAAAGAATGTAGTATTTTATGGTGTAGTAAGGGAGATAAAGGCTAGATTCTAGAGCCCAGAATGAGATATTTTTCACACACAAAAGAATCAAGAAGCTTCTTGAAAGGCTTTCGAAGGTTGAAGAAATAGCTAAGGTAATTTTTATTTATTCAATTTCATGCATATTTAGCTTGTGTTTTTTCCACTTTTGCTAGTGAAATATGCTTTTTTTCTTTACTAATATTTGGTGGAAAGTTTTCTGTTGCCTCTTCTGTGAGTAAACTTTCCTTGCTTCACTTTTTTTATTTTTTTTATATTTTTGGGGAGCCTTGTTTCTCTTTTGAATTACTGCATGTTTCTTTTTCTTTTATTAACTTCATTTTCTCCCAGAATATGGATTAGTGACTTTAAACTGCCCTGCGTTCCCATGTGGGAATCACATATTACAATGACCGCTTTAATTAAACTTTACATTCAAATAGAATGCTGAATATAGCCACAGTAACCTGAAAGTTTGAGCCAAGTTAATTACTGTTACAAGCACTTGGAGAATAGTTTGCCATTTTGAGGGATGAGGGAACACAATTACATAATGCAGTGAATGTCGCACATGCTATGGGTGTGAATTGGCGACATACCTATGAGTAGGCTGAATATGCAAAGTCAAATGCTCCAAAGTAGACACCATCAAAAACAAAGGCTAGGGCATTTATAGGCTGAGTTGCTGCAACAAACTGATATCAAAATTATCAGTTGATTCATATTTTCTCTTTTTTTTTTTTTTCTAGAAATAGTATAATAGATATGTAACGTTGGGTTCAAGGTATCTTAATATGTTTGGAAACAAAAGTTCAGTAAAACATATTACTGAAAAGTGAAAATAATGCACTGGCAATTGTCTCATTGTAGTCATTTTTTGCAAATGCACTGGAAAAAAGAATTGCCTGAAAGAATTCAAAGATAATTACTTTTCTAATTCTTTTTATTTAATTTTAACAGTGATATACAGGGGTGGACAAAATAACCGAACCAGACCAGACCAGACCAAATCAGAACCAAACCAAACCAAGCGGTTTGGTTCGGTTCTGCATAAAAAAAATAATGGTTTTGTTCTTAGAATTAAGAACCATTCGGTTTTGGTTCTGGTTCTGGTTCCGGTTCTCTTTCCAGAACCAGAACCAAGAACCAAACTATATATATATATATATATATATATATATATATATATATATATATATATATATATATATATATATCAAATTAGTGGATATTCATCTCACAAAAAAATTAAAATCTAAATTTATAAATGTGAAATATACAAAAATGTTATTTAACATACATTTTATCTCATTTCATATTAGACAAAGATTTTAAATCATAAATCTAAATTCTAATTCTAATTCGTTTTTCTTCTTTTCAATTATAAATACACATTCACACTGCTTTACTTGCACTTCTATAACACAACAATCGTTGTACTCCTTAGTTACCATCGACGACAATGATGTTTATTTTTTAAAATTTACGTATATATAAACCTCGACCCAATTCATCAATTCTCAAGAGTTAACCCAAACTCAAATTGCAAATTACATCCCTAACTCACATGGTACCACGATAGAATGTGACTCAGAACTTCATCGTAACCTGTAACTATAAGTCTAAATTGTCTTTATGTTCGATTCTCTAAATTTCAACAGGTCGATGAGCTTCCTTTAGGCTAGTTTCTTCTTCTTTAACTTAGAATAATATGTTGCTTTTTCTAAATCTTTGTTTTGTTAACTAAAAATTTCATTTTCTATTTAGTAATGATGTAGATGGATTCTAATAAAGAAGCGGATATAAACAGGTTTTAATTTACATTTATTATTTAAAAATTCAAGTAATGGTCTCAGAACCAAACCAGAACCGAGCGGTTTGGTTCCGGTTTGGTTCCATATCTTTGAAAAAACCAATTAATTCCATTAGTAAAAAACAATCGGTTTACGGTTTGGTTTGGTTCTTCTAGAACCAGAACCAAACCGAACCACGTCCACCCCTAGTGATATACAGATGTGAAAACGAAGATTTTCCCAGTCCTAGCATAAAGAAATCGGTGTAAGCAGAACACAAAAACTGACAGAATCAAAACAATCACTTTCTTAACGAATTCATTTGAGCAAATTAATAGCAAACAACAAATTTGCAACGACGGATTTTCCCAATCCTAGCATGAATATAACAGGTGTAAGCAGATGTTGTGCATTTTGAAATCGCAAGTGTACGATATCGCAATCAAGTAATAAAGTGGACCTTAGAATCCGGATTATCGTTCCCACGAGGACTGTTTACTAAGTACCGAAATGTTTTAGTTCTAATTTTATTTGAACAGACGAAATAGAATTTGTGGTTTTAAATTAAAACTGAGAAGATGAATTAAATAATTAAATTGCTAAATTGTTTTGTTTTAAAAAATGATTGTAAAGTGGTTGGGATTCACGATTTCACCTAGCTAATTAAATCAATTCCAATTCCAGTTTTATTTCCTATTTGTGTGTTCGGTCGAATTCACTAATTTAAATTGAGATTCCTCTCTCGAGTTTAAATCAATCCTACCTAAATAAGTCAACCATGTATCTCTACAGCGGGTCCGAATATTCCTTAACTAGATGCATTACACACAAGAATTCACACACGACCACAATAATTACAAGAGTATATCTCTATCTCTCGTTCAATTACCGGATTTATTATCTAGATCTATGTTATTAACTCACCTCTCGGATTATGGAAATAACACATGAAATCATGAATAAGTGGCCAGTTCATTCACGCATTGAACGCAATAATAAATCAACACACGCATTAAAGCGTTAAAACAAGGAATATGGCATTAAAATAATTAACTAGGCTACATCGTTCATCCCAACGTTAAAATTAGTTACACATCATCATGAAATAACAAAAACAGTAAAAATAAACGTTCATTGAGAAACAATATAAAGAATGGAAAGATTGCACCAATTATCAATTCTTCAACTGTTTTCAATTCACGCCCCTCTGCTATGCTTGATTCTCCAAGAATTTGATGTTGAATTCTCTATTGTGGCTCGTTCTATGGAGAGGCAAAGGTCTGATTTTCGTGCCTTATGTGTTGTATATATAGGTTTTGGAGAAAATCTAGGTCAAAACAAGAAAAGTCTGATAAAAATCGCGAGAAAAAGCCCACAGTCGGCCCGCCGGAAAACCACGCGATCGCGTGGATGCAACCCTAGCGATCGCGTGCTTGACCCTAAAACTCTCGGGTTATATTATTGCACCATCTCGCGATCGCTTGGTGTGTAACCAGCGATCACGACTTCATCTTTCTTCCGGATGTGCAAGTTGGTTCCTGACTTTTAATTGTACCTTCAGTCCTCAACTTCCAATTGTTGCACTTTAGTCCCCAAACTTTATCTTCTTCTTGATTTGCCCATTTAAGCTCTCAATTCATTCAATTAGGTCCTCCAACCTCTGATTCAGTCACTTTGGCACCAAGCATGTTTCCGATTGACGTCACAAACTCCTCACTTGTCCAATTTAACTCCAATTAACATCCAATCGTGTCATTTTTCCATTAATTGCTTCATTCTTCTTCAATTGGGACATTTTCTGAAAATTAAACAAATAAACATAAGTTAAATAGCAAATATTCTCAAACGACAATAATTAATCCTAATTTAGACATACAAATAAGTGTATAAAATACGCTTATCAGCAGAACACAAAAAAATGAAGGAACAAAAAGCTGAAATACAATCTACGTGTACAAAAATCTGTCATTTTCTCAACTCTCTCCAACAACTCACCGTGGACTGCCGACGCCTCCTCGAACCACCGATCTATTAGTCTTCGAAGCCATCGCCACCATCACATTGGACTTTGCTACCGCCTTCAAGTTCGCTTGTAGACGTTCTTCTTATCAACCCCGGTTGCTACAACTCCATCTTCGAATGTTCTCCTTCTTCTTGGCAACGATGAATATAACTCATTAAGCTTCAACTTTCAGATGTGTAGTGTTGATTCTAGAGAAAATGGTGAGATTAAAGAGAGCAGATTTCTGAATTGGGTTTGGGCATTTTTGGGTTAAAACGTATAATACACCCATTATTGTAAAGTGTCTGAGACATGCGTAATGGGTCAAAAGAAAACCGTCCAGAATCTGATGTTTTGACAGACTTTTAGATTCCTTTCACACTTAAGATTCCGTTTCTGTAACGCCCCGAGTTCCGAGGAGCGCGGGAACGTCACTTTTCTAAATTCTTGAATAAACTTTGTTGCGGAAAAATGATTAAATATTAAATATCGCATTTATCGAATAAATTTTTTAGCGATAATTCAAATGGAATAAGTATTTTCGTACAAATTTGTAAAAATGACAATTCATGATAAAATGAAATAATCATTTCAAAGTTCACGACTTTTAGAAAAATATCAATTTGTAATTTGCCGTCATTGCCCATCACTCGTCACCGTCTCCGAAATCTGCAAAATGGTTTAAAATAACGGGTTGAGCATTTCAAAAATGAAATACTCAGTAGACTCATCGCCAATAATTAATTTACAAGATAATTGGACAAGTAATTATGCAAATAATGTAGTGACGTTCTTTTCTTATTCATAGGCATCACATAATGAACGCAAATGAACACATTCTTTTCTTTTCTTGGCTAGCAAATAAGTTATGCCCAGCATAACATAATTCTTTATCTCAAAAGAGATATTCTTTTCTCATGCAATTAAGCATAAAATCACACAAATCCACATAACACATGCAATTATAATATAAATCAATTAGTGGGCGCGAGTCTACCTTAAATCCGACGAGTACAAAGTTGAGCGGGAAACGACTTAAATCCTTTAAATCTCCGTACGCCTCGTCTAGCCAATAAGTTACCTTAGTCTTTAGAAATTTGTAGTTTAAAAATAATAATTTACTATTTGAGGACTGAAATTGATGTTTTGAAAGTTGAGGGACTAAAATGAATACTTTGAAAGTTGAGGGACTAAAATGAATATTTTGAAAGTTGAGGGACTAAAATGAATATTTTCAAAAGTTGAGATTTATAAATATACATATATATATCATTTTAAATCAATATGAACAAAATCAAAAGACTTTAAAAATATGGGGGCTTAAATGATTGCTTTTAAACATTTGAGGACTAAAATGTAAATCCTTTAAAACTTGGGCTTAAAATCAAATAAAGTAAATCAGCAGAGACTGAAATAAAATGAATTTGATACTTAGGGGTTAAAATAATAACTTTTGAAATTTAGGGCTGAAATGATCATTTTAAAAATATAGGGACTGATTTGAAAGACTTTAAAAGCTTGGGGACTTAGGTGTAGTTTTCAAAAATAAAATTATATTATCAGATCTTCTCTCTCTCTAACCATTTCGATCTGAAAATTTAGACAGAGAGAGAGTCAAGGCGGAACAAGGCTGCGAAAATCCTGTGTGTGCACTGTGTCGCCAATCTACCGGCGATTCGCCGGCGAAACACCGGTGCAAGGTGCGGCAAGGGTGGAAGTTGAAGATTAGGGTTTCAGTGCGAGTTGGGTGTGAGAAACTGAGACGAAACCGTGGCTTAGATCGCGATTTGGGAGTGAGATTTCTGGTGAACCTCTGGTCGAAGAAACGGCGGTCGAAGGTGAGTAGTTTGGTAAGTTATGTTTTGGGTTTTTGGGTTTTTGATTTGGGAGGATTGGAGAGGGTCAGTCTTGGGGTTGGCTGCGTGTGGCTTGATTTCACGAAGATGGTGGTGTTGAGCGGTTGTAGTTGCAGGGGAGTTGGGCTGAGGACTCGGTGGTCTATGATTGAATTGGCGATCTGCAAATTTGGTGGTGATTCATTGAATTGCAGACAATGGAAGTTTGATTCAGATGATGGCTGCTTGATGAATTGGTTAACTGGTGGTTTAAATCTTGAAATGGAAATTGCTGGAAATGGAAATTGAAATTGATTCATTTGTGGTTGCGGTGGCTGGATTGGAGTTGGTGATTAGGTTGGCTGGGCAGTGGTGATGTGCAGAGAAATTCAGCTTGGCAGTCTGTTGGTGAAGGTGATGATACAGATTGGTTTGGCTTGATGGAGAGACGGCTGTTGCTTGAAAACTTGGGCAGTGGCTGGTTGAATGTGGCTGGTTGGCAATTGATTTTGCTGGAATTGAAAATGGAGTTGCAGTATTTGTGATGATGGCTATGGTGGAAGGCAGTAGGCAGTGGTGGACTTGAGCTAGAGTTTAGGTGCGTGAATCAAAGACATGATGATGATGAATGGGTGGAGAAGAAAGGAAAACGTGTGGGTTCAAGTGGTTGGTTTGATTTCTGATGGTGATGAAGATGTAGGAGCTGGTGAATGGTGATATAGTGATGGAAGTTGTCGCTAGTGAATCGATAATGGAGGTTTGTAGCTTACGGCGATAAAAGTGAGGTGCAGACACGTTTGTGATGGAAATGGAGCTGTAATGGTGGAATTGCACATGGAAGGTTTGGGGAAAATGGACGGTTTAGGAATTATATGATTAATTTAAGATAATTAACTAAAATTTTGACTAACTTCGATTAGGAAACGTTTTTAAAACAGATATATTTTGGACTGAAAATAAATTTGAGAATAAATAAATTTTGAGATAAAATTGAATTACGTATTTTGGACTTAAAATAATTTAAATAAGGAAAATTGAGATATTTAATAAATTTGGAATTTAAAATGATTTTGAATACACTACTTTGGAATAAATAATTAAAATAATATAATTTTAGAAATTCGGACATTTAATTTAAATCGAATGGATTTAACATTTCTCGACTTGGCTAGACGAATCCGTCGCGGCGTTACTTCAAAATAATGGGTGAAATAGTAGCAACACGATTTTTTAAATATTAAAATAATTATTAAATGCGTAAAAATTCTTGGTCGCTACAGTTTCAAAATTAGGAATCTGGTCAAAATTATCAGAATCACTGCTTTTTATTAATATAAATAAATATATAGATATAAATATAAATATAAAATTGAGCGGTGCTATTAGTACAGGGACATGTACATACAGGCGCCCAAGTAGAATTTTTCAATTGATTTTGTTGAATTTGCTTACCAATGACCAGTAGTCCAACATTTATATGATTAGTTTACTATAAGAAAATAACTATAGCCATTGATGTGATTACTATAACTTATCATCATAGTTGTTTATCTGAAGTAATTTATTTGGAAAATTCTGTCTCTATAGATGAAATGTGTACAAGTAGAACATGCATCTGTCAATCGATTTGAATCTGTGAAATTTAAATCGATCTAAAGATGCACGTGTGGCCGGTGACCTGTACATGCGGCACAATTCTATTTATTTAGGGTAGCTAAATAAATGATCATCTAAGTTTGTTTTTCTTGAATAAGCAACTTATAATTTGCACATCTTGAAGATTTTTATTAGTATTTCTATCAACGCATGTTATTAATTCTCCATATACATGGTTCAAGCACGGGTCCTACCAAGCTTGAGTGGTATAGGTTCAATTAAGCACACTTTTTTGGTCAACTAAGCGCCTTGACCGCTTTTCCGCACTTTTCGACAAAGCGGCACATGATAGGCACGCCTTGCGTTTAGGCGTTGTATAGGCGTGCGTTTTAGAACACTAATTTTGATGGACACGACAGGTTAATTGGTGGAACCTAAACAGAGTGACATGATTGCTCATAAATTAAAGGATAGTGTCTTCATTGCACTAATTCGAATTTTGTTTTAAAAAAACACATTTAAAAACATGTTTTTTTATATTTTTTAGATAAAATATGTGGTTGAATAGTGAAGAAAGAAAATATGAATAATTAAAAAATAGTTTAAGAAATTGTGTTTAAAAACAAGTTTTTAAACATTTTGCTAAACAGAGGCCTAATTACAAGTAAGTTGAATGATAAATATTTGTGAGTATCTAGTTCTTAAAATTTGTATACTACTTTATTACTTACTAGTGCAAGATGTGCGCTACACGACTCATATAGTCCAATGTAAGTATTGATAATGATGTTTGGTGTTGTTTCAAAAGTGAAGCAACATATGGATCTTAACATATAAATTTTGAGGTATTATGTACACAAACCTTGGTGCAAAGAAGCATAAGAGAGAAAGTAGGAAGAGAAATAATCTGTATATAAGCAACCACACATAATGTTGCTGTATGTCAATGTAATAATGTCATCATAGCTCTTAAGATGATCATTCTCACACTTGAAAATATGAATTCAGAAATTTATCAGTACCTATAACTCTTAGAAAGCAAAAGAACTAGTTCTATACAACAAATACCATGAACATAAGAATTTACACAGTATTTTGTAACTAATTTAACATCAAAATAATAATTACTCTAAACATCTAAAAATCTGAATTTATCAATTAATTGCTTTGATGCTATATTTTGGGGCCTGATATCCTAATTTCATGAGCTAAACAAGGACATATTTATGCCTACTACATATATATAGAAGGTCACTAAAAGCAGGGCATTTCTCAACTTGGTCAACATTCACTTAATTTTATTACCTCATTAGTATAAAAGTACAAACCTTTTTGAAGTTTGAGATTATTAAAGCAGGGCATTTCTCAAACAGTATTGTCCAGTCCAAAATGTTAAAAGAGTTCAATCCACTTTGACACTACTTAAAATTAGAAATAATTGAAATTCCATTTAAGTAATTTGAAGATCCAAAATACAAAAATATAAAATCCATGTAAGTTTTTGAAAAATAATTGACGAATATAGAAAATTTGAGGAGAACTCAAATGCAGTAAGGTTTACTTTAGTATCAAATTTATTTATTCTGAACAAAGAGTACTTTACATCAAAACATCTGAAATGCCTTAATGTAATAATTTCCTATAAAACTTTTATCTGTAATTCCTACAAATCGGATTGGCAATATACCACTCAAAATTAATGAACTTTATTGGTCTTCCTATATTTGAGGAATCATGACCTTAAATCATAATCATAACACGCTATAACATATGGATGAGATGAAATCTAGAAACTTGGGATAAAATACAACCTTACATGGGCAATAAATTTAGTGTTTATTCCATTCTTTTATCAAACATACATCTCAAAGACCATTCTTTGAACAATGACAATATATACCAAAACAACAAAACAAGAAGAAAAAATAAATAATGTTCTACAAGCTTATTTTTAGTTAGTACCAATCTAAGTAGCTCCAATCAAGTTATTTATGCTTTCAACTCTTAAAACTGATAACTTTACTACTATTACATATGTAAAGAATGTTTTATAGAGCACATGTATCTAAATACCAAAACTTCCTTGAGGCTAATTTCCATCCTAACTTTCCACTATTTCATTTGTTACAATTACTCGTAATCAAGATAAAGTATACCCAATAAGGCATCTGAAGTAAGAATCCAAATGGACACATTAGCATAAACAGACATTTCACTTATAAAAAATTGGGTAGCTGAACCTATCATTCTTTTGCAGTTTGCTAAACAAACAAAATCATACCTCAACAAGGCATCTTGAAGTAAGATTTACACTCTATTTAGGAGCTACTTCTTTGCCATTGCCATGGGTAGAAAATTTTCCCAAGCTCTTCAAATGGAACGATCCAGATGCGTCCACCTCTATAATAGCCTAATAAGAGGAAGAGGGTTTGTGAACAACCAAAAAAAACCCTCTTTTATTTAGATAATGGGTGCTTTGGTTGTAGAATCTAAGTTACTCATAATTTTAGTATGTAATTTTGTTTTATTTCCAATTATGTATATTTAGTTTGTTTATACTGCAATGTACAAAAATAGATACACCAAAATCTGGAATAGTAAAGTCTCCTAAGTCCTAACCTGTTCAATAGACCAATGAACTCATAACAAGAAGGGACAATTTTAAAAGAAACAGCTATGCTAGTCACCTGAGTTTCAACTGCAATATCACCACCACCTTTTTGTGCTTGACCCCGACCTATTAAGTTGCTGCATAATGATAAAATATCCGTCTAATCAATCAATGCACATCAAAGAAACATGCAAGTGAATTTTTCAAATAAAAGACTTTCCAAAAAAGTTTAAAAGCTTAAAAGGAAGCTCCTATGCCAAATCACGAGCACCAATAGAGGCTAACCCTTTGCGACATGTTTCAAATAGAAAATCAAGGTACATATTCTATAGATAGAAGGTTTGATGAATTTCTATATTATTAATCAGAAGTGACAAGAATTTATTCACATGGTGAAATTAAATAATCACATTCATCTATGTATAATCCACCTTTTTGCTTTTTGTCTTCTCAAACTTCCCATTTATTTACCTGTACATGGGTTAAAATTTGAATATATCTCCCAAGAAGAGCCACCAATTCATGATTTAAAATAATTTCATAGATACATTGATTCAATGCAGGTCAAAGGATGCAATATCATTCAATGATCCCACATGAACAATGTTGAACAAAATAATTACATTAAAAGCTAATGAATCACTTGAACACGGTAACAGACATCAAATTCAAACAAATGGTTCAACTAACGATAAAATTATAAGCTGGTTATTCAGGATAAGTAAATATGTTAAAGACCATGAAATTCATGCATGTACTAACATACATATTTGTTCCAAAAACACAAATCACTTACATTTGGGAAGAACCACAACCTGATTTACAAAACAGAAAATACAATAACATAGTATATCAAAGTTTTTGTCAGAAATCCATTAAATCATTGTAAGTGCTAAACATATGGAAATGTAAATTTGGTCCTAAAATGACGCCATATTTTCTAAACCGAGTTCAACCTATCATTAACATCAGTTGGTATCACTATATATAAATGATTCTTAATATACTCCATAAAATAATTATATGAATAGTATAAATTTCAAAAGATTACCTTTACATATATATACTCTGTAGTCAAGGTGACCAAGATCGTTGGGGGTGGTGTACTATGGATCGAAGAAAATGATTTTCAATCAGCGGGAATGAAATCAATTCTGAGCGCACTCAATTGCCTCTATATTCTCTATCACAACACGATGAAGAATATAAAAGAAAATATAAGACAAACTAAGTAATCTTTTCTAACAAAATGGAATAAATATGGAGCTATCTTAATGCTGAGAAGCAAAGAGTTATCTCCATTGATCACAATGCCTTGGGAGAACTGTTGATTGGAAGCCCCTTTTAGCGTAGGGAAATGGTCAAATGTCCAAGTGCCAGCAATACTCCAGTAATTTGAATAGAACGTCCAATTTCAAGAAAATTTTGGAAGGAAAAGAACATTAATAAGAGAACAATTACGAATTTGAAAAATGAGAAAAGAAGAGAGAAGAAAGGCTAAAACAAAATAAATGAAGAAAATTAAAGGAAAATAGAAAAAGAACTTCCCATTTACTTGGCCATAGTGTTCAAAGGTTCAAATGCTCAAATATGATATACATCTCTTATGAGATCTATCTAATGCAATCGATATTCCTGCAATTAAAAGAAAATAACTGGTTATGAAATTAAAGTGAATATTTGAATATCATTATCATGCTTCTGAAAAAAGAACAAATATCTAACTACAAAATTAAATCAATAAAATATTGGAAAGAGAAGAACTATCAATAGTGGATAAAGAATAAGAATATTATCTAACCAAAAAGTTTCACATCTCATTAGAAGGAAAAACAAGTCAAATTAAGCAAACTAATATAACTAAACTGTTAATAAGAATAGCTATTTTATCAAAGAAGCAAAGACGGGAAAGAGCCACTTATTACATCGCAGGGAAATAACTTAGTACTTCCTTTTATGTAGCAATAGGTGTCTAATTTCCAAACGCTCTAGTATGACTTCAAATAGCACAAAAGATCACTCTCTTTCCACCAATAGTCTTGCAATTAGAACATAGGGACCAAATATGAAAAGAATGTCACAATTTTAAAAATGAGAAAGATACATCCTTGACAGAACAATGAGGAATTAGAAAAATAAGAAATTAGAGGCAAAAAGAAATGAATGAAATAAATAAATAAAAGAAAAATAAATAATTGAAAGAGATTTCCCATTTACTTATCTAGTTTAAGAAGTTCAAATGTTCAAATATAATATTTATCTCTCAAAAGATTCGTCTCTTGCCACCGAAACTCCTGCGATCAAAATACAATGATTGATTACGAAAATAAAGTGATTCCCTAGAGTGGATGCTACGAGAATTTGCTAGAAACCAGGCAAATAATATAGAATGAGTAAGCACTTGTTTGGCATATGTTAAATTATAAATACTTTTCGTCAACTGGATTTTTTGCAATTAAATAAAGGTATACCATGTCATGGATGTAACAGAGACATGGCCAAACGGGTATGTTTGTCTGTGCTTAAAAAGTAAGCCAATCTTTTTTGTTTATTTTGCTAAACATGATTTCAAAGTTAATTATTTTTGTTAATAAAACTTGCTTTTTGAGAAAGTAAACATTACTTATCAGTAAAGATATGAATGTATAACAAATTAAACGCAAGAATATAAGTTCAAGTAAAGATGTTCTTTAAATGAAACAAAAATGAAACTTGAATAAGCATATAGTAGAGCATAAAACCTCAAATGCAATTAATTAAACATTATTTATCAGCAAAGTATATTAAATAGGTAAGAAGATGCAAACCCGTACACACCAATAGAAATGATTATCACTTGGTACAAGAAAAAAATCGGGGGCAAGAGGATCGCTAAGATACTCTAATTTGCAATAAAAGCAGATGTGGAGATACTGCCCATTTTTGAGAACTTTACAACATTTAGCACTACATTTAAAAGAACTTGAATTAGCCGCTTCTCATCACCAATGACATATTCTGAAAAATCTCAAGACAAAAACAATATTAACATCTAAATAGTATTGACTTAAAATATAAACGATAAAAAAAATTGATTATGAAAACAGGTTTTTCAATGTTGTTATATCTAAAAGACAATAAAAGCCAAAGAATTAAACATAAAAACTATATAAATATAATAGAGTGAAAAAATTTAATAAAGTAAAAGAAGTTTGAACAGAAAATCAATGTTTGAAAGTTAAAAGAACTTTCCTTTTAGTATAATGAAAACACCAAAGTGTTTTAGAAAACGAATGTGTTGGGAATCAAAGAGGTAAGTAAATACATAATTCATAAAGAGGATAAAAATCTATTATTAACACAAACACATACAAACCAAAAAAAAAAATGTAACCAATTAGCTAACATAGACAAAATTTGGTTGAAGTGAATTCATTGTTCATAAAATCAAATCATTTGCAACCAAATAATGTCATTTACTTATGATATGTTATACATTTTCATCTCTTTCTTGTCTTGTGCTATTCAAGTTGCTTCTTTATTGATTGATTTTTACAACTTGGAATTGATGACATGAGAGATCCAAAATCCATTTAAATTGATTATTATTTCTATTTTAGTTATTGATTGATTTTTACGACTTGGGATAGATGACATGAGAGATCCAAAATACATTTAAACTGATGATTATTTGTATTTTTCTATTTTGAAATTACATAAACTAAATAAATCTTCCCTCTCTCAATTATAAAGACAAGCTACTACTCATAGAAATATCAACATATGCAAGAATCATCTCTATCTGAGTTTAGTTGTGGCACTGAAAACCTCATCCAACAAAATTGGTCGAAGAACTTTAATTGATAACAATAGTAACAAAACAAATGCCTTAATTTAAGCACAATAAGATTTTATAATAACTTTATTTATGCTCAATAAAATTTTACTTCAATTATATTACAATCTTCCCAAATACAAATCACTAATTTTATTATTCAGAATTCCAAGTCCGAAATTTGCATACCTTCTAGGAGTGTGTGTGTGCAGCCTCGACAACCCAATCTTGATAGAATCCACACGGAACATCAGCTTTTCAATTGGTATTCCACGAACCTCGTTTATGATGATGAAAAAGAAAAATTCTATTACTGTCACGAATTCAAAAGATGGAACAAGAAGTTAGCAACTTTAAAACCCTAAATAAATTGAAATTAGAAAATTAAAATGCTTACCAGATATGATGGTCAGATGAGTAGCTTCAGATGGGTAAGAACTCGCGAGGGAGGTTTGGAGAGGGGGCTCCAGCTAGCGTATTGGGAGCTTGGGACAGATGGGGCGAGGTAGGTTGGGAGGGAGAGGGCTTAAGGTGGCGTTGCAAGGGAGGGAGCTTAGGTTGGCTGCTGCTGTCGTCGACGAAGCAGGAGAGGAGTTTGGCTACTTGAGCTCTTGTTGCTGTCGACGGAGTAGGTGCGAGGGAGGGAGCTCGGGTTGGCAGCTGTTGTTGTCGGCGATGCAGGGGCACGGGTTTGGCTCAAAGAAGGGGAAAAAATGATGAGGGCTGCTTGAGTTCACGTTTGAAAAAAAAATGCAGAGAGGGCTGCTTGAGTTCACGTTTGAAAAAAAAAATGCAGAGAGGGCTGCTTGAGTTCACGTTGTTGTCGATGGAGCAGGTGCGAGGGAGGAAGCTAGGGTTGGCTGAGAAGGGGCTACGACGAAGGTAAAGCAACGATGAAGGAAGAGAGAGAGAGGCGGCTGGAGAGCTGAAGGAATTGTAGGAAAATAGAAGAAGATATCTACATTAAAAATCAACTTTTTTGGCTCGGCTAGCTTAAAAATGCCTTCCACTCTTTTAATCTTTTAAGATATGGATGATCGGCTTGTGAACAGTGAAAAAAATGCTTAAGAACAGTAAAACAACCTTTTGCTCTTTTAAGACAGTAGGGATAGGGAAATATTATTATGAAACTGTTCATAAAAAATTTATGTCAACAGAAATTAGAACATTTAAATATTATAAAATGTCAGAGAACAAATTGAATGACTCGTGTTACTTATAATTGAAGGTTTACCGAATACATACATGATACAATTCTATCACTTTATTCATCACATCAATTCATAAATCAACACACACAATCTTGCTACCTCATTTTTTGTCATCATCTTTCTCAACTTACAAGTACAAGTAACATTAATCAAATTAAATAATTGTATCTAATTTCACAATGGACTGATAAATTCGATCGGAATAGCAACAACATTAAAGTGTGCTCTAGGTGCACATGATACGTTTAGGGATTATTTCATACTAAGCCCATGTTTAATACTTATCATTCAAAAACTTATTTTCAATCAAACAATTTACATCTAAATCAAAAATAAAATAAAATAAAATAAAATCTTACTTTTACCCAGGTATTTTTCAAAATTTACTATTACAAAATGTATTGTTTGAGAATAATGGATATGAAACATGGCTCAAAATTCTCAAAGCTCACAAGCAAAGTACATATGTGACGTGACAGCTGGAAAAGTCAAAATCAATATATAGTCTAAGGCCCCTTCAACAAAAGTTGCAAGTAATTTTGCAAATTTCTTAAATTTTTAGTAATAAAAGTTGATATAATTACTTTTGAAAAAATGTTAAATATATTATCACCACATCTTCTTGTACGTGTACTACATTTTAATGGCAAAAAATGTCTATAACCTTTAATTAATGTTACAATTATGTCTCCCAACTTTTTTCTCATTATTCATATTTTAATTATTTTATCAATTAATATATCTCATCTCTTCTATCGATTTCCGTCAAAAAAATTATTAAGAGGGATTAAAAATATTTATTTACCACTTGCACACTTAATAAGTAAAAAAAATCAAAATTTTAATTAAATACTTGTTCATTGTTTTAAAGCACGTTAATAATAAAAAAAATTGACAAACCCATCATAAACGACAAAATTTGATAATTGTTGAAAATTTAATGATAAGAACTTGATGAAAAAAATAAAGAACATAAATTTAATAATCTATAAAGATTAGGAATTAATAATGCAATTCAAATGTGATGTAATTATAAGAAATTGTGATGCAAATACAACTACCCATAAAAAATCACCCATCAAATAACTTCCCAAGAAACTTATATGCCGTAATTTAGGTTCATCCACAATCAATAATTTCGAAAATCATTATGAGATCAAATAATATTAGACTTAATGCCCTTAACATAAACAATTAAAATGCAAAAAACAAGGTTTACGAATTTGGCCGGATGAAATTAAAAACTAAATTTAGGTTGAATTAGGATAGTTGAAATTAGAAATTGAATTCATTACATTGGACTGACCTATGAGTTAAATACGCAATTATAGATCTTAATCGACATGAAATGTCCTTAAATTATAACGGTACGTGTCATTGTAAATATAGCTTAGCAAGCAATGTAGAATGAAATTGAATTTCATAATCATTTGAATATTATTTATTTATTTTCATTTTTACTTCCTATTGAATAAAGTAATAAAAAAAAAATGACAAAACAAATAAATATAATTGGGCTCTTGCCCCAAAAAATCTAGTATATACTGTAGCGAAAACGCTCTATTACACATCGTGGGTAACATAACAATTGTTCACCATTAATATAAAACAGCTAAGTGTTCATAATATTTAAAATTCGACACTTGACTGTTTTTCATCGAATGTGGGTAATTGTTAAGCTATCTACGGTGGACAACAGAGCTGAACTGTATACTGTAGTTAAGAACTCGTGGTAGTACTATTGGATTTGGACGAAGAAAATGAAGAGAGGCTTATGGAATTATTGAATTAACATTTATAATTTTTTCCACCATTCTTATTTCAATTAAATTGATAGTTAAAATATTAACTGTTTTCTTTTCAATTGCTCACTTTCCTATGAATTAAAGCAAGAAAGAAGAAAAACAATGAAAGAAATTACAATTACAAATGAAAAAAAAGTTAAAAGTGGTATTACAGTATTACTAAACCCTCTTCATAACTAACATGAAAAATAACCTACTTTTGCATTTTTTTAATCGATGAAGTACAATTTTGGTGCAGTAGTTAAGCTTTTAAGAACAAATGTTGGATTGGGAAGATGAACTCCCTTTTTATATTAAAATGATTCTGTAGATATTTTATGGGATTAATTATTTATTGAGAAGATAATCAGAAATCTTATTTTTTTAATTTTATTAATCAGATATTAGCTTCTTATTTTTTTAAATAATAATAATAATAATAATAATAATAATAATAATAATTAAGTAATCAATTTTGAAAACTCATTTATAAACAACTGTATATAAATATTGTTTATAAATAGCGACATTACAATATTTCGTTCGTCCATTTTTTTTAAAAGTAAAAAATAGTGTGCATGAATATTTGGTCACTTGAGATTTTTTATTTTTTCATAAAAATGTCTACTAAGATGTTATCACTTGACCATTTATAAACAAAAATTTGTCGAACGCACTATTCATAATTCATATTAAAACAAATTAAACAGGTCCTAGATTATGTCACATTTAGATATCATAAAAAATCAATATCACGTAATTTATAGGTCATAATCATTTTTTCAGAATATATCAGTCACATTCTACCTGATATTTGAAAGTTTTTACAAATTTGTTAATTTTAAAATTTATTCCTAATTTATTCTAGTTAAATATTGGTGGTAAAGTCTTCAGATTGTATCACATTTTGGATCTTATTTTAAATTTTTAATACTATAAAAACTCGTGACAAGAGCTTAACTTTGCTCTTTTTTTTTTTTTTTTTTGATCGGAAAAAGGTGTAGTCCACACCTTGAGGGCCCGAACCGACCACGCCCAAGGCCCTTGGTTCGGGAAGGTAAATCCAGGTTATGCCTCCAAGGAGTCAGGGTGGAAGGGCTTATGGTAAGCATGAGAAACGTTCAATAACTCCCGCTTGCCACAAGGCCAATTCCACCTCGCGGGGAATCGAACCAAGCACACAGCCGCGCTGAGCACTTACCACCCATCCCCTTTGCCACTTGGAGATGTGCCCTGGGGGCAAAAGGGTCTTTATACAATAAAATCACGTCAAAGTATTTCTATTTATTTTTTTAACCTATTTTATTTTATTTTTTCAAAAAGAAGGAATTTATTAGATCCACAGTAATTTATTAAACTGGTACATGAAAGAAGTGTGAAATAAGTGGAAAATTGATCTTATAATATTGACAATATCAGTGGGTGCACCAAATCCTCATTTCGGACTAAATTTTCTAAGGTTTTGGTGTCTTTGTTGACCCAAACTAAGCTTGCCAACAGAAAGTTTAGTATAAAAGGCAAGCCTATATTCATAGTTGAACAAAAAATGTTTAGCAGCACAAAAGGGATGAATCCTTTCAAGTTTCTTGGCCTTTTTCTTGTACTAAGTTTTGCCTTTACTTCAGCAAATGCTGAGACACATTTCCATGAATTTGTTGTACGTCTACTACTTCTTTCCACTTAATTTCTCACGTTCCAAGAGTAAACATTCCCGATATACTAACAATTATGGATGTAACAGGTTCAAGCAACGCCGGTGAAGAGGTTGTGCAACACTCAGAACATAATCACGGTCAATGGACAGTTCCCGGGACCAACGTTGAAAGTTCGAGATGGAGATACTCTCGTAATCAAAGTCATCAACAGTGCACGATACAACGTTACACTCCATTGGTACTTATCATTTTATGCATGTGTGCCCTAAATACATGTATACTGTACTGATGAAATTAATTTGATCGTTCGATTTCTTGTTTTCACATCTATTAGGCATGGTATTCGTCAAATGCGAACACCATGGGCAGATGGTCCAGAATATGTTACCCAATGTCCAATTCAGCCAGGGGGATCATATACCTACAGGTTCAATATTGAAAAACAAGATGGAACATTGTGGTGGCATGCTCATAGCAGATGGCTTAGGGCCACAATTTATGGAGCACTCATCATCTACCCGAAACTTGGCGTTCCATACCCCTTCCCAAAACCCAATAAAGAAATTCCTATACTTCTCGGTAAGAACATTAATATTGAGTCTCTATTTGGTACTTTTAATCAAATCAAAGTTAAGAGTTAATTTTAACTACACATTTGATAGAACCATCATCTTTTCAGTCACAGCTCACACATTCCATCAACTTATATCAAAATTTATCAAAAATCTGATTTTAATCTCCAACAAACAGGGGGCTCAACCTAATCGTACCATAAACGTATCCCCATCCCAATCCCAATATTTGTACTTATCCCTGGATTTTTTTTTTTATCGAACGAAAATCTTCTGATGGGAAAGTTCTGATGGATATGAATGGGACTACTATCTTGAACAGGAGAATGGTGGAACAGGGACATCATTAGTGTACTTAGACAGGCTCAGTTCACAGGGGCAGCTCCAAATGTTTCTGATGCGTACACCATCAATGGGCAACCTGGGGACCTATATAAATGTTCTAGCAAAGGTTTGGACATTATAAATCTTTGTCTGAACAGATTATTTACAACTTGGAGGCTGATATTTTTTCACTAACAATGCAGAAACAACGAAGTTTTTTGTGAAATCTGGGGAAAATATACTTCTCCGAGTCATCAATGCTGCGCTCAATCAAGAACTCTTCTTTACAGTTGCCAACCACATGCTAACTGTGGTCGGGAATGACGCAGCCAATAACAAGCCTTTCACAACTAGAGTCATCATGCTCGGACCTGGACAAACGACAAACGTCCTCCTTACGGCTAATCAACCTGTAGGGCGCTATTACATGGCGACTCGTGCATATGCTACCGCCCAAAACGCACCGTTTGACAATACAACTGCCACTGCTATTCTTGAATATGATTCTGTTCCCTGTACTTCCAAAACTGGATTAGCACCAAGACCATTGTTGCCACCACTTCCTGCGTTCAATGACACGACGACTGTAACAGCATTCACAAGCCAATTAAGAAGCCTTTCGATGAAAAATGGTCAAGTCCCTACTCAGATTGATGAGAACCTGTTTTTTACTGTGGGATTAGGCCTTATAAACTGTGTTCCTGGACCAAGATGCCAGGGGCCGAATAACACGCGCTTTGCTGCTAGCATGAACAATATATCCTTCGTTCTTCCGAGGAGGACGTCCTTATTGCAAGCGTACTACCAGAACATACCGGGCGTCTATACCACAGATTTCCCACCCGTCCCCCCAGTGATGTTCGATTATACAGGCAACGTAAGTCGTGCGCTCTGGCAACCGCGGAAAGCAACTAAGTTGTACAAATTGAAGTTTGGTTCAAGAGTACAAATTGTGTTACAAGACACTGCTATTGTCACAACAGAAGACCATCCTATTCATCTCCATGGATATCATTTCTATGTTGTTGGCCAGGGTTTCGGAAACTTCAATCCAAACATAGATACAACTAGATTCAACCTCATTGATCCGCCAGTTCGCAACACGATTAACGTGCCGGTTGGTGGATGGGCAGTTATTCGATTCGTGGCAGATAATCCAGGTAAATAGCATGGACATTTAGACAAGACTACCTAGGATATCATCTATTCTATGTTTTTACTGATTTCCTTTTTTCCATTTTCAGGAGTTTGGCTTATGCACTGTCACATAGATTCCCATTTAACTTGGGGCTTGGCTATGTCATTCTTGGTCGAGAATGGACCTGGAGAGTTGGAGTCAGTCGTGCCCCCTCCGCCAGATCTTCCTCCTTGTTAGGATCATTACCGCATGCAATAAGTTGTATTTGCATTTGATAGTCTATTGTCCTATTTCAATTACTCGTGGCATGTTCGGTAGGAAGGATTGAATAGCTCTAACAGTAGTAAGAAAGAAATAGAAGCTAAAATATTCATTATTATATTGATTAGTCCTATCAGTTACTGCTTATCAAACATGCGATCAATGTAGTCAATATTTAAATGTAATTTATCTATTCTATAAGCATTTTAAATATAATTTTTAGAGCAGGAAAACTACAATGCTTGATGAAATGTTCAAATTTCCAATTGTGAGAAAATGTGTATCAGAAGACTTGTCTTAATTCATAGTAGCAACAAACTCTGCTAATTACTCCTACATAATCACATTTACAATTATAATTATAATTGTTTGCTGAGCTCTAAAGATCTGATAATTTTGACGAATTATGGATTATTTGGAGCTATACACAATCGAGTCATTGAACTTTGAATTAGAAATGAACTTCTTCTATCTCTACGAAGAAAATCTTCGAAGTAAACTACTTGAAGCACTCTCTTAGCCACTTAGAATTTGCTGTTGCATTACTAAAACAGAAGCACGAACGTCGAAATCCACAGAGGCAACAAAATCTCATATAATTCCAAGTTCATTGTTATCACTCCAATATGATAATCCTAGTTGAAGGACGGGATTTATCCCATGCTTCCTTCCAACAATCCATAGACAATAATAAACGATATTCATTGCCTGAATTGCTGCAATGGTTTCTAGGCTATTCTTCACCAAGACTTTTCGATAAACAACCTGATTGTTCCCTTCATTCTTCCCCCAAAACCATGTCACTAGACCATCATCAAGTTTCTTCTCCATCTCATTATCTCCCTCGTTTTCATGTGCAAGAAATCTAAAGACAGTTAACGCTACATCAGGATTAGTAGCCATTCGATCTGCATAAGCTAGTGCCTCTCTAGCATCCGATCTACCCAAAAAAAGAACAGCAAAATGGTGCACTGAAAGCATCATGCCACAATTTACTAGATGATTTTGGTAACAACTTCCTTTATTCACTAGAATTCCAACCAAGCAATGCGCGTGCTTCAAAATGTTAGATTTCACGTATAAATTCCCTTGTATCAGCAACTTTGTTCGATTGTGGTTATCCAAATGTTTCTTGTATAATCGTAGGATAATTAGAGAAACTTTTTTAGCAGGTGCTAGTTCACAAATGTCTTGGTACATGCTTCTCTTGGAGGTTATTGTAGTATAAGTATGTATCTTTACGTATTCACCACTGGTGTCCTCAAAGATTTTGAGAGGATTATGAATTGAATTGAAGTCAAAGTCACCAAAACTGTTTTCTTTATTCGCATGATCTATTAACAGTGGGGCAGCATGACCCACAAGCTCAACGAGGCGTAAAGCATAAACCGTGAAAGGACTGTTGGCTTTTGGATTAGAGATTTCAAGTAAATTAATAACTTCAGCCAAACTTTCTTCACCATCTATACAAAATATGTTGAGAAATTTGCTTTCTCAAATAAATATGCTATAATGAAGTTGACACAAAAAACTTGCAACAAAGAATCAAGAAGAAAACAGAAATTGCAAAATGACTTGAATCGCAAATAATGTTGTCCTAAAAGCGAAATTTGCGCCATCTCGAAATGAGAATGCTAAAGGGCCTCCAAGCAAATTGCTTTAGCGGATTTCAAGCCTCAAACCAAATATCAAATAGCACAATTGATAAACTTGGAGAATAGGAACAAGAAGAACAAATTTGAAGATTCTAAGTTTCAAGATTTTGGATGATAATCACTATTGAAAGTATATTGATCAAAAGTTGTTAAAACCATGAATTCTATACCTATTTATAGAATTCTATCATCTCTATTCGTTGTTCATGCAACTCTTCACTAGTGATGGCAACGGGGCGGGTTCGGGTCGGGTACCCCCTACCCGTGCCCCGCCCCGCGAGAATTTTCCAATTCCAAACCCGCCCCGCGACCAGGGAATTTCGGGTCGGGGCGGGTCAACCAACCCGCCCCGTTTAATTTTTTTTTTTTTTTTTCGGTATTTTTTTATTTTTTTCCTTATTAATTTTTATTAATTTATTTAATCGGGGCGGGACAATCAAACCCGTACCCGCCCCGCCGACCCGCGGGGCGGGTTTTCTTCGCCCCATTAGGGGCGGGTTCGGATCGGGTTTTTTTGCCATCTCTACTCTTCACGAAAGAGTGCCAAAATTGGTTGAAAAGGTGCTTGAGAATTTCTGAAAAAAATTCTCCAACGGTCAAATTTTCATGTCACGCGATCGACGGTAGGAGGATCACGCGATCGCGCGATGCCATGAAAACTTATGCAGTGCCTAAATCACTTAACCACGTGATCGCCGGACCATTAACCCCGCGATCGCGTGGTTCTTCATTCTGGCCGGACCTTTAGGTCCGGTCCGGACCATTTTGGTCCATCTAGTTGTATTTGGTCCGGTTTTTGCACTTTTTGGACTGGTTCCTTATATTTTGGACCGGTTCTCGCACTTTTTCAACTTTATTTATATATTTGAACAATATTTTCATAACAATCCCCCACTTGTTCAAATATATGAACACAACTTAGAATCATAAACGATGCCACGCATAAAATAAGGTATCTTTCGATTTTAACCTTATATTAGTACTAATATTGCAAAGTAATATCGAGATCCCAGGTAGCCTTGGCTTTGAACCAGTTATCCCTTATGACATTACCGGCGATATCGCACACGTGAACATTCTTGCTCAATACGTTCCACACAATTTACTTTGACGCATTAATGGCCTTGCGTCCATCCGAGTTCATGAACTTTTCAGAAAGTAACTCCAAAACTTTCCTTGAAGCGGCACCACTTCTAAGTTCATATAGGAGAAATTCTTACAGTGTCTTGGTAACTTTTAAAGACACTTGTACTAAGTACTGAATTTCTTTAAGATTTGTTCAACCCTCCAAACAGTTAGCCCAGCACTTGTATCCTTAGGATAGGGCCTTAAAATAATTTTTAAGTGCTGTGACAATTCACTTATCGAATGACTTGTTGTTACCCTTTGAACCCGTGAATTACTCATTTCGTAATGACAGGTAGGGTTGCCGTCATTGGTGAATTTTATTATAGGAGTTTTAGCCCCATCCTACTCGATGTTTGTCCTACCAACTCTTTGGTAAGTGGTTTTGTGAATGGATCAGCCAGATTTTCACTTGACCTCACATAGGTAAGTGATATTATTTCATCCTTTATTAATTTTCTTATATAATCATGTCTAAGACTCGTATGTCTTGACTTTCCATTGTAGACTTCATTATAAGCCCTTGCTAGAGTAGCTTGACTATCACATAGTATAGATATTGAAGATTCCTTCTTCGTATCCAATGGAACTTCATAAAGAAGATCCTTAAGCCATTCTGCTTCCTTTCCAGTTTCGGCTAATGCAACAAACTCGGATTCCATAGTGGAATGTGTTATAATTGTTTGCTTCTTCGATCTTCAAGAAACAGCACCACCTCCAAGTGTAAACAACCATCCCGAGGTTGATTTATTTTCTCCAGCATTTGATATCCAACTTGCGTCGGTATATCCTTCTAATATTGCTGGAAACTTGGAATATTGAAGTCCAAGGTTTTTAGTTCTCTTTAGATAACCAAGAACTCTTCCAATCGCTCTCCAATGCTCAACACTTGGATTGCTAGTAAACCTACTAAGTTTACTCACGGAAAATGCAATATCCGGTCTCGTGCATTGAACTGCATACATTAGACTTCCAATTGCACTCGCATATTCGAGTTGTCCAATAGCCCTTTCAACATTCTTTACAAGTTTAATACTTGAATCAAATGGAGTATTTGCCTCTTTAATGTTCAAATGTTTGAACTTTTCAATCACATTCTCTATATAATGTGATTGGGTTAATGCATACCCCAACTCATTCTTGATCACTTTTATACCCAATATGGTATCCACTTGACCAAGATCTTTCATATTGAATGTTGACGATAGAAACCTCTTCATTTCTTTTATGTCATTCATGTGATTACTTATAATCAACATGTCATCCACATACAAACACACAAATGTAAAAAGTTTATCACAACTTTTAATATATAAACATTTATCTACCACATTATGTGAAAAACCAAAAGACATAATTGCATTATCAAATTTCTCATGCCATTTTTTAGGAACTTGTTTTAAACCATATAGCGATTTAATAAGTTTACAAACTTTATTTTCATTACCCGGAAGAACAAAACCTTCCGGTTGTTCCATGTAAACTTCTTCATCTAATTCTCCATTTAAAAATGCAGTCTTCACATCCATTTGATGCACATGCAAATCAAATATAGAAGATAGTGCAAATAGTATTCTAATAGTAGTGATCCTAGCCACCGGTGCATAAGTGTAAAAATAATCAATTCCTTCCTTTTGTCGAAAACCTTTAGCAACTAATCTTGCTTTATAGGTTTGGATTGAACCATCGGTATTGTATTTCCTTCGAAATACCCATTTGCATCCAATGGCTTTTGATCCAGCCGGTAAATCAACAATCTTCCAAGTATTGTTGAACGTTATAGAATCCATTTCATCATTGATAGCATCCTTCTAAAAGGTGCTATCTCTAGAAGTCATTGCTTCTTTATAGGTTTTAGGATCACTATCAATTTGAAGAACATATGGAATTGTTCTTACTATATCTTCCTTACTTGCTTCAACCAAGTAAAAGGAGATCCTTTGAGAATCAATCTCATCATGTCATAATACCTTCTCTTTACGAGAACGCTTGCTTCTTCGAGTTTCACTAGTCTCAATTACATCTTGGGTAGATGTTTCTAGTGATTTAGAAGCCGGAAATTCATTTTGAATTTCTATTGAATTTTGAGGAATATCATCAACGCTTAATGAATTCTCAAAAAATTCCACATCTCGTGATTCTATAATCACATTGGATATTAGATCAAGTAGCCTATATGCTTTACTATTTATAGCATATCCAACAAAAGCACTCTTGATCCCTCTTGGTCCTAGTTTTGTCCTACTAGGATTGGTGTTTTTATAATAAGCCAAACACCCCCACACTTTAAAATATCCAATGTTAGGCTTCCGACCTTTCCACAATTCATAAGGTGAAACTTTAAGTTTCTTAGAAGGAATTCTATTATGTATATGACACGCGGTAAGTAATGCCTCACCCCATAAGTTATTAGGCAATTTAGACCTTGTTAGCATAGCATTTATCATCTCAACTAAGGTTCTATTTTTCCTTTCCGCCAAGCCATTTTGTTCCGGTGTTCTAGGTGTACTACATTGGTGTAAAATACCATGTTCTTCACAAAAGATATCAAATTCTTTAGAAAAGTATTCACCGCCTCTATCACTTCTAAGAATTTTAATCCTTTTATCCTTTTGATTTTCTACTTCACTTTTATATGCTTTAAACATATGAAAAGCCTCATTTTTATGTTTCATTAGATAAACATAACAAAATCTAGAATAATCATCAATGAAAGTAATAAAATATTTATTACCACCCCTTGTTAACATGCCATTAAGTTCACAAATATCGGTATAAACTAAGTCAAGAATATTAGATGATCTTCCTACACTTTGAAAAGGTTTTTTAATCATTTTGGACTTAGTGCAAATTTCACATTTTTCATACTTTGTAAAATCACAAGATAGCATGCCATTTCCAATCATTCTATGTAAAGTAGAATATCCAACATGTCATAATCTATCATGCCATAAATCTAAAGAACACACAAAGTAAGAAGAATTTATTTTATTGATTGCATTGTCAATAGTACATAATTTGACCATTCCATTAGTGGAATAGCCTTTACCAACAAAGAAACCATTTCGGGACAATACAAGTTTTCCCGACTTAAAAATACATTTCACGCCCGGTTTTCCCAACAAATCACCACTTACAAGGTTTCTATTCATATCCGGCACATGTAAGACATTTGTAAGAGTTACAACCTTTCCGGATGTGAATTGAAGATCAACATTCCCTTTGCCTATGACTTTTGAACAATGTTCATTTCCCATTTGAATTTGTTGACCATCATCAATCTCTTGATAGGTCTTGTATAGGGATTTGTCATAGCAAACATGAACGGTGGCGCATGTATCATACCACCATCCCAGAATTTTTCCTTTGACAGAATTCACTTCACTTATAGTAGCAATAATTTCATTCTTGTCAATGGAATTAACCTTGCCTCCAAAATTGCTTTGTTTTTTATGTCGGCAATCTTTCGCAAAGTGGCCGGATTTTCCACATACAAAGCATTCTCCCTTGGGCTTCTTTTTGAATTTGTTGTTGTTGTTGCTAGTAAACTTTCTTTTGTTTACTTTGATCACTTTGTTGTTCTCCAAGGCATTGGCTTTAGAAGTGCCAACATGGGAATGTTCAATCCCATCTCTTGCCCTCGACTCTTCCTCAATTCGGAGATGTTTTTAAATTTGCTCCATTGAAAAGTCTTCGGAGTTGTGAAGAATTTTCTTCCTATATCCTCTCCAAGTAGAAGGGAATTTTGCAATAATTGCTCCTACTTGAAATGATTCCGGAAGTTCTATCTTCACCGCTTTTAATTTATTGACAATCACTTGCAATTCATGAACTTGGGGTAATAGGGGAACATTTTCCAAAAATTTAAAATCAAAGTACCTTGTTATAAGGAATTTTGTAGTTCCTTCCTCTTCGACCTTGTACTTGTTTTCAAGTGCATTCCAAATTTCTTTTGCAGATTTAGTGTTGGTGTACAAGTCGTAGAGACGATCCGAAAGTGCATTCAAGATATGACCACGACAAATAAGTTCGTCTTCTTCTCGCTTCTTTCGATCAATCCTTGCTTGTTCGATATCTTTCTCGGAAGGTTCTGGCAAGTCTTCCAAATTGGGATCAAGGATATAGAAGATTTTCAGCGCCGTTAGTAGAAACTTGATTTTGTCTTGCCACCTTGTGAAGTTGGTGCCATCAAAACGATCCAAGCGAACCAAATCTTGATTCATCAATTTGATTGTTGCCATCGCAGAAATTTCGCTTTTAGATTGTTGAGAAATTTGCTTTCTCAAATAAATATGCTATAATGAAGTTGACACAAAAAACTTGCAACAAAGAATCAAGAAGAAAACAGAAATTGCAAAATGACTTGAATAGCAAAGAATGCTGTCCTAAAAGCGAAATTTGCGCCCTCTCGAAATGAGAATGCTAAAGGGCCTCCAAGCAAATTGCTTTAACGGATTTCAAGCCTCAAACCAAGTATCAAATAGCACAATTGATAAACTTGGAGAATAGGAACAAGAAGAGCAAATTTGAAGATTCTAAGTTTCAAGATTTTGGATGATAATCACTATTGAAAGTATATTGATCAAAAGTTGTTAAAACCATGAATTATATACATATTTATAGAATTCTATCATCCCTATTCGTTGTTCATGCAACTCTTCACGAAAGAGTGCCAAAATTGGTTGAAAAGGTGCTTGAGAATTTCTGAAAAAATTCTCCAACGGTCAAATTTTCATGCCACGCGATCGCCGATAGGAGGATCGCGCGATGCCATGAAAACTTATGCAGTGCCTAAATCACTTAACCACGCGATCGCGTGGTTCTTCATTCTGGCCGGACCATTTTGGTCCGTCCAGTTGTATTTGGTCCGATTTTTGCACTTTTTGGACTGGTTCCTTATATTTTGGACCGGTTCTCGCACTTTTTCAACTTTATTTATATATTTGAACAACATTTTCATAACAAAATAAATATGGATTTCTGTATTGGGAGGAGTATGCTAGATATTCCTTCTCTTGTTAACCATTTAAGGCCTTGTAGGATCATAGAGTACACTTACTAATGGTGTTGCTATAGCAATCGCAGTTGCAGTCACAGTTATCGTCAATGTCACCAACATTGAGAAGGATGGTAGAGATATAATATTCTAACAAGAGAACTCTGATTAAAGGCTCTAAATCCGAAAGCATGCAGGGACGGGTCTAGGGGGGCTTTACTCGGCCCTGGCCCACACCATTTTGTTGGCTAAATCCGCTCTTGAGGGCAAGGGACAAAACAGTCGTTACACTGTTTATGTATCTAGTGTGTTGTGGCGCCCCAAATTCATTTTCAATTTTAATTTATTTATTTATTTTTTCCCCATATTTTGATTTCTCAAACGAATAAAATAGTATTTTATCCACCCGCTCTAAATATAAATTTGAACTTTTATTTTTAGGTCATAATTTGACATTATTAAAAATAAGTATTTTCCTCTAAAATATCATTTGTAATTTAATTTAGAAAAAAACGAAATAAACTAACTATAATATAAAAACTTTATAGTTAGTAGTTGATATAAAAATATCTGTTTAAAAAGGGAATAGAGAGCGGATAGCGAAAGATAGCGGAGAATTTACTATTTAAAATATTTAACTATTTTGGAAGGAAATAAAATTATGTAAAAGTAGTTGAACATTTTTGGGGTTTCCCTGGTGAGAGACCCATGAACCACGGTCAAGTACACAGTACACAATCGTCTCGTCATTGGAGAGTTTGCACCAACCTCCAATCCATGCATTGTCACACCTACAATGCAAAACTAAATGAGCTAACGCTCTACAAGTAACATATGCATGATCATGTGCATGAGTTTCAATTCACTTTCTCACAATTATTTCATTCAGGCTTCGTATTTTTTCATTATCTCAGTTTATCCACATTTTCTACTTGTGCCCGAATCCCACTACGTTGTACCGTATGAGCTCAAATATCAACATGGCCAATAACATGCGCCTTCCAGTACCTGTGGTCCGTCATCGCCTACCGAGACTCAAGACTCCACAGTTTGTATCCATTTTCGCCCACCGAGACTCAAGATACTGCACTGGGAATTATATTATATCAATCAGGCCTGGCCTATTATATACGGCGCTCGATGTGCCGATCCGCAGTCCCAAGGCCACCAAGAGACCTCCCGACACCGCCCGTATACCTGCGCCGGACCGCCACACCCCATCATCGACTACCCTTAATGACCGTCGGGAGTATCAAGTGAGTGTATATATCCGGATGCGAAGTAAAGTACGGTACACTCGTAGGGCGATTCTACTATTATCAACATCATTCTCTCTCCACATATCTCCATATACTCTTTATCTATTTCTTTATCATTTATGAAGGATTTCTTTTAAGTCCACACAATGCACTCTCTCCACATATCCCCATATACTCTTTATCTATTTCTTTATCATTTATGAAGGACTTCTTCTAAGTCCACACAATGCATATGCCAATGTCCGTGAATGCCAACATATATTTCATCCGCCAATTTTACGTCATATAACCGCATCATATGGAATTCCACTGATATTCACGTGCATTAATAACATATCATATCATCAAATCACGTCTCGGATGTTTCACCATATACAGATAATTGTCACATCATATTCTACGTATATTGCACCAACAATATACTTCACATAATCACATAGGAGCACAAAATAATATAAATATTATGTTTTGCATTGTAGTTGAAATGTTTCTTACCTCACTCCTTGAGTATCCTAGAGTTGATGACTTTATTTTCCAATATTTTGTAATACTAATCCGCTTAGAGTCAAACTAGATTGATCATCACTCCTCGCCTATCATATGTATAGATTAAAATTTAGTCGTGTGATAATATATTATATTCTAACTAAACAATATTAATTAAGGTCCATTAAATAATATGAGATTAAAATGGGTCATCTTATTGTAAAATATTTTATCTAAATAATTATACGGACCAACTTGTCAAATTACTCATTACCTATCATATATATAAACTACAATTTAGTCACGTAATATTATTTTATATTTAAACTACAAAATATTAATTAGGGTCCAACAAAATTAAAGTGGACAATTTCCCTACAAAAATATTTAACTGAAATAATTATTGGGATCACCCTAATTTAAAGAGGTTGATTTGCTTTTATTATACCTCATAATAAAATTAATGTAATCCTCATATCCAAAATAATAATCATAACATTTATAATATGAATCTAATTATATTATATAATATTATATATATATATATATCTAATATAATAATAATAAAAGAAATAAAATTAAAAAAAGTAACAATTACCTTATTGAGGGGGGGGGGGGTCGAACCCCCTTCTTTTTATTAATGGGGTAGGTCGACCCCCTCCGGTCTTTATATTTTTCCTCCGTTTTTCATCAGTCGACTGTCCCTATTTATAGTTTTTATCAGGGACTAAGCCGCAATTATTTTATTTGCTCTTTTAGTCCCAAAAAAATATAAGATTTATATTTTAGTCCCAAAAATTATTAAAAACTACTAAAATAACTAAAACAATTATAGGGTCATATGAAGTCGAAATAGAAAATTCTTGGAGCCAATATGAAGTTCTCAAGGAATACATCACAACGATATTTTCGGATCATAAAATCAATAACCGAGGTAAAATTTATCGCTCATTAAAGTTTATCACTTAAAACTATTTTATTTCGATTTCTTTTCAAGTGGTTACTTTCGTCTTAATTTCCGGTACTCTTATTGTCATCAAAATTGAACTTTCAATATACCATTCTAAAATGCTCACTATCTAGTTTTTCGTATCCTCATCGAAACGCAATATGGTCAACTATAACAAAAGTTGTGACTTGTCAAAATAAGCCATTTAAAACTAAATTTTCGAGTGTCAACCTTCTTTATTAAAGTTTTCGAGACACGTTCGTCAACCGAATATGTGTCTGCAATATGCTATTTTGAAGGTCATTCAATGATCTACATGATGGTATTCTCAAATAGTCAAGTCAGATAACAAAACTATGAATTTACGGGTCCCGAAACTATACGTATTATTCGTCGTTAATAAATAATATAAATATAATATATATATATATTATTATTATATTATTTTAATTACTATTATTTCAACCAAAAGTTTATGGTTTAACTTTGGTCTATTATTTTTCAAATTTCAACGTTAAAATGAATTCTTAGTTCCACTTTGAAGTACATTCCATACATTTCAATCCATATCTTCCCAATTAGGGAATCGATAATCGATTTATTAATTCGATAAAAAAATACTTAAAGTAATATTTAATATTCTTATTCGTTTTTCATTTATATTACATCAATTTTAATGTTGAATAGCCCCATTTATATAAGTCAAATAAATTAAAATTTCAATTTGACTTTCAAGTGAGTCTCGTTAAATGTGAATAATTTAATATAATAATAGGACGAATTTTTGAGTCGTTACATGTGTATATATAGGCTACAGCATTTTCCAAAATTAGTATACCGAGAAAATCGAATAGATCAACAATGAGACACTTCATACCTTAAAATCCATCCAGTGGATGAACAAAAGAAGCTCCACTTCACCTATTAAATGCATTATGAGGCTAAGGGTGAAACAATCTCTAATAGTTATGTCGAAGAAACGAGAAACAGCAAGAGTCGAAACCATTTTAGTTGTGTACGCGACTAAAGCCATGAATAAAAGAGGGTGCAAATGTGACCATTGTGCATTTATAGTGTACACATCTTAGGTCAGTCCAACATAAATAAACGAAAAGGGCATAAGAAGGTCCAGTATAATAGTTTCACTCTTCTGCACTAGAGTGGCTCCCAAAGGAGGGCCATATGGAACAGCCAAGCCAAGCCACAGTGGCCCATTGGAAATGGCTAAACCACCCATATCAGCAACAAAATTGGATACCAGAATGCACAACAATATGCCAATCACGTAAATTTGATCGACCGGCTTTCCTTCAGGTGTAGTTCTTACAATCCATAATGTTCGCTAAAAGTGTATACCGTAAGCACATGGGTCGCGTACAAGTAATAAAGTGAACTTTTTGAGTCTAGATTGTCGATCCCACGAGGAATGTATACTCAATTACATTTTAGTTAATTTAATCTTAACAAATAAAATACATAATTAAAAGTTGGTTTTGAAAAATAACTAAATATCTACTAAAGAATGACATATAAAAAAATACTTTAAAACTTTGGAGGAAAACGTGGTTGGAATTCATGGTTTCATTTAACCGTCGCCTAATTAATTTCTCAATATGCAAATTAACAAATTACTCATTTACAATGTTATATCCGATTTTTCAAGTTTAGCTAATTACCTCTCTCGAGCGAAATTAATCATAATCAATTGGTTTAACCTACTATATCTTTGTGTCGATTAAAACTCAATCAATTGCATTAACTCTTTGTGAAAATAACTCAATGGATCACCTAGGGATATGCGTATATCTCTATATCCTAAATTAATACTTAGGGCATTTGTTATTCGGTCTAAAATGCACAATGTCTCTCGATCATCATATTCTCCACAAATCACATATTTGGTAATCAATCAAACATATGGAATAATTCTAATAACAAACACATATGAAAATAAGTATTTAATCATCAAATAGCAAATATTGAAATTAATCCAAGCCCATAAATCCCTACAAATAAATAAGCTCATGTTATATAAATAATATAAAGAAGAATATTTATAATAATACTCACAAATATGACAAAATAAATGAGAAAATATAAAGTTATGGAAAAAATCCCTTTTGAAGCTTGGCTATGATATTCTCAAGTATTTCTCCACCTAAGATGTATTCTCTTTGTTCTTGATTTGTTTCTCAAGAATTATCAAGTAGTGAAAAGGAAAATAAATGAAAAAGGAAAAGAAAATGACGGAACAATTCTGCCGAAGAAAACGCCCAGGAAGGAAGAAAGAATTGTATCCCTAGGGATGGCAAAACGGCTCGTCGGCTCGGGCCGCTCGGGCTCTGCTCGGAAAAAGCTCGGGCTAAGCTCGGCTCGCGGCTCGAGATTTTGAGCCAAAGCTCGAGCCAAGCTTTTTTTTGAGAGACGGGCTTTGGCTCGGCTCGGCTCGGTTCGGTTCGAGCCAAAAAAAACTCGCTAAAAAAGCTCGATGGAAGCTTGAACAATGAATTTCGACAACGAGTTTGGCTCAACTTGCTATATATACACATTTTCAATAAACATTTTATGAATTTTTGCTATAAAAATAAGAGAAAAAGTAAAAGCTCGGGACTTGGCTCGGCTCGGCTCGGAAAAAGCTCAAGCTAAAGCTCGAGTCGAGCCTTATTTTTGGGGACGAGCTTTAACTTAGCTCGGCTCGGCTCGGCTCGAACCAAAAAAAACTCGACCCCAAAAAGCTCGAGGCAAGTTCGAGCCTTGATCTTCGGCTCGGCTCGTTGACATCCCTATGTATCCCCCAGCTTCCAGTCTAAAATGTAGGTTTTCAAACTTAAACTAAGGAAAATTACACCTTTTGTACCCGAAGTTTCAAACAATGAATAAAAGGTCCTTAAACCCCATTTGAATTAAAGATGGCACGTGTCATGTCCAACTTCCAAGCCCAAAAATATGATTTTGGTACTCTTTGCAGCTAAGTCCCTTAATATAATTGCACTCTAGGTCCCTCAACTTTGATCTTGTACAATTAGGTCATCATATTTTGTCACTTGTGCACTTTGATCCCCAACTTCACATTTTTGTATGCTTTTGGGCTCTTTCAATTTCATCCCCACATTTTGACTTTCATTATAAAAATACCCCTAACATATTTGCACTTCTAGTCCTCAATCTTTCTGGGATGTTGTAATTGAATCCCCATACTTCTGATTTCTTTCAATTAGGTTCATGGACATCAAATTTGTTCTTCTTTTAGCTCAATTGCTCTTCAATCTTATCCATCTTCTTTCCAATTGAGATTAATGATTTTCTGAGAATGGATGATGATTCCCAGGATGCACTGACCCACATACTTCACTACCCCTTGGTGTACATTGATTCATTGCATACTAGCAATGCTATCCTGGAAGACTTTTTCGAATAATTGCTTGAATGTGATCTATTCGATATTGAGCATATTCGCTTTTTTTCGATCAGGGCTATGATTCGGTTGGCAGAGGAATATCACTTTCAAATCAGAATGAACTACCCACTTGATCATCTCCAAATCAAGCGGGGAATCTTGAGGGAACAACATTACAGGATGTCTGCTTTAGAGCTCACAAAATTCTATGGTTACTTAAGGGCGAAAACCTTTGATGCACTTCGAGATCTGTCGGACAGTGAGGATAGCGATGATGATGATCCCTAAATTTCTAGGCTAAGTTTGAAGCCAGCCTGTGTTACGAATGGCCGATTGGGTGACTCGTCTGATGATGATGTGTTAAGGCTTTATGCCCGTACTATCTTGGTAGTAAGGTAGTTGGTTGTGATGTCTCGTTAATCTTTTGTCTCCTGGGTTTGTTTTGCTAATAAGTCCTAAGCCCTTTCGGCTTAGTGAATTTAGGTTCTGAGTTTTTGTTGTTTTCTTTCCAGGAAGGGTATTGGCTTAGTCCCCCCTTCCGTTGTACTATGTTTTTCTGAAACTCTATAAAAATCGCCACCTTTGTGTGGTTTTATTAAAAAAAAAAAAAAAATAAGTGTGTAAAACACACTTATCATATAACATAGCCTGTCGAATGCTTCCAATTATTGTTACCATAACAACTATCAAGGAATTCAAGTACCAAAGAGCAGTTATAGCCCTCTCTTCACCTTGTTTACCTACCTCAAATATAATTATCCCTTCAATTCTGTTACGAAATAAGGCATCAGAATCAACCACAAAGAGCCACAAGAGATATTTAAACATAAAAATATCAAAAGATCTTATTAAAACCAACAGATTACAAGAAATATCAACGAGTTTTACAGAAAATGGTTAAAATCTGAAAACTCAAAAAAATCTCAAAAATCTCACAAATTACACAAAATTTTACAGAATCAAACGCTGTAAAACCACTAAGATCAAATCCTGATTAACCACAGAATCAGGAACCACTAAGAATCAACAGATGCGAATGAGAGATGAGATTTCTCTCTTGAATATACGAAGAAGGCAAAATCGCCTCGCAAAGAGAGAGAGAGAAATCAGAGAGAGTGTTCTAGAAGAAATCACAGCAGATGAAAAGGATGGAAGGCTCAGATTGTTCCTCAGCAATCCAACGGTTGTAAGAAGGCGGTCTGGCCAAAGTGATAAGGGTCCGGTTAAAACAGGCTTTCCGGACCTTGGGCTGGGTCTTGATCTCAGCTTTTGGGCCAATGTGTAGCGACCAAGAATTTTTACGCGATTAATAATTATTTTAATAGAAAATCGTGTCGCTACTATTTCACCCATTTTTATTAAGTTAACGCCACGACGTATTCGTATAGCCAAGTCAAGAAATAATCGAGATCGTTCGATTTTAAATTAAATTCCGAATTTCTAAAAATATCTCCATTCTCTTGATTTAAAGTATATTAAGTCTAAGTACTTAATTCAATGTTATCTCAATATTTATTTGTACAAAAATTACTTTTATTATTTAAATTAAGAAAATATATGCAAACATGAGAGGTTCCATTATATGTAATCATGAAGAGCATAATATTTGTATAAAAAATGGAAAAGTATATGAATGATTTATATACTCCATTATATATAATCATGAAGAGCATAATATTTGTATAAATATGGAAAAGTATATGAATGGTTGATAAGACTCCATTATATGTAATCATGAAGAGCATAATATTTGTATAAATATGGAAAAGTATATGAATGGTTGATAAGATTCCATTATATGTAATCATGAAGAGCATAATATTTGTATAAATATGGAAAAGTATATGAATGGTTGATAAGACTCCATTATATGTTATCATGAAGAGCATAATATTTGTATAAATATGGAAAAGTATATGAATGGTTGATAAGACTCCATTATATGTAATCATGAAGAGCATAATATTTGTATAAATATGGAAAAGTATATGAATGGTGCTTTACTTTAAGAAAAGGATGTGTTAAAATTAATAGAATTGAATGATGATGTTTACATTATGCCAACTTTACACATCTATATAAATCCATCTCTTTTACACACAACTCTACACATATACACTTATTTCCAATCTCTTGACAAAATCCACAAGTAAGAGAAATTCAAGGTGGTCAAGAAAGTTTTGGTCCATTTACTACTACACTTCATTTTAATCTTTTAAAAGGTAAGTATATCTTATGTTTTTATGAAAAGTAAGTATGTTTTTATGAAAGGTAAATACACCTTATGTTTTTATGAAAAGTAAGTATGTTTTTATGACAAGTAAGTATATCTTATGTTTTTATGAAAAGTAAGTATGTTTTTATGAAAGGTAAATACACCTTATGTTTTTATGAAAAGTAAGTATGTTTTTATGACAAGTAAGTATATCTTATGTTTTTATGAAAAGTAAGTATGTTTTTATGAAAGGTAAATACACCTTATGTTTTTATGAAAAGTAAGTATGTTTTTATGACAAGTAAGTATATCTTATGTTTTTATGAAAAGTAAGTATGTTTTTATGAAAGGTAAATACACCTTATGTTTTTATGAAAAGTAAGTATGTTTTTATGACAAGTAAGTATACCTTATGTTTTTATGAAAAGTAAGTATGTTTTTATGACAAGTAAGTATATCTTATGTTTTTATGAAAATGTTTGGATCATTGCTATGAAATCAATCTCACAAGATTGTTATGGGTTCCATATGATATGTTTATGATTATGCTAAGGGGACCGGAGTTTAGTAGCGCTACACATAAGAATTCTTGCCATTTAAGTTCGGTAAAATTCTTGTGTCTCCCTATGTTTATGAATATTTCAATCCTATCCTATGTTATGATGAAAATGATCCATATGCATTCAAAAGAAAATTTATGCTTGGTATACTTACTGGGATTTTATAAATCTCACTCCACGATATTTACTATTTTCAGATAATTGAAGGTTCGAGGCGGTCAACATGGAAGTGGCAAAAGTGGTTAAGATTGATGAGATAATTATGTTGAACTTTATGTAAGAAAATTATGTTCTAATTTTATTCACAAATAAAATTATGGGATTCTAATTATTCTTTTGAATAATTTTACATTACTATTTAAGTCTCGATAATATGATATGAGTCACTTTTTGTGGCACTCGAATGGTCGAGAATTCGGGTCGTCACAGTTGGTATCAGAGCCAAGAGTTTTAAAAACGATTCTGTAGATTTTTGAAATTTTATTAAAAAAAAAAAAAAAAAAAAACACTATTCACGTGAACAGTAAAACGACGTGCTATTCATGATGAACAGTGAACGAAATCACTATTCAATTAAAAAAAAAATTTGAATTTTCACATGTCAAGTATGGTTATGATTTTGAAAAGTATGATGAAATTTGATGTGCGAATTTCAAGGACAAAATTCATTTTAAGCAAGGGAGTTTGTAATGTTCTGAAAATTTTATGGAATATAATTAGTTAGTGATATGATTTTTATATTGATGTCTTTGATAAATTTCTAGAAGTTCGGGGACTAAAGGAAAATAAGATTTGACGATAAAATTTTATTTGGGTTAATTAGGCCCAATCTTATGTAAAGGTGCGAAATGATTAATAATAATTTTTTTTTTTTAAATATTTTAACTCATCACTCTACTATGTCACTCTCCACGTATTGACTCCTCGAACCAGGTATGTTATATGCTTTGCAAGTCATTTACGATTTTATTAAGACATGTTAAGTATGAAATATTCATATGTTATGAATCTTTAAGTGAAATATACATGTTGAGTATGATATGAATTGATAGAAGCCTAAATTTTAACTTATTCATTTTAATGTAGAATCATGAGACATAGAGGATATTGATATGAATTTTGGTTCATATTAAGCTTAGTAAGATTGACTCAATTAGAAATTAAGTTGGGTTGTAACTTTGGCCCAAAATATATGGAATAATATATTAAACAAACAAAATTGATAATGAATTGTACAATAATTTATCCCTTTATCACTACCTTTGTGTAAAAACAAGGGAAAAACTGTGGATGGTTATTAGTACTTCCTCTTCAAGTTTCAATTTTCGGTTCAATAATTTATCCCTTTATCACTACCTTTGCTTAAAAGCAAGGAAAAACTGTGGATGATTATTGGTACCACTCTTCAAGTTTCAATTTTCGGTTCAATAATTTATCCCTTTATCACTACCTTTGCTTAAAAGCAAGGAAAAACTGTGGATGATTATTGGTACCACTCTTCAAGTTTCAATTTTAAAAAAAAAAAAAAAAAAAAGATTTACGAATGATTTTCAAAATAATCTTTGTCGTCAAGTTTAGAAATGATGAGCCCTAAATGGACTTTGCATAATTGATTTTAGACATGGCACTAAGTATGAGAAGTCAACAGAAAGGACTAGATAATATTTTCGAATTATTCATCGTTTAGATTAAACGAGAAATAGAAAGTCAGTTTTATGAAGTTATGATGAGATGTTGAGATTATAAGTGATATGATTTTATTGAGATTTTTATGAGAAGAATTATGAAGTTGGAGATTTAAAGTTTAGGCTCTTAATTATTGAGAAATAAGGACTTGATATGGTGATATTAGAAATTATGATTTGAAATTTCTATGTTGAGGAATTATGAATTGATTTTCTGGAATATTTATGATGATATTGAAGTTTGATGAAATTGTGATCAAATGTACAATTAGTTATTATTGTGAGTTATGAAGTATGCTTACGATTTGGATAAGTCCAAATTTCAAAGGAAAACTCTGCCTAGAATTTTATCGTTTGGAGTTAAGAGCATAGTATGGTATGCAATCACTAAGAGAATTGAAGTTAGACATACAAGTTCATTTACATCACAAACGAGATTTAGTAGATGATAACAGAGATATTATTATTTTCTCATAAGGAGAACACACAAGAGTCACCCTAGAAAGGAAATACATGAAAACACGCAAAAGCAAAAGAAAGCAACATGGGAAATTCCTCAAATTGAGAGATGTGTTTCCGGAGTAGCCGTATCCTACCACCTCTGACCTTTTGAGGAAATAAAGAAACCTTCAAAAAGGTGTGTTTCGAGAGTAAGAATACTCCGTAATCTACCACCTGGAACCTTTGAGGTACACACAAGATTTAAACATTAAGGAAAATCCTAGGAAATTAGAGGGGTGTCTCGAGAGTAAGAATACTCCGTACTCTACCCCCACCTATTCTAAGATTCATAAAGTTAAGTTTACATTAACCGGACTCCATTTTCGCTTGATTCCCCTTCCTTGCGACCAATCTATCTTAACCCCTGCTGGATCTTGTATTGAGATATATGACTGCAGCTTATCCAGTAGTTCATCAATAGTAGGAGCAGAAATAAGGAGTCTTCTGGAAAATGGAGAGATGAATCCCTGTTCCACAGCATAATCAAGAAAGGTTAACAAGCCATCAAAGAAATTGTTAACATTCAGAAGCCCAATAGGCTTAGTATGGAGATCTAGTTGAGCCCACGAGGTAATGTTAAAGATTTCTTCTAAGGTACCAAAACCTCCGGGCAGGGCTATAAAGGCATCAGAACCATATAGCATACAAGTTATGCGTTCATGGATGGATAATGTTTGAACTTCATGCCCTCGTGTTTTGCCTGCAACATCTACCAAAGGGACAGGTATGACACCGATTACTTTTGATTTCTCTGCAAGAGCAGATTGGGAAACACAACCCATTAGACCACTGCTACCACCCCCATACACAAGAGTGATACCTTTTTCCCACAGTTTCTTTCCAAGATCTACGGCCGCTTCTAGATAACTGAAGCCTTTCCCCACTTTTGATCCACAAAATACACAAATAGTTTTGATCTGTCGAAGTTTTGGTGCTTCCATCTTTGATAGTATAGAAGAGAAAACTTACGAAGAAGATGTGATTTTGGGATGCCTGAACTATGAAATATGTTTGGCTATTTAAAGCCGGAAAAACTTACTGTTTTTCATTGATTCTGAAAAAGTAAAGATTTACTTTTGACAAAATCGGCCAACTTTTGACTGTTTTACAAAAGATATCACCTTTCGGTGATTTATTTCCAGCTTTATCAAACCTCGAGAAAGGAAAATATATTTATTTCCAGCTTTATCAAAACTCGAGAAAGGAAAATATATTTTATTTCCAAAACGCGTGAAAGAAAACAGCAAAATATTTTAAATGTGTATCAAGAGATTTACCTTATATCATTGATGAACTGCCAGAAGCCTCATTTTGTAAAACAGACTGGCAAACAGGATCTTTTGCTATTATATTTTGGAGACTATAACGATTTTTGTCCTCGTTAAACTGAGCGTATAAGGAGAGAAGTTCACGTTGCACATAACCACTTGGGTGCGTCTCAAGAGTCAGTCGAATATCATCCAAAGACTCCTTACTCAGTCCACCCTTTATGAATTTGATTTTATCATCCCGATTAGTAGAAGAATATCCTACTGTTTTGCAACGAGTATCACAGTTCCAACGAGCACATTTGTAGCAACCATTCAGCCTTTTTGCTCTTCGTTTCTTTGCGAATGTGCTTTTGCCTAAACCAGGCATGTGCTTTGGAAATGTCATAGGTAATTCACCAGATAGTCGAACCTTTGCTTCGATCAACCAGCGAACATCTTCTGAAACACCATGAACCATCAGCAACCTCAATCTTTCGAGTCTTATTCGATAAATTTTCCTCAGATCATTCATTGGAAGACTGGAATAATACTTGCGAATGTTTGTAAGAATGATATCCATGTTTTTGATGGATCTAACCTCTTCCCAGCATGAACTATTTAAAAGCATTAAGGATCGGAGGAAATCCGCGTGATATTGATTCCAGCAAGAAAGCGCGGAATAGAATAATGGAAAAGAGGGAACAAGAGTTTTTGCGCCGTTTACTTTCTTGATAAAAGGAAGATTTGATGATGACGGGATTTGAGATATGGAATATTTTCTTGGATTTTGGGTACTGATATTTTGATATAATAATCAAGGTATAGAAATAATACGGGGATACGTGAAAGTGAAATAAGGACTGTATTGAATCAGGATTAATAAGTTTGTGCAAGTGAAAGGAATACCTTACGGGAAATGTTATGATATTTGAGTTAAGAATTTTAATTATTTGGGAGATATTTGTTTATTGAATTTTGCAGAAATTTTGGGTTACAAATATTGGAAAGATAAACTGATGATTATGTTGATATGTGAATAACATGTTTGGGTATATTACATAGAGAATATTCAGGTAATCGTTTTAATTATTTTGGGATATTTGGTGATAAGAAGAAATGACAAATTATTATGGTATGATATGTTAGTAAAGATTTATTGAAATTTTAGAGATATTAATACGAATATTTGAGGTCACATGATACGATGATAAATGACAAGTTACATGAATACTACAAGATATGATGAAATATCACATACGATTGGGAATTTTCATTTTGATTCAGAAGAATTTATGAGTAGACATATGTCTATTATTGATAGAAAAGTTCATGTCTTAAGAAAACAAATTGATGCATTTAGTCAAAGTCCAGTGGGTTAAATATGGTTGGGTTAAATATGGTAGCGATGATGCTACATAAGAAGAAGAAGAAGAGATTCTGATTAAGTGTTCAGAAATCATAAGATCAAGTAAGATTAATTTCGAGGACGAAATTATTTTAAGGGGGTAAGTTTGTAGCGACCAAGAATTTTTACGCGATTAATAATTATTTTAATAGAAAATCGTGTCGCTACTATTTCACCCATTTTTATTAAGTTAACGCCACGACGTATTCGTATAGCCAAGTCAAGAAATAATCGAGATCGTTCGATTTTAAATTAAATTCCGAATTTCTAAAAATATCTCCATTCTCTTGATTTAAAGTATATTAAGTCTAAGTACTTAATTCAATGTTATCTCAATATTTATTTGTACAAAAATTACTTTTATTATTTAAATTAAGAAAATATATGCAAACATGAGAGGTTCCATTATATGTAATCATGAAGAGCATAATATTTGTATAAAAAATGGAAAAGTATATGAATGATTTATATACTCCATTATATATAATCATGAAGAGCATAATATTTGTATAAATATGGAAAAGTATATGAATGGTTGATAAGACTCCATTATATGTAATCATGAAGAGCATAATATTTGTATAAATATGGAAAAGTATATGAATGGTTGATAAGATTCCATTATATGTAATCATGAAGAGCATAATATTTGTATAAATATGGAAAAGTATATGAATGGTTGATAAGACTCCATTATATGTTATCATGAAGAGCATAATATTTGTATAAATATGGAAAAGTATATGAATGGTTGATAAGACTCCATTATATGTAATCATGAAGAGCATAATATTTGTATAAATATGGAAAAGTATATGAATGGTGCTTTACTTTAAGAAAAGGATGTGTTAAAATTAATAGAATTGAATGATGATGTTTACATTATGCCAACTTTACACATCTATATAAATCCATCTCTTTTACACACAACTCTACACATATACACTTATTTCCAATCTCTTGACAAAATCCACAAGTAAGAGAAATTCAAGGTGGTCAAGAAAGTTTTGGTCCATTTACTACTACACTTCATTTTAATCTTTTAAAAGGTAAGTATATCTTATGTTTTTATGAAAAGTAAGTATGTTTTTATGAAAGGTAAATACACCTTATGTTTTTATGAAAAGTAAGTATGTTTTTATGACAAGTAAGTATATCTTATGTTTTTATGAAAAGTAAGTATGTTTTTATGAAAGGTAAATACACCTTATGTTTTTATGAAAAGTAAGTATGTTTTTATGACAAGTAAGTATATCTTATGTTTTTATGAAAAGTAAGTATGTTTTTATGAAAGGTAAATACACCTTATGTTTTTATGAAAAGTAAGTATGTTTTTATGACAAGTAAGTATATCTTATGTTTTTATGAAAAGTAAGTATGTTTTTATGAAAGGTAAATACACCTTATGTTTTTATGAAAAGTAAGTATGTTTTTATGACAAGTAAGTATACCTTATGTTTTTATGAAAAGTAAGTATGTTTTTATGACAAGTAAGTATATCTTATGTTTTTATGAAAATGTTTGGATCATTGCTATGAAATCAATCTCACAAGATTGTTATGGGTTCCATATGATATGTTTATGATTATGCTAAGGGGACCGGAGTTTAGTAGCGCTACACATAAGAATTCTTGCCATTTAAGTTCGGTAAAATTCTTGTGTCTCCCTATGTTTATGAATATTTCAATCCTATCCTATGTTATGATGAAAATGATCCATATGCATTCAAAAGAAAATTTATGCTTGGTATACTTACTGGGATTTTATAAATCTCACTCCACGATATTTACTATTTTCAGATAATTGAAGGTTCGAGGCGGTCAACATGGAAGTGGCAAAAGTGGTTAAGATTGATGAGATAATTATGTTGAACTTTATGTAAGAAAATTATGTTCTAATTTTATTCACAAATAAAATTATGGGATTCTAATTATTCTTTTGAATAATTTTACATTACTATTTAAGTCTCGATAATATGATATGAGTCACTTTTTGTGGCACTCGAATGGTCGAGAATTCGGGTCGTCACACAATGTATCCGGTCCACTCCATTTTCTTGATTTCAAGTTGATGGGCTTCAACAAATTCTGGTCCAATTTATTTTGGGCTTTAAATCCTGATCCAATTGCACATAACAAATTCCTATAATATCACTAATTACTGCTGTTGATAAGGTCATTCGTCCGGTTTTTGAGCTAAGGAGATTGAGCTCTCCCACTTGGATTAAGAACAGGAAACGCCGTGGTCGACAAAGTCGATGACTCTCCCCAAACTAAAAGAGCCTTTGCAAGTTCTTTCTCTTGATATTTTCCTAATGTAATTGCTATAATTCCAGTTGTAAAAAAATGGTACAAGCACCTCGGATAGTGCAATATACCATTGCTTCCTACTCTCTTTATCACAGAAATATCCATTTTCACTCTCAAGAAGAGGAAGTACATGAACCCCATTCTAATTCCAGTCCATTGACTTTTATGAATTAGAATTAGATCGCAAGGATTGGACAAGCGTTAGTTTAGTTTAATTTTAGTTATTGTATTGTTTCACTTTTACGATGAATGGTTGACACTTGAAATGCATATCACGTTAGAGGTGAAATATTAGTTATTAATTATCAAAATATTAACGAAATATAAACTTTAGTAGAGAGATTTAGCCCATGTTTGGGAGATATATTAATCTAAATTTTCATTAAAGTCAAAATTAACAATTAATTAAATAATCACATATTTCATGGATTCCACAATTTTTTAGCTACACATCTCATCTTCTTTTATCAAAATTCACTAAAAAAATCTAATTTTAATCTCCATCAAACAAGGGTTTGTTGTAATGAAAGTACAACTCATAATTTATAAAAAAAAAAAAGTTCATATTTCTTTTAACTACATAACATTAATGATATGCCCCATTTGGTAAACTGTTTATAAATGATTACTTATAAATATTGTTTAAAAATAGCAACTTGTAAACATTTCATTGGTCCATTTTTTGGAAAAATAAAAAATGGTGGATAATAATTTTTGAAAATTGTTTATTTTTTTTAAAAGTTAATTTAATGAGATATTGCATCATTTATGAACAAATTTTACCAAAGAAGTCCAGAATCACCAGATTTTCTTTCGTACATACAGCAGTCAAGTGAAGAAGGGTGTCTACACTGGAGCCAATAGCATTCTATTTCACCGTCTCCGACATTCCATCCAGCCTCTTTCCACACCGCTTTGGCACGTTCAAATCTAAAGAAAATATGGAAATTTGACTCATAAGAGTAGCAGCTAGTGCTTATTTTAACCCCCCGCGACCCTGATGATGGCTTAATGTCATAGAATAACCTCCAGAGAGAGAGAGATTCGAACTCGCTAGTCTCAAAATTCATACTGTTGATTCTCCAAATTCAATAAGAGCTTGTAGCCACTTCGATCTGACCAAGTAGCAGTCCATTCTAATTCTATCAAAGTGCCAAATGAGTTTGTCATCAATGATCAATAGGAAGTAGAGAAGACCTTAGTTTAAGCACATTCCAATTCATATCAATGAGGTCTTTGACTGGATGTAGTGCAACTGGTTTCATCTCTTGTAATAGGCCGAAACCTTGGCGGAATAGGCAACTATGGATCCTAAAATCTCCATTTTCCACGTGCCATCTGGACCCCAGCGCACAATATGCTACGCCTGGCTTAATCTCGGCAACGTCCTTAAGATTTTCTTATTTTTACATTTATATTGCCAAATTTTTTGTAAGTATTTTATCATCAATTCTCTATTAATTTTCACATCTTGTTTATATGGATGATTTTCATCCCAAATGTTTGTTATGAGGATAAAAATACTTATTTATCTCGCTTATTATTTAATATTAATTGAAATAAATAAATAATACAAAAGTTAAACAAAATATTTGCACATTTTCCCAATGCACGTTGACAAAATATTTGAATAAAAATTGTGATTAGAAAAAAATATATGTTAATCAATTGAAGATTATGAATAATGATACGATTAAAAAAGTTGAGGATGTAAGAGCAAGAGTAAGCAAATATTTGACAACTTTTTTGTAATTAAATCGTGGTGTAAATTTTAAAAAGATATTGTATGAATATAACTACCCTTTTAACGGTGGAGTGGATGAAAACTATTCAAAAAGACCAATTCCATCCATCGAGTAAAATTTATGGATGAAAGGCTCGTCGACTCGAGCTTCCCATGGCTCGACTCAAAAAAAGCTCGAGCTGCTCGGCTCGAGGTTCGCTAGTCCCAAGCCGAGGCTCAGCTCAGGCCAAGCCCAAATTTTCGACATTCTTGGGGGTAATTTTATTTTTTTAAAAAAAAAAATGGGAAAAAAAAAAAAAATCATTTAATACTAGTCAGCGGCATTGTAGCCGCGCCAATTTGCAGTTGGGTAGGAAGTGCAGGTATAATATTAAAGATGGACAAGTTCTATGACATGTTAAGTCCAATTTATGGCAATAATTAATATTTCATACTAGCATTTTGTACTTTGGACCACACTAGTTTAAATCTTTTATTCCTGCATTATTTAGGCCATCAATAATTCTTGCTGTAATGTTGTTGCCAGCTACCAGTTAGTATATCATATATACTCATACTATTAATACCCTCGACTGAGTAGACGTGCATTATGTTTAGTACGTTGAATTAAAAATAACTAATCATAAATAATAATAATTATAGAAGATGCATACAATATTGTAGAAATTGACAATTTTTTGTCTAATCTATAAAGTTCAATGTACAAGTCATAGATTTATGTGTGATAAAAATATTCAGAAAGTATTTTAATATGTAAAGTATAATTAAATATATGAAATCCGTAATAGTATCAACTTGAATTATTATAAAGTGGATTGTTGAGCTAAGACAGAGTCGAAAACCAGATAGATTATTGCAAGTTTGTGTAACACCCTTAATTTAAAATGAATTTTAGGTATTTAAAAATATTACCATCAAAATTAATATTTGGAACAACAAAATAATATTATATCAAACAATATTTGGAACAACAAAATAATATTATATCAAACGGACACTTTAATTTTGCTCTTAATTAGGATGACTTTCAAATTGTTTAATAAAATTGTACGAAAACCTACTTGTACAAAGATTTTGACTAATAGGTTGACAAAAGATGAGATGTGACGGAAATGTGAAAGTTGATGTAATTAGTAAAATAATGACATTGTGACACACATTCTATGTGTCAACCTTTAATTTTATGAACCTTCTTGGTACAAGTAGCAGAACTGAAAATTGTATAATTAGGTGTTGGACTATAAAATTCTTAATTATCTTACTTTAGAATAGATATATTTGAAATAGAAGATACTTTTAACTTTATTTCGATAATATTTAGTTTAGCTAGCTCTGAATGATATAATAATATAGGACAATAATACATAATGTTTACTAAATATGCAGAGTGGGAGACATTTTAGAATTAATGCTATAGCCTATAAATTATAATAAACCATTTTCAAAAGTTAAATTCTTTCATTAAATCAGTTAACAACATTTTTCTGGTTTCGTTGGTCATAAATCCACAAACTCACGATCAAGTACTACTTAGTGCACAACTGTCTTGTCATCTAAGTGTTGACACCAACATTCAGCATATACATTGTTGACCTACAATACAAATATACGAGCAATAATGCTCATCAAGTAAAAAATTGTGTGAACATGCACGTATAGAATTGTATAGAATTAAAAAAAAAAAATAAGTAACAATTTTTGTGAACATGTACGTATAGAATAACCTAATGGACTTGTAACAACAATTATTAATTGAGCGTTAATTCGGAATGAAATATAACTTTCTTGCAAACTAGAAACAACTAAAAACTAAAGATGCAATATCATGTAAGGATCTAAAAATAGTAAAACCAGGTAACATTCTCAAATACAACCTTTACCACTCAAGGAGGTAAAGCTTTCATGGCCATCACAATCTTGATCTTACTTTTCTTTAAAAAAAAATTGTGCTTTTGGTCTTCTAAATAGTAATTAAAAACGAAAAATGGCACTTTGAATACAAGGTTGACTGGAAATACAACATATTGTGTTGTGGTCACATCATGCTATTTTAAAATGTTCCAGTATCAAGTGGAGATTGATGAGATTTTTAGATATTTATACGATTATATATTCTTTGTATCGACGTGTACATGAATAAACACATTTCATTTAAAATTATATTAGTATGTTTTGTATAAGGTGAACTTAATAGTATAAATTCGATATATTAAAACGAAAAGAAAAGAAATTAAAATATTGTTCATCAAGTTTATATATAAAAAAACATGCTGTAAATTTCTACAAAACTGAGATTTTAAAGTGTCCCAACCAAGAGTATTTTAGTGGGTGCTTTTGTGCAACTACACATTGTGCACTAACTAAAGATTAGAGAGATCTCAATCTACATTAACTACAGGATCAGAAGGTTGGAGATAATCTGGTTTCTTTGTCTCCATATATCAAGACATCTCATTTACCCTAAAGAAATATCAAATTTCTTAAGATTTGCAATCTGCTAATTTATAAGTGTATGATCGATCCCTCAAATATAGCCATACACGTGGCATGATATTTCAAATTGGATCCCTTATTCCAATATCTATGCTAAGATGGATGAGCAAGAGATACTAAAATAACTTTTGGGACTTGCTAATTAGTCCTGGAGATTAAAATCTGATTTTTAGCGAATTTAGATAAAAATTGATTATATGTGTGATTAAAAAGTCATGAGATTTATGAAATATGTAATTATAATTAATTATTGACTTTGTCCTTTAAAAAAAATAATAATAATCAACGAAACATTGACACGTCATTATTAACAATATTTATAAAGATTCTTTTATAAACAATTTCCCAAACATTGGCTAAAAAGTAAAAACTACATCTGCATGAAACGTCGACGTTAAGAGTTAAAGAAAGCCAGGTAACAAGATGTGACCTAATAGAAGTTTGAAAAGGAGTCAACATCCACAGTTACTCATACCCATTATTAAAAAGCTGCAGCAACCAAATTTAATTCAAAAGCATAAAAACCCTAAAGCCCATAACTGATATCTTTAAGACAATTTTATGGAGAAAGCTTCAGTCTCAGACTGCATTAATGGCTTGCCACTCTTCCCACAAACTTAGTTTTCATACTGCATATTCCTCAGATCTCAGAATTAATTCTCGGTGTGAAGAAAAAAGTGAAAATTAAATGAAATTGCAGTACTGAGTTTGAAAATATGAACCACAATTGTTGGAAAAATATACCGGCTAGAGAAGTACAAGAAGAAGAAGAAGAAGAAGAAGAAGAAGAAGAAGAAGAAGAAGAAGAAGAAGAAGAAGAAGAAGAAGAAGAAGAAGAAGAATTTCTCTGGTTTATAAGATTAACCTTATATAAAAAGTTCATCGTTTATTAAATTCTTAAGTTTCATACAAAATTGAGAATTAATCTAGTACAAAAAGGGTTATATGATTTCAGCTTTAGAATAAATTTCTTCATGCTCTTTATAAACATCAGCAGTAGAAAATTTCTGTGTGTGTGTGTGCGCACACGCATATATAGTACTGATACCATGGTTATATATAGATCATAGATCAGTAGCCAGTATAGGTTGACATACAAAACCCTTATTAATATTTTTCCCTAGAATTCTGTGAGCCTAAAAGAAATTAAGATAAAACGTGAAGAGGGTCTTAATTTGTGTATGGTCAGGATATTCTTAATTATGTAACTTGTTCTTGTTTCATTCATAATTTTGTCTGAATACAGAAACCAACAAGGCTATTAATTTAGCTATAATTATTACAAAACATGCCAAAAGTGTAACTGAAGAAGCCCCTCGATCTTTCTATAAAGAAAGGAAAAAGATTATTTATTTGATGAAAAAGTAATTGAACATACCCAACTTGTAAAGAACATTCCTCCTCATTCTTTATCCGCAGTAACACCAGAAGATAAGCAAGAACAACCCATGAAACTCAGGATAGATAGCGCCACTAATGATGTAAAACTCAATCCTCGAGGCGCTATCCCTCCTGAGCTTTACGGATTCTTCTGTGCTACGGAATCGAGTTTCTCTCGTTTTTTCAAACCCTCTTTAGGGGAGTTTCTTCAGAATGATTGTCTAAGAGATGATGGGAGAAGAAATGAGAAGTAGAAGTGTATTTATAGGAGAAATGGGTCGAGAGAGACCATATGAATCATTTCTACTGGGCGACCGTAATAGACATAAAATGGCATGGGATTTGGTTCATACTAGCCACTATGACGAATATTTTACTTGTATGATGTTTTTCTAATGAGAAGAAGACACTTGTTGGAACAAAAAGTATGTTCTACTTTTTCAATTTTGGCTTTCTTTTCTTCTGTATTTAATTTCCTTCTTTATACTTGTGCCGACTACGATACTGATCAGTTCCCATGGAATACTGGAACATTCAATGGACTTAGCTAATTCAACTTTTCATCTCATTATGATAAGACTAATTATATTCACACAATAATTTTATTTCTTGCACTATATTTTAATTAAATTTAAGAATCCAATCTTTACTCAATGTAACACTTATGTCCCTAAAGATTTTTCATGCCATTCAATTCTTATCCTCAAATTTCTCATTAGTTAACATATTTTGTATTTGATAACAATTTATGTTCAAAAACTTAATTTGTTGAAATGGCATAAAATAACTTATTTTCCAATCATATTTTTTAAAAATAAGAAAGAATTTTTTCATCGTTTCAAAACATGGAAGCGGAATATTTTGATATAAATCATCATCAGAGGCGAGATATACTAATTAAATAGGAATTTAAAGATAAGAATTCGACGGAAAAAGTTAGAAAAGTAATTGCTACAATGAACATTATGGAGTTTAGTAGCAATTAAAATGTGGTATAACAAATAAAAAAATGTTGTAGCAATATATCACCCTTTTAATAGTTAGACAAGTGACAAAATTTGACTAATGTCGATGAGATATGTAAAGACAGTAGTATCATTCAACATGGTTAATACATGTGTTTGGAAAAAATATGTTGAACTCGTTTTGTGTATGGGTGACGTGGCCAAATGATCAAGTTTCGTCTCACATCCACGTAGCCTTGACCTTAACTAATCATTAGAGCACATGGCCTAATCCGATGGGGTGGAGGAGGCCGACGAGCACTCCGTCAACGGTCAATTTAATTAGTCTTTTTTGAGTATTATAAGTGGGTGTGAAATGTGTAAAGACTTGAGCCACTTCGGTTAAAAAAAAGGGGGGGAGTTGGATACGGGAATGTATGAGAACAAATTGAGAGAGCGAGATTATTTTGAGGATGTAAAGTCACATTTTCTTTAAATGATACAAAGGGTGGGCTTTTATATTAGTAGAGGTAGAGTGGTGATCGTTAGATGAAGATGCACGTGGCCTCATCTTGGAGGTTGAGGTCTTCTCCTATGTGTCACTCCATCAATCCTGGGTTGACGGGCAATAAATGCTTATGAAAAGTAGCAACCCTATAGCCTAGTCTGGACTCTAAAATATGCCTTGATAATTTGATCTTTTAGGCATTTGTTCCAGAAATGTCGAACAATTAATCGTAAGAAGATCTTGTACAAAAGATATCTTGGAAGCAGAGTGGTGAAGTATGAAGATGTCTTTAGTTGCATAGCTAGTTCCATTACTTCGCAGCAGGGAGTGGTGTCTCACTTCGGCCATGAGGGTTGTGTCTCGCTCACGGAGCTTCATCACTTCATTCGCTATAGTTGCTTCGGTTTGGCCAAGTTTGGTGATGCATTCCAATGTGGACCTTTTCGTTGTGCCTCACTTCGATCATGAGGGGTATGTCGCGCTCATGACACTTCAAATGAGATGGTTCATCAGTTTATCAACTTTTTAGGCTTTGATTTAGCCAAGTATGGTGATGAATTGGAGTATGAATTTTTGTGTTGTGCCTGGTTTTTACACGGGAGTCTGCCTTGCTCATGACGCTTCGATCAAGGCGGTTCATCATGTCATCTACTATATTGGCTTCAATTTGGTCAAGTATGATGATAAATTGAAGTGTGAGCCTTTATGAAACTTGCTAGTTGGTTGTCACGTGGTCCTTTCCTAGAGCCTCATTGGATGAGGCGTAACAATGGCCCCCAAGTCCATGTATGTATATTTATATAATACATGGACTTAAAAGTATGTTAGTTATGATTGGAGAAGTGATACTTCAGCATATAGTACTTTACCTAGTTGAAGTGTTGATAAGGCCTCTACAAGTGGAGGTGTAGAAGCCAGTGGCAGACCCAATGTTAGACAAGTGCACGCATCTGCCTGCACTGGACTTTGGGACCAATCCATTTTTTTTTTTTTTTTTTTTGTTGAAATGGTGCAATTCTGTTTGAATTTTTTTTCCTATCAGCCATTTAAGCTTTAAAGTTCATTTAAACTATGTTTGATTAATTTATGTTTTCCAAGAAAATGTCACTTCAAGAAAAATCATTTCCAACTTTTGTATTATTAATAAATTTTGGCTTAAAAAATAATTTCTTGGTAAAACCACTTAAAGCACAAGTTAAGTCATTTACTTGGAAGAAAATTTCTCACCATTTTGCTAAGAAAACATTTTCTCATTTGCATGAAAAATATTATTTTTCCACTTTTTGAATCAAATATATCCTTAATCTAAAAGAACAATTGAAATGAACCAAATAATTGGCTCAATTTTAATTTATCTAAATTTGTAATTTACACCCAATTTTCACTCAAAGTTTCAAACGTGAAATGTGATATTCAAAACCGTGATTACACCGCCCTTGTTGCCCCACGCCTGAGGCTTTGGCCCTATTCGTTAAAAAAAAAAATCGAGGGCTCCGTCCCGAACCCCTAGAAGATCCACATCCGCCTACACTGAACAAAAATCTTGGGTCCGCCTCTGGTAGAAGCCTAGACGTACAATGATGAAGTATTGCTTGATAGAAGCGCTGATGAAGCCTCTACAAGTGGAGGTGATGAAGCTTTACATGGTAAAAGTGCTAATGATTATGAATTCTGGGCAATCATGAAGCCTTTCTCTCATGGTAAAAGTGTTGAATGAAGCGATGTTGAGGTCTCTACACATGGAGGGTCTTAGTGGAACATGTACATGTAGCATCTTCTTTAAAGGTCTCTTCTTTTTTGGGGGCTTCAATCATTGCCTCCTCCTTAGAGACTTCCCCTTCCTTTTAGGGTCATATTATTATGGCATCTTCTTTAGAGGCTTCATCCATAAGACACATAATTTCTTTAGGGTCGATTTTCCTAGCATTCCATGATGGACGAATGCCTCTTTTATTCAAAGAGTGTCTTTTTTAACTGACTATCTCTTTAAACCTTCCTTTTACAAGGAGAGTTTACACCACATAACTTCATACATAATGAAGGATCGATGGAGGTGACGACCCATAATTTTTTTAGGCTCGATTTTCCTAGCATTCCATGATGGACGAATGCCTCTTTTATTCAAAGAGTGTCTTTTTTAGCTGACTACCTCTTTAAACCTTCCTTTTACAAGGAGAGTTTACACCACAAAACTTAGGAGCACTTAAAATCTTCTTTTATTTGAAACTCTCACTTGTTCTTAACATGTAGTACTTTGCGTGGTCCTTGGATGAAGTTTCATTGGATGAGGTGTAACAAAATCTATCGGTAATATATACATTTTTAGGCTGGAGTGTTTTTCTTTTGACAAAGTCGGGAGGGAGTTTCTTTAATATTATTGCAAGCTTCCTATATAATTCAAAATGTCACATTCGACATGTTTGTGATATTAAGTATCTATTTGGCGTAGGAGAAATTGGAAAAAAAAATTTGAATATATGATTGAAAAGTTGTTGAAAAGTGATGAGTCCCATAAAAATGTGTTGTTAAATATGAATTTGAGGAAAAATTCTCAATCTATATTCAATAAAAATAATTTCAGATTATTGATATGGTGAATGGACAAATTGCAAAGGCCTTAATAACTCTTAGGGATAATGTCATATTTATTATGAGATTTGTTATATTTTATATGTCTCTCATATCTGATTTTACCATAATTTTTGTCAGGGATGGATTCAGCCGGAGGCGAGCTCTAGCGGCCGCACTAGCTGGATCCCCAAAATCTGGTTTTTGATTTTTTTTTTTTTTTAATTGAAATTTTGGCCATTTGATTTTGGATCCAAACTTCTATTCTCGAATATTTTTTTGCGGTGGGGAGTCTTCAAGAGTTCAGGATCCACTTCAGTTCTGCCTATTCACATCGGCGGCAACACAACAGGTCACAGGTTGAGACTTTAACGGGTGAAGAAGATGGTCGTATCTTTCTTATTATTTTTTTTCAATTAGTAAACAAAGTCGAAATGCCAATAACTAAAGCTCAAATAAAGCCCACGTGTTTAGTAATTAGTATTGCATTTTTATTTTTATTTTTATTTTTGATCGTTTTAGTATTGCTATGACATAATTTTCCTTTTGTTGGAATGTTATTTTTGTTAGATTCAATTTGCTAGGTTAAAAAATGTAGCATATCTGGAGAAATTAAAATTAAATATTTCAAGTAATAATATGATTAATCAAAGAAAAATGATGAAAAGTGATTGTAGTAATTTATTTCACTTATCTTACTTGTCTATAGTAATAAGTCACTTGACTAATTGCTTATGGGATCGTATAGTTGGATTGTGATTATTATGATTTGGTAAATATTAGATTTGTGAATTGTGATTATTGAAATTAGGTGAATATTGGATTTGTTAATCGTGATTTTTTGAATATTCAAAATTTTAATATTATTTAATTAAATAATAATAAATAATCTCGTTGTTACGATCTTTGACGGTCGTCCGTCAACGATCAACAATTCATAGTCAACGGCCGGCCGCTCTAGCTGGACTTTGATCATGTCTCCATCCTTGATTTTTGTGCGCTCTTTGTAATGGTTTTTTTTTTTTTTTTTTTTTTTTGCTTATATTGAGAGTTGTTTTTGTAAATTAGAGGATCTCATTTATTTTCTCCCCATTGAAGTAGACAATATAATAGGGAATATTCAAAATTTTCTTTTCTTAATCATGTCTAATTAATCTATCATACCAAACATGACATTAGGATAAGGAAATGCATCTTTTTCCATTGGGTCCTTTGAAATAGAATATTAATTATTTCTCTTTTAACTTACTTTTCGACTTTAGATTGTCATTTGTTAAGCCAGAGGCAAACGACGCTACTCTTTCCTTACCTCTAATGCCCTGCTTTCTTTTCAAGATAAGACTTCGGTGGGAGAAATACCATTCTTCATTGTTGCTTTTGTATCTGATGAAGTTTCTGAATACAATATGTCCTTGTTTGATAGAGATTTAAAAAATAAAAATAAAAAGTGTATATAGATTTAGTTGGGAGAGTTCATGGTAAACCCTCCATCTTTGCAAAGATAGTTCTAGTAGGATAAGGAAAAAAAATATCTATCTATGTCATTTCATGAATGTTCACGAAACACTTATTAAATAGTATGTTCATAAATTGTAATAAATAAGATAAGGCACACCTAAAATATAAGGAGAGTCATAAGATGTTTGGTGATTGTCATGTCCAATTACCTCGATCGATTCTGTAACATTGAACCTGCCATTTGTGTTCAATTCTAAAAACCTAAATGTATATTCTAGAAACTAAAAACTAGACAAGCCAACAATTGCAAATGGATAAATTTGCACAAAAAAAAAAAAAAAAATTAAACTTAGAAAGTGTCATCATCTCATGGCTGAATTGAAAAAGATGGTAAAAGAAACCTTTTTTCAGTTTGTAATTAATTCCAATTCTTGCTAATTAATGTGAAAACTGATTACTTTTCTCTTATAATTATAAAAATCTCAGAGTCAAAGATCACTAAAATCATACTCCATTTATTGTCCTTCACCACCCCAACATCACTTTGTAGGTCATACTTGGAACCCCCGTATTCTTCTAAGTAATCATATTAATTTATTTTAGTTTAATTAATTATTTCTATAGAGTCGGCAATAGGCATCTCTTCCTTTTTCTTCTTCCCAAATCTTGTCCCGTCTCATTTTAAAGTTTAAATTATTAACGAATATATAAATACAATATTTTAACAATCATCTTCTATTTGTTCTTAATTAATATATTTTTCTTTAAAATTTGACACGTTAAGCCTAAATTCGAGATCTTTGTCTATTCTAATATAGTGTGAAATCACTTTATCTGTTCAACACCTAATATATGATTTGATATTTCAACCGTCCGCTAATTAATTACCTTTCTCCTATAATCCTATTTGTTATGTATTTAACGCATTTTTAATTGGAAGGGACTGTTAGTGGCATGATTCAAAAAATCAATTAATATTATTTTTTCTATAAAAAATATTATTTGTCAATACGAATACGATGTAGTAACAAACAATACTCAGAATGAATCATTGTGTATATGTCAAATTCATAGTTGTGTCTCTGTCAATTAAAAAGTAAAAATAATTGTGTTTAGTTTTCAATGCTTCAGATGAGTACTTTGCAACTACCTGCAGTAAATGTAATTATTTTAATGATAATTTAAGATTCTAATTATGTTCTATGTTTCCGCAACCATTTAAGGTAATTTTCTCAGCATGCATTTTTTTTCCCTTCCTTTTTTTTTTTTTTCAATCAAGACTTTAATTTCTATGGAAATTATCTTGTGCTATAAATTGTTGGGTGATTTTGTGTATAGTAACATTAAGGAATAGAATATATAAATGAAAATCCGTGTCGACAAATGAAAAGAATAACGGAAAACAAACAAGGAAAAGAAAAAAGATGTAAAATCGAGGCAAGTGTAGAACACTTTGTTCTTAAGTTGAATTTGTCTCACAACGGTGCCTACGGTTTATGGCAATCAACTTTCAAGATACAACGACTATCACTTGTTTTTGTAATACTTCAAATCATAAGCACAATGAATCAGAATAATGACTTTGTACTCCAAAATGAATATGAAAATAAAAACCAAACTTTATGCAACAAGAATTTGGTTGAAGAGAAGAAGAGATAATGATATTTATGTTTGCATATCATTGGTGTAAAGGATAGAATACCCCTAGGGTCCGATGAAGAGTTGGGGACGAAGTGGTGTGAAGCCAAATCATGTAATTAATACTTCGAAAGGACGGGTTTGTTTGCTCTACCATGCGATCACATTGTTAAAAGTCATGCGATCGCATAGCTTTTAGTGAAATCGAATAATGTCAAAAAAAGTTTCACGTGTAATCGCATGAATTTTCGACCATGCGATCGTTGGTCGATCCCTAACGTGGCACAACATAATTGTTGCTCATGACTTTTAGTGAAATCGAATAATGTCAAAAAAAAGTTTCACGTATGATCGCATGAATTTTAAATCATGCGATCGCTGGCCGATCCCCTAACGTGGCACAACATAATTGTTGCTCCACGTGTGCAACAGAGCAATCCTGTGTGGATGATAGATCTCACATTAGTTGGCTAAGCATGAATAATTTCAATTGTATCCAAATCCCCTCACCATCTTTCTTGCAATTATTTTTCTCCTTTCGACAGTTGGATTGATAGAGTACAAATAGTCAACGGATTTTTTCTGGGACAGTGACCTTTACACACCAGTGTGCGATTGATGTCTAAGTGGACGGAGAGGTGGCTCGATTCTGTAGACCACTTTATCGGACAAATTTTGAAGTCGACAATATACATTTGAACTCTAATCAAATCTAACATACCATTAATGTAGATGAAAGTTAATGTTAAAATCTAAACAAATTCAATGGTCAAACATGAAATTGACAAAAAAATTCAACATGCATATTATTAGAAAGGGAATCAGTCCACACAACAGCATATTTTGAATAAAAGTGAAACTGAAATGAATTTGATATTTCAAACAATTCATCAAAGAGTAAATGGGCATCAAATCACTCATTCTACTCTCATTTGCAGTAGAAGCTATAGAAGTACCAGTAGATAGTGGTGGTCTCTCTTTTCTCTCTCCTTTTTTTGAGGTTTGAACCTTAACTCTCATTTTTTCAATTTTCTTTGTCTCTCATTTTTTCGAGATCGTGACATCAACTCTCTTATCTTCCCTCTCAAACTCACTCTTTAACCTTAGTTGATCCTCATGGACTTGTTTAGGTGACAAAAGAACAAACAAGAGTATAGTTTTTCTTACCCTCACCCTCACGAGGATGTATTGATTAGTAAATTCATCATGCATCACTGTCCTGTTATGTTGTCATGATCTCCCCAACAAGATATGTCCGACGTGCATATGTACCAAAACACAAATTATTTCATCTCTATACCCCCCCCCCCCCCAATGATACATTTTACCTTAACCTGCTTGTTCACCTTAATTTCTTCATATTTATTCAACCACCGAAATTTGTAATGTTTAGGATGCTTAAACATAGGTAACCCCAACTTCTTAACCAAGATAGTACTGACAACATTAGTGTAACTTCCCCAATCAATCACCATACTACACACCTTATTGTTTACAAGGCATCTAGTATTATAATAGTGTCTCTTTGCTCATTCACCTTAATTCCTACACTAAGAGCTCGCCTATTAACAATAGCTTCACATATTGCAGCATATGTTAATTCATCACTATCACTAGCATCATCTAATTTAGGCATTCTTTTATATTCATCCTCATACACAATCTCCCCCTGATGCATAACTATCACTTGTTTATTTGGACATTATGAAGTAATGTGCCCTAAACCCGAGCACAGATTTAGATAAACATCGTTGTTTCTAAACTAAAACACCTACTTGCTTAACAGTTTAAGGAATGTACTTTCTCAATTGAAAACTTCAGAGGTTGTTGGAGGTTGAGGAAGTTTGGACTACAAAAAAGGAATGGTAACTAGATTTGGAGGTTCTTGGGATATCCACTTAGAAGAGATAACGGTAAAGGATCGGGAAGCTGGAAGAGTGAACAATAATATATTGAAGTTTGCGGGAGTAGATTGGAAGGTCTAACGTAGTTCCCTATACATATCTAACTGTAAACATATATTGTCTATAGTAGAGGTAACTGGTTTGGTCTCGAAATTTTTTCCACGTTGGGTATCTCCGTCATCATATCAGTGGATTACTTAATGCTTTTATATTGCAAATTGTGGTAATTCAATTTAGAATAATTGGACTTGTTTCCTTAACCATCAAGAAACAATTAAAATGTGACTCGTTCATTTTAATTGTGTTAATTCCGCAATAAAGTTGAACTATTTGGGGGTAACCCAGATCTATTAATGTGGACCCCAAATATCACAATGTAACAATTCAAAAATTGATTTAGTTGTTATTGAACTTGAAGGAAAGGGCAAACGAGTTTTCTTAGTTATAGGACAAACTATACAATTGTTTTTCTAATGAAACAAAATTGAAAGGAATTTAATGAGATATTAATTTAAGTCGATGTGCAGAAGGATGTCCAAGCCGCATATGTCATAGGACTGGAGTATGAGACTGCACTACCATTTTTCGTTTGATGTGTATTCTTTAGTTTCATGTAAATTTTTATGTTGATGTATTATAAATTATTTAATTATAATTATAATTATAATTATTATTGTCAATTATTTGAATTATTTTTGCAGTTGAAGGACTTTGAAGTTATTTCTATCAACTAGTATTTACCCCGTGCGTAACTATTTTGATAAGTATTCGCAAAATTTTAATACTTTTAATCAGCACAAATATGAAATGCATAAAAATAATAATATTCTATTACAAGAATTATTAAAATTTAAAAAACAATATAATTAATCCAAATTATTAAAAACTTATTTGGATAATAAATGTCAATTTATATATCTTATTTAAATAATAAATGATCGTGTTTTTCAATCATTTTTATGCGTTATTGTTAACTTAATTGAAAATGCAAATTTACATAATTTCTGCATTTGATTCTTGTATTTAACATTATTTTTTCAATTTTCATTCAAAAAATCTATCACAATAGTTATAAATGTGCGTTTGATCTTGACCCAACAAATATTTATATTTAACCAATAAGATTATACTTTTATTTGATCGACAATATTCTATTAATCAACAAGAATTTAAATATGAGTTTAATCTACACAGATTTTTTTTTTATTCTATTGTTTTAGTTTTTTCCTCAAAAATTGTAAGTGCATTTTGGAGGAGAAATAACATTTAATGCTTCTCTCTCCTCACTTCTACTTAAATAGATGTGTGTTTAATCTCGACTCAACAAATATTTATATTTAACCAATAAGATTATACTTTTATTTGATCGACAATTGCATTAATCAACATGACTTTAAATACGACATTAATCTACACAAATTTTTATTTTATTTTATTTGTATTTTAGTTTTTTCTTAAAAAATTGTAAGTGCATTTTGGAGGAAAAATAGCATTTAATGTTTCACTATCCTCACTTTTACTTGTATATATGTACTAGTATCACACTCGTGCGTTGCATGGAAGAACAATATGAAATGATTTTACTGTAAATATCATTACAAAATAGGGGGAAAAATTGAACACATAATTTGCTTTGATTAATGATACAAACTGTCAACGAATGCTCAAAATATAAATATATTATAATTCTCATCAATTTTGAAAAACCTCTCTAAATAATACATTGTTTGTACAATTTGTAGTTTCTCACACTCGTACGATACATGAAAGTTGCTATAGACAAAACATATTTAAACAATTGCTCAAATTTAAAATAAATAATGCAATTTTTCAAATATATGTTGTATAGAATAAATAAAAAGTTTTGTCCAAATATTTTTGACTAACGTGAATAGAAATAATAACTCTCAAAATATTATAATTTACATAAAATAAAGTAATTGTAACAAATTAAATATATGCGGTCTTATATATAAATAAATGTAACAAATTAAACAATATTGACGATACATGAAAGTGGAAATCAATCTCAAGATTTTTGGTGCAGGAACGTGGAATTCAACTTAAGAGATCCTTCGCATGATTAATAATTTTAATTTTTTAAATACGATACATTTAATTGAATATAATACATTTAATTGAATATAATTAAATGCATATCTAATTATATGTCAATAAAAAGATTATTAATGAAAATATAAATAAAATATATTAGTGAGTCTTTTTGTCTATACGATAATAAAATTAAGAAATAAAGTTTCACCCTTTTTCACGGCATATAATTATTTTTTTAATATTTTAATAAAATTGTAAACCGTTGAACTGTTTTATCATCTTTACGGGAAAATATGTCATGAATTAAGTGTTTTAGGGATTGTACCGTAAACATATCAATTCAATTTCTGGAATTAACGTTCAATAAATGAAATTTTCTTCTTTAAAAAAAAAATTGAACTACGAAATTAGGCACATACAATACATGTGCAAAACTCAACTTACATATTCTCCTTAAGATCGATTTTTTTTCTTTTCATATATTGTTCTTCATCATATTCTTCCCAAAAATAGGTGTAGGACAGACTTTTTTGGTATAATTTGATTTTTTAAGCATTAAATTTTAATTTCAAGTGCTTTTCTAAAAAAATAATCATTAATTTTAATAAATATTGTTACATTAATAGCATAGCACGGATGTCAATGCAATTAATGATACATGTAAAATAATAATTGCTAAAATATTTAATATTCTATTTTTTAGTAAAAAAAAAATTCCAAATTTAGAAAGAAAAAAAAATTTGCAGGAAACTATGTGTGTATTTTTGTGACGGTTATTCTACTTTTATATATACTAATGTTACACCAGTACGATGCACGACCATTTGTTACTTACATATATCAAATTTATATTTTAACATATGAAATTAATACTTAATTAAAAATGAGAAATGAATGAAGATAATTAATTACAAATGTACATTACACATAGCTTAATATTTTTTCAATTTTTTTACGGTTCGTATGTTTATCGTTTCAGAAATTTCTTTAAATATTGTAATTTGAATTGATTTAAAACTTAAAATGGAAAATAAAAATTACATTTAAATAAAATTTATAATAAGTAGAAAAAATATATTATCTGTGATATATGCTCAGAATTTTATTAAAACGAAAAGGTAAAGAAAAAGAAACATAGATTGATGAACGTTCTTATTTTATCCTATTTCATTTTCTATTTTTAAATAAAAATATTTATACGATATTGACAAAGTTTTTTTTTCCCTTATCTTTACGAATTTAAAAAAAAAAAAAAAAAAAAAAAAAAATCATTGATTTTCAAGAGGGGGACATGGACCAAGAAATTTCGGGACCTGAAAAATGCAATTATTTAAATATAGTATGATTAATACTAACTATTTTATTACAATATCTGGTATTTAAATTTATTAAACAAATATTTTATTTCATATTTACTTTAACATTACAAATTAAATACAATATATTTAAATGCATGTAGCAAATTAAACAACATGAAATGTTAGTTTCGATTAAATTTTAATGAATATATATCACAAATACATTTAATTTTATATATTAAGAAATCATCTATGCATTTCGATTTTTAAAAGCGGCACGATTGTTTAACCCACAAAACATAGTACTTTATCACTTACCCATATGGAATTGATTTTTCAAGAATCAATTTTTCTGAATATTTATTCTCAATCACACATTCTTTAAAAAACTATTTTTTACAATTTTTCATACTACTTTTTAACTATACATTCTAAAAAATCATTTTTTCACAAAAACAATTCTCAAGAAATCAAAGTCAAATAGTCAACAACTGAGTAAAGTTGGAGATCAAGAAATTAAATATACCCTATAATCTTTAAAAATTTATTGAAATTAAGAATGATTAAAAAAAATATTAATAATTCTATTGATATTATTAACTAAAAAGAAATCAAATCATTAATTATTCAATATTAGTCTTTATTCAATAACGTTTTTCATAAATTATTTATAAGCAGCGCATTTTTTGACCACGTACATATTTTAGAAAATATGATTTTTAATATTAAAAATAACAAATGATTGGACCATTAATAATTAAAACACAATTTTTATATTGATGGCTACACGTAGAATTTATAATATTAATAAGAACAACAAATAAATAAAAATAATAATAATTAAATGATAACTTTAATACTGATAATTAAAAATATTGATTAAACTCATTCAGCATTAGTTTTAATCTCGCTCAGAATGCAAAAAAAGGGCATCAAATACATTTAACCAAGACCATGATATGAAACCCTACCAAACACCACACAAAAAACTAGCAAAATCTCACACAAAATGCTAATATACCGACCCAAATTATTTAAACCCAACCAGTTTTATGAAACCCTAGAAAGAACATTCTAGACATGAGTATAAAAGAGTGTGCTTCTTTACATACTACCATATTCGCCCCCACGATAATTTCCGCTTCTCCGTCTGGAAACCCTCAACTCCTTCACTAAAAATCACTATTATTATATATAATTAGCTCCTTATTCCAAAACATACCTACCATAAAAGGAATTAAAGAATTAAATCGATTATACGGTTCACCTAGATGGTCTACAATAATTAGTATATTATGTCTTTATTGTAAAATACTGATTATAATTGTCAAACAAAAAAATATCAAAATTAATAAATAGAAAAGGAATTAATGTAACAATACATCACCAGATCTCTTTTTTACAATACATCACCAGCTCAATCTCACTCAGAATGCAAAAAAAAAAGGGCATCAAATACATTTAACCAAGGCCATGATATGAAACCCTACCAAATACAACACAAAAAACTGGCCAAATCTCACACGAAATGCAAATATACCGGCCCAAATTATTTAAACCCAACCACTTTTATGAAACCCTAGAAAGAACATTCTAGACATGAATATAAAAGAGCGTGTTTCTTTACATACTACCATATTCGCCCCCACGATAATTTCCGCTTATCCATCTGGAAACCCTCAACTCCTTCACTAAAAATCACTAATATTATATATAATTAGCTCCTTATTCCAAAACATACCTATCATAAAAAGAATTAAAGAATTAAATCGATTATACGGTTCACCTAGATGGTGTACAATAATTAGTATATTAGGTCTTTATTGTAAAATACTGATTATAATTGTCAAACAGAAAAATATCAAAATTAATAAGTAGAAAAGGAATTAATGTAACAATACATTACCAGATCTCTTATTTATTTATTTTTTATTTTTAAAAGGCATCTAAAAAGTTAAAATTTTAAAACACATAAGAAATAATTATTACATCACGTATTTGATGAAATTAATATTTTAGATTTCTTAGGTGTAGTATATTAAGAGAGAAATAAGACATGATCAGACATCTTTAAAAAAAAAACGCTATATAAGAGATCTTGGAGCTGTAATTAAATAATTACCTTAATAATCGAAATATTTTTAAAAAAAATTACTTTGTGTAGCCTCTATAAGGTTATGTTTAATTTGATGCTGCAAATCAAATGTAGCTAGTTTGGATAAATATGAAAAAAGTTAAAAATTTTAAATTTCTTCAAAAATGAAAATCTTAAAACAGCATGACCAGAATATATAAAAAATATTAAAGGTTATGTCATATAATTATATAGATTTTACACTATTAAAATAAATACATCAAAAAATAAAATCGGTTCAATCTCACTCATAATGAAGAGAGAGAGAGAGAGAGAGAGAGAGAGAGAGAGAGAGAGAGGCATCAAATACATTTAAGCAAGCTCATGATATGAACCTACCAAATACAACAGAAAAAAATGACCAAATCTCACACAAAATGCAAATATACCAGCCCAAAGAATAAGAAATTTAATATATGTTTGGCAAACATGTTTTTTACAACATAATTTCTTAAATTACTTTTTATAAATGCACATAATTTCTCTCTCTACTTTTCAACCACACATTTTACCTAAAAAATATAAACAAAGATGTTTTTAAATATAAATATTTAACAAATCAAAAACGAAAATCTTTAAATGGTATAAGAAATGCAAAGGGTCGACTCTGGATGTGCACTGAAAATCCTATAGAAATACAGAATTATAAATCTGTCGTTAAATTATCCAAAATGCATCAAATATCTTCAACTTTTCTATACAAATTTCCAAGTATTCCCCAAATAAATGTCTCAAAACCTTAAATCCAACTCTAGATGATTACCCACCTTATCAATGGTCATTGCAATAATTAACTGGAAATTGCATATCCAAACCATAAATTAATGCCTTGGATGTACCATATGTCATACATTTCAGTTTAGTTGGAGATTGCAAATCCAAAGCATTCATTAATGCAGACGACTGACTTTGGACGTTTATGAAGCTACACGGATGGATAAATGCGATGCATCATCTATGTAAGATTAAAACTTTTGAAGAAAAAAAATAAAGAGTATCATTTAGGCGGGAAAGTGGTAATGGGATCCGCAAGAACTCAGCTACTTTTATATATTATATGATGATGATGATGATGATGATGGATATAGATAGATGTGTCAATTAGAACGTTTATAACGTGTTTACGTGCGATTTTATCTATAATTATTAATTTTTATTTGCTAAACTTGATAATTTCTATTTATCTAAGTTGTAAGTGGCCTAAATTGTATTAAATTAAATTTGAAAAAAAGTTTGGTAGCATTCAAAATTTAGTGGACATTTTGAGGCTAAATCTCACATTTACCTAAAGTTGCAATTTTCAAAAATCAAAATTTGGTGAATGGGTTCTATTTATGTATTGATCATGTGTATTTTTATTTTATTTTTTGCTTTGTTATAGAATTAAATGTAGTAAAATTCCCAGTACATACGAGGATATATCAAATATTTCATTTGGAGAAGGTGTTGTTTTTCACCCATAGTTTACTCATGATAATTGACTTGCTTTGCTAGATAAAGGCGGTAGATTTATGTTTCAACCGTGCTCTTACCAAGTAGCCTATTCGTTTTCTTTTTGATGATGTAGATAGTTTCAAGAATAGTCTTGTGATCTTACAAAATTCTAAGATGGTTTTTGGATATGAATAAAATGGTAGTTTCTTTATGTGGCCCGGGTTCAAAAGATTAATAAGAGGTGTTATGGACGACAAGGCTACATTCAAAAGAATGTTAATTGCATCACCTTTCTTAAGTTTACTGGAAGACATAATTTGGAGTGAGGAGGTAGGTTTAGGCAGGAGGTTGTTATTATTTGTGTATGAATTAATTTAGGCGGTTATAATATTCCAAAAAATTTTCTAGCGTAATTTCTCTCTTTTGGTAGTCTGTAATCTTCAACCTCTCCGATCGCCATTTTTCCGACGATCATTACAAGTAAAATAGCACAAGATTTTCCGGCAATACAATATGTAATGTCATGTAATTTTACAGTCCGATAATGTTATGTAATATTACATATTACAGTCATTAATTAATAGTTATCGTTCTGTAATGTTGTGTAACGTATTGTAATTTACGATCACAGTTTTGTAATATTAATTACTAATATTTTTTTATGTCGGTTCAAATTGAAGCAATGTTTCAGTCATTGTAATGTTATATAATTGTAATTTATGTAACATTACGATCCTTATAATGTTATGTCGTAATGTTCAGTAATACTTCGTAATGCCTTGTAATGTTCATAAAAATTTCAGCATAAAGACATGATGCAATTACAATTAAGAACAACATCAACGCTTCAAATAGGGAAATTAATTTTTAAAACTTGCTATAATGATTTGTTATATTACAAAATACCAATACAAAATCCAAATACAAAATAACACTTCAAATATTGAAAATTAATTTTCCTATTTGATACAAAATTCATTCACTTCCTATCTTCGCTTTTAACCAGTAGGAACCTCAAGTCCAGTGCCACTCAAACTGAGTGAAAGTGAAATGCAGATAAATGCACATAATGACAGTAGGAAAACAAGCAAAACAACATGTGAAGCTTGAGTGGAGCCCTACGCTGCCGTCGGAGCCGCCGCCTGCCATCACCGAAAATGGAAGATCTCTACTGGAAACTGCTCCTCTGCCTCGACACCACCACCGCCCGCTGCAGTAGGCAAATTAATAATCCGTAACATATTCAGATTGGAAGCACCATCATCGAACGCGACAGCCTGCAAGGCGGATTGCCAACGACTACCTTCTAAGCGGTTACCTTATGTGTGGTAAGACTTTTTGCATAATAACTAGCCTTCTACGAGTGGCAGACTTCCTTCTGCGCAAGCAGACATCCTTCTGGTCGCAGCGGCTAGCAAATAGATTATTGAAATAAATCCTAAAACTTCTCTTAATATCTCCTTCCCCAAAAGACAAAAATATCAAAATGCAGCGACGAGGACGGCGAAAGCATTTTTCGGTGGTGACACGGAGGATCGATCAGGGAGTGACCACTCCCCACCGCCACCAGCCACTACGATCCAGTTTTCAAACCTTCTGGCACGAAAACCCCTTTCTCCTGCTTCTGATGGGTAGTGGGTGTGTTGAGTTTTTTATTGTTAGGATTTTCACAATTTCATATCTGAATTCATTTGAATGATGAGAGTTTTACACTTGATAGAGAAATTTTTAGAGATGGGAAAGAGAAAAGATTGGAAAGAGAAAAAATAATATTGATTGAAAGAAAGAGAATGTAATGGTGAGAGATGAGAGAGAAATATAATATTACGTATAAATCTATATACTTTAAAATATGATATTTTTCAATTGAGTGTAGGATAACTACTTTAGGTCCATAAGCCCAAACACAATTCATCCCAACTCAAAATCTGAAAATAGACAGCTCCCTCCGTGACTCCGTCCCACGCAGCTTCTGCTTCCCGCTTCTCGGCTTCAGTTCACTCCTCAGTAGTCAGTGACTCAGTTGCCTTCGTTCGCTATCCTCTCCGTCCCTGGACTCACTGCTGGTTCACGCAGACGCACCCAGGCCGGCGGCCGAGCCGCTGCAGCTTCCTCTCATACATAGTCTTCAATCTGGTACCGATATTTCAAATTGCTTGATTAAATGGTTTTCTTTTAATGTTCTAGTTCCATATGTGCATCTTTTATAGGTTTAATAAACAGGTGCAATTGTGAATTTGTGAGCTGTGGAACCTGTGCGGGTTGGTTGTGTTATTTGTTAATGTCATGATTTTATGATTTAGGTGTGCTCAGTGATGAGGATGAGCCGTTGAACACTCTTACACTCAGTGGCTTATAATAGTTTAAATAGATTTTAATATAATTCTTGCTTGTTAATTGATTTTAGTGTTGAATAATTTGTTTAAATTATTTATGATTATAAAAGGGCTTATTTAGGGATTTTGTGGTAGTTCATTTTTTGGTTTTTTATTTTGCCACTTAGTTTTGTGATGAGAATGAATTTCTATCAAATTCCATGATCATCTATATTGAGAGAGAAGTTGCTATTGGAATTAATATGGAGGTTATCATTGATAAGTTTTATCGTGTGGAGAGTAGAAGGGTGCGATACAACTTACAAGTAACACCTCAAGATGATATTTTATATTGCATATTTGTTTTACTTTTTTAGCTCTAAATATTGTCATTTAAGTAAAAAATATTGTGTTATATTTATGAATTTGAGCCTGAATTATTCTTGTTTGTTGTTTGCGAAAAAAAGGCCTCCCCCAATATTTTCTCTGGCCTACTACATTTTCACATCCTAATGCCCCCCGCAGTCCAATATTTCAATTAGTTCTGCTGGGCTCTTCTTATTTTTTGATAATTGAGAATTATCCTCCATGTTTATATCCTTTACGCTCAATAATATATTCATTTTCACCTAAACAAGAAAATCTCCAGAGCAAAATTAGCTGGTTGCAAATAAATTTAGCCATAGTTTTTGTTGATAAATTGTGTTTTTGCTTATATGATTGGATACTCGGTTGAGTCCCACTGTTTACCAATAGACATGACAAAATGCTTAAAGCACCATATAGCATAAAGTATTTCCTTGCATTGCTCTTGCCAATTGGAGCTTCTTTAGGCATACACAAAACATGCCCCATATCATCCAATTCGTTAATTTATTCATCAACTAGTGTCACTTTTTATTGTTGATGAGTATTTCCTTTCATTATTGATGGTTGTGCTTGTTCTCTTAATGCTTTGATCAGGAAGAGGAATAGCGGTTCAAAAAAGTGGTGGTATATATTTCTAAGGACGTAAAGAAATCTTGGACAAAAATAGAGAAGCTGTGTATTTGGCTCATTCATTTGTCATATTTACTTCATTGAATTTAAGTCATGTCATACGGTCGTTTCCAAACAAAAAAAGCGGTATTTCCAACCCATATCCTGCCTCCACCCTGATTGGATGAATACCAATCCAAATCTCTCAGCTTTTGCTCTTAACTAAACTCTGGGTAATCAAAGACTCTAGGTAATCAAGCAACGAAAGGAAAAGAGCAGTTGAACAACAATGCAATCAAAGATCATTGCCTTCTTCAAACCCAATTCTTCTACACTAAAAGAATCCCCAGACCCATCTTTGTTTCCCGTCTATATTAGTGATTATTCTGAAAAATGCACAAAAGAGCCAGAAATAACCGTCACATACAAGCGCAGGCCTCAATGCTTAGACAGGTACATTAACGTAACCCAGATTCTTCACCCTAATTGTTTGAATTCACTTTATAGGTCATATGAGTTTTATGTGTTGCTATTATATGGGCGCCAATTAGTTTGAGTTTTCCATAAGAAATTTTCAGGTAACCCTAGTTCAGATTTTGGGTTCATTTATCTTGATATTTGTACATAATGTTTTCTTCAACTATTAGTATATAGTACTTCTCAGGATTTTTGAGAAAATTTTAAATAACTTGATGACAGTGGGTGCGAAAGTGGATTTATTAGAAAAGAATCAAACAATCAAGATTCAGAGGAAAAAATTACAAAATTGGGACTGTCCTCGTGTGGAAAGGTTCTGAACAAGAAGAGAAAATATGCCCAATTACACTTGGAGGTTGGTCAGTCCAATTTTCTACTGCACACATGCAAAACATGTGGGTTCAAGTACGCTACTGGTGATGAAGGTGATGAGAGGGTTCACAAGACATTTCACAAGAATTACACCCATGGTATTTCTTTTAAGGTATTTGGTCTAGAATATTTTTTAGGCAATGATTTGTGTAAAAAAATTTATATAGTCTTGTTTAGTTATACATTACTTGATCATTACAGGGTTGGCGCAATGAAAGGATTATTGATGTTCCTTTGCTTGAACGAGAGCGCATTATTTTGGTGCAAGAAGACGATCCTCATGCTCAGCAAAACAAGGTACTTTGTTGCTGACTGTTCTACTCTTGGTTTGTTAGCAAACATCTTATTCAATTTCTCAATCTTTGAGTTGTTTATACAATAAGTAGTGCATACACAGGTTCGAGATGTTGTCAAGATGATGGAAATGGAGCTTGGAGATGGATGGATTCTTCATAAGAACTGTAAGGTTGTCAATTTATTTCATATTTTCATTGTTTTTGTAAGATTTTATATGTTTTTGTGTCACATGTGGATCCTAAATAACCAATAGATTGAGTAATGGTTTATTGAAGTTCTAGAAACTTTAGTTGTGTACTTGTGTTGGTAAATGAAGATAAGATAAAGAACTTAGTTGTTGGTAAGAGTTCTACCTGCATTCAATAAGCATATACGTTATGAAGTTCTACAAATACGAAAATGGGTCTCTCTAGTTGATTAGACACTAATAAAATTCATTAATGTACTAGTACTAGTACATAATAAAAAGGGGTAAGGGGGTTTCTATAATTCTTCTCAAAACATTGTCCTACAAAATTCATAATGTGTAAAGATGCTTTCTTTGCTTTGGTAAAAGTTTTTTCTTTATAAACAAAGAATGTGATGTTTTCGACGTAAATTATATGGTTGAGAAGTGATTTGGGAAATGTGTTTTTTTATAAATATATATGTGGTTTATCTGTAATTAAATGTAATTGATTACATGTGGTAACAGAGGTCTATTTAATAACTTAAAATTTTCCAGTTAAATATTTATTTGTTCTCTTACATTTAAGAAATTTGAAGTCCAGTTAAGTAATGAGTTTAGCGAAATTTGTTTTCTTGTCATGAACTAACATATTTTATATGATATATATGGATCAATATGACTTCACCTTCCGGATCTGTTTGCTTGGTGGTTGAATACTTAAATTTGAATGCTATAATTAGGTACTTGATGAAACTTCTCCTTAGGCCTATTTTACTTCCTCTAGTCTATTGCCACTTGTATACTGACACATGCCGAATTTTGATATTTCTGACAAAAATTGATTGATACGGGTACTAGATAGGATAGGTAAAAATATATATGCATATATGTATTTGCAACCGAACAGAGTGTTAAAAAAGGATTCGTGTAATCTGAAATTTATTAGGAAAACAGCTTAGCGTGTTGTATGTATAGGTTGATGATGGAAGATTATAGATTTTGATACATGCATGATGATAACTTTGCAAATGAAACTTTTTATGTACTTTGTATGCTTGAATCAGTGTTGCATTTGTTTGTTGGCCCCAAGTGACCTAACACTAATTCTTCATTTGGTAGTATACTTAACTAGATTTGTTTTTTATATCGAAAGATAATATCCTTGTCTACTTAGAGTTAGGGCTGGGCAAAAACCGACCCAACCCGATCAACCCACCCAAACCGACCCAACCCGATCGGGTTGGGTCGGTTTTTCATGAAAATTGGGTTGGGTTGGGTTTTTTTTTTTTTTAAATTTTCGGGTTGGGTCGGGTTGCGGGTTGGGTGAACAACCCGACCCAACCCAACCCAACCCAACCCAACAAAAAAAAAGACTTTTTTTTTTTTTTTTTTTTTTTTTTTAAGTAATGAAACTTGACTTATTTAAATATTGATTGAACATATTTTAATTTTATTAGCAAGTGTTCAATTTATTGTATTTTTGGTTATTGTAGTGTACATAATTGATTTTGAATTAAAGATAGATTCTTGAGTGTTTTTTTTTTTTTTTCAAAAATTTTACTAATTGGGCCAAAGCCCAAACCGACCAACCCGACCCAACCCGACCGAAATTTGGTGGGTTGGGTTGGGTTGGGTTTGAATTCGTAATTGGGTTGGGTTGGGTTGATTTTTTATCAACCCGACCGTGGTGGGTTGGGTTCGGGTTGGGCAAAAAACCGACCCAACCCGACCGACGCCCACCCCTACTTAGAGTATATTTGATTATTGAATTAACAGAGACACTTCTTTACAAGAAATTAATCAATGAAATGTTTTAAGGTTTGGGATTGTTTGATATGTATATTGAGGTTTGCATAGTAATTAAGTAAATTCTTTACATTACGTTTTTTGGTTAAGATAACTGCAAAGCAATTGCACAGGACCTGTATTTCACTATTTCTTTCCCTTGTTCTCTAATTTGCATACTGTATTAATAGAGTTCCATTTATTTTAGCTACCGTGTCCAGAGAGAGGACCAATTATGGTACTCGAGAAAGTATTTCCATCCAAAACATCCTTTCAATCCTGTTAAGCTCCTCACAGACTAGGATTGAAGCTTGTCATTTACTAATATAGTAAAAGCTTTCGATAACTTCAATAAGCCATTACTTGAGTACATTATTTAGCATCAACGAGCCTCGCACACAAAATCTTAATTTTTTTTTTCATAATTTTGCTGAATGGATCCCAAATTCATAGTTGAGATGCAAATTCTTCAACATGCTACTCTGCCTGAGTTTCATCCATCTTTACACAATAAAACTATTATCTGGCTATTAGTAAATTTCAAATTTTATGCCTTTTCCTTTATTGCAGGTTTACCTCTTTGTTTCATCCCAAAGAGTATCTGGATGTCTAGTTACTGAATCAATAAAGAAGGCACACAGGATATCCTCAAGCTCAGTAATCAAGAAACGCGATAATGTCTCTGCAGAAAAAATTAGGACTTCAGTTTCCCTTCAATTTGGTAGTGTGAGTTTCGAGAGGGAAATCATAAGAAGGGATTCTTCTGCTGTAGAGTCAGAGGAAAGCATTGATGGGATAATTTTGTGTGAGGATGAGGCTGTACCTGCTGTTTGCGGAATTAGAGCCATTTGGGTTGCTCCCTCTAACCGGAGAAAATGCATAGCAACTAATCTACTTGATGCAGCAAGGTTAGCAAAAGTCTTGAGATTTTCTTGACCTTTGCATGTTCAATGTAATTTTATCTTCCAATTTCTTCTTGATTGTAGGAAGAGCTTTCGCACAGGTGTAACTCTTGAACACGAGCAGATAGCATTTTCTCAGCCTACCTCACTTGGAAAGGCTTTGATATCCAGTTATACAGGAGGTTCTTTCTTGGTCTACACGACGGCTGATCTGAATTAAGGTTGGTTTTATATGTTACTTGGATCGTGCAATTATTTACTTCTGTACTTGGTTTTGCTCAAACAAAGGAGGGGGATCGCTTTAGGTTGAGATCAGGTCTTTTGAGTTCTTTTGACATAAATCTTTTTACCATCCAAGCTAAAAGAGGAAGAGATGCTATTCGGCGCATGAAATCGTGCGACGATATTCAAAATGTTCCTGATATCACCACGTTGTTTATGAAGATTATGAATCGATCAACCAATTTTGTGTCACGGTTTACTTGGAGACTCTGCAGGATTGAACACTATGTATTCGGGAGAGGGTCGGTATAAGCAATTTCACATAATTCATTAAAGATCAAACACGGCACAATTTTATCTAAGCAAGTTCTTATTTCTACATTTTAATTCAGCATCGTATTACGCTTCGACTGTTGATCCCTTGTCTAATAGCTTAAACTTTTTAAATTATTTGACACAAATATTAACCTTTAATATATTTATTTGGTTTTCATTGAACTTAATTTATATCTGTTTGGCTTCAGTATATTTTTGTGTTCAACAATATCTCACATATCCTCACCTCGTCAATTTCTTCGGATATCCTAGTTTCTTTTTCTATTATTTTCGTTTTCACTTCCTAATTATAGGTCAGGTAGTATTTTCCTGATCCCCACACGAACAATATTCAAACTGTCCTTACCAATTAAGCTCTAATGTTGTTGATCAGATGCTTCGGTATAAAGAGCCTCTGGAAAATGTTCTAGACTTCTAGTACACCACTGAACAATATATATATACAACCTTAATAATTAATAAATAAACAGATGGCTGTATATATATTTTTTATATGTATTTTCTGTTAGCAGTAGCATAGTTAAGAGTTTGTTAGATTTAGTTAGATACAAATGCATACAAGTGTGTATCTTTGCCTATATATAGGCTTGTATTCCTTCCAGAACGTATGATTGAATATATTTGAGTTTTATTCTCCACATTACAAAACAAAACATGGTATCAGAGCGGTAATACACCGTGCGTGATCATACTGAAGAACTACCTTCACTGCCATGGCTGCTGGTAACAATAGACGAGAAACTAGAGCATACATAGATGGAGATCCAATGGCTCTTCAAGGATCTGATCACCCAGGCATGCTGCTGGTGACTTCACCACTTACGGGAGGAAATTACTCGAGCTGGAGCAGATCCATTAAGATAGCATTGGGAGCAAAGATGAAGCTCGGATTCATCAATGGAGATTGTGCTAAACAAACAAAAGATGCATCAAAAATCGAACAATGGCAGAGAGTGGACTGTATGGTAAGGTCATGGATCCTTAACTCAATTTCTAAAGATCTGCTCGAAGCTTTTATATATACTGCATCTACAAAGGATTTATGGAATGAAATAGAAGAAAGGTATGGGGAGTTTAACGGTCCGTTACTATACCAAATTCAGAGGGAAATAAGTAGCATCACACAAAACACTTTAACTGTTGAAAGATATTACACAAAGTTAAAAAAATTATGGGATCAATTGATTTGTCTTATGTCGGTTCCAACTTGTATTTGTGAAGGAGCTAAGCAAGTGGCTGATTTAACGTCATTTACTAGATTAATGCAATTTTTGATGGGGTTAAATGATGCCTATGATCATATTCGAAATCAAATTCTCGTAATGGATCATTTACCCACTGTAAATAAGGCATATTCAATGGTACAAAGAGTTGAAAAACAAAGAGAAATACATGCTATATACCCTGAACATTCAGAGAATTCTGCAATGATGATCAGATCGCAGGGATATAAAAATGTTCATCCATGGAAGAATGGTAACAGCAAGGGAGGATGGACAGGCAGAGGAGGCACAGGTAGAGGATATACAAGGAATAGTTCAGACAAAGAATTTAAATACTGTGATCATTGCAAAGTAAATGGACATACCAAAGATATTTGTTTCAAAATACATGGATATCCGGATTGGTTCAAAGGATTAAAGGAACAAAGAGCTAGACAATCTACTGGGAGAATGACAATTACCATGGCTGAGTCACCTCTGGAAGCAGAAACACAATTCACAAATGCTGAAGTGAGAGAAATGAATTTTCCTAATGAAATTACCAGCATGATACAACAAGAAGTGGTGAAAATGCTAAAGGGTAAAGTGGTATTTGATAGCAGTGAACAGGTTAATTTCGCACATCTTCATAATTTTGCAGGTATGAACTCTTATTTCAATGCCTTCACTATGTTAGATAAATTGAATGCTAGTTCTTGGATATTAGATTCAGGAGCAACCAATCACATTTGTACAGATCTTAAACTAATGTACAATGTTAAACCTCTATGCCAGTTTACATCAGTACACTTACCAGATGGATCTATTAAACCTGTCACACATATAGGGAACGTTCATTTCAGCTCAAAAATTCTTCTGTCTGATGTATTATATATTCCTGATTTCAAATTCAACCTCCTGTCAATCAGAAAATTGTCTCAGACTTCACAAATTCGATTTGTTTTCTATCCTAATCATTGCTTATTGCAGGACCTACAGATTGAGAAGACCTTGGCAATTGGTAAATTGGTTGGAAACTTATATTTGTTGGACAAGTCTTGTATGTTAAACTTTAGTGATACTTCTTGTACTCCTTCAATGAGCATTTCAACAAATTCATGTAATCAAAATTCCTGCAGTACTGAGACAAATAAATTCTCTGTTGAACTTCTTGATTGGCATAATAAACTTGGACATGCTCCCTATCAAACTCTAAAACATTTAGCCCCTGTTCTCTTTACTGTTTTGAGGTCGTTTTCTGTTTTTATTTTTGAAAACACTAAAAACGCGTTCTCTTTACCATTTTCGAAAACGCATTTTGGAAAACAAAAAAAAAAAAAATTGTACACAAAACGGAAAACGCCTGAAACATCGTTTTGGGCGTTTTGTGTGTATTTCGACAAAAAATGTCCAAAACGCGGAAAACGCGTTTTGGGAATTTTTTTTTTTTTTTTAATAAAATTATCTTAACTTAGAACTAAGCTTAATATAAAGTTTTTATTTTTTAATTTTTTAATTATTTTTTTTTTTGAATTATCCTAGCTTGGAACTAAGCCTAAATAAAGATTTTTTTTTTTTTTTTTTGTTAGAATTATCCTAACTTGGAACTTAGTTTAAATAAAGTTTTATTGAATTCAATATCAACATTACAAAAAAAAAATTAAATGAGAATTCTTGTTGTTATATTTCAAAAAATGCAATGATAAATGGACTCTGGTGGTTTTGAAAGAATTTGCATTTTCTGAATTTTAATAGAAGTAGAGATTTCTCAAGTCCCGAACCTGACCAAGCTGTGTTAATATAGACTCTTAATGCTCACATTAGTGTGTTGCATGTAACCATATTTTTAGTGTATTGTGAAAAGAAATTTGAGTTGGAGTTAGTAGTATTCTGCAAGCAAATTAATTAAAAATAGTTTAAATAGTGTTCTGCAAAATTTCAAACAGAACGTGATTTTCAGCATTTCATTTTCAAAAACAGTTTTCAGAAATAACAAACCAAACGCGTTTTCAGCAAATTTGAAAATAAAAATAAAAACACAAAACACAAAACATTTTCAAAAATGAAAATACAAAATAAAATACAAACAGAACGCCACATTAGACTTCCTAAAGAATCATCCTACAGATTCATGCATTGATCAATTGAAGCAATGTGAAATATGCCACAAATCCAAACAGCACAGAATTCCTTTTCCCATCAGTCATATACGTTCCACCAACATTTTTGAGCTTATTCATTTAGACGTTTGGGGGCCATACAGACAAAATAGTATCACTGGACCACCTTATATTCTAACCGTGGTAGATGATTATAGCAGAGCCACTTGGACCTTCTTGTTAATCCACAAAACACTTGTCAATCAAACACTCAAAAACTTCTTTCAAATGGTTCAAACACAATTCGGTGAAAGGGTTAAAAAAATTAGAACAGACAATGGCACTGAGTTCATCAATTTTGAATGTCAAAATCTGTTTCAAAATCTGGGAATTATACATCAAAAGACATGTACCTATACTCCAAAGCAAAATGGAGTAGTGGAAAGGAAACATAAACACTTACTCCAAGTGGCTAGATCCCTCATGTTTCAGTCTTACCTACCTAAGAGATTTTGGCCCTATTCAATACTTATGGCTACTCACATCATCAATAAAACTCCTACTCAGCTTCTAAATTAGATCACACCATATGAGAAGCTTCATGGTTATAAACCAACATACACAACTCTGAAAACTTTTGGTTGCCTCTGTTATATCACTAACACAAAACCACATAAGGATAAGTTTGACACACGAGCTTTTAAATGTATATTTCTTGGATATAGCCCTGGTCAAAAAGCTTATAAGGTGTTTGACATTGGAACCAGTCAGATTATGATCTCCAGAGATACCATATTTTATGAAAATGTTTTCCCATATAAAGATCTTTCATCATACTCTGAAACTCCATCTTTGCCTATATCCGTTCATGAAGACATTGACACTTTTCATAACCTGCCTGTTCCTGCTCCTACTGATTTCATTTCTGATGTATCATCAAATTTAAATCCATCAACTGATCAGACAATATATTCTCCTCTCTCGAATGCTCAAGCTGATCCAGAAACATCTTCTCCCATGACAAATGCTCAAGAATTATCTTCCCCTGCTCAAAGAAAGAGTACAAGATTTAAATCTAAACCAGGATGGATACGTGACTATGTTACAAATGTAAGTGATTCCACTGGTTTTATCTTCTGCTAAAGGTTTATCTATATCTGATGTAGTTATCCCATCTTCCTCTACTTACTCACCTGCCTCATTTCCTTACATTAAACCTTCACATATGAGTACTTCCTATTCAAACTTTTTGGCTAATGTATCTACTGTTCAAGAACTGCATTCATATTATCAAGCTAGTAAAGATCCTAATTGGATGGAGGCCATGAATAAAGAGCTTACTGCACTTGAAGAGAATGAAACCTGGGAATTGACTGAACTACCACATGGAAAAAGGCCTATTGGTTCACGTTGGGTATACAAGATCAAATTGAACCCTGATGGCACCATTGAAAGGTATAAGGCAAGGCTCGTGGCCAAGGGTTACCACCAGCTACAAGGGATAGATTTCTTTGACAGTTTCTCTCCAGTTTCCAAACTGGTGACTGTAAGAATTCTACTAGCATTAGCTTCAGCAAAGGCTTGGATAATACATCAACTTGATATCAATAACGCCTTTTTACATGGTCATCTAGAAGAGGAGGTATATTTAACACCACCTGAAGGATATCATCAGGCCATTCCTGGCCAAGTTTGTAAATTGAAGAAAAGCCTTTATGGACTTAAACAGGCTTCTCGACAATGGAATACTGAATTGTGCTTGAAACTTAAGCATTTTGGCTTCTCTCAGTCTGACAATGATCACTGTCTTTTTACAAAATCTGCCTCACATGGATTGGTCTTCCTACTAGTCTACGTGGATGATGTTTTACTCATAGGAGCACATGAGAATGACATAAAGGATGTTAAAGATTACCTGCACCATCAATTTACCATTAAAGACTTAGGCATTGCGAAATATTTTTTGGGTCTTGAGATAGCAAGAGATGAGACAAGAACATATGTAAACCAGCGCAAGTATATTCTTGATATAATTTCGGATGCAGGTTTAACTGGTGCTAAACCTACTTCGGTTCCATTCCCTGTTGGCACTAAGCTACATGCAGACTCAGGTCCGATTCTTTCAAATCCAGAACAGTACAGACGTTTAATTGGAAGATTACTTTATCTGAATTTCACTAGGCCAGATATCACTTATGGGGTCCAGCAGTTAAGTAAATTTGTGAATGCTCCATGTCAAGCTCATTGGGATGCTGCTATACACTTGCTGAAATACTTAAAAGATTGTCCATCACTCGGATTATTCTTCCCTGTTCAACAAGATCTTACTCTCCGAGCTTATTCCGATGCCGACTGGGCTTCTTGTCATGATACTAGACGATCTCTTACTGGTTATTGCATATTTTTGGGGGAAGCCCTAATCTCATGGAAGACCAAGAAACAAGCTACAGTTTCTAGATCTTCTGCTGAGGCTGAATATCGCAGTCTTGCAAGCATTGTATGTGAGTTACAATGGATATCTTATGTGCTTTGTGATCTCAAGGTTCCTCCTAGTTTCCCCATTCCTCTATGGTGTGATAACAAGGCCGCAATTCACATTACTGCCAACCCTGTTTTTCACGAACATACTAAACACGTTAAAATAGATTGTCATGTGGTTCGAAACAAATTTCGTGAGGGATTTGTTCTTCCGCAACACATATTTACCAAAAATCAAGTTGTCGATGTCTTTGCAAAATCCCTTGCTGTAAACGTTTTTCAGTTCTTCATATCCAAGTTGGGTTTGGGTGATTTTCACCATCCTTCAACTTGAGAAGGGGGGGGGGGGGGGGAGGGGTGAACAATATATATATACAGCCTTAATAATTAATAAATAAACAGCTGGCTGTATATATATATTTTATATGTATTTTCTGTTAGCAGTAGCATAGTTAAGAGTTTGTTAGATTTAGTTAGATACACATGCATACAAGTGTGTATCTTTGCCTATATATATGCTTGTTTTCCTTCCAGTACGTATGATTGAATATATTTGAGTTTTATTCTCCACATTACAAAACAAAACAACCACTATGAAATTATAATGATACTCTCTTTGTCCCATAGACTGCATTTCTTTTTCTTTTTTTTTCTGTTCCGTTTATATAGGCCTATTTTTATATCGAGTAGATTTTTTTTTTTTTTCTTCATTTATATATTTTGACAACTTATAATCAATTTTTCCCACTTAGCTCTTGTTTGATGCTCATTTTAAATAAGAAATTGATTTTTTTTTTGAATAGTGATTTTTTGAGAAATGTGCAGTTGAAAGTAAGAAAATTATTAAATTTATGTTATGTAAATATGGTTGAAAATGAGTATTAGAAAAAAATAAGTTTGAAAGAATATTGAAATGTGTTATAAATAATGTATATATGTGAATGACATTACCATTATATCCCTGTAAACTTTACAATATTACGATTGTGCCATTGTCCACTCCTATAAATAGGAGCCTATACTTACCAATTTATTACACCAATTCTTGAAGAGAAATTCTCTCCTCTAAACTCTCTCCATTTCTCTCTCTATGTTGTTCTTATGATTTCGATGATTTTATAACACGTTATCAGCACGAGTCTCTAACCAATTGAGTAATAACGGGAGTATGCTCTACAGTTGCATCTAAATGATGAGCCTCTGTATCAGAAACCTGATTATTACTAACCAATGTTTCCTTTTCTCTCAAACTGAAAAAGAATGATTCTGGCCGATCCAGATATCCGATCGACGATCGGCCACCGCCATCAGAACGGGCTTGTCAAGGAGAAGACTCGCCTAAAATTTGGCGCAGAACCAACGGCTGAAACAAAAGATATCGACCGAAGAAGAAAATCTGAAAAACTGTGCAAAAACAGATATCTGACCGAAAATTGAAATGCTTATTCCGGACGATTCTGAACTCCGATCGACGATCGGCCAGCGGCATATCAACGGGTTTTTCTAGGAGAAGACTCGACTGAAATTTGGCGCAAATCCAACGGTTAAAACGGAAGTTATTGTCCGGAGAAGAAGATGCTGGCGGACTGAAAAATGATGATTCCGGCCAAACGGTTGATCTTTTGGAAAATCGGAGACCACCGGCATGTTCAGGACGCCGAGGCACATATTATGGTGATGGGTTAATTTTTCCGATCACCGGCGCGTGGCGGCCGGCGGCGGCGGCGCGTGGCGGATCCGGCGATGACGAAAGGCAGTTTGTCCGTTTTGATGAATTGGATTTTTCTATGATCTTATTTTTCTGTTTTGTGCAGTTTTTAAAATATTCCGGCGGTCGAACATGGCGGTTTTCTTGAAAACTGTTTTTGGAGCAATCCTGACGAGATTTTGAACTTCGGACCAAAAGTAAGTTTGTTCTAAATTAAATTTTAAACCTATTGACGGTTTCAATTTATTCATATGAGCAATATATTAAAATATGGACGATTTTGCCCTTAATAATACATACAAGTATAATAATCGTAAATTAACGATTAATATGTGATCAATTGAATTATATTATGCTGCCACCTACATGGTTGGTTTTACCACTTACATGGTTGGCTTTACCCGGTTTAATTATTTCATTATGTCGATTCCGCCTATATGGCCGGTTTAATTGTTTCATCTCGTTGATACCGTCTATATGGCTGGTTTAATTATTTCATCACGTTGACACCGCCTATATGGTCGGTATATCAATTGAATACATATAAACACCTCAGTTGTTGGTTAATTCTAACATATTAGAGGGTTGTTGTCAACATATATACTTGGTGGTATAACCCCAGTATCGTTATTGTTAATATATATATACAATATTATTGTTATTTGATACTTCATTAAATGATACCAGAAGTTATCAATACTAAAGTTAGAAAATATTTTATCAAATGATACCAGAAGTTATCATTACCAAAAGGTTGATAAATATTAATAAAATGTTTTATCCAATGGTACCAGAAGTTACCAATATCTGAATTTGAATGGGTGGATGAAAATTATTCAACAAGAGAATGTTGATGTATGATAAGATAATATCACATGATAGCACGGATATAGCTAATGTGAAAATAATCTCATCAGTATTATGAGATGAATGTTAGATGATAAGTGCCTGGAAAAGTTCTTGCACGAGCACTTATATATTCCAGAAGAAGTACATATTTACTCCAGAAGAAGTAAAAATTATCATCTAAACATACTGAAATGATATTATTATTGCTCCTGAAGAAGCATAAACGAGACATACATGCAAAATGCAAAAGGGGAAAACATTTATGATCCTCAAAATTAGAGATGTGTTTCGGGAGTAGCCGTATCCTACCACCTCTGACCTTTTGAGGAAATAAAGAAAAAAGTGTGTTTCAAGAGTAAGAAATACTCCATACTCTACCACTTTAAATCTTTGAGGTACACAAGATTAATACATTGATAAAATCCTAGAAATTTATGGTGTGTCTCAAGAGTGAGAATACTCCGTACTCTACCACCACCTATTCTAGAGTTCACAAAGATAAATTTACATTAACCGGACTCCATTTTCGCTTGATTCCCCTTCCTTGCGACCAATCTATCTTTACTCCTGCTGGATCTTGTATTGGAATATATGATTGCAACTTATCCAGCAGTTCCTCGATAGTAGGAGCAGAAATAAGGATTCTCCTAGAAAATGGAGATATGAATCCCTGTTCCACAGCATAATCAAGAAATGTTAGCAAACCATCAAAGAAATTGTTTACATTTAAAAGCCCTATAGGCTTAGTATGGAGATCTAGTTGAGCCCATGAAGTAATATTAAAGATTTCTTCTAAAGTACCAAAACCTCCAGGCAGGGCTATGAAGGCATCAGAACCATATAACATGCAAGTTATGCGTTCATGGATAGATAAGGTTTGTACTTCATGCCCTCGTGTTTTGCCTGCAATATCAGCTAAAGGAGTAGGTATAACACCTATCACTCTTGCTTTCTCTACTAGAGCGGATTGTGAAACACAACCCATCAATCCACTGCTACCTCCTCCATACACGAGAGTGATACCTTTCTCTCCCAATTTCTTTCCTAAATCCACGGCTGCTTCTAGATACCCAAAACCTTTTCCCACTTTTGATCCACAAAATACACAGATAGTTTTGATCTGTCGAAATTTTGGTCCTTCCATTTTTGAAAGTAAAGAAGGAAAATGTTATTTTGGGATGCATGAACTATGAAAAATGTTTGGCTATTTAAAACCGAAAAACTTCACTATTTACTGGTCGTTTTTCGAAAAAGTGAAGATTTACTTTTGAAAAAATCATCCTACTCACCTTTCGGCGATTTAATATTTTTAACCAGCCTTTATCAAAACTCGTGAAAGGAAACAGAAAAAATATTTTATATGTGCATATATATCAAATGATTTACCTTGTATTAATGCTGCATAGCCAAAGCATCATTGTTTATAACAGCATGGCAAACAGGATCTTTTGCTATTATATTTTTGAGACTATATCTCTCTTTATCGCTGATGAATTTAGCCCATAAAGATAGTAGCTCACGCTGCACATATCCACTAGGGTGCGTCTCAAGAGTCAATCGGATATCATCCAATGACTCCTTACTCAGTCCACCCTTAATGAAGTCTATCTTATCATCTCGATTTATGGATGAATATCCTATTGATTTACAACGGGTATCACATGTCCATCGAGCACATTTGTAGCAACTATTTAATCTTTTTGCTCTTCGCTTCTTTGCAAAAGTACTCTTACCTAAGCCAGGCTTGTGCTTAGAAAATGAATCTGGTAATTCACCAGCTAATCGAACTTTTGCTTCGATCAACCAGCGAACATCTTCTGGCATGCCATGATCCATCAGCAACCTCAATCTTTCGAGCCTAATTCGATAAATTTTTCTCAAATCATTTACTGGAAGATTGGAATAATATTTGCGAATATTTGAAAGTATGATATCCATTTTTGATGGATCTAGCCTTCTTCCCAAATCATCTATTTAAATGCATTATTCAACGCGTAAAAGAGCGGCGGCTCCGCGTGTCAGTGATATGGATTCCATCAAGAAATAATGGAATAAATTATTGAAAAGGTGAGATAATATGCCATTACCTTTTTCGATATAAGGGAAGATTTGGCGACAAGATTGAGATTATGAGATATTTCCTTGGATATTGTACCTGATTTTTCGGTATACTAAAAGTAATAAAGGTATACTGATTTGAACTATATAGAATACTGATGAAATAAATGTTGTATTGAACCAGAAGTTCATACATATGTACAAGTGAAATATCTTATTGAACCAGAAGTTCATACGTACAAGTGAAATATGTATATAGTATGAACCAGAAGCTCATAAATGAAATATACATTGTATTGAACCAGAAGTTTAGCGATATTGTATTGAATCAAATATTCATACATAGAAATGAAATAAAACCGTATAGAACCAGAAGTTCTATAATAAACGGTTAGATTATCAAAAGTTCCAAATTATTTTCTATGAGAATAACTTATTCAGAAATTGTTTATCATACAACAATATTCTATGTCAAACAGGGAATAGCTCAAGAAGCTTTATTATTTGTAAAAGTGCGATATGCATACACTCCACCAAAGCGCACTGAGATATATGATTGAAATTACATCCCTAAAAGAATGACATGTGTTATGGCATTTTAGCCGATTGATAATATTTGAGAACATTATGGTGAAAACACGCCTGAAGCGTAATTATGCCTGAAGCATAATGACTATCGATTCCAAAAATAAATATCTCTTGAATGATTGAAATGATTCCTTTGAGGCTAAATACTCAAAGTAAGTAAAAGGGACATAGTCAAATGATGAGATATTCAGGTACCTGATGATAGAACATATAAAGAGATCTCTCCACGTTATATTGAGATGGAATCGATAAATAAGTCGACTGCATACCCTCTTATGAAATAAGATTGATGAAATCATAATTCTTTGGCCAAGTATGAAACCCTAATGTAGGGATTATTGTTCAAGGACCTGAAGTCCAAATGCTTAAATGTGTAAAGCCAGTAATTATATGTACAAATGAAAAATATTTCACAGTCGTAAAAGACGACTAGTTGCGCTCGAAATTTTTCATAGAACTGGCATGACATATGGTGGATAGACTATAGTCTAAATCACTAGCTTGAGCTCCTTGATATACCAATGAGTGAGATCAAAATGTATGATTCTCATCTCGGTACTTTGGGAGTATTCTTTGATGTACCAGTTGATCGCGGTACGTTGGGATTTCAAGTAAAATGATTGTAGATTATATGTCGAAATTGATATCTATTTCAATGATTGATTATGCTCCTGCAAAATTAGAAATTGCAGTTTATAAAGTGCAAGAACATACATGTATAAATCATTGAAAGATTCAATATGCCCAGATTAGTATCACTATAGAATGATACAAATGACTCCATGATATAATATGTTGAAAGTGAAATTGGAGTGTACTATTTATGACATCTGGGAAATTGATTATTCACTAGAAGTGAATACGAAAATGAATATTCACCAGAAGTGAATTTGAAATTGATTATTCACTAGAAGTGAATTTGAAAATGAATATTTAATTATTCACTAGAAGTGAAAGATGCAATCTATGAAAGTGAATTATAGATTTGATTATTCACCAGAAGTGAATTCTAAATTTGATTATTCACCAGAAGTGAAAAATACAATGAAAAGATTCGTGATTGCACCAATATACATGTAATATTCCATGAAAGGAATAAATACGCGTTGCACTCTTTTTCCCTTAGCTGAGGTTTTGTCCCACAGGGTTTTCATAGCAAGTTTTTTAATGAGGCAACAGTTGAGGCGTATTGATGAAAATTAATGAGAATAATGCACTCTTTTTCCCTTCGCTGAGGTTTTGTCCCACAGGGTTTTCCTAGCAAGGTTTTTGAGGCATCATCATAGCTATCAACAAGCTATAATTCAGCAACACATTGTTATACTGGAATGATATCAACAAATGAAGAAAATCATACACATCTTATGAAGAATGTTATGATATCGACTACACACAAGAAGATTTTCATATATATTCCAGAAGAAAGATGATATCATTATTCAAAAGGTTCATGAATACTTGATTGCACACTTCAGGGGGAGAATCATGCTGTCATGCTGTACTCTTTTTCCTTCGTCCAGGTTTTGTCCCACAGGGTTTTCCTGACAAGGTTTTAACGAGGCAGCGGCTGTACTCTTTTTCCTTCGTTCAGATTTTGTCCCATTGGGTTTTACTGACAAGATTTTAACGAGGCAGCACTGAAGCACTGAAGAACTTCAAAGATTCAATACATGATTTGTTCTACTTGAACATTAAGACTCAACGATTGACGATGGCCAATATCAGGGGGAGCAACTGTACTCTTTTTCCTTCGCTCAAGTTTTATCCCATTGGGTTTTCTTAGCAAGGTTTTAACGAGGCAGACAATTGCGTAATATGTCATTCAAGGGGGAGTGTTATAAATAATGTATATATGTGAATGACATTACCATTATATCCCTGTAAACTTTACAATATTACGATTGTGCCATTGTCCACTCCTATAAATAGGAGCCTATACTTACCAATTTATTACACCAATTCTTGAAGAGAAATTCTCTCCTCTAAACTCTCTCCATTTCTCTCTCTATGTTGTTCTTATGATTTCGATGATTTTATAACAAAATGAAGCTATAAATTACCTATATTAATTAACCAATTCTTGTTGCACGCATTTCTTGGATTTTCATATGAAGTTGAAGAATTTCCAACTCCCTCAATCCATTTATTATTATTTTTTTACTTCTTCTAACAATTTTTTAATTAACATTATTTTTACATAATACTCATTAAATAAGGTTAGAAAAACTAGCTGAATAATTTACAGTTTCATTGATATTCTTAGTCCGTGCAAAAAAATAAATCATCATATATAATAAATGGGACGAAGGAAGTACTTGACATGAGAAATGATAATACTACAAAATCATCCTCAGATTTGATCTTACATCTGTCTAAGACCATCGTAGACGAGTCCTACAGACAAGAAAATTGCGTAAATTTTAGTTTCATGTCATTTCCTTGTCTTGGAAATGCCTACCAATTTTATGGGCTTATTTCAACTGACCAATTTTAATTTTTGATAATACACATAAATAAATGCTCTCCTGAAATACAGGGGTTGCCTCTCGCCTGTTAAAGTTACAACAGCCATGTCAAACCAAATAAGCGATTGACCAAATTGCCCATCTCCTCTCATGAAGCTTGCAATAAATCATTGCGTCTGAAAACTTCGAAGCGATGCCCTGTGCTTCTCAGGTGACATTGTCATTGCTGCTAGTGTTCAAATCTTGAAAGACGGATTTTGCAGCTTCATAAGTTGACCAGCAAATCGCAGCAGCTGGAGCATGGAAGAGCATTCTCGGCATCCATCCTCTCATTAGACCAACATATCCGTCTCTCTTCACTATTGCTCGAGTAACATCCCCGATCGAACCATTAACATATCTATCACATCCACACACACCCTGCATAGTAACCACAAAGTTCTTTAAGATATATTTAAAGAGAATCCTATATTAGAGCATTTAAGAATGCTGGCTAACGCAGATAATCAGCAATTATACATTTTCAATGGATTCCCAATGAAAGAGTAATGTACTTAAGAAAGGACAGCATCACCTCATCATAATGCAATATTTGTTCTATATATTTTCAGTAAATAACAAGTGAAGCAGATAGAAAAAACAAAACAAATCACCAAGTTGAAGCCATGGAGAAACAAATTCAATTTCCCGATAAGACTCTATAGGTTGGTTCCTCCGCTTCTAAAGACAAAAGGCATTTAATTAAAAAAATACTTATCCAGAATGGCCTTTTCAATATGCCTACTATCCATGTAAAAATGTAAGAAATGCCCCCACTTTATGGATCAACTAGTTATAACATAAAAGATGTTATGAAAGCAATAAACTGAAGTTTAAATTGCCAAACTTTGGTCCTTTGCTGCCATGACTAAATACAAATTCCATGCAAGTATAACTAAATACAAAATTCCTTGAAAGCATTTTCAAATGAGAGTTTTTATGTACATTCCCCACATTAACCTCTTCCTTCCAAAGAAACCATTTCACAATCACAAGTTCATTGCTATCCTTAATGCAAATTAAAATTAAATACAAAACCTAATTTAACACTTCGCCCATTAAAACCTACACCACAATCCCTCACATCTCTCCACCACCCAACCCCTGCTCATCACACTATCACTACCTCAGAACTACCACCTTATCACCTATCACATATGAAAATTTGGACTATTCCAACTTCTGCCATTCTACAAATGTAAAATTCCTGTTGTAATTCTTACTCAACCGTACCCAAACACATTTTCACCATCTTCAAGAAAATTTTAACGAAGTGTAATCCTTTTACTTTTAACGAAGTTTAATTTCCCATACAATGCTAGACCTAATACCAACGAAAAATTGGTATGGAAATGGATTCAGCTACCAGTGACCCACCATCATTAAACACCAAACCAAGATAACTCCATAACTATTCACTATCATTACAAGATAAAAGCAAAACAAACAGGGAGAAAGAGAGAAGAAAATCATAGGAGATAAAGAAAGAAGTTAAAGAAAAGGTAAATACATAACTTATCGAGAGACACATCCTCATCCAAGCCCTTTTCCTTGCTCACATTTCGAACACAATACATGCAAGTAAACTTATCCCCATTCAAGTCTTGGTACAATCCACAACGAATAGTCAAGCACCCCGCAACAACTCTAGAATGCATTAAAAGAACACTAAAGAAAAAACAGAAGTCGCCAATATAAGTCACCAATATGTCACCAATCTTCAACCTTTTCAGGTAATGAAGCAAAATTCTAAGACCAACTATGAAGTAACAATATCTAATAACCGGATGTTCATTGATCGAATTTACTTATTACAATTTACATGTCATTTTAGGTCAACATTCACCAATTACCATAATTTAGCACTATATTAATCTCCTTACTTTCCTAATTGATATCCAACAACCTTCATAACATGTGTCCAAATTATATAAATCAATTCTCATGCAATTTATCTTCAGATAATGTTACCTTAACCAACTTACAAGTATGCCATTCCTAGACACCCATCACTTAGTCCAACAATCCTTAACCTCTGAATACAATCTCAGCCTCTGTTTGGTAAATTAGTTTTTAAACATGTTTTTTATTACACAATTCCCCAAATCACTTTTTAACCATACACATTTTCTCTCTCAACTTTTCAACCACACAATTTACTAGAAAACATAAAAAAACTAACAAACAGAACTTCAGACATCTCACCCCATGAATAATCAAGTCATGAATAATCAAGTCAAAGCATTGAAATATAATTCATAATCCCCATACATTAATACCTCCCAAAAGGTACTTCTACAGAAACAAATATTATACACAAAGTATTCAATACTCAACCTAACATTGAAAATCTTTTGCCCAAAGAAGCTCATTAAGAAGTAGACAATTTCAGCAAAGCCAAGAGGCTATGTAATCTTGTCCCTATCTTTGTCTCTAAATAGATTGCTAAAGGCAACAAGGTACTGCTCCAATTGAACCTTGGAAAATAGCAAACATCATCCAATGTTTAGCGACTTCAACCAGAACTTGCAAAGTGAAACAACAAGATAACTGTCCATGATCTCTACAATTTCATATTCTTTTTCCAAGAGCAACAGAATATCAGAAAATAGGTCAATAATTCAGCCCAGATAAGACACATTTTAACAGTCCATTTATGTTTACACTTGTAAGTGTTCATTACTACACAAATTGTAGAGTCCTGAAATAAAAAGTACTGAAAAGCAGCTCTGCAATGGTATTATATATTACAAGTAAACATCAATTCATTTTCTAAAGGAAAATAAATAAGAGCATACCCACCTAATGTACTCTAAAGAACCAAGATTCATACACTAATTTCAAAAATATATGTTCTTTAATACCTGACACTGTAACTGAGTCTTCACAACATCAAGTGGGGTCGTAACTGCAGCAGCCAATGCTCCCGCTACAGCTCCAGCAGTGGCATGAACCACCAACCTCTCATCGCTCACACTTTCTGGTGACACCTCTATCAAACCCTTTTTAGCTGCCTCATAAGTCGCAAAATGAACTGCAGTGAAAGGTGCATTCATTAGCACGGTGGTCCTATAGGAAGCATAGAAGGCTCTAAACCCTTCCTCCCTCAGTACCCTCTTTACGCAATCCCACACCCCCGTATACGGACTACTACTCAATTGCAGCCTCTGCTTAACCATATCCATCGGAGTAAATACCGCATCACTAGCAATAGTTGCAAAAACCCCTGACACAGCATGGGCTACGTGATTGTTTGGATTTCCACGCGAAAAACTCTTCTTACAAAATTCATAAACAGAAAAATAAACGGCATGGGCTGGACCGGCGCCCAGACCCATAGCCCCGATGCCACGATAAAACCCTATCGGCCCTTCAGATTTCAAGATAGATTGTACAGCCTGTTTGACGCTCGCGGATTTAACAGGGCAAGAGACGATAGCTTGCATCTGGGTTTTGATTGTATCAACGGGGAACATTGCCATGTGCTCCACCATACCGGCGATTGAGCCGGCGATCATGAACTGCCAAAAGTGGAGGCCGTCATGCGCCGGCGAAACTGTAATCTCCGGGTGGTAGTCGGGCGGCTGAGGGACCGGTATCAGGTCGGATTTTTTGAATTTCGGCGAGGCGTCGGTGGCCATTGAAAAATCTAAAATCCAAGAACACCTTAGGGTTAGAGAATCTGATTAAAATCAATTTTGCGTACAACGGGTTTAGCTAGATATGATTTATGGAGGATTAAAGTTAAACCGACAGACGGTGGGTTTACCAATTACGCGGTGAAATGGAAGATTGGATAATGGTCAAGATCGGAATATTTTGGACTCAAGGTGCTGAGAATGAAAAATTCAAACTTGGGTTCCAGAAATTTGGGGGCATTGGCTTCCCGAGGGAAGATTTGTTTGAATAGCTCTTTCAAATGTGGTGTTTTTCAAAATGCCCTTCTTTTGTTAAATGTTTTTATTATTCTTAATGAATTGTATTATTTTATTTGCAAGATATATCCTTGAATTAGTCAGGTTGATTTAATTCAATACATTCTATTATATTCATATTCTTTAATTTTTTAAGTTCTTCTAAAAATACTCTATATTGTAATAATTTCTCGAAAGATTTAGGATGTTCTTTCTTTGTTATATATCTTAATGCTATTCCATCTGAAACTTCATCTTCTATATCTTCGTAATCTTCTATAATTTTATGAACCGTATTTATATTTTTTGCTGTTTCAACAGAATTAAATTTTATTCTATTTAAGATAGCATAGTCAATATCTTCGTATATTTCTTTTAATTTAGATTGTCCAACAGAATGTATATTTTTAGATTTTTCAGTAATAGTTAATAAGAATGAAATTTCTTTATTATCTAAATATAGTTTATGATCACAGTTATTAGAAGTTGATGCTTGTGAAGTATCCATAGATTATCGGGTTGGTAAATTATTATACAAAATTTTCAGGTATAAGTCCATTCTTTGATCTAGTACAATACAATAATCTGCAATATATTGTTCGTATTTTTCTAAGAATTATTATATTCTTCAGAAGATAAGTTTTCATTTTTCATTTGTTGTTTAATATCTTCCATTTTATCTTTCAATTTTTCTAAAAGGTTATCTAGTCCTTCTATTGTATATCCTGGCATTAGGTTTGGACTGTATTTGTCATTATTTTATTTTCTAAATCTATTTTAATCGCTAATATGTCAGAATAATCTATAATGTATTGATCATGATTTTCTGAAAGTATATAATATTGTTCAGATGATTCATCCATATCTATTAAATGAGATATAATGTTATCCATTTTTTCCATAATTTTTTCTAACAAATTGTCTAATCCTTCAATAGTATATCCAGGCATTATAAACACAGAGGTAAATAATTTATAAAGTTTCAAGTAATCTTTCAAATTCTATGAGTGTTTGAGAATTGATAATATCTATGTCAGCCATGATATCTATACTTTGTTCAAATGGTATATTATATTTTGAAATATTTTTCTTCCTCTTTTCTAATTTATCAATTATATCTTGAATATCATGTATTATTATAGATCTTACAGTTCCTCTAGCAAAGTTTTCTATCAAATTTTCTTTAAAACTTTTTAATATCTCTTGTGATGCATAGAGTTGCTCTTTGTATCCTATTTTATCAATTTCATTTTCATTTTCATATTCAATACCTTTTTTACTTTTGATATGCTTTTGAACTTTATATGGACCTCTTTTAGTTCTGGGTTTTTTCATTATATAATTACTTTCATTCATGATATTAAGGTTTTCAAAAACTGGTAAAGAAATATTCATCTCTTCCATCACTATCATAATCTATTACAGGATCATAATCATTATCACTACTAAACACATATCCTAAATATAATTCATTATTTATTTCAGTATTATCACTATCAAGCCAAAAATAAATAATTGATTTTGTAATTTCTAATCCTAATATTCTTTTTAATGTTGGAAAGATAGTTAACAAACATGGCATATAGACATGATATAACTTTTTTATTTCATTATTTGGTCTAGTAAACTGTTTATGCATGAATAAAGGTTCAATTATGCTATAGTATTCATCATTATAAGGACTGTTTTGGTAATTAAACTTAATAATCCTGGATTCTGTCATGTTAAAAACTCTTCTTCCTCCTAATTCCGTAAAGATAGATATATTAAGAATACTAACCTCTTTTCCTGTTCTAAGTACCTTTGTATTTTCCTTCTATTGTTAGTGACCTTTAGGCTTATAGGTTTCTGCTCCACACCCTCCAATGGCTTCCTGCCTTCACGGGTTATTAGCTAAACCTGGATGCCTTCACTGTATAACTCCTTAGATGGAAAATATTTTAAGACAGAGTGTAGGGAGTTTTCTTAATAATATATCTTCTTTTTGGAAATAGGATTTAGAAGACAAGAATTTAGAAACTCATCATAATATGATAAGTAAATTGAGATTTTATTGATAATATGAAGATTGACAAAGGATTGGTATGAGAATTTTTTGAAAGACAGAAGATTTTTGGCTTTCTCACAAACTGAGTGCTCAAGAGAGTTCTGCCTCTTTTCTAATCAGAAGATCCTTATTTATACAACTCACGAGGTATTACTATACAACCTCTTACATCATTGCTTATGTAATGGATACAATAATTTGAATTTTACAAGGACCTACAAGGACACACCTGTCCATCTATTCTTTATTACAAGGATACAGCTGTCCCTTTATTTCTTCACATGGCTATATTATAGGGACACCTATCCCTCTATTTTTAGTCTTCTCATGGCCCTTACATTGTGCTGTCTTGTTCCATTAAATCAAATCTATCAATTGGCTTCCATCTGTCCATCACTTCCTTTGGTATGTAAAGCAGACTTATCAAATGACTTCCACCTGTCCATCAATTCCTTTGGCATGTGGGGCAATTCCTAGCTATGCACGCCTCTTGCAAAGTGGCAAAACTTCCATGGATTTGATGAGTATCAAATTTATTGATGTATTCTTGCAAGATTGTTGACTTTTCTTTTCCTCCATTAGTGAGTAAGGTCCATCCATTGTACTGGCATATGCATTTGAATTTTTTCTCATACAGGTTTTTGGCAATGTTGTAGAGAACTTTAATTCCCAACACCCTTCGGGATCTAAACCATGATCTTGTAATGTTTGGTACTGGCTTGGTATTTTTCCCAACTTCAATTTGAAAATTTCGAGCAACATACCCAATCGTGATAATATGCTCAGCAGGATAATATATCATTCCATCAATTTCAGGACTGATCGTATAAAATTTTAAATATATGGCTCTTCCTTGAGCAAATTTTGAAATTTCTCCTTTTAGTAAATCATCAAATTTTTCGATTTCTTTCAAATCTTTTCCTGGATAGATAAGATCCAAGAATCCATAATCATCCGCCATTTTTGTCATGACGGGATCTCCTCCCTGAGTAACGATCAATCGTGGGTATACATGGTCTCCAGACGAAATGTAATAGCAATCACATTCTTGAAGTTCATATATAACTTCAACAGTAGTTTTATATTCGTTTTCTTTTGGTAAAAAAGGGGAATCATCTTCTTCTTCAGGACGAATTCTGACTACCCTTGTATGTTCATCTTTGGCATTGATTGTGATTTTTCGAGGATTGGCTTCATTTATAACAACTTTTTTGGGACTTGGTTCATCTCTTTTAATTATTGGTCCACCACAGCTTCCAGAAGATGTACCTGTTTGTATTTTTGGTATAACCTGTTTGGTATCAGCCTGTTTGGTAATCAACAATTCAAACTGAGATTCAATCTCAATTATGTTATCGCTCAATTCTTTAGTATAATTGTGATGAAATGTTGAGATTTCCATCAATTGTTTGAAACTTCCTTGGAGAGTTTCTGCAAGTTGTTCAATTCCAAGCTTTATATCTTCAGCTTCATCCATGAGGAAGTTCATTCGCTTTTTGGCATCTATTAGGGGTCTTTTGATATTATTCATCTGCAAATTCAATATTCCTGCTTAAAAAGTCCGCAAGATAATTATTAACACCTTTAATATAAACTATATCAAAATTATAAAATGCCAAATAGGCTTGCCATCTATGGAGCCTTCTATATTGAGGTTCTGGTGGTAATTTATTTTTTACTAAACCTGCAACTTGAGAATTATCAGTTTCAACAATGAATTTCTTAGATAATAAAAACAATGAAAACTTCTTTATTCCTCTGATGATTGCTAACAGTTCTTTCTCATGAGTGGTATAATTTATTTCTGCTTGATTAAACGTTCCACTTGAATATCTACAAATTTCATTAAGATCTGTTTTTAATATTGCTGCCCAATACTTATCCGAGGCATCAGTATTAACTATCAGATTATCTTTTTCATCTGGTAATCTTAATTTTGGCAAATTTTTACATTCTTCTTTTAGTGTTTTGACAATTTCTGTATGTTCATCACTCCATCCTTTGGTATTTGTTTTCCTGAGTAAAATTTGAATTTTATGTCTCTTTTTTGATAGATTTTCAATAAATCCTTCTGCATAATTTAAACATCCTAAATTTTTTTGTATTTGTTCTTTTGATTCTAATTTGTTTGGAAAACTTTCTATCTTTTTAGATATATGGGTTTGTAATTTTATCCCTCTTTTATCTATTGATAATCCAAGAAAATCAATTTCTTGTTTTTCTATTATAGCTTTATTTTTTGAAAGAACAATTCCTTCTTTTTTACATTCATTTATAAATTTAATTAAATGGTTTCTATGTTCTTCTCTATTATTAGAACATATTAATAAATCATCGACATAGACAATTAAGAATTCATTGAATTTTCTAAATATGTTATCCATTCTTCTTTGATATATTTGTGGTGCATTTTTTAAACCAAATGGCATAACCATCCATTCATACTTACCTTGAGGTGTACTAAATGCTGTATATTGAATACTATCTTCTTCCATTTTTACTTGCCAAAATCCTAATTTGCAATCAAATTTAGAATAATATTGTTTTCCTTTTGCAAGATTTATTAGTACCTCTTTATTGGGTAAAAAGTATCCGTCAAATTTAGTATATTTGTTTAATTCTTTATAATTTATCACCATTCTAGCTTTTCCTTTTTTTTGTTCATAATGTTTCATGACCATAAATGCTGGACTACTATGGGGTCCATTACTAGGTCTGATTAATTTTTGATTAAGTAATTCTTTTATCTGAGTTTTAAACTCTTGTGTATCTTGTATGGTATACATCATTGGTCTAACTCTTATAATAACATTTTCTGTTAATTCTATTTTAGCTTTTGGATGATGTGGTTTCCAAAATAATAATGGATTTTCTCCACAAATTTTTTCTAGTTGATCAATGATTTTTTCTATATTTGTTTGTATGTTTGTTTTTAAGGCTTTTTTATACATTATTCTTTTATTTTTTATTTCATTTTGTATAATTGGTTTTTTCTCCCATTTATCACCACGCTGTGTTGGCTGAACTCTGTAAGGTCTAAATTCTCTTGGTATTTTTAGTAAATGTGCACAAGGTGTTTGTAACATTACCATGTAATTATTTTGTTTATAATATTGAAATTGTTGTATAAAGTCATTTCCTAGTAATATATCACATTCTAATTTGTTATAATTATATACTTTATTTACAACTATTTGTTTACTCCCAAGTATTATATCAATTTTATCAGCACTATTAATTATATGAGTACTTTCTCCTGTTACTCCTGTAATTTTTATTTTTCCATTAGTATTCCATGATTTTATTAAGAAGCTTTTGAATATTGTTATATCACTTCCCGTGTCAATTAATGCACATGTTGTTATATTTGTTTCAACAATTGTAACTTGTATATAAACGGCTAATGGAAAACTTATTTGGTTATTCATTTATTCAGCCTTTCTGCATAGTATAGTTTGACCATTATGAGTTATATATAATCCTTCACGTTTTATACTATAATCTTCTAGTCCATCTAGAAAGCTCATACCTAATAATACATGAGGATTTGCCATACTACTATCTATATGGATTTGTCCATATTTTTATTGGTACTTTTACTTCAAGTCAAGTTCAGTCATATGTATTTGTCCATCAAAATTTATATATCTATATGGATCGGTTCTATAAGATATTAGTCCTTTATTTCTATTTGAAGCTATATGACATTCACTAGCTCCTGTGTCAATTAATATATTTGATCCTTTTATATGTTCTATTCCTTTAAAATATTCACCTTCTATTTTCATATTTCCAGCATTTCTATTAAGTTTTATTTCTTTTATATTACTAGTTTCTCCTAATTATTTTCTATTAGGTAAACTTGTTGATCTCCTAATTAATCTGCCATCTTCAAATGTTATGTTATTATTAGGGTATTCTTCTTCTCGTAACTCTATGATTTCTGGTTTATTTTTTTGTTATAGTAAGTTCATAATTTCTTAATGCCCTGTATTCTATAGTCATAATTTTATCTCCTGGTTCCATTATATCATCTTTATATAATTTGAAATGTAATCCTAAAACTTCGTTAAAATTTGTATCTTTTAATGATATACAATATTTTGGGTAACATGTAAATATTAGTTTCTTATATGCTAGATTTCCTTCTACTGTTCCTAAATGACTGTCTTTTAAATTTATAATTCTTCCATCATGTAAACTTACAGTCAAAGGCGAATCTAATCCTTCTCTAAACAGGGATTTAAACATTATTTGGATACCTGCTAAGTAAACATATTGAATCTTTTCACTTTGTTTTCTATTAATCTTTGTTAATAATTCTGCAACTGTATTTTTTGTTAAAAGATTTAATTTATGTGTTCTTTGAGTGGTTCTAACATCTATTGCTCTTTCAATTTTATGATATTCATTTATTGCTACTTTTTCTCTTTTCCATATTCTGTCTAGTATTTCCCATTTTCCTATTTTCAAATCTAAAGATAATTTTTGTATTTTTCTGAACTTATTATTATCAAAAGTTACTTTTAATCCATAACCTTCTATTCCTTCACATTCTTGCTTATCTATGTTCTTATTTGTTTCTATTTCTTCTATTTCTTTATTCTGATTCTGATTCATTGCTTTCTGAATCTGTTTCGCTTATATAGACTTCTTGATCATAGTATTCTTCAATATCTGATATTTCACTTAGTTCACTTTCTATTTCTAGATATTCATTTTGTAATATTTTAACTTTCTTTTTGTTACAATCAGGGCTTATATGTCCCATTTCTCCACAATTCCAACATTTGCATTGGCTTTTATCTTTCTTATAAGTTTTATTTTTCTGTTTTTTATTTGGATTATATCTTCTTTTGTAATATCTCCTCTTAGGTTTTATATATCTTTTTCTGAAGTTTCTGAATTTTTTAAATTTTCTATTTTTAAATTTTCTTTTATTATTATATTTTCTTCTTTCAGGGTTACATCCCCATTGGGTAGGTTTTTCCATATCTTCACAACATATTCTAGTTAATTTTCCTGATTTCTTTAATAATTGTCTTTGTTGACATATATATGCTAATCTTTCAAATAAGAATTTTATCCTTGATCCTAATGTTCTAGGTGTTCCAGGGTTATCTCTAATAAATTTTTCAAATTCTATTTTAAAGTATATTCCCCATGAACCTGGTAATTTATTGTAATACATATCTCTATATACTTCTTGGTTTTCATTACTATAGAATTGGACATAATAGTATTCTTTAAATTCACAAGTATATTCTTTAATTTTACACATATCACATATTGTTAAATTTATTAATCTTACTCTTGCATTATCTTTTTCTCTTATTGATTCTGCTTCAGAATTACTTATCCAATTTTCTCCTAAAAATTCATCCGCAATATAATCTACTAATTTTTCTATTCCCTTTCTATCTGATTTTATTAGTTCTGTCTGTATATTTCTTCTTATTAATGCTTTTGTATCACTACTTATTCCTTCCCACCAATTTCTAACATGTCCTTCAAAAGAGGCTATTAAAAAATTTATCATTCTATCAGTATTTTCCCATGAATCATCTTTATTGTATAAAAAGAATAGTATCATTGAATCTGCCCAAGTTAATAAGGTATTTTTAGTATCTATTTTACAATCAAGATCCAATTTTGTTCCTCCATGATTAATAGGTTTATCATAATTATTATTTGGTTCAAATCTATCTTTATATTTATTCCCTCTAGGTGGTTGTCTATCTCTGACTCTATCATAATATTTCCGGTGTGGTTTACTATATAAGGGTGCATAACTTTCATTTGGATCTGGTAATTCTTGTTTGGAAGTTCCTATTGGAGCAGGGTTAGGTGCTCCTCCAGTATTCATTAAAACTTGGTATTCATTAAAATTTTCTATACTTAATTGGTCAAAATTTTCTATAAGCAAGTCTAACTCTTCATTCATTTTTTGTCTTGTTCTTCTTCAATTTTTTCTTTAGCTTTTAATTTTCCTAAAGTTTTTTCTATAGATTTTTGTAATTCTAATTCTTCCTCTAGTATTTTTGGTAATATGTTTCTTCTAAATTCATCATCCATACTTCCTGCTTCTATTATAATTTTTTCTTATTCGAAATGCTTCTTTCCTATTCTAAGTATTTCTTTTTCTATGAGTTTTTTGTCTATTTTCTTATCTTTGCTTTTATTATTTTCTTTAAATTCTCTAATCTCTAGTTTTAGTATATTTATATCATTTCTTACTTCTTTTAATTCATTTTTTACTTCTTGTACATCATTTATTAATGTTTTTATTAATATTTTTAGATCTTCAATATATTCACTTATCGACATTTTATACTCTTGGGTTTTGAGTTTTTTGTACCTTAAATAGTCCGTCATACATATCATCTATTTTTATTTCTAACTTTTTGATTCTTTCTTCTATTGATATGATTTTTTCATTTTCATTTTTTCTTATTTTTTCATTTAACCTATCTATTTTTTCTATAATTATTCCAATTTTATCTTGATTAATTAATTCTCCTGATTTTCTTTGGAATTCTTTTAAGATTTCTTCATCTATATTTTTAACTTCTCCTATCATTTCTTTTAATTCTTTAAATTGTATTGTTAGTTTATTTTGAATATTATGTAATTTTTCTTTGATATTCATGTCCTGTATATTTAATTGTTGTAATTCTTCGATAGCTAATTTATCTTGTAAATTTATGTTTTTATATGTTTGCCATAAAAATGCACTTATCCAATTTAATTGCATGTTAAGAAATCCATCAGACTCTCCCCATGAGCTTAATGGTTGAAACATAGTTGTATTAGCTCCTTTTATTTGATAAGATCCAACTGGAAGTCTTATATTTTCTATTATTTGTTTTTCAAATTTTATTTCTGGAAATTCTGTCATTAATTTCTTCCTTTAATATGTTCGATTTCTAAAATAAGTTCTGTTTCATATTTTGCTTCTTTATAATTCATTATTTGATATTCACAATATTCTTCTATTGATCCAATCATTGATTTTCTATGATATATTCTATAATATTTTAGATAGTCTTCCAATGTGTTTGTTTTATCATATTTTTCTTTTCTAGTTTTTTCTTTATCTTCTAAAATCGTTTGAATTTTTGGTACTTGTTTTAAAATTCTATCAAAATATTCTCTCTTTTTCTCTAATAATCTTAATCTTAATTTTTCTTGCCGTTTTATATTTCTTTCTTCTCTTATTTGGTCCATTAAATTTCTTCTTTGTTCTACTATTAAATCTAATTTTTCATTTGTTTCTATGTCTAGATATCTAATTAATTGAGGATCTACTCTATGATAATCCATTTCTATAATCTTTATATAACTCTTCTAGTATATCTTTGTGGATTAAATCTAATATTTCGTTTATGATAAAATCTTCTTTTATTATATCGAAATTTATTAGATCATATATTTCTCTTCTTATATCTTTTTCTAAATCTTTTAAAGTTCTCAAGATTTCTATTTTATAATTATCGGGTAGTATTAATGTATGCATTATAAATCTTGATGTATATATTATATATTTATTTTTAATTTTTGTCATATAATATTTATCTTTTAGATCTGTCATATGGCTCTGATACCAAAGTGAGAGTGCTACTATGAGCGAACAAAAATCAAATAAAATCATAAACAAAATTAATAAAATTTCAAGGACTAGGTTGTAATTTTTCTAAATCTTAATGGGTTTAGTTGAAATATGATATATAAGGATATTTGTGGTATTTTATAGTGATTAAGGCTATTTTTAAAAGATATAAAATTGTTAGGGTATTTTCAAAAATTGGTAAAATTTTTAGGGTATTTTCATGTATTTCCTCTGTAGCGCCCCGAGTTCCGTATACCCGATTCACTACGTCATTTTCTGTCTAAATTTTTTCGAATAATATTTTTGCGGAAGAAATAATTGAAATTCATTTTTGGCAACATTAAATAAACTGTAATGGCCGCTAAAATTGAAAACATTTATGAAACCATTTGAAATAGTATATCGAACCATTAATATTGTAAAGAAATTGCCAATATCATAATTTCACAAATAAATGAACTTCTCTAAATTATTCGATTGTTTGGAAAATACGGAAATCATTAACGTCAAACTTTCAACCGTTCAACGATTATTGCCACCATCATTCATCGCTCGCCACCGTCTCCGAAATCTGCAAAACTGTTAAAAGTAGGGTGAGTATTTCATGGGGGAAATACTCAGTAGACTCATCGCATATTAATTTAATTTATAAGATGATTAAACACATAAATCCCGGCTCTTTATAAAACGGGCATTGATAGAGCTTCTTTATAAAACTGCTCTTGATAAAACTCATATTGTGCATTACAGCACGGGACATATTTTGCAAATCATAGGCTCTTTGAAAACAGCTCTTTGAAAACCATATACTTATAAAAATATTTTAATTATGCCAAGCATAATTTCTTTTGAAAGCATAACATAAGATAGGATTTAAATCCTCATAAACATAAATAGACACAAGAACTTTACCGAACTTAGGTGGCAAGAATTCTTATGCAGTAAAATCATAATAACAGTAAGTTTTCATCATAACATAGGATAATATCGAAATCCTCATAAACATAAGAATTTTACCGAACTTAGGTGGCAAGAATTCTTATGTAGTAAGTCATAATAACAGTAAGATCATAATAACAGTAAGATCATAATAACAGTAAGTATACCAAAACATAATTCATGAAATTCATAGGGATCATTTCCATCATAACATAAGATAGGATCGAAATCCTCATAAACATACGCGACAGGAATTTTACCGAACTTAGGTGGTAAATCCTCATAAACATATGGAAAGGCAGGAATTTTACCGAACTTAGGTGGTAAATCCTCATAAACTTATGGAGACACAGAATCCTACCGAACTTAGGTGGTAAGAATTCTTATGTGCATAGCAATGATCCAAAACATATAAAACATTATCGTAAAAACATAGGGTATACTTACTTTTCATAAAAACATAAGGTATATTTACCTTTCATAAAAACATACTTGTTTTTCTTAAAAATTGACTTTCACAAGTCACATGACATTCATATGAAATCATAATTTAAATCAATTAATAAGTGCGAGTCTACCTCAAATCCGACGAGTGCAAAGTTGAGCGGGAATGACTTCAATTTCTTTAAATTCTCCGTACGCTTCGTCTTAAGCCAATAAGTCACTTTAGTATATCGAATATATAGTTCAAAATGATAAATTATAATTTGAGGACTAAAATTGATGTTTTGAAAGTTGAGGGACTAAAATGAATACTTTTGAAACTTGAGCTTAAAATCAAATAAAGTAAATCAGCAGGGACTGAATTGATCAGAATTTTAAAATGAAAGGGCTGATTAAAATCATTTAAAACTTAAGGGCTGAAATTGATGATTTTAAAACTAAAAGGACTGATTTCAAACATTTTAAAACTTCAGGGACTGAAATGATCACTTTTCAAACTTGGGGCTAAACTGTAATTTTCGAAATATATTAAAATATATCCTCAGATCTAACTCTCTCTCACCACTCAACTCATTCTCTCTCAATACTCTCTCTCTCACGACCAACAGAGGAGAAGACAGGGAAGCGACCGGCGGTGGTCTAGGTGGGATACTGCCGGTGCTAAGCCGGCGCCAAGTGCGGCGAGGGGCGTCAAAGGCAGGGGTTGAAGATTGAGGGTTCAGTGCGAGTTCTTTGGTTGCGAAAAACCGAGACAACATCGCGATTTAAGGTGAGCGATTTTCGGCGGAAAAATGGTGATTGAGGTAAGAAATGAACTCATTGATTCATGGGTTTTTCTTTGGGTTTGATTTGGGTTGTGGTTGCGACCGGTTGTGGGTGCGGTGATGGTTTGGTCTGAATGCAGTGATATTAGTGGTGGTGATGTTGGTAGGGGCGGACTTGAGCTGGAGTTTGGATGCGGGAGGTGATGATGATGCTGGTTGGTGCAGTGTGGTTCATTGGTGATTGGGTGCTGCATTTGATTTGTTGAAACTTTGCTTTGGTGGCTCGATAGTGGTTTGGCTGTGAATTGCAGAGTTGCAGGTGATGATTCTGGTTTGATTAAGGTAGTCTGCTGGTTGTGTTCTCGGGTGATGATGATGAAGGAAATTATAGTGGTTGTTTTGATAGTGATAAAATGGTATTGTAGTGACTCTGTGAATTGGAAGTCATGGAGGTGGCTGATGACGATCAGAGACTCTGGTGATGGATTGAATTTAGTCACAGGGAGTGAAAATGGATGAAGCTGAAGTGATTGCCTGAAATGAAGTTGGGTGGATGCTAAACTGAAATTATACAGGGGTGGTTTGGGATTCGGTTGGGTGTCCACCTGAAGGGCAGTGTGCGATCGGTGGTTTTGACATTGATGATGATGATGCTGATTGTCTGATTTGGAGATCAAAACGGGAAGAAACGAAATGGGTGGTGGTACAGATGAAGACTGCAGTGGCATTGTTTGGTGAATTGAGGATGATGGTTATGAACTGATTGTAGATTGATGATGACGATTTCGCAGGTGATTATATACAGATTGGTTTTGAAATTGTGGAATTGAGGTAAGTGGAGGTAATGATGTGATAAGTGGAGCATGGGTTGGTTTGGTGAAACCGTGGTGGAGTTTTAGGTTGAGTAGGAATTTGATTAGATGTAAAGTGTTAGAATAAAATGATTAAAGGGGAGACATGAGGAATCAAAATAAATAATAGAAAGGAATATGGGTTGTGCCATGATTTGAATTGTGCAAATTGAATCTCGTAGGAGTAGAGAGTATTTGAATAAGGTAGTGAAGGTGGTTGGTGAGGATGAATTATGAAATTTGGGAATGAGATGGAAAGTGATCAATATGGAGGACATAATAATGTGAAGAGGAATCATTGAATGGAATACTCATAATTGGAATGATAAAATAAAGAAATGGTGGTTTGTGTCTTGCCGTGTTATATGATGATAATGATGGTATTGTTTGTGAATGGAGAATAAGATAGTGTAGAATTTGGTGTAATATGAAATAGAAAATGGTGTAATATTCTTTATACAAAATGATGATGTTTTTGGACTGAAAATACATTTGAATAAGGAAAATTGAGATATTTTAATAAATTTGGAATTCAAAATGATTTTGAAAATAATACTTTGAATAAATAATTAAAATAACATAATTTTAGAAATTCGGATTTTAATTTAAAATCGAACAAATTCGATATTTCTTGACTTGGCTAGACGAATCCGTCGCGGCGTTAATTTCAAAACAATGAGTGAAATAGTAGCGACACAATTTTCTAAATATTAAAATAATTATAAAATTGAGTAAAAATTCTGGGTCGCTATAATCTTACCTCCTTAAAATAATTTCGTCCTCGAAATTAAACTTACTTAATCTTAAAATTTCTGAATACTCAATCAGAATCTCATCTTCTTCTTCTCTTATGTAGCATTATCGCTACCATTTTTAACCCAACCATATTTAACCAACTGGACTTTTCTATAGACATATGTGTTTACTCAAAATTCTTCTGAATCGTAAGTGACTGAAAGTTCACTATTCTTTGAATTCCATTTTTATGAACCCAAAACAACATAACTTATTCTTAGATGATCAACTTATTTCATAATCTCAATATATTATCACCTTCAATTATCATCATCATATCATTCCTTACAATTTCTATTGTACTTTTATATTCAAATAACCTTACGTCCATCATCATTATCTCACAAATCCCAAACAACATCATGTCTCTTTACTAATTTCTGTAATTCCATAAAAAAAAATCTCTTCAAGTTTCCATAAATCTTTACTGATATATCAAACCATAATAATTTGTCATCTCTAAACTTCTTATCATCAAATATTCCCAAAATAATCAAAACAATTCCCAATCGAATGTAAAAATTTCATCATATCTTGTAGTATTCATGTAACATGTCACTTATCATCGTATTCATGTGACCTCAGATATTCGTATATATCTCTAAAATTTCCACAATTCTTTACTGACATATCATATCATAATAATTTTTCCTTTCTTCTTATCATCGAATATTCCAAAAAAAAAAATAATCAAAGAATTACCTGAATATTCTCTCTACGTAATATACCCAATAACATATCAACATAATATCATCAACTTATCATTCCAATATTTGTAACCCAAAATTCAGTAAACAAATATCTTCCAAATAACTAAGATTCTTTACTTAAATGTCACCACATTTCCTGCAAAGTATTTCTTTTACTTATACATACTTATGAATTCTGATTCAATACAGTCCTTATTTCTCTTTCACGTATTCCCGTATCATCTCACTATACCTTGATTATTATACCAAAAATATCAGTACCAAAATCCAATAAAATATTCCATATCTCCAATATTATCATCAAATTTTCTTTTGTCGAGAAAAATAACAGCGCATTAACTCTTGTTCCCACTTTTCATTTTTCTATACTTTAAATCATACATCAAGTACTCGGTATCAAATACTCATTCTAGCTGAGAGCTAAGATACTAACTTAAAACAGCATCACAAGGATCAGATATGTTATTCTCAAACTTAAGAAACTTCACTAATTTCCCAAATCTGAAATTCAAAATTAAAATTTTCTATTCTCCCAAACTTCAATTCATATCACACTTTATGAACAATACTCTGATTAATCTTATCACCATTAAATAAGACTTCTGTAAATCATATAGGATTCCTCATCATATTTGCTTAACCCAAAGATACAATCCCATAATTTAAAATCACACAACTGATCATCTCAGATTTTCCATTATTGTAGCCAAAATATTTACTCACTTCAAAAGTACAACCAATAATAATTAATCGAAACTGTATCACTAAATCTTTAAATAAACCCATATATTATGACTAAAAATGAAAATTCTCAATCGTAGATAATATTTCACCATAATGCAATAAATCATCAAAATAAGATCATCGAACTCAATATTCACACGATTCTTCCCTGGATAACCATCACATTCCTTAACCGTCTAGTCGTCATATCTATCACGTACCTTATACGTCAATCTGATCACTAATATTATATATCAATTCCTCAGACTAAAAAAATTTTGGATTCTACCGTGATCCCTCTTCTGAACTCCATTCCAAAATAAGTCATCACTGTAAAATCTTATCCCTATTTTCCTCAAAATTCATATCCTTATAATACTCTCCAATACAAGTGATCATTCCTTACAAATGATCAATCCATTCCCAAGAATAATTAAGATTCTTCCCAATAATGCCCTTATACTTGTCTTCACTCGTCTTTCAAAATATAACTTATCATTTACTCAATCTTGCTTATGAACTTGCAATTCTAAACTCAATTCTCTTAGTGATTGCATACCATACTATGCTCTTAATTCCAAATGATAAAATTCTGGACAGAGTCTCCCTTATAATTTGAACTTATCCCAAACCATAAGTATACTTCATAACTAACAATAATAAATAACTCCACATTTGATCACAACGATCTAAAAATATTGAAAACGATTCCAACACTTCAATATCATCAAAATATCCCATAATTCAATTCATATTTCCTCAACATAGAAATTTCAAATCATATTTTTCAATATCACAATATTACTTCCTTTCATACCTTAATTGGCTCAAAAGTTACTCATACTTATAAATATATGCCATAAATCATATTCCCAAAATTTATTCACAAAGCCAAACTTCATAATAAATTTCTCTTCAACATAGAGGCATAATAAATTAACTCAACATAATATCCATTACTTAATTCTCAATAAAATCATATTATTCCCATTATGCTCAACACTCGTTTTCTTTAAAAAAATTTCTCATAATCATACATTAAAGCATATAAGTTATGACAAAGCATAACAACATCATTATTTTCGAAGAAATACATTCTTATTTCTCATAAATCATAAGTATCCGAAATACTCTTCATTCTTTCTCATAAATCAATAAAATGAGTATTCGAAATACTGAAATAACTTTAAACATCATAAACTTCTTTACCTCGGAGTTGGTGGAACGAATGATGGCAGTGGCAATCTTCATCAATAAAAATCTTATAATGGAAAATATTTCTTAAAATTCTTTTTGAAAATTTTACCAGTCTACAGAAACGCAGACTAGCTCTGATACCAACTTGTAGCGCCCCGAGTTCCGTATACCCGATTCACTACGTCATTTTCTGTCTAAATTTTTTCGAATAATATTTTTGCGGAAGAAATAATTGAAATTCATTTTTGGCAACATTAAATAAACTGTAATGGCCGCTAAATTGAAAACATTTATGAAACCATTTGAAATAGTATATCGAACCATTAATATTGTAAAGAAATTGCCAATATCATAATTTCACAAATAAATGAACTTCTCTAAATTATTCGATTGTTTGGAAAATACGGAAATCATTAACGTCAAACTTTCAACCGTTCAACGATTATTGCCACCATCATTCATCGCTCGCCACCGTCTCCGAAATCTGCAAAACTGTTAAAAGTAGGGTGAGTATTTCATGGGGGAAATACTCAGTAGACTCATCGCATATTAATTTAATTTATAAGATGATTAAACACATAAATCCCGGCTCTTTATAAAACGGGCATTGATAGAGCTTCTTTATAAAACTGCTCTTGATAAAACTCATATTGTGCATTACAGCACGGGACATATTTTGCAAATCATAGGCTCTTTGAAAACCATATACTTATAAAAATATTTTAATTATGCCAAGCATAATTTCTTTTGAAAGCATAACATAAGATAGGATTTAAATCCTCATAAACATAAATAGACACAAGAACTTTACCGAACTTAGGTGGCAAGAATTCTTATGCAGTAAAATCATAATAACAGTAAGTTTTCATCATAACATAGGATAATATCGAAATCCTCATAAACATAAGAATTTTACCGAACTTAGGTGGCAAGAATTCTTATGTAGTAAGTCATAATAACAGTAAGATCATAATAACAGTAAGATCATAATAACAGTAAGTATACCAAAACATAATTCATGAAATTCATAGGGATCATTTCCATCATAACATAAGATAGGATCGAAATCCTCATAAACATACGCGACAGGAATTTTACCGAACTTAGGTGGTAAATCCTCATAAACATATGGAAAGGCAGGAATTTTACCGAACTTAGGTGGTAAATCCTCATAAACTTATGGAGACACAGAATCCTACCGAACTTAGGTGGTAAGAATTCTTATGTGCATAACAATGATCCAAAACATATAAAACATTATCGTAAAAACATAGGGTATACTTACTTTTCATAAAAACATAAGGTATATTTACCTTTCATAAAAACATACTTGTTTTTCTTAAAAATTGACTTTCACAAGTCACATGACATTCATATGAAATCATAATTTAAATCAATTAATAAGTGCGAGTCTACCTCAAATCCGACGAGTGCAAAGTTGAGCGGGAATGACTTCAATTTCTTTAAATTCTCCGTACGCTTCGTCTTAAGCCAATAAGTCACTTTAGTATATCGAATATATAGTTCAAAATGATAAATTATAATTTGAGGACTAAAATTGATGTTTTGAAAGTTGAGGGACTAAAATGAATACTTTTGAAACTTGAGCTTAAAATCAAATAAAGTAAATCAGCAGGGACTGAATTGATCAGAATTTTAAAATGAAAGGGCTGATTAAAATCATTTAAAACTTAAGGGCTGAAATTGATGATTTTAAAACTAAAAGGACTGATTTCAAACATTTTAAAACTTCAGGGACTGAAATGATCACTTTTCAAACTTGGGGCTAAACTGTAATTTTCGAAATATATTAAAATATATCCTCAGATCTAACTCTCTCTCACCACTCAACTCATTCTCTCTCAATACTCTCTCTCTCACGACCAACAGAGGAGAAGACAGGGAAGCGACCGGCGGTGGTCTAGGTGGGATACTGCCGGTGCTAAGCCGGCGCCAAGTGCGGCGAGGGGCGTCAAAGGCAGGGGTTGAAGATTGAGGGTTCAGTGCGAGTTCTTTGGTTGCGAAAAACCGAGACAACATCGCGATTTAAGGTGAGCGATTTTCGGCGGAAAAATGGTGATTGAGGTAAGAAATGAACTCATTGATTCATGGGTTTTTCTTTGGGTTTGATTTGGGTTGTGGTTGCGACCGGTTGTGGGTGCGGTGATGGTTTGGTCTGAATGCAGTGATATTAGTGGTGGTGATGTTGGTAGGGGCGGACTTGAGCTGGAGTTTGGATGCGGGAGGTGATGATGATGCTGGTTGGTGCAGTGTGGTTCATTGGTGATTGGGTGCTGCATTTGATTTGTTGAAACTTTGCTTTGGTGGCTCGATAGTGGTTTGGCTGTGAATTGCAGAGTTGCAGGTGATGATTCTGGTTTGATTAAGGTAGTCTGCTGGTTGTGTTCTCGGGTGATGATGATGAAGGAAATTATAGTGGTTGTTTTGATAGTGATAAAATGGTATTGTAGTGACTCTGTGAATTGGAAGTCATGGAGGTGGCTGATGACGATCAGAGACTCTGGTGATGGATTGAATTTAGTCACAGGGAGTGAAAATGGATGAAGCTGAAGTGATTGCCTGAAATGAAGTTGGGTGGATGCTAAACTGAAATTATACAGGGGTGGTTTGGGATTCGGTTGGGTGTCCACCTGAAGGGCAGTGTGCGATCGGTGGTTTTGACATTGATGATGATGATGCTGATTGTCTGATTTGGAGATCAAAACGGGAAGAAACGAAATGGGTGGTGGTACAGATGAAGACTGCAGTGGCATTGTTTGGTGAATTGAGGATGATGGTTATGAACTGATTGTAGATTGATGATGACGATTTCGCAGGTGATTATATACAGATTGGTTTTGAAATTGTGGAATTGAGGTAAGTGGAGGTAATGATGTGATAAGTGGAGCATGGGTTGGTTTGGTGAAACCGTGGTGGAGTTTTAGGTTGAGTAGGAATTTGATTAGATGTAAAGTGTTAGAATAAAATGATTAAAGGGGAGACATGAGGAATCAAAATAAATAATAGAAAGGAATATGGGTTGTGCCATGATTTGAATTGTGCAAATTGAATCTCGTAGGAGTAGAGAGTATTTGAATAAGGTAGTGAAGGTGGTTGGTGAGGATGAATTATGAAATTTGGGAATGAGATGGAAAGTGATCAATATGGAGGACATAATAATGTGAAGAGGAATCATTGAATGGAATACTCATAATTGGAATGATAAAATAAAGAAATGGTGGTTTGTGTCTTGTCGTGTTATATGATGATAATGATGGTATTGTTTGTGAATGGAGAATAAGATAGTGTAGAATTTGGTGTAATATGAAATAGAAAATGGTGTAATATTCTTTATACAAAATGATGATGTTTTTGGACTGAAAATACATTTGAATAAGGAAAATTGAGATATTTTAATAAATTTGGAATTCAAAATGATTTTGAAAATAATACTTTGAATAAATAATTAAAATAACATAATTTTAGAAATTCGGATTTTAATTTAAAATCGAACAAATTCGATATTTCTTGACTTGGCTAGACGAATCCGTCGCGGCGTTAATTTCAAAACAATGAGTGAAATAGTAGTGACACAATTTTCTAAATATTAAAATAATTATAAAATTGAGTAAAAATTCTGGGTCGCTATATCCTCCTTTCCCAGTTATTATTCTACTACTAGTATAGTATTTACCACGTAGGTTAATATATATATATAATATATATTATATATTATTATTATATTATTATTATATTATTATTTTATTATCTTTATCTTTATATTTATATTTATCTTTATCTTTATCTTTATATATATAAAAGTAGAAGTGAGGAGAGAGAGTCATTTTGGAGGGAAAATTGTATTTAATGACTCTCTCTCCTCATTTTTACTTTTATTATGTATAAATAAATAAATAAATAAAAGATAAATTATTTTGTAGGAAAAATTATTATTTATTATATATTTAGTAAGATTTGTAATAAATATACTATACGTAAATGTATTACATTGATAATGAAAAAATTAGATTAATATATTTGAACATAAATAATGTGATATATATGTAAATGTGTTATGTGGAAAATGAAAAAATTGGATTAATATATTTGAATATAAACAAATGTGATATTTATGTAAATGTGTTTGTATGAAATGAAAAAATTGTATTAATATATTTGAACATAAATAAATGTCATATCTATGTAAATGTGTTAAATTGAAAATGAAAATTTTGGATTAATATATTTGAAAATAAAAAATCCATGCTATATAAATTTGTTAAGTTAGAAATGAAGATTTTGAATCAATATATTTTGAATATGAATAAATAAAATCATTGAATCTTTACTTACTAATATGTCAATAAATGAGTAAATTCTTCAATAAGCATATTACAAAAATAATTAATTATTTGCTATCAACTTTTTACCACCAATGATAAATTGGTAGAAAACTTAATCATTTCATCATTTTGACAAAAATTAGTGTGTTTAAAAAATAAGAAAAAATAAAATATATTAATTAATATATTTGATTTCGAATAAAATATATGTAAGCAACATATTAAAAAATAAAGTTAATTAAAAATTATAACATATTAAAAGGAAAATAGGTGATAAGGTAAGAAAATTTTAAAAAAAAACATAAATAAAAGTCAAAAGAAATTTATATAAAAAATTTAATTTAGTGCCAAACATTGAATGACGCGGTACACTGAGTGTACATGCGGAATTTTTTATTATGTAGGAAATGAAAAAATTGGATTAATATATTTGAACATAAATAAATAAATAAATGTCATATCATATCTATGTAAATGCGTTACATTGAAAATGAAAATTTTGGATTAATATATTTTAAAATAAATAAAAATATGGTATATAAATTTTGAAAATAAATAAATAAAATTATTGAAATTTTACTTCCTAATATGTCAATAAATGAGTAGGCTCTTCAATACACATGTTATAAAAAATAATTAATTATTGTATATCAACTTTTTAACCACAAATATTTCCTCACTTCAATTTTCGGTAATTACTTTTTACCTCAAAAATTCAAAATCATAAATAAACAAGTTTATAAACCAAACATTATTACCAAACGAAGGCTTAATCGTTTCATCATTTTAAAAAAAAATTGGCATGTTTAAAAAATAAGGAAAAATAAAATATATTAATTAATTAATACATTGAATTTCAAATAAAATATATGTAAGCAACACATTAAAAAATATAGTTAATAAAAAATTATAAAATATTTAAAGGGAAATATGTGATAAGGTGGACAAATTTTCAGAGAAAAACGTAAATAAAAGTCAAAAAAAAAAATTATATAAAATTTTTAAATGAGTACCAAATTATGAGTGGCGCGGTATACTTAGTGTACATGTAGTATTTTTTATTTTTAATAATTTTGTCTTTTTTAAAGTTTCAAATTCAATAACATTTTGTATTAAAATTTTATTGAAATTATATTTTTTATTTGTGACTGAATCAAGTTATTTTCAAAATTATGATTTAAAAATTATATATTCTGTGCATCGCACGGGTAGACAACTAGTATATATAAAAGTAGAAGTGAGGAGAGAGAGTCATTTTGGAAGGAAATTTGCATTTAATGATTCTCTCTCCTCAATTCTACTTATATATATATATATATATATATATATATATATATATATATATATATATATATATATATATATAAATAAATAAATAAAAGATAAAGACTTTTGTAGGAAAATTTATTATTTATTACATATTTAATAAGAGTTATAATAAATATATTATGTATAAATGTATTACATTGGAAATGAAAAAATTAGATTAATATATTTGAACATAAATAAATGTGATATCTATTTAATTGTGTTATGTAGGAAATGAAAAAATTGTATTAATATATTTGAACATAAATAAATGTCATATCTATATAAATGTGTTATATTGAAAATGAAAATTTTGGATTAATATATTTGAAAATAAATAAATACATGCTATATAAATTTGCTAACATAGAAATTAAAAATTTGAATTAATATATTTTGAAAATAAATGAATAAAATAAATATAGAAAAGATAAAGATTTTGTAGGAAAATTTATTATTTATTACATATTTAGTAAGAGTTGTAGTAAATGTGATATTTGTAAATGTGTTACATTGGAAATGAAAAAAATTAGATTAATATATTTAAATATAAATAATGTGATATATATGTAAATGTGTTATGTAGGAAATGAACATAAATAAATGTGATATCTATTTAAATGTGTTATATAGAAAATGAAAAAATTGTATTAATATATTTGAATATAAATAAATGTCATATATATGTAAATGTGTTATATTGAAAATGAGAATTTTGGATTAATATATTTAAAAATAAATAAATAAATACGTGCTATATAAATTTGTTAAGTTGAAAATGAAAATTTGAATTAATATATTTTGAAAATAAATAAATAAAATCATTGAAATTTTACTTCCTAATATGTCAATAAATGAGTAGGTTCTTCAATAAGTATATTACAAAAATAATTAATTATTTGCTATCAACCTTTTACAGCTAATGATAAGTTGGTAGAAAATTTAATCATTTCATCATTTTGACAAAAATTGGTATGTTTAAAAAATAAGGAAAAATAAAATATATGTAAGCAACATATTAAAAAATAAAGTTAATTAAAAATTATAACATATTAAAAGAAAAATAGGTGATAAGGTGGGCAAATTTTCAGAGAAAAACGTAAATAAAAGTCAAAAGAAATTTAATATAAAAAATTTAATTAAATGTCAAACTTTGAATGGTGCAGTACACTATGTGTGCACCATTTTTTATTTTGATTAGTTTTGCTTTTTTTTAAAAAAAAAAAAAATTTAAACTCAATGACATGTGTTATGGAGGAAATGAAAAAATTGGATTAATGTATTTTAAAATAAATAAATATATGCTATATAAATTTGTTAAGTTGGAAATTTAAAAATTGAATTAATATATTTTGAAAATAAATAAATAAAATCATTGAAATTTTACTTCCTAATATGTCAATAAATGAGTAGGATCTTCAATACGCATGTTACAAAAATAATTAATTATTTTCTATCAACTTTTTAACCACACATATTTTTCTCTCCAATTTTCAGCCATTATTTTTTACCTCAAAATCATTTATACAGGTTTATAAATCAAACAATATTACCAAACGGAGGCTTAGTCTTTACATCATTTTGACAAAAATTGACATGTTTAAAAAATAAGAAAAAATAAAATATATTAATTAATATATTGGATTTCAAATAAAATATATGTGAGTAACACATTAAAAAATATAGTTAATAAAAAATTATAACATATTAAAAAGGAAATAGGTGATGAGGTGGAAAAATTTTAAGAGAAAAATGTAATTAAAAATCAAAAGAATTTTATATAAAAAATTTATAAGTGTCGAATTTTGAGTGGTGCGGTATACTTAGTATACATGTAACATTTTTTTATTTTGATTAGTTTTATCTTTTTTAAAGTTTCAAATTCAACAATATTTTGTATTGAAATTTTATTTGATTTATGTTTTTTTTTATTTGATATGATTATATAATCAAGATATTTTCAAAATTATGATATAAAAATTATATATTCCGTGCATCGCACGGGTAGACAACTAGATTAATATATTTGAACATAATTAATGTGATATTTATGTAAATGTGTTATGTAGGAAATGAAAAAATTGAGTTAATATATTTTAACATAAATAAATATAATATCTATGTAAATATGTTATTTTATTTATGAAATCAAAAAATTGTATTAATATATTTGAACATAAATAAATGTCATATCTATGTAAATATGTTAAATTGAAATTGAAAATTTCGGATTAATATATTTGAAAATAAAAAATCCATGCAATATAAATTTGTTAAGTTAAAAATGAAGATTTTGAATCAATATATTTTGAAAATAAATAAATAAAATCATTGAAATTTTACTTCCTAATATGTCAGTAAATGAGTAGGTTCTTCAATAAGCATATCACAAAAATTATTATCAAATGGAGGCTTAATTATTTCATTATTTTGATAAAAATTGACATGTTTAAAAAATAAGGAAAAATAAAATATATTAATTAATATATTGAATTTCAAATAAAATATATATAAGTAACACATTAAAAAATATAGTTAATAATAAATTATAACTTATTAAAAGGGAAATAGATGATGAAGTGGGCAAATTTTCAGAGAAAAATGTAAATAAAAGTTTTAAAAAAAAAATTATATAAAAAATTTAAATGAATGTCAAATTTTGAGTGGCGCGGTATACTAAATGTACATGTAACATTTTTTTATTTTGAATAGTTTTATCTTTTTTAAAGTTTCAAATTCAATAACATATTGTATTGAAATTTCATTTAAATTATGTTTTTTATTTGATATGATTGAATCAAAATGTTTTTAAAATTATGATTTAAAAATTATATATTCCGTGCATCGCACGGGTAGACAACTAGTTATTTATAAAAGTAGAAGTGAGGAAAGATAATCATTTTGGAGGAAAAATTACATTTAATGACTTTCTCTCTTCAATTATACTTTTATGTATAAAAAAATAAATTAAAATAAGATAAATATTTTTGTAAGAAAAATTATAATTTATTACATATTTAGTAAGATTTGTAATAAATATATTATGTGTAAATATATTACATTGAAAACGAAAAAATTAGATTAATATATTTGAACATAAATAATGTGATATATATGTAAATGTATTATGTAGGAAATGAAAAAATTGGATTAATATATTTGAACATAAATAAATGTGATATCTATGTAAATGTATTATGTATGAAATGAAAAAAATGTATTAATATATTTGAATATAAATAAATTTCATATCTATATAAATGTATTAAATTGAAAATGAAAATTTTGGATTAACATATTTGAAAATAAAAAATCCATGCTATATAAATTTGTTAAGTTAGAAATGAAGATTTTGAATCAATATATTTTGAAAATAAATAAATAAAATTATTGAAGTTTTACTTCCTAATATGTCAATAAATGAGTAGGTTCTTCAATAAGCATATTACAAAAATAATTAATTATTTGCTATCAACTTTTTACCACCAATAATAAATTGTTAGAAAATTTAATCATTTCATCATTTTGACAAAAATTGGTATGTTTAAAAAATAAGGAAAAATAAAATATATTAATTAATATTATTGGATTTCGAATAAAATATATGTAAGCAACATATTAAAAAATTAAGTTAATTAAAAATGATAACATATTAAAAGAAAAATAGGTGATAAGATGGGTAAATTTTTAGACAAAAACGTAAATAAAAGTTAAAATACATTTAAATAAAAAATTTAATTAAGTGTCAAACTTTGAGTGGCGCGGTACACTGAGTGTACGTGCAGAATTTTTTATTTTAATTAGTTGTTTTTTTTTTTTTTTAAGTTTCAAATTCAATAACATGTGTTATGTAGGAAATGAAAAAATAGATTAATATATTTGAACATAAATAAATATCATATCATATCTATATAAATGTGTTTCATTTAAAATGAAAAATTTGGATTAATATATTTTAAAATAAATAAATATATGGTATATAAATTTGTTAAGTTAGAAATGAAAAAATTGAATTAATATATTTTGAAAATAAATAAATAAAATTATTGAAGTTTTACTTCATAATATGTCAATAAATGAATAGGCTCATCAATACGCATGTTACAAAAATAATTAATTATTTTCTATCAACTCTTTAACCACACATATTTTCTCTCTCCAATTTTCAACCTCTTCTTTTTATCTCAAAATCATAAATAAATAAGTTTATAAACCAAACATTATTACCAAACGGAAGCTTAATCATTTCATCATTTTGATAAAAATTAGCATGTTTAAAAAATAAGGAAAAATAAAATATATTAATTAATATATTGGATTTCAAATAAAATATATGTAAGCAATACATTAAAAAATATAGTTAATAAAAAATTATAAAATATTTTAAGGGAAATAGGTGATGAGGTGGACAAATTTTCAGAGAAAAACGTAAAACAAAAAGTAAAAAAAAAATTAAATGAGTGCCAAATTTTGAGTGGCGCGGTATACTTAGTATACATGTTGCATTTTTTATTTTAAATAGTTTTGTCTTTTTTAAAGTTTCAAATTCAATAACATTTTATATTGAAATTTTATTGAAATTATTTTTTTTATTTGATATGATTGAATCAAAATATTTCAAAATTATGATTTAAAAATTATATATTCCGTGCATCGCACGGGTAGACAACTAGTTTCCTTAATACCTATTTCAATAAATATTCGTAAAATTTTAATACTTTTATCTAATCGATACAAATATAAAATTCATAAAATAATAATATTCTATTATATTATTATTAATTATTAAAATTTAAAAAACAACATAATTAATCCAAAGTATTAAAAACTTATTTGGAAAGTAAATGTCAATTTATATATTTTAATAATAAATTATCGTAGATTTCAATAATTTTTATGTGTTATTGTTAACTTCATTTAAAATGCAAATTTACATGATTTCTGTTTTTGATTCTTGTATTTAACATTTTTTTCAATTTTCATTCAAAAAATTCATCACAATATTATAAATGTGTGTTTAATCTCGACCTAACAAATATATATTTAACCAATAAAATTATACTTTTATTTACAAAATCAAGTAATTACAATAATAATTACGAAAATCTCTAGTGTCATGACACAACAATCTGACAACGTGGGAGATCAATTTTTTTTATCAAAGATCTTATGCTATATAATCTTTATAGAAATATTAAAATTAAAAATGATTAAAAATATTAGCACCCGTTTGGTAATTTTGTCTATAGATTTATTTACAAATAACACATTTTTATTTTGTTTTTTGTTTCCAAAAATTGTAAGTATAAATGGTATTTAATGATTTTCTCTCTTCACTTCTATTTTTATATATGTATATGCATAGATTCATGTTTTAGTACGGTAATAAGATCCTACAGTAAAATTCGTTTCAACAAACATCACATTTAAGGCTCTGTTTGACAACCCATATAAAATGAATTTGATTTATAATGTGTATTATTTGAATTTTCTAGGTAAGATATGTGATTAAAAATTAGAGAGAATATGTGTGTAGTTAAAACGTGGTGTTGACATTAAAAAATGGCATGGACGCATCACACGTGTCTTTATCTTAGTCAACTTAAAGGAAAAATATAAGAAGTGAAAGTAATGAAACTTGAACACACTGTAGGGCCGGACTCGCGGTCCGACCTTAATTGTTTTTTCTCATTTATATATGAGGAGAAAATTTGTGAGAATACAAGTAATTAGAGAATGTTTCCTCTCTTTTTGTGGGGGAAAACTCAAACCTCCTTTGTGTTTACAATATTTTGTTATATTTTATAGACAAAAATGTAATGATTATACTAACAAGTGGTTAATACTTAGTCAAATACAATAATGACTCTTTATCAAGTTGATGTATTTTTTTGTTGTTGCAAGTGGCTCTGGTGAGGCCTTACTGAGGGATGTGACCTGGCCACGATTTGTACATAGCCTGTAGAATAAGTTAAAGGAATCTAATTGATGTTCTTTAGAAAATGTGAAAGATAAAAGATATTTAAATCAGTGGATCAAGTTGATCCACTTGATACTTTAATGTTTGTTTGGGTAAATACTCTATCTCCGAGGTAGGTGGAGAGCTTGATATCGTGCTCTGAGCTCAATATGATGAACTTCCTTTAAACACCTTGATACCTAAGATTAGATTTTCCAAGACCTTTTTTAGAACTTTTAAGTCCCCCAAGACCTTTCCAGGTCTTCCTGACTCCCAGGTCATTCGAGATCCAAGGTCTTCCGAGGAGGAGGTCTTCCTAGCTAAGGTCTTCCAGGTAAGACCTGTTGAGCTCATCCAAGGTTGAGGTCTTCTAGGGAAGACCTGCCGAAGTCTTCCTTCAAGCTCCTTCAAGTCTTAGTTCTTCCGGTGTGCTGAGGCCAGGCTTTCCAGATCCTAGATTCGAATGTGAGGTCCTAACTTGATTACATTCTTCATGATGACCTTTAGTTATTCTTTTGCTGTCCTGAAACTTAAAGTAGGTCTCCCAAATACTTTGAGCTAAATTGAGTGCCTCAAATTAGGTGGCAACAAGCGGTTTGGGAAATTGTGCCCATTATAATTTGGTATAAACCATATTTGGTAATCTAACTTTTTTGGCTTATAAATCAATTTATAAATTACACAATTTTTCAAATCACTTTTTAATCACGCACACATTTTTTCTCTCCAATTTTAGACCACTACTTTTTACCTCAAATCATAAATAAATCATTTTATAAATCAAACAGTGTTACCAAACTAGTCCACCATTTGGTAACCAAAATAAATTGGTTTATAAATTAATTTATAAATTACAGTTATTACATAATTTCTCAAACTATTTTTTAACCACACATATTTTCTCTTTTTAAATTTCAACTACTACTTTTTACCTCAAAATTATAAATAAATCAGTTTATAAACCAAAAAGTGTTACCAAACAAAGGCGATTGGTTATATATTTTTTCAATATTTGCATTTTATCGTTCTATTTTATCGATGTCGGCATAAAATTACATCCATTTGGTAACACTGTAATGGTTTATAAACTAGTTTATTCATGATTTTGACTACGTTTGACTGCTGAAATAAATATAATTTTAATTATAATGTGTATTATTTAGGTATTCGAGGTAAGATGTATGGTTAAAAATAGGAGAGAGAAAATGTGTGTGGTTAAAAAATTATATGAGAGATTGTACCTATTATAAACTCCATCCGAACACAACCTTTGAAATAAAATGTATGATTGAAAAGTTGAGAGAGAAAATATGTGTGATTAAAAAGTGGTTTATAAATTTGTGTGATTTATAAACTGATTTATAAAAATTTTTAAAAGGTCAATGGTTATCAATACAAATTAACTGCAGCCGTTATAAGTTGTTCCCTAAACCTGACTTTCTTTTAACCGCACAAGTCCACCAAAGGGAGGCAACACGTCTCTTCCTTACCTCAAACACGGTATAAATCCAGAGACGGGTCTAACATGTGCCGAGGTAGCGCGGCCGCGATAGCTGGATCGCCGATCGATCTGTTTAAGATTTTTTTTTTTTGGAAACCGAGATTTAGAATGATTTTAGTTTTTGTGATTTGATTTGATTTCTTTCCAATTTAAATGTTTTCGTAATTTAATTTCAAGTTAATGTGTGAACATCGGCGGCTGTTGAACAGGAAATAACTAGACAGAGGTGCGGAGCATGCTGAAGAAGATGAAGTCTAGTGTGGGGTTGATTTTGAACATTTGTTAGTTATTTGGGCCTATAAAATTGGCCCAAAGTCAAATGAGGTCTAATATGAGTAGTGACCCAAAAAATCCCTATCCATATACCTACACTTACACATACAATACTTTGTAATTGTAATTTTTGAATTTGGGGAAATTATGTAAATGTGTATATTAATTTTAGATTTTCGACATATATGAATTTAGTTGTGTTAGTTAATTGTTTATGTTTAATTTTTGGATTCTAAGTTATAATTTTAGGCTGCGTTTGATAGCGAGGGTGAAATTTGGGTGGAAAGAAAATGAATAAAGGGAATTGAATTCCAGATAATTGAATTCCTGGGAATTGGAAGTTTAATGTGTTTGATTAGTTAAATTTTCTAGGTGGAAAAAGTAGGAAATTTTTCAACTTTTGTTGTTTGATTGACATTATTTTTCATGGAAAATAAAGTAAAATTTATCTATTTTAATAAAAAAAATTATTTTTTTCACACATTTGTACTTGATAATAATAATGTTAATTTTTAGAAAAATAAAATAAAAGCAATTAACAACAATAAAAATGATAAAACGTAACGAAAATGGTATAAGATTTTTCATGAAAAATAAAACCTCCCCCCCCCCGAAAACGAATTCATTCAAAACAAGGAAAATACCGAATTTCGAGGCAAGTGGAAAAATGAATTCGATGAAAAACTTAGGCAACCAAACAGCGCAAAGTTGAAAAATCAGACAGAAAATCATATTTTCCATAGAATTGAATGCGTATCAAACGCATCCTTAGATCGGGGACATCATGAAACGATGTATATTAAATTTTTAGATTTATGAATAGTTAGAAATTTAATTGAGTAAATTGATAAAATTATGTTAAATTATGAATTTGTTTTGAGTTTTCTTTTGCTTAATTCCACATATTGCGTTGATTGGATATTAACTGGTCCTTGAAAATTCTCTAATCCCCTTTTTTTGTTCCACAGACTCTACAGTTCTTTCTGGTATTTTATAGAACTACTTTTCACTTGTTTCGCATCCGCATGTTGTTTTAGAATTGGGAGATGCGTTCAAAAGATTGGATCTTGTTTGGTGTAGGTAGTTTTTTAAGAAATTTAGAAAATTTGGAATTTCAAATTTTCCGATCAATGGTCCACGGTCAAATGCCGGCCGCTATAGCTGAAATCTTGTCCTAGATCTGTCCCTGCCTAGATAGCTCTGTCATTTTGAAGACTATCGACTTGGGTTAATGGGCCGGGTCAGTTAACAAAACTAGCCTAGAATAATATGTTGATACAAAATTATGTGATTAATATTATTAATGTTAATTGTTGACTTTTAATTTAAATTAAAATTTGAATTGTAATCTCTACCAAAATTTCATATTATACCTTACATTGTTGGATTATTAGTCCTCACAAGTTTATTTACCATAAGAGGTATGAGGAAAAAGAAAAATTTAAGAACATCAAGAGGGGTTTGAAATCTTCGACGGATCCTATTTATGAAATAAGTATGTTGAAAATACTTTGCTTCAAAATATATGAATTAATTATTTGAATTTTGAACAAATGAACTTTGACTAAGGCACTTTAATTTGGGGGGTTTTATTGTTTTAACCATATGAAAAATATAATTTTTAAGAATGGCCACTTTTTGTAATTTGTCCATATTACCCTTAATGAAGTTGACTATTTACTTTGCAAGTTATGTTCCTGAATTTAATCTGGTTGATTTAATTCAATACTTCTTGTTATATTCATATTTTTTTAATCTTTTAAGTTCTTCTAAAAATGTTCTATATTGTGATAATTTTTCAAAATATTTGGGATGTTCTTTTTTAGTTATATATCCTAATGTTATTCCTTCTGAAACTTCTTCTTCTATATCCTCGTATTCTTCTATAATTTTATGAACTGTATTTATATTCTTAGTTGTTTCAACAGAATTGAATTCTATTTTATTTAGGATAGCATAATCAATATCTTCGTATATTTCTTTTAATTTAGATTGTCCAACAAAGTGTATATTTTTAGATTTTTCAACGATAGCTAATAAAAATGAAATTTATTTATTATTTAAATATAGTTTATGATCACAGTTATTAGATGTTGATGTTTGTGAAGTATTCATAGATTATTGGGTTGATAAATTATTATACAAAATTTTCTGGTATAAAGCCATTCTTTGATCTAGTAAAATACAATAATCTGCAATATATTATTCATATTTTTCTAAAATTTTATTATATTTTTCAGAAGATATGTTTTCATTTTCCATTTGTTGTTTAATATCTTCCATTTTATCTTTTAATTTTTCTAAAAGATTATCTAGTCCTTCTATTGTATATCCTGGCATTTAGGTTTGAACTGCATTTGTTAATATTTTATTTTCTAAATCTATTTTAAGTTGTAATATATCAGAATGATCTATAATCTATTGATCATTATTTTCTAAAAGTATATAATATTGTTCAGATGATTCATCCATATCTATTAATTGAGATTAATGTTATCTATTTTTTCCATTATCCTATCTAACAAATTGTCTAATCCTTCAATAGTATATCCCGACATTATAAACACAAAGATAAATAATTTATAAAATTTCAAGTAATTTTTCAAACTCTATTAGTGTTTGGGAATTGATAATATCTATATCAGCCATAATATCTATGTTTGGTTCAATGGTATATTATATTTTGAAATGCTTTTCTTTCTCTTTTCTAATTTATCAATTATATCTTGAATATCTTGTATCATTATAGATCTTACAGTACCTCTAGCAAAATTTTCTATCAGATTTTCTTTAAAACTTTTTAATATCTCTTGTGATGCATAGAGTTGCTCTTGGTATCCTATTTTATCAATTGCATTTTCATATTCAATACCTTTTTTACTTTTGATATGCTTTTGAACTTTATATGGACCTCTTTTAGTTCTGGGTTTTTTCATGATATAAATACTATTATTCATGATATTAAGATTTTCAAAAACTGGTAAAGAAAGACTCATCTCTTCCATCACTGTCATAATCTATTACAGGATCATAATCATTATCACTACTAAACACATATCCTAAATATAATTCATTATTTATTTCAGTATTATCACTATCAAGCCAAAAATAAATAATCGATTTTGTAATTTCTAATCCTAATATTCTTTTTAATGTTGGAAAGATAGCTAACAAACATGGTATATAGACATGATATAACTTTTTTATTTCATTATTTGGTCTAGTAAACTGTTTATGCATGAATAAATGTTCAATTATACTATGACATTCATCATTATAAGGACTGTTTTGATAATTAAATTTAACAATTCTGGATTCTGTCATGTTAAAAGCTATTCTTCCTCCTAATTCCGTAAAGATAGATATATTAAGAATACTAGCATCTTTTCCTGTTCTCAGTACCTTTGTATTTTCCTTCTATTGTTAGTGACCTTCAGGCTTATAGATTTCTGCTCCACACCCTCCAATGGCTTCCTGCCTTCACGGGTTATTAGCTAAACCTGGATGCCTTCACTGTATAACTCTTTAGATGGAAAATATTTTAGGATAGAGTGTAGGGAGTTTTCTTAATAATATATCTTCTTTTGGAAATAGGATTTAGAAGACGAGAATTTAGAAACTCATCATAATATGATAACTAAATTGGGATTTTATTGATAATATGAAGATTGTCAAAGGATTGGTATGAGAATTTTTCAAAGACAGAAGATTTTTTGACTTTCTCACAAACTGAGTGCTCAAGAGAATTCTGCCTTTCAACTAGCCCGGAGGCCTCTATTTATAATATTACATTGGACACAATTTCATCATTGCTTACATCATTGTCCTAACAATCATACAGCTTTACAATGAAACTTAAGGACACACGTTTCCCTTTATTTATTTCACCACATGACCCCCTTTTATTATAGGGACACGTGTCCCTCTATTTTTTAGTCTTTTACATGGCCCCTACATTGTTTTGTTTTGTTGTATTAGAGTAGATTTATTACACAGCTTCCACTTGTCCATCAATTCTGCTGGTAAGAAACAGATTTATCAAGTGGCTTCCATCTGTCCATCAATTCTTTTGGCATGTGGGACAATTCCTGGCTATGCATGCTTCTTGCAAGGTGGCAAAGCTTCCATGGATTTGATGAGTGTCAAATTTGTTGATGTATTCTTGCAAGATTGTTGACTTTTCTTTTCCTCCATTAGTTAGTAAGGTCCATCCATTATACTGGCATATGCATTTGAATTTTTTCTCATACAGGTTCTTGGCAATGTTGTAGAGAACTTTAATTCCCAACACCCTTCAGAATTACTTATCCAATTTTCTCCTAAAAATTCATCCGCAATATAATCTACTAACTTTTCTATTCCCTTTCTATCTGATTTTATCAGTTCCGTCTGTACATTTCTTCTTATTAATGCTTTTGTATCACTACTTATTCATTCCCACCAATTTCTAACATGTCCTTCAAAAGATGCTACTAAAAAATTTATCATTCTATCAGTATTTTTGTAACACCCCAAATTTACGAGTCTAAAACCTAGGCGTGTTAACTTCCATTCACATTAAATGCGGAATTAAATCGTTTACACATCAAAATATTCATTTATCTATTATAAATTTCTTACAAAATTTCGGCAGAGTCTCCTCTATAAATTGGACTTAACCAACCTGTAGAGGGACATCAAAACCATTTTACAACATAAAACTCAACTCAAATAAAAATCCAATACTCAACATAAAATCCAATTCTACTTCAAATTCCCACATCACCACACTATTTCAAATTCAATCCCCAAACTCCTCAACACAACATTTTTCATCAATAAGCTTCAATTAAATACAATAAGTGATAATATAACCAATATTAGAAATTCCATAACTAATTTAAACTAATCTCAACCAAACAGTTATCAAAATAATGAATTAATGAATAAATTCAAATGATAACTTTAATAAATTTAACTTTATTAAATAATGTCGACAGCGGGTACTGTCCGAGTCAGCCGCCAAATGTTCTCCTCGGATCACCTAACTTTCATCACCTGAAATGTTGGGGAGGGATTGGGGTGAGCTAAAGCTCAGTAAGTAAACTTTATGCATGAATGCATGCTTATGACATGAAATGCTTTAAACTTTGAAATATGTATCCCCATTCACTTTAACCTTTCAAAACTTTCAAACTTTTCAAGCTTTCACTTGACATTTCAAAACTTTCACTTCATTCCATCGTGAGCTCACTTGGTGTAACTTCTAGTCAATCAGATAACAGTGGGCCATTCTTATTTGGAACCAGATTAACATGCGCATTTCCACCGCAAAGCGGTTTAACATTCACTTTCCCACCGCAAAGCGGCTCATTACATTCATTCCACCGCAAAGCGGCTCATTCACTTCATTCCACCGCAAAGCGGCTCATTACATTCGGGTACGCCGGTCCCCCGCGCCCCATTTCCCACTCGCATCTTTCATGACATAGAAGTACACCCATTATTTCAAAAACTTGGGATACACAATTTTTGACAAAAATTGCACTTTGACACATTCATTTCATTAAAACATTTGACTTTCCCATTTCGATGCCAATGCATGCTTGATGATGCAATGACATGTAACGTGCATGCTTGAACATTTCCTTAACTACACATAATTGCATATGGTAGACCAAAAGCATTAACATTCAACTTTGATGAAAGTAGGGGGAAGTTTACTTACCTGAAATCCTTAGTATTTACCGTTCTGAATTTGCAAGTGGGAAAGTCTCGGATGCTCGTGACATCAATGTACCAAAAGTCCTAATTATTCACATCAATCAATAAATATGACTTTTGACTGGAAACACATTTGAAATTCTTTTTAACAATAACAGAACGTCCAATCGAGATCAAAATTTCAAATTAACTTAAGTGTAACTTTAGGATATGACCAAAACACATAAAACCCATATTCAAGACTAGGAATGAATCTCAATGCACATAATGCCATACTTGACATAAGAGATTAACTTGAAAGGCAAAAATTTTGAAATCTCACTTATCAAATTGAACAAAAGTCAAAACTATGAAATATTCATCACAGCCTAAGTTTCATACCGACAATTCCAATTAACATTCTACCTACTCATAAATCTGAAAGTGAATATATCTCTTTATAATTCCCCCAAATTTAAAATGTACAAATATAGCACAAATTTAAACCCAACATTTCAATTAAATTACAAATTCATGAATTTCGAAATCTGTAAAAATCATACATACATAAACACCAAATTCCCAAATTTCAAAATCTGAAAAAAAAGCATAATATTACTCAAGTTTTAAATTAATCAGTCAGCTAATTTCACAGCTCTCACAATTTAGGAAATATGCTATCTAAACTAAAACTTAACCAAAATAACGAAATCAACCATTTTAACCGTTAATAAATATAAAATTCTCGAATTTATCCTAAACGGATAGGAAAATCAAAATTTCGAAATCTGAAATAAATGTATATTCACGTAATACATACACATACCTATACATACATACCCACAAATCAATATACACATAATGGTTTGAGTGTGCGAAAATCGTGTGCGCGAAAACCGTGTGCAGGTTCGTGTGTGGGTGTGTGTGCGTCGATTGTGAGTGCGGGTCTGTGTTTGGGAGGAGTTTACCGTGAGGATGGTGGCCGGTGGTGGCGTTGCTCGCGCCAGCGATAGTCGACCGGAAGTGGAAGAGAGAAGGGCGAGGTCGTGAGAGAGATGTTGCGGCCGTGAGGGAGTCGAGACAGAGAAGGCGTGAGAGTGAGAGAGAGCGTGAGTGATGGACGGGTTTGAGGGTTATTAGGTTAGGTTTAGTATAAATTTTGGGTAATTTACAAATCAAACCCCAAACTCTCTTAATTTGGCAATTTAAGCCCCCAACCCTTGATTAGATTCAAAGTGCCACTAAACTCGACAATTTCAATTTATGCAATTTAGGCAAATTATTACTCAATACAAAATAGAATTTGGCAAGTAACAATTAAAATAAATTATTAGGCATAAAATTTCATGTAGATGATTTATAAACTTTTAATTGACATATTTGGCACATTGAATGAGACGGCGTCCCATTCCTCCCACTGCAAAATAATTCAAATAATTATCAACAATAATAATGTCAAAAATGATTAATAGAGACATTAATAGAAAAATTACGCGAAATCCAAGAAAGCAATTAAAACGAAAAAACGGTATTACAATTTTCCCATGTATCATCTTTATTGTATAAAAAGAATAGTATCATTGAATCTGCCCAAGTTAATAAGGTTTTTTTAGTGTCTATTTTACAATCCAAATCTAATTTTGTTCCTCCATGATTAATAGGTTTATCATAATTGTTATTTGGTTCAAACATATCTTTATATTTACTCCCTCTAGGTGGTTGTCTATCTCTGATTCTATCATAATATTGCCTGTGTGGTTTACTATATAAGGGTGCATAACTTTCATCTGAATCTGGTAATTCTTGTTTAGAAGTTCCTATAGGAACAGGATTAGGTGCTCCTCCAGTATTCATTAAAACTTGGTATTCATTAAAATTTTCTATGCTTAACTGGTCAAAATTTTCTATAAGCAAATCTAATTCTTCATTCATTTTTGTCTTGTTCTTCTTCAATTTTTTCTTCAACTTTCAATTTTCCTAAAGTTTTTTCTATAGATTTTTGTAATTCTAATTCTTCCTCTAGTATTTTTGGTAATATGTTTCTCCTAAATTCATTATCCATACTTCCTGATTCTATTATAATTTTTTCTTGTTCGAAATGCTTCTTTCCTATTCTAAATATTTCTTTTTTTTATGAGTTTTTTGTCTATTTTCTTGTCTTTTGTTTTATTATTTTCTTTGAATTCTCTAATCTCTAGTTTTAGTATATTTATATCATTTCTTACTTCTTTTAATTTATTTTTTACTTCTTGAACATCACTTATTAATGATTTTATTAATATTTTTAGATCTTCAATATATTCGCTTATTGACATTTTATACTCTTAATTTTTGAGTTTTTTGTACCTTAAATAGTCTGTCATACATATCATCTATTTTTATTTCTATATTTTTTATTCTTTCTTCTATTGATATGATTTTTTCGTTTTCATTCTTTCTTATTTTCTCATTTAATTTATCTATTTTTCTATAATTATTCCAATTTTATCTTGATTAATTAATTCTCCTGATTTTCTTTGGAATTCTTTTAATATTTTTTCATATATATTTTTAACTTCTCCTATCATTTCTTTTAATTCTTTAAATTGTATTGTTAGTTTATTTTGAATATTTTGTAATTTTTCTTTTATATTCATATCCTGTATATTTAATTGTTGTAATTCTTCAATGGCTAGTTTATCTTGTAAATTTATGTTTTTATATGTTTGCCATAAAAATGCACTTATCCAATTTAATTTCATATTAAGAAATCCATCGGATTCTCCCCATGAGCTTAATGGTTGAAACATAGTTGTATTAGCTCCTTTTATTTGGTAAGATCCTACTGGTAAATTAATATTTTCTATTACTTGTTTTTCAAATTTTATTTCTGGAAACTCTGTCATTAAATTCTTCCTTTGATATGCTCAACTTCTAATTTTAATTCCGTATCATGTTTTACTTCTTTACATATCATTATATTATATTTACAAAATTCTTCAATTGATTTTAACATCGTTTTTCTTTGTTGTACTCTATAACTTTTTATGTAATATCTTATTTTTTCAGTTATATCATATTTTTCCATATTGATTTTTTCTTTGTTATTTATGATCATAAGTATATTAGGTAATTGTTTTAGAATTGTATTAAAATATTTTCTTTTACTTTCTAATGATTTTAGTCTTAGAAATCCTTTTCTTTTTATATTTCTTTCTTCTATCATTTGGTCTAATAGATTTTCTCTTTGTTCTATTATTGAATCTAATTTTTCATTTGTTTTCATATCTAGATATTTGATTAACAAGGGTTCTCCTCTATGATAATCCATTTCTATAATCTTTATATAATTCTTCTAGTATATCTTTGTGAATTAAATCTAATATTTCGTTTATGATAAAATCTTATTTTAATATATCGAAATTTATTAGATCATATATTTCTCTTCTTATATCTTTATCTAAATCTTTTAAAGTTCTCAAGATTTCTATTTTATAATTATCGGGTAGTATTAATGTATGCATAATCATAAATCTTGATGTATATATTATATATTTATTTTTATTTTTTGTCATATAATATTTATCTTTTAGATCTGCCATATGACTCTGATACCAAGTGAGGGGGTGCTACTATGAGTGAACAAAAATCAAATAAAATCATATAAACAAATTAATTAAAAGTATATAAATGTAAAATTTTAAGGACTAATTTGTAAATTTTCTAAATTCTAAGAGGCTTGGTTGAAATATGATATTTAAGGGTATTTGAAGTAGTTTATAGTATTTAAGGCTATTTTGATGAATTGATAAAAAAATTTGCTATTTTTCCAAAGGGCCACTTTCATGTTGCTATTTTCATGGTATACCACCTTTAATTTGCACCACATCATTCACTAAACATTATAGAGTTGCATTCCATCATTCATCTGTCGACTTTCATTAATAAATACTGCCTATGTGGATAACAGAATTTACATGTGTCAGTTTCAATCTGTCCAACTCAGAAATGAATGCCAATTCTGAATTCTTAAAGTTTCAATCTCTCCAACTCAGAAATGAATGCCAATTCTGAATTCTTTAACTCCCGCATCCAAACACTCTTAAACATAAATCATATGCAAGTTTTGTTTTTCTTCATCATTAATCTCCGTCTGCTTCTAGTGTTGGCAATGAGCCGACTCGACTCGACCCGATCCGACTTAGCCCTTTTAAGTCCACTGCTCGACTCGTCCCAAACTCGGCTTGGTACTTGAGCTTGCAACTCATGGAATGAGCCGAGCTTGGTCCATGAGCCATTAACATTTTTTTTATTATTACGTTTTTCTTCAAGAAAATAGATTTTTGGTAAAAAAAAATAATAATAATTACAAGCCCAAGCGTCGTCCTTTTCACGAGTTGATTTGTGCTTGGCTCTTTTTTTGTTTCTTTGCTGGGCTCCCGTTTTCCATCTGCTCCATCTTCTTCCCCCACCTTCTTCAGACAAAATTGAAATGAAATCGTGTATGTATAGATGTTTAGGATTTCGCGTTCCAATTTTTGTGATTATCGCAGATAACATACAATAATAATTAAGAAACGCAACAAGAACAAAGAACACCAAATCTTGGTGACCCAGTCGGTGCCAATCGCACCTACATCAGGGCAAAATATTGGTGACCCAGTTTGGTGTCAATCGCACCTACATCTGGGGGGCTCCAGACCGAGCCCGTTCCTCTAGTCAAACCATCCAATGAGAGTTTCGATATTACAAGATTCCCGCACACAAACTGTGCGCCAATTCTTTCACAAGGAATTACCAAATTACAACTCCTATTTTCTACAATATTACCGCACCATAATACTACACAATAGCACATTCAATTAGCCTATACAATGACTCAGTTATGCTATAATGTATTTTACTACATGATGCAAGAACTCAAAGAAAGAGAGAAAAATCGGGTGGATTTCACAAGAGAGAAGAGGGAGAGGGTTAATCCATTCCATTATGCCAAATGAATCCAAGCAAATAATATATTAATTGCCAACTTAATCCCAACCATAGGACCTTGATCAATGGTCCACAATAAAAGCATAATAACAATAATTGCACATTTAAGTCCTCCAACTTTAAGCTGTTTGTCAATTAGGTCCTCCAAGTATGAAAGCTTCCAATTTAGGAATCACATATCAATAATCTTCATCTTGATCTCCAAATTTCCATCTCTTACTCTCATGATTGCTATAGGCCAAGTGGGTGGGCTCGATTATCACCATCATCGCCCGATACCTACAAATGAAAGTAAATGAAATTAGTCACAACTCAACATAGAATCCAATAAAATTGGACTACACCTCTTTTTACCAATGTTCAAGAGTACAACAATCAAACCACAAACTTCGAACTTGCGCACCCATCGTTCCTTCTGAAGGAACTAGAACCCAACCATTCTCAACAATGACTAACACCCGCCAAACAATATACAGTAGTACTACCAATCTAGCATACACTATGGCCCAGGTTATACTACAAGTGATTATACATTGCTGCAAGAATCGCTACAACAGAGAGAGAAATATGACAAAAAAACGTGTACGTTGTGTCTAAAATGAACTCTTGAATTTTACCATATCATGACTCTAGTACCATATCTAAGGAAATGTGATAAAAAAAACATTTATTTAGGCTTTATACCACAATGTGACACCTCAAGTAAAATGCATCATATAATCTCTATATATAGTGCAACCGTGAAAAATTGGATTTTTTCATTAAATGTATATCATGCTAACAGCCAAAGTATATAATCATATCACCAATAAAACCATAATGTTTAAAGAAGGTCATTAAATATCAAAGATCATTTAATGAATCATATGATGACAATATACTTAGACTTAATCATGGATAATAGAACTATGTGCAAAAAACATGTGATTTGCAACTCACATAACCATCACACAAGGTGAAACACATAGGAGGAAAATCACCATCCAATTACCAATATCCCCAACATAACATACATATATAAATCCTCACACTATGACATTATGTATAGCACATACACATAAGACTCATCACAATATCCCCTCAGATCCAACGTACACATTTACTTTCCATTTATAAGTGTCAACAATGAACCAATCAAGAGCAATATCATCAATTTACGAACAAACGAATCAAATCACATATACCACAACCAGGTAACATTTAAGACATACCAGAAACTTTCAAGATAAAACACACATGCACAAGTTTTTATTATCATACAAAACCAAGAGGTTAAAACATAAAAACTTTTATTAAAAATGTAATTCCACGTCAGGTTATTTAAGTTGTCGACTAACTAAACAACCAACAAAATCTTTCATATAACATTCACCTCAATCCATATGTGTACCCCTTTATCTAGTCTAGTAATCTAACAAAGGTCATTCCTAGTGGTATCTCCTTTTGATTCAAAAAACAAGAGAACGCATCTCTATCCATTGCTCCATCCACTCTATCGATTGTTCATTCTCATAGAGTCTCATCACTCTATCAAATGTTCATCCTCATAGAGTTTCATTACTCTATCACACTAGTCAACACAAGAATAGGTTATAACGGGTGTATCCATATTATTCTATTACCACTCTCTTTTAATCTTCAGGATAATGAATATTGGAGTCTTCACCTTACACTAAGTACCCCTGACCTGGTTATAGTACTATGACTATATATAACTTCACCTGCAACTGATAACTAGCATTACCTTGCTGTTTTTCTCTCAATTGTACTAAAAACCCATGTTCTGAACATGACACATCAGCCTTATTAATCGTGATCACACAACACATTAACCGTGATCACACTACTCCATGATCTAACCACCATTTTGGCTTCTACAAGATAACCTATACTCATCAATCCTCCGGAGGACATCCTAAAAACATATATCTAGAAATAGATTCAACATTTCCCCCCATTTCCAAATGGTGAAAATATAAGTACAGTCAAAAGTCTACAACATAAAATGATCAACACATTTATCATGCAATCTATCATGAGTAGTATCACAAACATGAAGAAAAAGAAACACGACGTTGCTTACCAAGCACACGACGATCACATAAAAGCAAATCCGACATATAGTCATTTCCAAGCACGCTTTTATGAAACTTACCACATACATAATGACCACATAAATGCATATAAGACATACAGTCTACATATAACCCGCATTTATCACATCAAGGTACATAAGACCCATGGTCTCCTACAACAGCACCTATATCACCAAGAAACTTCTTATCATTCATCCGTGCACCCGTAGTGTGCAACTCATACATGTCATTTGTGTTGGCAAACGAAACAGAGGAATCAATACCTCTAATCATATAAACGGTGATAACATATACACCATATCTTGTAACTCCCTTACATGTTACAAGAACACCCTTAGTAATTTTCATGAGCCCATGCCAGTTTTTCGAGTTAGCCCCATCTCTTCTAATTGACCCACATATCAAATTCATATTCGTCTCATGAATATATCTAACTCCACTAAAAAATAAGCACACGACCTCCAAATTTAACAGAAATATCACTCATCCCAACACTCTTGCATGCAATATCATTATACAACACAGCGTGATCAAAGTCATGTTCATGCAAATTGTTGAACAAATCAATATGGGATGCAACATGAAAATATGCGCCAAATCAAGTAGCCATTCATGCATATGAAATTTCACAATTAAATTTATATCACATGAGTCAAAAGGATTTAATAACACATAATCCTCACTAGGGTCCAAATTAGAACAAGATACCACATACTCCTCATCTCTCTCTATCTATCTGTTCATGCTTCTTTTTATAACAATCTTATAAAGTGACCAAACAACAACAAATAAGTCAAGAACTCTCTCCCAAATCTCACTACTATTTCAAGTCATAAGATTAATACCATTGGATACCCAAACTTGGATAGAGACACTTATTTCATGTTTGATTAAGTATTGACCCATTTCTATGATTTAGTTACTTATTTAAATGGAAACTTGTATCTAGTCTAGTTATTAATAACCCGATCAATAGAAATAACGTACCAATTAAAAACACTAACCTCGTCACTCCATTTAGTGACCTATTTAAATGGAAACTTGTATCTAATCTAGTTATCAATCACCATTGATCATACCAATTAGAAACACTAACCTCATCAGTCTATCTAATATAATCAAGCAATTAACAGGTCCAAGAAGCAACAATAACAGATATATATCGAACACAGCTCAGCAAAACAAGTTGCTACCGGCAAGGTGACTATTTTTCAAAAAATAATTAACCTAAATCGGTTGCTACTGGCAAGGTAGAGCAAAAAAGTTAAGGTTTAGGAATATCACCGAGCGAACAATGCGTGTTCGTAGTTATGCGGTTGGAATCTTGCAAAACTAACTTCTAAAATGGACTCAGCGGGTCGAGAAAGTGAAGCTGTCCAATAAGTGTTCGCCGGGCCGCCGCCACCGCCAGCCGTCTACCGGAAATTTTCCTAACACACTGGAAGATTCTCCTCGATGTCGTGAGCAAGACTGGAGTCCGATTTTTTATCGGAGCTCTGCACATGCCAGAATAGCTTATTAAACTTCCGGTTTACTTTCTTTTTCCGGTCGAAATCACCACTTTCGGCCACCGGATCTACTGTAACTTCTGGTCAAGCGTTCCTCCACGATATGCGATTCCACTGATGGTACTAGATCGCCGATTGGCTAGCCGGAATGGAGTTTTGAAAAAATGGGACATAATCTTATTCGGTTGGCACTTCACTTTCTTGTACGGTTACAGCTTACACCGTCCACTATCACTTCGGTCACAGCCTTTCTTCTGCGGTGGTAGCATTCTTTCCTTAATTGGAAAGTCTTTGATCCGACCATGGCCCTAAGTGGTAACTTCTTTATTTTGGCCAGTAGACTGCACTTTCCTCGGTCACAGATTCTTGAATTTTTAATTTGGTCGGTGACTAATTTCTTGATGTAGGCTTTAGCAACACCTTTCTTCTCCTCGGTCGGTCCTCTAATTTTTTTTTCTTTTCAATTTCTGTGATTTCACCGATTTTTGTAATTCTTTTCAACTACAAAATTCAACAAGCCCTTGATCCTCACGCAAGGCTCTAATACCAGTTGTTCAGAATTTCGTGTCCCAATTTTTGTGATTATGGCGGATAACATACAATAATAATCAAGAAACGCAACAAGAACAAAGAACATCAAATCTTGGTGACCCAGTTCGGTGCCAATCGCACCTACATTTGGGGGGCTCCGGATCGAGCCCGTTCCACTAGCCAAACCATTCAATGAGAGTTTCGATATTACAAGATTCCCGCACACAAATCATGCGCCAATTCCTTAACAAAGAATTACCAAATCACAACCCCTATTCTCTACAATATCATCGCACCATAATACTACACAATAGCACTTCCAATTAGCCTATACAATGACTTAATTATGCTATAAAGTATTTTACTACATGATGCAAGAACTCAAAGAAAGAGAGAAAAATCGGGTGGATTTCACAAGAGAGGAGAGGGAAAGGGCTAATCCATTCTATTATGCCAAATAAACACAAGCAAAAAATATTTTAATTGTCAACTTAATCCCAATTATAGGATCTTGGTCAATGGTCCACAATAAAAGCATAATAACAATAATTGTACATTTAAGTCCTCCAACTTTAAACTGGTTGTCAATTAGGCCTTCCAAATATGAAAGCTTCCAATTTGGGGATCACATATCAATAATAGAAAAGAAATGTATTTGTGTTTTCTTTTCCAAATTTCCCCGTGGGAAGCCAAGCCTCAGTCTTATTATGACTCTCCAATGAATACAAGATTTTTTTTTTTTTAATACCTCCAATCACATCCCATATCTTCGCAAAAAACTTCTGTTCTAATACCCGCTGGAGGGTAGGTTATCCTACCCTCCAGCAGGAATTTCAAGAGGCTGCAGTGTCTTGCTGCAGCCTCTTATACTTTTTTTTTCTACTTCATTTGGCTGCAGCACTTACTGCAGCCTTTGACCAGGGTATATATATATATATATATATATTTTAGAAGAAGATGTTACAGTTTTTACAATTGTAGCGTTCAAATAATAACGGTACAAAAAAAAAATGATCAATCTAAAACATTCCAAAATTTTTTGTTATACATACACCAATAAAATAAACACTATTTTCATAACATCATTCAAAATTCAACATAAAAATTGTTAGAAATAAAACATAGTAGAGTGTGCGTACTAACAAGCAATTTCGAATAGTGCCATTACATAGTTTTTTTAAGATTACTACATATTTGAGTTGGGTAAGTTATTTAATATTTTTCGTTTTATTTAAATTTAATTTTGTCAAATGTTTTTATTTCAAATATGATTTTTTTTGCTAATTTGTTTTCATATATTAATACAATGATTTCGGCAATTTCGGCAAGTGTCAATTACATAATTTTCTGAAGATTACTACATATTTGACTTGGGTAAGTTGTTTAATTTTTTTTACATTTTTTAAAATTTAATTTTGTCAAATATTTTTATTTCAAATATGATTTTTTTCTAATTTGTTTTCATATATTAATACAGTGATGTAAATGAATGATAATATATTTGTGCCTCAAGTATCCGAGATTTTTATTCCAATCGTTGGCCAAGAATTCGAATCAGCAGAAGATGCTAAAAATTTTTACAACTCTTATGCGAAGGAGGCGGGTTTTAGCATTCGCATTCATAATTCGAAGCGAAGAAAAGACACCAATGAGCTTTACTGGAAGGTTTTCACATGTTCGAAGGAGGGAAAAACAGATGAAAAGTACCAGAACGAAATAAAGTACTCCAAACAGAGGTCCAGAGAACGCAGTCGAGACCACACACGGTGTGGGTGCGAGGCTAAGATGTCAGTCGTAAATCGTTTGGGTGATACTTGGCAAGTTAGCCATTTCGTTGAACATCACAATCATCCTCTCACTACACCGAGCAAAGTTCACTTGCTACACTCCCATCGTAGTGTCTCTGCTTCAAAAAAATCATTGTCCAAACAGTTTGCTCAAGCAAATATTCCGACTTGATAGCAGATGTGTTTATTTGAGATTGAGTCTGGTGGTCCATCATCTCTGGGTCACACCAACAGAGATTTAAGAAATCATCAAAGAGATCAGCGCATGGAACTTATTGGATGTGATGCGGAGTCTTTCGTACAACATATGGCGCATGAAAAACGAAGGGATGACAATTTTTATTTTCCGCATGAGCTTGAGAATGGTGTTTTCACACGTTGTTTTTGGGCAGATTCTATTTCGAGAAACAACTATGCATTTTTCGGTGATGTTGTTGTGTTTGATACTACCTACAACACGAACAAGTACTCAATGATTTTTGCTCCTTTTGTTGGAGTCAATCACCACCGTCAAACAATATTATTTGGATGCGGTTTTCTAACCGACGAGAGGATTGAGTCGTTCGAGTGGTTGTTTTCAGAGTTCATGAAGGCGATCCCAACACATGTAGCCCCGAGAGTAATTATCACTGATCTGGATGAAGCTATTGGTCGAGCGGTCAGAAATATCTTCCCAACGTCATTCCATTAACTCTGTTTGTGGCACATCACGTACAAGTTTCCGGAAAAGCTAGGACCGGTTATTTACAATGCACATGGTGGGGACTTGAAAGCACATCATTTGGCATTTCGAGACGGCACAGGAGTTCGAGCAATGTTGGGAAGTTCTTATGCATAACACCAGTTTGGGTTCCAATGAGTGGTTACCAACTATTTACGAAATTAGACATAAATGGGCGTCGGCTTACGTGAAACACATATTTGTAGCGGGAATGTATAGTAGTCAACATATATGCTTTCTTTAAGCGTTATGTGGATAGGCGAAATGGGTTGATGGATTTTATTTCTAGATTTGCGGGAGCGATTGATCACCAAAGGCATGAGGAACTAATGGCAACTCATACAGATTTGTATCAACGGCCACGAATGATTACAGGGGTCGATATGGAAGTGCAAATGTCCCAGGTTTATACGAAAGCAGTTTTTCGACTCTTCCAAGAAGAACTCGTTGAAAGTACACACTACGCTACAATGAGGAGATCAAGCAACGAACACATGAAGGTTTATGCAGTGCAACGTAAAACGTCGGGTGGGGATTACGATCTTCAAAGGGACGTTGTTTACCATCCTCAAATGGAATTCATGACCTGTAGTTGCATGTTGTTCTAGTTTGCGGGCTACCCGTGTCGTCACATTCTTCGCCTATTGAGCAAAAAAGATATAATGCTTCTGCCTCAAATGTACGTTATGCCCAGGTGGACCAAGAATGAAAAATCGAATCCAGTGTTTGACCCCGTGGAGACATTCACTGAGGAAGTCTCAGTTGCTTCACGATTTCGCACTTTGAGACATGAGTCTAATGACCTAATCGAGGAGGCGTCATTAACGCAAATTTCAAGCAATTAAGTACTCAAAGGAATGAGAGAAATGAAAATCACGGTCAGGGAGAACAACGAGGCTGAGGGGAGCATCCCACCACGCTTTGAGGCTAGGGGGAGGTCTTAAGACACCACTGGTACAATAATGGATCCACAACCCATAAGGGCTAAAGGATGTGGAAAACGCTTGAAATCTGCCAAGGAGAAGGGTATGACCCAATCACAACGACAGGGCGGTCACTGCTCCAGAACAGGTCACGATAGAAGAACGTGTCCACAATTTATTTCAAGTTATCCTTTCTTTCCAATTAAATTCGTATTTTTTCTTCACTCGTTAATATTCATATAACAATATTGACAAATGTTAATTGCACAACAGCAATACGATGAACGTCGAACAAAACACATACTACCCGAAACTCTACTCTAGTTACACTGAGGCACCTGGAATGAACATTGAAGAAAATACGTACTACCCGCAATTTCACCACAGTCACACAGAAATGAAGGGATTTTAAAACTATGGGTTCACGGGTAACGACGAGGACGGTGAAGACAACTACGATTTAAGTGATGATTAATTTAATGTTATTTGATGGTAGTGTATTAATTATTGTCAAATGACGATGTATTTTACGTTATAACGTGATGATGATGTTTTTTTTTAAATAAGACGAAGTGATATTATAATACAAGTTTTCTATCTTTATATTAGATTTGATTTTTGAAATTAGGTAAATTGTTTTTCAAGAAAAAAATTGTTAAGACGACGTAACAAAATAGGAAAGGAAAAAAATTACTGACAAGTAAAGTCCCAAAAAAAAAGGTGAAAAGTAACGTCAAATAAATAGGAAAAAAAATAAAATAAAATAAAATTTCAAAAGGCTGCAGCAAGTGCTGCAGCCAAATGAAGTAGGAAAAAAATAATAAAAAAACAAAAAAAAAAGTACAAGAGGCTGCAGCCCCTTGAAATCCGCTGGAGGGTAGGATAATCTGCCCTCCAGCGGGTAGTAGATCAGGAGCGTAAAGCAAAATTACCACCTGCAGTAGTAATTAAGCCACCAGACGGCAAGTAAAGAACACTTTCAACAAGTTTTTCATGGTTCAGTTCCATCATCGCAGCGGACAGCGGAGGGTGGAGGAAGTAGAGGAATCGAAATAGGTAGAGGTGATAGTAGACTTAGGCTCGATGGTTTTCCCAGAATATATGGAAATATTGAGGGAATGGGTGGCAGCGAAATCAAGAGGAGCAATTGAAGTTATAGGGTCAATTACAGACTTTGATGGAGTAAATTCTCTTCACTGATCTTGAAGGATTTCCAGTACTTGGAATTTGGGGTTGGTGGGGCTTTATTTGATGTGGGTAACGGTTGAAGCTTCGAATTCACAGGAAAGTTTTGGCCAAGGAAATTTTTCGATTCATTTTCCGCCATTGATCGAGTGTGCACGAACAGAGGACTTGCAAAATATTAGGATTTCTCCTGGTAAATCAGATACGGTTACTTATGCACAGACATCCTCCCCTGAACCGCCTTTTACATCATTTTTTAAGGCATGTTTGGGAGATGGGAGTTAATGACGTGCTATTTCATTATCGAGTTAGCGAGATTTAACTGGTGACATATGAATTTTGTTATCCATGTAGGCATTGGTTATTAACGGAAGTTGTTTGGTAAGTGACGGAGTGCAACTTTACAAAGTTTAGTGAGTAATGAGATGCAAATTAAAGTGCAGTGAGTGAATCGTGACCTTAACCAAAGCTCAATGTGTATTCAAACAATTAACTCAAGACATTAAACTCCAATAGTATACATGATGGCCCTCGACTTAGAGAAACAACTCTAGTCGAACTCTTAAGATGCCTAACGTTGTATTTCATATGCATCAGTATATACCATAAACTTAGTGAAGTTTATAAAGAAACATGAAGTTTTTAAGTCGATCGGTTCATTAGTGATGATGCAAAAAATTGTACCTCAGATATTCCGAGCTCGAGCAATAGACTGGCACGAACTTGAACTCCGAATACCTGCAATAAAGGCGAGGAGGTGTGTCCTCGTCGCCCCTCCGATGCTTAAGTCAGTAAAGAGGAAGAAGATTTATGCAAGAGGCTATAAACTGAAAAAATAAGAATTGTCTACCTGTATTGTGATTGAGAACTATCTATTTATAGAGAGATATAAACGAGTTATAGCAGGACTGATGATGTGATCCGGGATAGGAGCTCAAAGGAGAAGTCAAGTCACGGACGACGCAACAACATTCGACATAGGAAAATGAACAATTTCCATGTTGGAAGCTAGTCGAGACGACGAGTGGATCAACCTCATTCAAACAATCGAAGAAAATTAAAGAAAATTCAATGTTACGGCCGTAACAAGTAATTCCTCACGGCCGTAACTAGCTCATTGTTAAAATTGATAATTCGAGAAACAAAGGATCACGGCCGTAAAAGTTAAGGTTCACGGCCGTAAAAGAGTCACTGCACAAAAATCAGAATTTCAATTGTTTTGACTTACGGCCGTAAGGAAATATGTCACGGCCGTAAATATGGTTCAGTAACAAGGTTACGACCGTAAAAGGAAGGGTCACGGCCGTAAAAACATATACGCGTAATTTTAGGGTTTTAATTATTTCCTTATTTTTAGGTAGTTGTTTCCTTGTTTAATTAGAACTCTTAACCTAGATTTTGACCCTATTTATAGGGATGTAATTTTCATTATTCATTACCACCCAACTTTGATATATTAATTGAGAGGAAAATTGCTTTCACATTCTTATTCTTTATTGAATAAAATCCGAACTTGCGAGTTAATTCTTGTTTGTTCAAATATTGGGTGAGATTTATCTTCTTTGTGATCAAGAGGTCAACATATCAATTGATTGTGTTGGTTGCTTGATTCAATTAATTTGAATCAATCTCTAAATCGTTGTTTATTGGCGTTCTTGGGTCGATTCCAATAATTTGTGGGTTGCGTAGCTACAATTGCTACGTGGTTTGCATCATCTGGTATCAGAGCTTAGGCTCCAAAAATCAAGGTTATATCTTTATTTTGTTTTCTTGAGTTTTCTATCCAGTTTGATTTTAATGTTTATCATCGAGTCCCATAAAAATCATCCATATCTTGTTGAGTGTTTTGTCTTTCAGTTTTTTGCGTTCTTCTTGTTCTTGAGTTTGTTGAGTTTTTAATCCAGAAAATCGTTCCAAAAAAATTTCAAAAGTGTTTGTTTTGCTTAATTCTTATCCGAATTAAGTTCCATTTGTTTTGTCGTGTTCGTTATCGAATTTTCGGATTTATTAAAAAAAAATTATTATTTTTATTTATTTTATTTATTCCGAAAATTCACCCAAAATTCAAAAAATATATATATATATATATATTTCCATTCAAGAACCACTTTCTTGAATTTCCTTAAATTCATGATAAATCCTTACCTTCCAAGTCAAATTAAGATTCTTGATATTCTTTCCTTTCGAGTCAAATTCAAGAACCACTTTCTTGAGATTTCTTTAATTCTTGACATTCTCTAAATTTCTTTCTTCCGTTTATTTTTCGAGGAAGAAAATAAATTCCTTCTTGTTAGTTGGTGTCTAGATAATCTATTCTTGAGTTTTCTTGAATTGCCACATAAGGGATGGATTATGATCCGGATTCGTTGTTCCAAACTAGATATTATGTGGGACAAAAGGTGTGCAGTTTGTCAATTGATAGAGAGTGCTTCACTAATTTTGCTAATATTACCATGGTTGAAAAATTGGGATTATCTCTAATACCGCACAGTAGACCTTATTGTGTGACGTGGATGAGGGAATTTGGAGAGTTCCATGTAACCAAGCAAGTCCTAGTGACTATCACCCGTGGAAAATATATTGATGACGTATTTTGTGATGTAGTGCCTTTAAGGTCTTGTCATATTTTATTGGGAAAATCATGGAGTCGTATGAGGGAAGTAATTTATTATAAGAGTATGCACATATACAGGATTCTTACGAGAGGGAAAACATTCACACTGTATGGGTTAACACTCGAGGAAGCACTAGACGATTCGAGGAAGGTAAAAAAAGAGAGTGAGAGGAAAGTTGTAGTGGGATTGCAAGAGGAACCTCGAGATAGGGATGTTGAGAAGAAGGAGGGGAAGCTGAAACTAGAAACGGTTGATCAAATTCCAAAATTTAAGGTAGGAGATGTGGAATTGGGTAATAAAGAGGTGAATGAACAAGAAAATAAAATTGTGGAAGAGGTGACTGAGGATGAAGGTGTGGTTGAAAATAAAAATGTGGAAGAGGTAGTTGAGACTAAAAATGTAGAAGAAGTTGAAACTAAAAACTTAAAAGAGGTAGTTGAGCTTGAAAATGTGGAGTTAGAAGAGGTGGATGAGCTTGAGAGAAAAGAAATAGAAGAGATTGAGCAAGAAGTTGCAACAAAGGAAGGAGGTGAAGAGAAAGACCTCGTTGTTAGGGAAGAGGATTTGGAGATGATATATCATGAGTACAAGGATCCCTATCTTGTACTTTGTGAAACTAACATTTCCCACCCTATTTTGCTTAAATCTTTCTTGCAGGTTGAATATACTTGGAGGTTTGAGTCACACCACATTTGGCCAAGGAAGTTCTTATTTCGACTCGTCCTTCCAATCCAAGTATTTGACTATTGGTTGATCCTATGTAATGGAGGAAAAATTTTTCCTTTTGATCCAGGCGGTGCGCTGAAACACCATGAACCAAGCTATGATTCGGGACGAATCATCTTGAAGAAGGGGAGAATGATGTGATCCGGGATAGGAGCTCAAAGGAGAAGTCAAGTCACGGACGACGCAACAACATTCGACATAGGAAAATGAACAATTTCCATGTTGGAAGCTAGTCGAGACGACGAGTGAATCAACCTCATTCAAACAATCGAAGAAAATTAAAGAAAATTCAATGTTACGGCCGTAACAAGTAATTCCTCACGGCCGTAACTAGCTCATTGTTAAAATTGATAATTCGAGAAACAAAGGATCACGGCCGTAAAAGTTAAGGTTCACGGCCGTAAAAGAGTCACTGCACAAAAATTAGAATTTCAATTGTTTTGACTTACGGCCGTAAGGAAATATGTCACGGCCGTAAATATGGTTCAGTAACAAGGTTACGGCCGTAAGTCAAAACAATTGAAATTCTGATTTTTGTGCAGTGACTCTTTTACGGCCGTGAACCTTAACTTTTACGGCCTTCACGGCCGTGATCCTTTGTTTCTCGAATTATCAATTTTAACAATGAGCTAGTTACGGCCGTAACATTGAATTTTCTTTAATTTTCTTCGATTGTTTGAATGAGGTTGATCCACTCGTCGTCTCGACTAGCTTCCAACATGGAAATTGTTCATTTTCCTATGTCGAATGTTGTTGCGTCGTCCGTGACTTGACTTCTCCTTTGAGCTCCTATCCCGGATCACATCAACTGAAATACCTTCATTGGTAGAGTCATGTTAGGAATCATCATCCTAATTTTTAGGGATAGGGTTGTAAGCCCTAAATGGGATTCCAAAGGACACAAGTCCTTCTTGGACTAGGAAGACGTAGGTCCCAGGAGTTGAACCAAATTATGCCCGGGAACGTATGAGTCACCCCGAACAGAAAGTACCCCGAGGACATCATGGGCTTATTAGAGGAATGTGGGTCCCCGGGGACATACAATCCTCGGGGGCAGATACGGCTCGGGGCCGAAGACTGCCACCAGACCATGTTTGATCGTGGTCGGGCATATGTGTCGTGATCGTGTTCGAGCTTGAGCTGAATTATTGTTCATCACTGGCCCCCGCGCATCCGTGCCTGAGCTTTGGAAGAGCGTGGATGCGCTATTGATCTATCACGAAAATGGTTTGGGGATGACGTGGCACTTAGGATGGTTTCTGACATGTGCCACATCGTTCTGAAACGACGTGACGTTTGGCAGGACACGCGGGTGATGGATGGTTGACATGTGGCGTCGTTTATGGCTCAGATCGCACGACCGTTGGTATTCGTGCACCTTCCCCCTATAAATAGGGAGCATCCTCATTCGCCACTTTACCTTTGCTTCTGAGAGAGAGATCACAGAGTTCGTGCTCGGGGCTTAGAAGTTCGTCCCTTAGTTTATCGTCGAGGTAAGATCTTTGAGCCTTTTAAGTTATCAATTTTTAGTCGTTCCTGTGGGAGATGTCTAGCAGCAGCAGTACAACTAGTAGTAGTAGTAGCTCGGATAGATCTAGCAGTTCGAGTAGTGAGCAGGTTAGGCTAGAGAACGTAGGTAATACCATGATCCCAATGGTGGACCCTGTAGACGTAAGACCCCGGGCAATTGGAGTCGATGATGCTCCGCTAACATACCCCGACCTTAGGTGTATATACAAAGAGCATAAGGTCATTGAGGTTGCGAGGGAGTTCGGGTTAATGCTCAGGTGCGATGTTAGGGCCCCCACCCCCGAGGATAACATTGTAACAGTTCGGGATGGGGAATTTTTGGTTTATAGGGACTCGTTGAAGGCTGGGTTTAGGTGGCCGTTGCATCCTTTCTTCATAGGGTTTCTGGTCGAGCACTCCATGTGTCCGGGGCAACTTGTGCCCAACGGTTGGAGAATGCTCGTGTATTTTTTCATCGCATGTAGGGTATTAGGTATAGAGCCCCGACTGGATCTATGTAGAATGGTATTCGAACTGAAACAACTTCCTCATTTCTCATGCTTTGCCTATATCTCTAGTCGGGGGAGATTTAAATTACCTAGGATGCCCAGCTCTCTTCGGGGTTGGAAGGAGAAATACTTTTATGTGGTCCCTCAAGAGCCCGGGCATCCCTTTTGGTCGAGCTGGGTTGTGCCGACACCAAGAAGTTTAATGAGGGTCAGGCCTATTTTGAGGTGTTAGAGCGTGATAGACAATTGCTCGAGGCTCTTGAGCCACTTGTTGATAATTTGGATGACATGCTCGGGGATGAAGTCCTCGACCTTGCTGGAGTCAGGAACTTCGGGGGTAGGAGGCCAGCCCTTCTTCTTTACTATGCTTTTTCACATATTGCTCGGGCTAATGACTTGTGTTTTTTGCAGGAAACACAATGACGTTCGATCCTTCGTCGCTCAAGAACTTCATACAAGGGAAATCCGGGGGAGCTGGTGGAAGACCCCCGACCAAGAAGACGAAGAAACGACCAAGGCATGTGGCAAGCGGGCCCGGGGAAGGTTCAAATACTCTGCTCGGGGATGAGGATGAGCAGAATGTTCCTACCCCTCCTCCTCCTCCTCCTCCTCCTCCTCCTCCTCCTCGTGCGTCCCCGATTAATCAGGCACCACCTGCTGACTTCATTGATCTTGACGACGACCCTATACTGGCCGCTTCTCAGGCACCTGACGTCGTCTCAAAGTATAGGAACGAGGTTCCTCCGAGCACAGGCATCAAACATCTGGAGGCTTACTTTACTAAGGTAATTTAGTTAAATTTGTCATCTTTTTTGCACGAGCTGACGGAGGAATTTCGCGCGCAGGCCCTAAGTCTTGCTCAAGGCCATTGATGATGAAGACAAAGTTGAGGGCCTGGGGTGTTCTATTGCACGTCGGGAAATATGAGTTAGAGAGCTCGAGGATGAGCAGAAGAAGATCAATCTTGAGCATGAAGCTTTGAAAACAAAGCTCGGGGAAGTAGAGGACGAAGCTGATGAGCTAAGGCTAGAGCTCGAGCGAACTAAAAAAGATTTCGAGGAGAAATTATCTGCAGCGGAGACTGCTCGTGCCTTAGCGGTAGAAAACTTTAAGAAATCTGCTGAGTTTTCTCTTATGCAGGGCGAATATGCCTCGGGCTCGTACAACTACGCATTTAAACAGGCCCGATCCATATTGCGCTTGAAAGGAGCTGGGGCTAGGCCCGAGGATCTTAGTTCCGACCCTAGCGTCACAGAGGGCCTTGTCCTTTCAGAATCTGAGGACGGGGACGAGGATGATTTAGGGGACGAGCCTGATGACACAGATGCCCCGAACTGAATTTTGTATCCCCTCCTTTTGTATCGAACTGATCATAATTGAAATATTTTGTTTTTTGAACATCAACAGTGTATGAGCAGTGGTTGTATGAGCTTCACGTTCTAACCCCGATCATTAGATTAACGAATTGAATCAAGTATTAACCCCGATCAATGGATTAGTTAATGATCATCACGTTCTAACCCCGATCAATGGAACTATATTGAACAATGTACAAACCCCGATCATAGGAATCACATTGAACAATGTATAAACCCCGATCAAAGGAATCATATTGAACAATGTATAAACCCTGATCATAGGAATCACATTGAACAATGTATAAACCACGATCAATGGAACTATATTGAACAATGTACAAACCCCGATCATAGGAATCACATTGAACAATGCATAAACCCCGATCAAAGGAATCATATTGAACAATGTATAAACCCCGATCATAGGAATCATATTGAACAATGTATAAACCCCGATCAAAGGAATCATATTGAATAATGTATAAACCCCGATCATAGGAATCACATTGAACAATGTATAAACCCCGATCAAAGGAATCATATTGAACAATGTATAAACCCAGATCATAGGAATCATATTGAACAATGTATAAACCCCGATCAAAGGAATCATATTGAACAATGTATAAACCCCGATCAAAGGAATCACATTGAACAATGTATAAACCCCGATCATAGGAATTACATTGAACAATGTATAAACCCCGATCAAAGGAATCATATTGAACAGTGCACAAGCCCGAACATGATACTAAGCCCGATCACTTTGAATCGCAAGTGTTACTGAATTGTTATTGGTGATGCTCGGGGCCATGTGTTCAAACTCATGCTCGCGGGCAAGGCATCCTAGTGCTTCCTCGTGGGGAAGGCTTTCGAATGCTTGCTCGTGTGCAAGGCTTTGGGTGCTTTCTCGTGGGGAAGGCTTTCGAATGCTTGCTCGTGCGCAAGGCTTTGGGTGCTTCCTCGTGGGGAAGGCTTTTGATGCAAACCACGTAGCAATTGTAGCTACGCAACCCACAAATTATTGGAATCGACCCAAGAACGCCAAAGAATCACGATTTAGAGATTGATTCAAATTAATTGAACCAAGCAACCAACACAATCAATTGATATGTTGACCTCTTGATCACAATGAAAATAAATCTCACCCAAGATTTGAACAAACAAGAATTAAACTCGCAAGTTCGAATTTTATTCAATGAAGAATAAAGATTGTGAAAGCAATTTGCCTCTCAATATTAATATCAAAGTTGTCTATTAAAGTCTAACGAATAATGAAAATTACATCCCTATAAATAGGGTCAAAATCTAGGTTAAAAGTTCTAATTAAACTAGGAAAGAAATTGCTAAAAATAAGGAAAGAATTAAAATTCCTAAAATCACGCAATTACTCATTTTACGGCCGTGACTAACGTCTTTACGGCCGTAAGACGTTTTCTGCTTAACCATTACGGCCGTGAGACGCAGGTTACGGCCGTAAGTCAATTTCTTCAAATTCTCTGTTTTCTTCAGTGGTATGGTTACGGCCGTGACGAATAGGTGTTACGGCCGTAAACTTTGAAATTCCATAATTTTCTTCGACGGCTTGAATGAGGTTGATCCACTCGTCGTCTCGACTAGCTTCCAACATGGAAATTGTTCATTTTCCTATGTCGAATGTTGTTGCGTCGTCCGTGACTTGACTTCTCCTTTGAGCTCCTATCCCGGATCACATCATTCTCCCCTTCTTCAAGATGATTCGTCCCGAATCATAGCTTGGTTCATGGTGTTTCAGCGCACCTCCTGGATCAAAAGGAAAATTCTTGCCTCCATTACATAGGATCAACCAATAGTCGAATACTCGGATTGAATGGAAGAGTCGAAATATGAACTTCCTTGGCCATATGTGGAGTGGCTCAAATCTCCAAGTATATTCAACCTGCAAGAAAGATTTAAGCAAAATAGGGTGGGGAATGTTAGTTTCACCAAGTACAAGATAGGGATCCTTGTACTCATGGTATATCATCTCCAAATTCTCTTCCCTAACAACGAGGTCCTTCTCTTCACCTCCTTCCTTTGTTGCAAGTTCTTCTACATTTTTAGTCTCAACTACCTCTTCCACATTTTTATTTTTAACCACACTTTCATCGTCAATCACCTCTTCCACAATTTTATTTCCTTGTTCATTCACCTCCTTACTACCCAATTCTTCATCTTCTACTTCAAATTTTGGAATTTGATCAACCGTTTCTAGTTTCAGCTTTCCCTCCTTCTTCTCAACATCCCTATCTCGAGGATCCTCTTGCAATCTCACTACAACTTTCCTCTCACTCTCTTTTTTTACCTTCCTCGAATCTTCTAGTGCTTCCTCGAGTGTCAATCCATACAGTGTGAATGTTTTCCCTCTCGTAAGAATCCTGTATATGTGCATACTCTTATAATATATTGCTTCCCTCACACGACTCCATGATTTTCCCAATAAAATATGACAGGACTTTAAAGGCACGACATCACAAAATACGTCATCAATATATTTTCCACGGGTGATAGTCCTAGGACTTGCTTGGTTACATGGAACTCTCCAAATTCCCTCATCCACGTCACACAATAAGGTCTACTGTGCGGTATTAGAGATAATCCCAATTTTTCAACCATGGTGATATTAGCAAAATTAGTGAAGCACTCTCTATCAATTGCCAAACTGCACACCTTTTGTCCCACATAACATCTAGTTTGGAACAACGAACCCGGATCATAATTCATCCCTTATGTGGTAATTAAAGAAAACTCAAGAATAGATGATCTAGACACCAATTAGTAAGAAGGAATTTATTTTCTTGCTTGAAAAATAAACGGAAGAAAGAAATTTAGAGAATGTCAAGAATTAAAGAAATCTCAAGAAAATGATTCTTGAATTTTGACTAGAAAGGAAAGAATATCAAGAATTTTAATTTGACTTGGAAGACAAGGATTTATCAAGAATTTAAGGAAATTCAAGAAAGTGGTTCTTGAATGGAAATATTTTTTTTTTTTTTGAATTTTGAATTTTGGGTGAATTTTCGGAATAAATAAAATAAAAAAAAATAATTTTTTTTTTATATAAATCCGAAAATTCGACAACGAACACGACAAAACAAACGGAATTTAATTCGGATAAGAATTAAGCAAAACAAACACTTTTGAAATTTTTTGGAACGATTTTCTGGATTAAAGACTCAACAAACTCAAGAACAAGAAGAACGCAAAAAACTGAAAAACAAAACACTCAACAAGATATGGATGATTTTTATGGGACTCGATGATAAACATAAAATTCAAACTGGATAGAAAACTCAAGAAAACAAAATAAAGATATAACCTTGATTTTTGGGGCCTAAGCTCTGATACCAGATGATGCAAACCACGTAGCAATTGTAGCTACGCAACCCACAAATTATTGGAATCGACCCAAGAACGCCAAAGAATCACGATTTAGAGATTGATTCAAATTAATTGAACCAAGCAACCAACACAATCAATTGATATGTTGACCTCTTGATCACAATGAAAATAAATCTCACCCAAGATTTGAACAAACAAGAATTAAACTCGCAAGTTCGAATTTTATTCAATGAAGAATAAAGATTGTGAAAGCAATTTGCCTCTCAATATTAATATCAAAGTTGTCTATTAAAGTCTAACGAATAATGAAAATTACATCCCTATAAATAGGGTCAAAATCTAGGTTAAAAGTTCTAATTAAACTAGGAAAGAAATTGCTAAAAATAAGGAAAGAATTAAAATTCCTAAAATCACGCAATTACTCATTTTACGGCCGTGACTAACGTCTTTACGGCCGTAAGACGTTTTCTGCTTAACCATTACGGCCGTGAGACGCAGGTTACGGCCGTAAGTCAATTTCTTCAAATTCTCTGTTTTCTTCAGTGGTATGGTTACGGCCGTGACGAATAGGTGTTACGGCCGTAAACTTTGAAATTCCATAATTTTCTTCGACGGCTTGAATGAGGTTGATCCACTCGTCGTCTCGACTAGCTTCCAACATGGAAATTGTTCATTTTCCTATGTCGAATGTTGTTGCGTCGTCCGTGACTTGACTTCTCCTTTGAGCTCCTATCCCGGATCACATCATTCTCCCCTTCTTCAAGATGATTCGTCCCGAATCATAGCTTGGTTCATGGTGTTTCAGCGCACCTCCTGGATCAAAAGGAAAATTCTTGCCTCCATTACATAGGATCAACCAATAGTCGAATACTCGGATTGAATGGAAGAGTCGAAATATGAACTTCCTTGGCCATATGTGGAGTGGCTCAAATCTCCAAGTATATTCAACCTGCAAGAAAGATTTAAGCAAAATAGGGTGGGGAATGTTAGTTTCACCAAGTACAAGATAGGGATCCTTGTACTCATGGTATATCATCTCCAAATTCTCTTCCCTAACAACGAGGTCCTTCTCTTCACCTCCTTCCTTTGTTGCAAGTTCTTCTACATTTTTAGTCTCAACTACCTCTTCCACATTTTTATTTTTAACCACACTTTCATCGTCAATCACCTCTTCCACAATTTTATTTCCTTGTTCATTCACCTCCTTACTACCCAATTCTTCATCTTCTACTTCAAATTTTGGAATTTGATCAACCGTTTCTAGTTTCAGCTTTCCCTCCTTCTTCTCAACATCCCTATCTCGAGGATCCTCTTGCAATCTCACTACAACTTTCCTCTCACTCTCTTTTTTTACCTTCCTCGAATCTTCTAGTGCTTCCTCGAGTGTCAATCCATACAGTGTGAATGTTTTCCCTCTCGTAAGAATCCTGTATATGTGCATACTCTTATAATATATTGCTTCCCTCACACGACTCCATGATTTTCCCAATAAAATATGACAGGACTTTAAAGGCACGACATCACAAAATACGTCATCAATATATTTTCCACGGGTGATAGTCCTAGGACTTGCTTGGTTACATGGAACTCTCCAAATTCCCTCATCCACGTCACACAATAAGGTCTACTGTGCGGTATTAGAGATAATCCCAATTTTTCAACCATGGTGATATTAGCAAAATTAGTGAAGCACTCTCTATCAATTGCCAAACTGCACACCTTTTGTCCCACATAACATCTAGTTTGGAACAACGAACCCGGATCATAATTCATCCCTTATGTGGTAATTAAAGAAAACTCAAGAATAGATGATCTAGACACCAATTAGTAAGAAGGAATTTATTTTCTTGCTTGAAAAATAAACGGAAGAAAGAAATTTAGAGAATGTCAAGAATTAAAGAAATCTCAAGAAAATGATTCTTGAATTTTGACTAGAAAGGAAAGAATATCAAGAATTTTAATTTGACTTGGAAGACAAGGATTTATCAAGAATTTAAGGAAATTCAAGAAAGTGGTTCTTGAATGGAAATATTTATTTTTTTTTTTGAATTTTGAATTTTGGGTGAATTTTCGGAATAAATAAAATAAAAAAAAATAATTTTTTTTTTATATAAATCCGAAAATTCGACAACGAACACGACAAAACAAACGGAATTTAATTCGGATAAGAATTAAGCAAAACAAACACTTTTGAAATTTTTTGGAACGATTTTCTGGATTAAAGACTCAACAAACTCAAGAACAAGAAGAACGCAAAAAACTGAAAAACAAAACACTCAACAAGATATGGATGATTTTTATGGGACTCGATGATAAACATAAAATTCAAACTGGATAGAAAACTCAAGAAAACAAAATAAAGATATAACCTTGATTTTTGGGGCCTAAGCTCTGATACCAGATGATGCAAACCACGTAGCAATTGTAGCTACGCAACCCACAAATTATTGGAATCGACCCAAGAACGCCAAAGAATCACGATTTAGAGATTGATTCAAATTAATTGAACCAAGCAACCAACACAATCAATTGATATGTTGACCTCTTGATCACAATGAAAATAAATCTCACCCAAGATTTGAACAAACAAGAATTAAACTCGCAAGTTCGAATTTTATTCAATGAAGAATAAAGATTGTGAAAGCAATTTGCCTCTCAATATTAATATCAAAGTTGTCTATTAAAGTCTAACGAATAATGAAAATTACATCCCTATAAATAGGGTCAAAATCTAGGTTAAAAGTTCTAATTAAACTAGGAAAGAAATTGCTAAAAATAAGGAAAGAATTAAAATTCCTAAAATCACGCAATTACTCATTTTACGGCCGTGACTAACGTCTTTACGGCCGTAAGACGTTTTCTGCTTAACCATTACGGCCGTGAGACGCAGGTTACGGCCGTAAGTCAATTTCTTCAAATTCTCTGTTTTCTTCAGTGGTATGGTTACGGCCGTGACGAATAGGTGTTACGGCCGTAAACTTTGAAATTCCATAATTTTCTTCGACGGCTTGAATGAGGTTGATCCACTCGTCGTCTCGACTAGCTTCCAACATGGAAATTGTTCATTTTCCTATGTCGAATGTTGTTGCGTCGTCCGTGACTTGACTTCTCCTTTGAGCTCCTATCCCGGATCACATCATTCTCCCCTTCTTCAAGATGATTCGTCCCGAATCATAGCTTGGTTCATGGTGTTTCAGCGCACCTCCTGGATCAAAAGGAAAATTCTTGCCTCCATTACATAGGATCAACCAATAGTCGAATACTCGGATTGAATGGAAGAGTCGAAATATGAACTTCCTTGGCCATATGTGGAGTGGCTCAAATCTCCAAGTATATTCAACCTGCAAGAAAGATTTAAGCAAAATAGGGTGGGGAATGTTAGTTTCACCAAGTACAAGATAGGGATCCTTGTACTCATGGTATATCATCTCCAAATTCTCTTCCCTAACAACGAGGTCCTTCTCTTCACCTCCTTCCTTTGTTGCAAGTTCTTCTACATTTTTAGTCTCAACTACCTCTTCCACATTTTTATTTTTAACCACACTTTCATCGTCAATCACCTCTTCCACAATTTTATTTCCTTGTTCATTCACCTCCTTACTACCCAATTCTTCATCTTCTACTTCAAATTTTGGAATTTGATCAACCGTTTCTAGTTTCAGCTTTCCCTCCTTCTTCTCAACATCCCTATCTCGAGGATCCTCTTGCAATCTCACTACAACTTTCCTCTCACTCTCTTTTTTTACCTTCCTCGAATCTTCTAGTGCTTCCTCGAGTGTCAATCCATACAGTGTGAATGTTTTCCCTCTCGTAAGAATCCTGTATATGTGCATACTCTTATAATATATTGCTTCCCTCACACGACTCCATGATTTTCCCAATAAAATATGACAGGACTTTAAAGGCACGACATCACAAAATACGTCATCAATATATTTTCCACGGGTGATAGTCCTAGGACTTGCTTGGTTACATGGAACTCTCCAAATTCCCTCATCCACGTCACACAATAAGGTCTACTGTGCGGTATTAGAGATAATCCCAATTTTTCAACCATGGTGATATTAGCAAAATTAGTGAAGCACTCTCTATCAATTGCCAAACTGCACACCTTTTGTCCCACATAACATCTAGTTTGGAACAACGAACCCGGATCATAATTCATCCCTTATGTGGTAATTAAAGAAAACTCAAGAATAGATGATCTAGACACCAATTAGTAAGAAGGAATTTATTTTCTTGCTTGAAAAATAAACGGAAGAAAGAAATTTAGAGAATGTCAAGAATTAAAGAAATCTCAAGAAAATGATTCTTGAATTTTGACTAGAAAGGAAAGAATATCAAGAATTTTAATTTGACTTGGAAGACAAGGATTTATCAAGAATTTAAGGAAATTCAAGAAAGTGGTTCTTGAATGGAAATATTTATTTTTTTTTTGAATTTTGAATTTTGGGTGAATTTTCGGAATAAATAAAATAAAAAAAAATAATTTTTTTTTTATATAAATCCGAAAATTCGACAACGAACACGACAAAACAAACGGAATTTAATTCGGATAAGAATTAAGCAAAACAAACACTTTTGAAATTTTTTGGAACGATTTTCTGGATTAAAGACTCAACAAACTCAAGAACAAGAAGAACGCAAAAAACTGAAAAACAAAACACTCAACAAGATATGGATGATTTTTATGGGACTCGATGATAAACATAAAATTCAAACTGGATAGAAAACTCAAGAAAACAAAATAAAGATATAACCTTGATTTTTGGGGCCTAAGCTCTGATACCAGATGATGCAAACCACGTAGCAATTGTAGCTACGCAACCCACAAATTATTGGAATCGACCCAAGAACGCCAAAGAATCACGATTTAGAGATTGATTCAAATTAATTGAACCAAGCAACCAACACAATCAATTGATATGTTGACCTCTTGATCACAATGAAAATAAATCTCACCCAAGATTTGAACAAACAAGAATTAAACTCGCAAGTTCGAATTTTATTCAATGAAGAATAAAGATTGTGAAAGCAATTTGCCTCTCAATATTAATATCAAAGTTGTCTATTAAAGTCTAACGAATAATGAAAATTACATCCCTATAAATAGGGTCAAAATCTAGGTTAAAAGTTCTAATTAAACTAGGAAAGAAATTGCTAAAAATAAGGAAAGAATTAAAATTCCTAAAATCACGCAATTACTCATTTTACGGCCGTGACTAACGTCTTTACGGCCGTAAGACGTTTTCTGCTTAACCATTACGGCCGTGAGACGCAGGTTACGGCCGTAAGTCAATTTCTTCAAATTCTCTGTTTTCTTCAGTGGTATGGTTACGGCCGTGACGAATAGGTGTTACGGCCGTAAACTTTGAAATTCCATAATTTTCTTCGACGGCTTGAATGAGGTTGATCCACTCGTCGTCTCGACTAGCTTCCAACATGGAAATTGTTCATTTTCCTATGTCGAATGTTGTTGCGTCGTCCGTGACTTGACTTCTCCTTTGAGCTCCTATCCCGGATCACATCATTCTCCCCTTCTTCAAGATGATTCGTCCCGAATCATAGCTTGGTTCATGGTGTTTCAGCGCACCTCCTGGATCAAAAGGAAAATTCTTGCCTCCATTACATAGGATCAACCAATAGTCGAATACTCGGATTGAATGGAAGAGTCGAAATATGAACTTCCTTGGCCATATGTGGAGTGGCTCAAATCTCCAAGTATATTCAACCTGCAAGAAAGATTTAAGCAAAATAGGGTGGGGAATGTTAGTTTCACCAAGTACAAGATAGGGATCCTTGTACTCATGGTATATCATCTCCAAATTCTCTTCCCTAACAACGAGGTCCTTCTCTTCACCTCCTTCCTTTGTTGCAAGTTCTTCTACATTTTTAGTCTCAACTACCTCTTCCACATTTTTATTTTTAACCACACTTTCATCGTCAATCACCTCTTCCACAATTTTATTTCCTTGTTCATTCACCTCCTTACTACCCAATTCTTCATCTTCTACTTCAAATTTTGGAATTTGATCAACCGTTTCTAGTTTCAGCTTTCCCTCCTTCTTCTCAACATCCCTATCTCGAGGATCCTCTTGCAATCTCACTACAACTTTCCTCTCACTCTCTTTTTTTACCTTCCTCGAATCTTCTAGTGCTTCCTCGAGTGTCAATCCATACAGTGTGAATGTTTTCCCTCTCGTAAGAATCCTGTATATGTGCATACTCTTATAATATATTGCTTCCCTCACACGACTCCATGATTTTCCCAATAAAATATGACAGGACTTTAAAGGCACGACATCACAAAATACGTCATCAATATATTTTCCACGGGTGATAGTCCTAGGACTTGCTTGGTTACATGGAACTCTCCAAATTCCCTCATCCACGTCACACAATAAGGTCTACTGTGCGGTATTAGAGATAATCCCAATTTTTCAACCATGGTGATATTAGCAAAATTAGTGAAGCACTCTCTATCAATTGCCAAACTGCACACCTTTTGTCCCACATAACATCTAGTTTGGAACAACGAACCCGGATCATAATTCATCCCTTATGTGGTAATTAAAGAAAACTCAAGAATAGATGATCTAGACACCAATTAGTAAGAAGGAATTTATTTTCTTGCTTGAAAAATAAACGGAAGAAAGAAATTTAGAGAATGTCAAGAATTAAAGAAATCTCAAGAAAATGATTCTTGAATTTTGACTAGAAAGGAAAGAATATCAAGAATTTTAATTTGACTTGGAAGACAAGGATTTATCAAGAATTTAAGGAAATTCAAGAAAGTGGTTCTTGAATGGAAATATTTATTTTTTTTTTGAATTTTGAATTTTGGGTGAATTTTCGGAATAAATAAAATAAAAAAAAATAATTTTTTTTTTATATAAATCCGAAAATTCGACAACGAACACGACAAAACAAACGGAATTTAATTCGGATAAGAATTAAGCAAAACAAACACTTTTGAAATTTTTTGGAACGATTTTCTGGATTAAAGACTCAACAAACTCAAGAACAAGAAGAACGCAAAAAACTGAAAAACAAAACACTCAACAAGATATGGATGATTTTTATGGGACTCGATGATAAACATAAAATTCAAACTGGATAGAAAACTCAAGAAAACAAAATAAAGATATAACCTTGATTTTTGGGGCCTAAGCTCTGATACCAGATGATGCAAACCACGTAGCAATTGTAGCTACGCAACCCACAAATTATTGGAATCGACCCAAGAACGCCAAAGAATCACGATTTAGAGATTGATTCAAATTAATTGAACCAAGCAACCAACACAATCAATTGATATGTTGACCTCTTGATCACAATGAAAATAAATCTCACCCAAGATTTGAACAAACAAGAATTAAACTCGCAAGTTCGAATTTTATTCAATGAAGAATAAAGATTGTGAAAGCAATTTGCCTCTCAATATTAATATCAAAGTTGTCTATTAAAGTCTAACGAATAATGAAAATTACATCCCTATAAATAGGGTCAAAATCTAGGTTAAAAGTTCTAATTAAACTAGGAAAGAAATTGCTAAAAATAAGGAAAGAATTAAAATTCCTAAAATCACGCAATTACTCATTTTACGGCCGTGACTAACGTCTTTACGGCCGTAAGACGTTTTCTGCTTAACCATTACGGCCGTGAGACGCAGGTTACGGCCGTAAGTCAATTTCTTCAAATTCTCTGTTTTCTTCAGTGGTATGGTTACGGCCGTGACGAATAGGTGTTACGGCCGTAAACTTTGAAATTCCATAATTTTCTTCGACGGCTTGAATGAGGTTGATCCACTCGTCGTCTCGACTAGCTTCCAACATGGAAATTGTTCATTTTCCTATGTCGAATGTTGTTGCGTCGTCCGTGACTTGACTTCTCCTTTGAGCTCCTATCCCGGATCACATCATTCTCCCCTTCTTCAAGATGATTCGTCCCGAATCATAGCTTGGTTCATGGTGTTTCAGCGCACCTCCTGGATCAAAAGGAAAATTCTTGCCTCCATTACATAGGATCAACCAATAGTCGAATACTCGGATTGAATGGAAGAGTCGAAATATGAACTTCCTTGGCCATATGTGGAGTGGCTCAAATCTCCAAGTATATTCAACCTGCAAGAAAGATTTAAGCAAAATAGGGTGGGGAATGTTAGTTTCACCAAGTACAAGATAGGGATCCTTGTACTCATGGTATATCATCTCCAAATTCTCTTCCCTAACAACGAGGTCCTTCTCTTCACCTCCTTCCTTTGTTGCAAGTTCTTCTACATTTTTAGTCTCAACTACCTCTTCCACATTTTTATTTTTAACCACACTTTCATCGTCAATCACCTCTTCCACAATTTTATTTCCTTGTTCATTCACCTCCTTACTACCCAATTCTTCATCTTCTACTTCAAATTTTGGAATTTGATCAACCGTTTCTAGTTTCAGCTTTCCCTCCTTCTTCTCAACATCCCTATCTCGAGGATCCTCTTGCAATCTCACTACAACTTTCCTCTCACTCTCTTTTTTTACCTTCCTCGAATCTTCTAGTGCTTCCTCGAGTGTCAATCCATACAGTGTGAATGTTTTCCCTCTCGTAAGAATCCTGTATATGTGCATACTCTTATAATATATTGCTTCCCTCACACGACTCCATGATTTTCCCAATAAAATATGACAGGACTTTAAAGGCACGACATCACAAAATACGTCATCAATATATTTTCCACGGGTGATAGTCCTAGGACTTGCTTGGTTACATGGAACTCTCCAAATTCCCTCATCCACGTCACACAATAAGGTCTACTGTGCGGTATTAGAGATAATCCCAATTTTTCAACCATGGTGATATTAGCAAAATTAGTGAAGCACTCTCTATCAATTGCCAAACTGCACACCTTTTGTCCCACATAACATCTAGTTTGGAACAACGAACCCGGATCATAATTCATCCCTTATGTGGTAATTAAAGAAAACTCAAGAATAGATGATCTAGACACCAATTAGTAAGAAGGAATTTATTTTCTTGCTTGAAAAATAAACGGAAGAAAGAAATTTAGAGAATGTCAAGAATTAAAGAAATCTCAAGAAAATGATTCTTGAATTTTGACTAGAAAGGAAAGAATATCAAGAATTTTAATTTGACTTGGAAGACAAGGATTTATCAAGAATTTAAGGAAATTCAAGAAAGTGGTTCTTGAATGGAAATATTTATTTTTTTTTTGAATTTTGAATTTTGGGTGAATTTTCGGAATAAATAAAATAAAAAAAAATAATTTTTTTTTTATATAAATCCGAAAATTCGACAACGAACACGACAAAACAAACGGAATTTAATTCGGATAAGAATTAAGCAAAACAAACACTTTTGAAATTTTTTGGAACGATTTTCTGGATTAAAGACTCAACAAACTCAAGAACAAGAAGAACGCAAAAAACTGAAAAACAAAACACTCAACAAGATATGGATGATTTTTATGGGACTCGATGATAAACATAAAATTCAAACTGGATAGAAAACTCAAGAAAACAAAATAAAGATATAACCTTGATTTTTGGGGCCTAAGCTCTGATACCAGATGATGCAAACCACGTAGCAATTGTAGCTACGCAACCCACAAATTATTGGAATCGACCCAAGAACGCCAAAGAATCACGATTTAGAGATTGATTCAAATTAATTGAACCAAGCAACCAACACAATCAATTGATATGTTGACCTCTTGATCACAATGAAAATAAATCTCACCCAAGATTTGAACAAACAAGAATTAAACTCGCAAGTTCGAATTTTATTCAATGAAGAATAAAGATTGTGAAAGCAATTTGCCTCTCAATATTAATATCAAAGTTGTCTATTAAAGTCTAACGAATAATGAAAATTACATCCCTATAAATAGGGTCAAAATCTAGGTTAAAAGTTCTAATTAAACTAGGAAAGAAATTGCTAAAAATAAGGAAAGAATTAAAATTCCTAAAATCACGCAATTACTCATTTTACGGCCGTGACTAACGTCTTTACGGCCGTAAGACGTTTTCTGCTTAACCATTACGGCCGTGAGACGCAGGTTACGGCCGTAAGTCAATTTCTTCAAATTCTCTGTTTTCTTCAGTGGTATGGTTACGGCCGTGACGAATAGGTGTTACGGCCGTAAACTTTGAAATTCCATAATTTTCTTCGACGGCTTGAATGAGGTTGATCCACTCGTCGTCTCGACTAGCTTCCAACATGGAAATTGTTCATTTTCCTATGTCGAATGTTGTTGCGTCGTCCGTGACTTGACTTCTCCTTTGAGCTCCTATCCTGGATCACATCAGCTTTCGAATGCTTGCTCGTGGGGAAGGCTTTCGAATGCTTGCTCGTGCGCAAGGCTTTGGGTGCTTCCTCGTGGGGAAGGCTTTGGGTGCTTCCTCGTGGGGAAGGCTTTCGAGTGCTTGCTCGTGGGCAAGACTTTGTGTGCTTGCGCGGGGCAAGACTTTGAGTGCTTGCTCGGGGCAAGACTTTGTGTGCTTCCTCGTGGGGAAGGCTTTCGAGATGAACAACATAATTGGTGAGAAGTACTTTTTATTCAGAGATGTTACTTGGGGAAATAAAAGTTGGCGCGCAGGCCATAAAAATAAAATGAAACAAAGTGAAAGGAATGATCTGCAAAGTTTTGATTCTGCTACTTGTAGTAGATTTTGAGATTATCTGCGTTCCAAGGTCTTGGTAGTGACGTTCCTTTAAGATCCCGAAGACTATACGATCCTCCTTGGGTCTGTCGTATTACTTCATAGGGCCCTTCCCAGGCTGGGCCGAGCTTCCCTGGTGGATGACCAGCTGCTTCTGCTTTCCTCAACACAAGATCTCCTGCCCTGAACTTTCTTGCTGTGACCTTGCTGTTGAAGTATTTGGCCGTCCTACTCTGATATGACGCTATCCTTGCGCTTGCTTGCTCACGAACTTCCTCGAGCAAGTCAAGATGCTCGCCCATACATTCACCTTCCAAATTTGGGAAGAGACGTCTGTAACTGGGCATGCCTACTTCAATGGGGATTGTTGCCTCTATCCCGAAGGCGAGCATGAATGGAGTCTCCCCAGTAGCTGTTCGGTGTGTGGTCCTGTAAGACCAAAGTATGGCTGGTAGTTCCTCGGGCCAAGATCCTCGAGCATCTCCAATCCTCGTGCGAAGATCTTGGAGTATTATCCTGTTCGTTACTTCGGCGAGCCCATTACTCTGGGGGTGTGCAACTGAGGTCTGACGATGATCAACATGAAGATTTGCACAGAAATTTTTGAACTGTGCGTTATCAAACTGTCTGCCATTGTCCGTTATCAATACTCTCGGTAGGCCAAACCTGCATATGATGGATTTCCAAACGAAAGATCTTAGTTTGGGTTCTGAAATTGTTGCTAGGGGTTCAGCCTCTACCCACTTAGTGAAATATTCAACTGCTACTGCTATGAACTTCAACTGTCCCCGTGCAATGGGAAAAGGGCCCAGGATATCGATCCCCCATTGTTCAAACGGTCCCAGACACGGGATAGGAGTATGATCTTCTGCTGGTCGGTGTATGATATTTCCGTGCCTCTGACACTTGTCACACTTCTTAACATAATTTAGAGCATCTGTCCTCATGGTCGGCCAATAGTATCCGTATCTGAGGAGTCTATGGGCTAATGACCTAGCACCCTGGTGATTCCCACACATACCTTCATGTACTTCTGCAAGAGCTTGAGCGGCTTCAGAAGATTTGAGACATCTGAGATATGGCAAGGTAAAACTCCTTCTGAAAAGTACTCCGTTTATCATGCAGTACCTTGCTGCTCTTTGTTTCACGGTCCTGGCCTCCCTCTGGTCACCGGGGAGACTTCCTTCAGTTAAAAACTTAGTGATGGGGTCCATCCAGGATGGCTCATGATCAATTTCCATAATCGCAGGCCTCGGGTTAATACTGGGGTGTGTCACATATTTCATGTGGACCGTTCTCTCCAAATTATCAACGCTCATAAACACAAGTTTATATAGTGAATCGGCTTTGATGTTTTCTGATCTTGGTATTTTCAAGATCTCACAACTTCCGAACTTTCTTTGCAGGTCATGAACACGTAGGCAGTACAGAGTCATCTTCTCCTCTTTCTTCTCGAATGTGCCATCAATTTGTCCCACTACCAGCTGAGAATCACTGTATACATTTACATGATTAAGTTCAAGGCCCTGAGCAACCTCAAGCCCTATGATGACGGCTTCATACTCTGCTTCGTTGTTTGTTGTTTCAAATTCAAATCTCAAAGCGCACTGTATCTCAACTTGTCCATCCGGGCTTATGAGAATGACCCCTGCACCCGAGCCCGAGGAGTTGGATGCTCCATCCACAAAAATTTTCCAACAACGCTTGGGTGTGTTCGGGCTATCTACTGGCCCCCGAGGCCTTGGTGTGAGTTCCGCGATAAAGTCCGCCAAGGCCTGTGCCTTTATCGATGGTCGGGGCTTGAACTCAATATCAAATTCGCCAAGTTCAATAGCCCATTTTAGCAATCTTCCGGATACATCGGGCTTCTGAAGTATATGCTTCAAGGGCTGGTTCGTAAGTACTACGATCGTATGTGATTGGAAGTACTGCCTCAATTTCCTTGCAGCTACAACCAGTGCCAACGCCAATTGCTCTGCAAGGGTGTAACGGGTTTCGGCGTCGAGGAGGACTTTGCTGACATAATATATGGGCTGCTGGGTTCGACCAACCTCCTTGACGAGCACTGCGCTCACTGCATACTGAGAGACAGCCAAATATAAGGATAGCACATCTCCTGGACTTGGTTTTGTAAGCACAGGGGGCATTGCTAGGGATTCTTTCAGATGTTGCAGCGCATGCTCACATTCCTCATTCCACTCGAAGCTCTTATTTCCCCTAAGTATTCTGAAAAAAGGGAAACACTTGTCAGCTGCTCTTGACATGAACCTGTTAAGCGCTGCTACCCGACCTGTCAGCTTCTGAACATCTTTTCTACTTTTGGGGGGACTCCATTGAAATTAGGGCTTGTATCTTATCGGGGTTGGCCTCTATACCCCGATGAGTGATCATGAAACCCAAGAATTTTCCTGACGATACCCCGAACACACATTTGGCTGGATTTAACTTCATCTTGTATTTTCTGAGCGTAAGGAATACTTCCTCGAGGTCCTGAACATGCCTGTCAACTTCTGTGCTCTTGACGACCATGTCATCAACATATGCCTCAACGTTTTTCCCAATCAATCCTCCAAACACCTTGTTTATCAACCTCTGGTAGGTTGCCCCAGCATTCTTCAGGCCAAAGGGCATGACCTTATAACAATAGATCGCCGAATCAGTCATGAACGATGTTTTTTCCTGATCGTCCTCTGCCATTGGGATTTGGTGATAACCTGAAAATGCGTCAAGGAAGCTGTACATCCTATGGCCCGAGGTGCTGTCCACGAGGTTGTCAATTCGTGGTAGGGGATAGCTGTCCTTGGGGCATGCTTTATTCAGGTCTGTATAGTCCACACAAACGCGCCACTTGCCATTGCTCTTTTTTACCAATACCACGTTCGCAAGCCAGTCTGGGTAATGAACCTCCCTGATGAATCCCGCCTTTAAGAGTTTGCCAATCTCCTCTTGAATCACAATTCGACGATCAGGGGCGAATTGTCTCTTCCTTTGTTTAATGGGCCTTGCGTCGGGATTCACATTTAAACTGTGCGCGGAAATCTTGGGCTCAATTCCAGGCATGTCCTCAACACTCCAGGCGAATACATCAATGTTTTCTCTCAAACACCGTGTGAGCACGATTTTCAGACCGTCATCGAGATCCCGACCAATGATGACATTTTTCCCTGGTCCGACCTCGACCTCCAACAATTCCTCAACTGGCGACAGCCTACCTCGGTGCTTGAGGTCGGGCTCCATCGCATCCACCTGCGTGACCTCTGCTGGGAGGTTCTTGACACTAGTAACATAACACTGCCTGGCTACTGTCTGGTCTCCCCGAACAACCCCCACGCCTTCTGCTGTTGGAAATTTCATGGCAAGGTGGAATGTTGACACTATTGCTTTGATGCTGTTCAACAGTGGTCGGCCAAGTATTGCGTTGTATGTCATTGGAGCCCTCACGACATGAAACATTGTGATCTCCGTTACCTGCTTGGGGTATGTCCCAATGTCAAAGGGAGTTCGGTGGTGCCTTCGGGCATGATGATACTTCCCCCAAATCCCTGCAAGGGAGTCCTGATAGGCCTTAAGCTGCTTGTCGATATCCCCATTTTGATGAAAGCTTCATGCGATAACACATTAGCTGCACTTCCATTGTCTACCAGTATTCTCCTCACCTCATAATTAGCTATGATTGCTGTAACTACCATGGCATCGTCGTGAGGAGTGTTCACTCCTTCCATATCATCAGAGCCAAAGGTGATGTCAGGGTGGTAAACAGGCTCTGTCCCCGAATACTGCCTAGCATATATTTTGCGCCCATTTTGCGAATCTCCTCCCGAGGCTGTTCCTCCTATGATAACGTTGATCGTTCCTGCGGTTGGCTTGTTACCCCTTGGCGGTTGATCATGCTCATGATCATGCTTCTGCCGTTTATCATTCCCCACGTATGTTTTCAGGAAGCCCCTCTTGATCAATGCTTCTATCTCTCGCTGTAAGGCATAGCAAGTCTCTGTAGTGTGCCCATGATCACGATGAAAATCACAGTACTTACTCTTTTCGCGTTTCTCTGGCGGGGATCTGATTCTGGCTGGCCACTTTAATTCCTTCATATCTTTGATTTCCATAAGAATGTTAGCGCGAGGGGTATTTAATGGAGTGAAAGAAGGCTGCTGCTCGTTCCTTCCTTTCCCCCGATCGTCACGATCACGCCCCTGCCTCGAACCATCCTCACGCTGTCTCTTTCGATCGTTTCTACTATCCTTCCGTTCATATTTTTCGGGGGTTGTATCGCTCCTCTTCGGATTCATAGCTTCCTCCATATTCACGTACTTCTCAGCCCGAGTAAGAAGGTCCGTTACAGATTTTGGCGGTGTTTTTGATAGGGACATCTTGAAGGCCTCACACCTCACAGCCTGAGTAAGAGCTGATACAGCAGCAGAAATATGAAGGTCGGGAACTTGCAACCTTTCTGTGTTGAACCTGGTCATGAATTCGCGCAATGTCTCATTCTGTCCTTGGCTGAGTCTCATGAGCGAAGCAGCTGTCTTCCTTATTTGCTTACTACTTGCAAAGAAGGCCGAAAATTTATTAGCAAGGTCTGAGAATGTCGGAATGGAGTTCGGTTCGAGGGTGGAGAACCAATCTCTAGCAGCGCTTGTCAAAGTTTGGGGGAATGCCTTACACACAACCTGGTCGAGGGCGACCTGCAGATTCATGACGTCAGTGTATATATTAAGATGGTTCACTGGATCGGTCGTTCCGTCATACTCTTTCATCCTCGGGAACTTGAACCTGTTCGGTAGGGGAAAGGCCAAAACATCTGGAGTGAATGGCGTGTTCGAGGTAAACCCTGTTGGGGCCTGTGTGTTCTGTCGCATACCCGCTGCTATTCCTTCCTGGATAATTCTTGCGAGCTCGGCAGGGGGCATGGCCACTGTTCTTGAGCTCATAACATTTGGTGGCGATGGGGGCAATCCCGAAGCACTGGCCCTACCAGGATTAGGGGCATGGTCCTGCGGCTGGACCCTTGAAGCATTCCCCTCCTCGGATGTCGGGGTACCGCGCTGGCTCTGCTGCATGAGCATCTGTATGAGGGTAGCAACCTGTTGACGGAGCTCCTCCAATGCTGCCTGTGTATCAGCAGCGGGTTGCGGGTGTGATGTTTGGTTTCCTGGTGGCGTGGACTGGTCCTGTGGTGTTGTTTGGGGTACCTGCTCTCCCCCAACAGCGTGATCATGGGCAGGTAAGTTTGCTTGTGGAAGTCCAGAACGTGTATTCACCATGACTTCTAGTTCTGTTTCCCACAGACGGCGCCAATGATGATGCAAAAAATTGTACCTCAGATATTCCGAGCTCGAGCAATAGACGGCGCCAATGATGATGCAAAAAATTGTACCTCAGATATTCCGAGCTCGAGCAATAGACTGGCACGAACTTGAACTCCGAATACCTGCAATAAAGGCGAGGAGGTGTGTCCTCGTCGCCCCTCCGATGCTTAAGTCAGTAAAAAGGAAGAAGATTTATGCAAGAGGCTATAAACTGAAAAAATAAGAATTGTCTACCTGTATTGTGATTGAGAACTATCTATTTATAGAGAGATATAAACGAGTTATAGTAGGACTGAAATACCTTCATTGGTAGAGTCATGTTAGGAATCATCCTCCTAATTTTTAGGGATAGGGTTGTAAGCCCTAAATGGGATTCCAAAGGACACAAGTCCTTCTTGGACTAGGAAGACGTAGGTCCCAGGAGTTGAACCAAATTATGCCCGGGAACGTATGAGTCACCCCGAACAGAAAGTACCCCGAGGACATCATGGGCTTATTAGAGGAATGTGGGTCCCCGGGGACATACAATCCTCGGGGGCAGATACGGCTCGGGGCCGAAGACTGCCACCAGACCATGTTTGATCGTGGTCGGGCATATGTGTCGTGATCGTGTTCGAGCTTGAGCTGAATTATTGTTCATCAATTAGTAAGTGGAATATACATACAAAAGCAAAGGGCTCCAATTGGCTTCCAGATTCCTTCCAACCTAAGTTTTAGAGAAATACTACTAGACAGAACAACTAGTTCAAAGCTATACTCCTACTTGACAAATCCACAAGTACAAAGTCACATGCACTGATTACAAATGTATTGAATGCATCACCAATGTAACCATCATTTCAATTCTTCCGTCTCACATTGCATGAAAAGCACTTGATTGCAGCAAGAAATCCTATATTAATCTCTGCAGTATGTCTGAACGCATTGATGCTCTCGTAGTTTCCGTAAATTGTGTCGTCTAATTCCACTTCTGAACCGAGAGCTTCCTGAACTCTGGGTTTGATTAGAGATACCAGGGTATTCTGAATTATGTTCAACTGATTTTTGCTTTAAGTATTCTACTGCCTGTGCCTGGACTGAAACCGCATGCACAAAGAAAAATGATCTACATCAGACACAAAAGTCTCTGACCAAATACTATTGGAAAGAATATACAATTAAATTTCACAAAAAATCAAGCAACCACCCCGATAAAGGGTTATATTTTTACGCCACGCTATTTTCTAGTTATATATGCACAAGGCCTTCACCAAAGCGAAAAAGTGATGTCGAGCTCAAGCAAATATGTTGGGGCAGAGTCTATCCTTTTGGAATTTAAGGGTTATTTATGACTATAGCATTTGTTTGATTCTCATCAAACCAAAAAGTATTTTTTCTCATACTTATTTTCAACCACACATTTACATAATAAAATATTCTACACATAAACCTATAAATTCTTCATACCTTTCAACCACACATTCTCCAAAAAATCATGATTCAAAAACCATTTCCCCTTTAAAATGAGCATCAAACATGGGCTAAATGTGTGAATTGAATAAGTCTCCAATAGGTGTATTGATTGTGTGCGACTCTTCAATATACAAAATGTGCATAATAAAGAGTCATGACTTTTGATAAGCCGTAAACTACACCATCAATCATGAAATTGTGCGATCTAATGGTTGAAATGAATTTGTGTCAAAAGATGCAACCATTCAAAAAGACACATTAAAATCTATAAATTGGACCCTCCTAATTTCATTTTCTTCACTCCAAAAATCCATTCTCTAATTCTTTCAAAATAATTCTCAAATTATTTTGAGATTTGTATTCGATATTTATTCCGATCTTGAAGAGTACAGTCAAACATTGGTTTACCCGACAAAATTAATATTGTGCTATATTAATTTTGGAAGAAACATTGTATCTTGGGAGATGGAAGTCCATTTAATCCTATTAGAACTAGTGCAGTGGGGAAAATCCGTCTCAAGGATTTTTGCATTCGTATACCTCACTTCATTTTATCTCCTTCTAATTCCTAGATTTTAGTAAGTTGAAATTATATGCGCATATTATGATTTCGACAAGTCAATGTTTATTTGATATTTTGTAAGTATAAATTGTTATTTTATTGTCTTTGCATGCACACATTTTTTGATTAAACAGAATATAATTTTGCACCAATTTTATCCAATGTGACCTAATCACGATAATCAAGTTGAAAGATATTTAATGTTATCATTCAGTTTCAGTAGTAATAATTGTATTATTATATTCCTCTAGTGACCACATAGCAAATTTAATTCCACTTGATTATTTGAGATAAGTACTCTGCGTGTATGGGCTACTCATTCCACCACTTTAAATCTCTGCTGACACCAATATAATTTCCATGTTTTACAAGCAGGTTCTTTTAATGATTGCCTTACTGAGTAACTTGTCTTTCTTGACCATGATATTGCAACAGCAACTAGGCACTGTGCCTGTAACTTTATATGGAATATTATGGATCAAACCCTTTTTGATAAATCTTAACAACATTTGTCCTTTTTATATTTGAATTATTACTATCTTGTTGCAGTCAACTAGAATTACAGATCACTTCTTTATCATTCTTTAGCCATCTTAATATTCTATATTCAAAAAAATGGAAAGACTGTTATATATAATTAACACATCTTAAAAAGTCTATTGCACTAGGTTTCTAAATTTCTGGAATCTACATACTGATATTGATAATTAACCAGAGGACATATCAATACTTCACTCCTTAGTCAAAATAAGTGTATTTATTTATTAGCAAAATTAAAATTTCTAATTCAAACCAAGACACCAAGATTTTTACCTTCTGTTTGTCTCATATCACTTCCTATGAATGCTTTTGATAGTCAGTTCTTAAAAGGCCATCAATTCATTATTACTATTAATAAATTCCGGATGGTTCTGAATGCAACAGAAGTTCATCAAACTTCAAATGTCTGGCAGCTGCATTTTTCTTTAAAAATCTATAATGAAAATAACTAGCCAAGATATAAGACCTAAGTAGAGCATACCAGATCTTGAAGAAGCTGAGAGCGCAGAAACATCCTTGAGTTTCCTGATTTTCTCTATGAGATGCACATTGTGAAAAAAGTGATCTGTTTCAACGCAGACCAGCGCCTTTTTACATGCCTTCAGAGAGAGGAAAACAAATGACAACAAAGATACAATCTACCTTTAAACTATAGATCACAACAACTTCTCAATAAGAAGTTCAGTCATCACCATAGTAACAGATATATCTACTATAAAAAATGCAAATATTTGATGCTAATTCTCAGTATCCGGTGAGAATTATATAAATCCATCATAAACTAAGTGAAAACACAGATTTAATATCGTGAGAGGTTCCTGATAATTTTTTGCTCAGTAGATCAAATAGAATTTGAGAGGTATCAAAAAATGTTGATTACCAATTTTTCTTCTAAAACAAACCATTTACAGTACGCTAACAAAAAATGTGCAAAAAATGACCTATTTGAGTTATCATTATGGTCTTGAGCAAAATGTTTAGATAAGTTTCCAGTGCTTGAAAAACCAAATGGTCAACAAATTAGGTGGAGATTGACGAATGTCTAGGCAAGCTTTGACAGTTTGATGACAGTGACTATATTCTTTTTCCTGTTAGGGTGCGAATTCTGTTTTGTAATCCGTACAAGACAGAGTTTCCTCAGCACTATGGAATCATATAGAAGAATTTGTGGAAAATGCAAAATATTATAAGTAGTTTGTTACTCCATATCTGCCTTAATTTGGAGATCAATGAAGTTCAACATTCCGTTGTTGCAGTGCAGTCACATATATCTTCATATATGTAGGAGTTCTAAAGCAGAATAAGATAAGAACCAACCTTGTTTGCAATGGAGTAAAAGCCACGATCAAGCAAATGCTTGGCAAAGGTGAGCCATTCAGCGCATGAAACTTGAAGCCTGGGATCAATAATGGCCTTTTGTTCTCTCATAACCAATGCTTCATATCTCAAGGACAAGCAACTCTGCCAAAAATCAAATTGGAAGACAGCATGTGTCACAAAATCGAATTATTTGTCTACACGTCCTTTATGAAAGTACTTCTTTATAAAAAAGCAATTATTCCTGGAAAAATTGAGAAAGAAATCTGTTGAATAGTGGAGCTCAAAATGCAAGCTTCTCATTCCACTTTGAACTACTTGGCATTTCAAGCTACAGGTAACGAAAATTGGATGGTGCATTTAATTCAAATATTTACTACACGTGTGAAGGCAAAGAAATCTTTTAACAATTGGAGAAAACTAGGGTAAAATGTTGATAAAGGAGTCCAAAATTTTGTGTATATATTGAATAGTGAAAAATGTGGAGAGTTGGAAGCTACAAAAAGCTTCAGAAGTGAATGACAGAAAGAAAAGAGATACAAAGCCTCTGCATAGGCAGATAAATAAAAGGTGTATATTTGTATTCATTTTTCATTGGTTGATATAGTGAAGAATTGGCGTAGGGATGTAGCACTATTATTGCACCATGTTAAATTCTTGTATTCCGTACTTGCACTTTTTTTTAGTTCTTCTCTCTTAAATTGTTACTTCTTTATTGAATCCAACTGATCTAACGAAATTAGTAGCGTCTAATTCCACAATTTGTTTAAGCATATATTTTTTCTTTGTTTATGATCAACGAAACTTGCTTAAACTATTATTAAAAACATATGGCATAATATCAAATTATCAAGTGACATTGACAACAATATTGTGATGATTAAGTATTGTCTCTCATTGCATTACAATGAACACATACATTTTGTGTGATTAATTTGCTAATTCAATTCAAAGCACTGTTGTTACCGCCTGATGAATCTACATTAGATAATTTTTAGAGAATGGAACAGAATAATACCTGAACATCACCAATAAGCGTGAAAACACGAATTAGAAAATCAGTACATAGAAGCTTATACTCTGCAGATTTTCCTGAAATTTCTCGAATGATTTGGAGCGATTCGTCTCTCATGAACTCTGTCAACGCCGATCTCATTTCCACCAACGATTTCAAGTCTTTGGAAACCAAAAGCGACTCCAGGATTTGAAGTGTTCCGTCATCGAAGCTGCACTAAAACCCGAATTCTTCTTCGAAATTTGATCAATTAGAAGAAAAGGAAAAGCAAACAACATATAATCGGCATTCATACCTTCGTGATTTAATTTGGGCGCGAAAGATGGAAATTTGCGGAGTTTGTGAAGTTCCGCTAGACATTTTGATATTGAATTGAGGATTTTTCAAGTGGCTCAGCGTGCAGAGTAATAAGTCAGCCCGCACAAAAAAACCGTCAGACCTCAAGTTGAATCGAATCCGTTGGTTTTAAATTATTAGTTCGATTCTACGTTCCGTCAATATTTTCAAACTAAATTATTTCAAAATGATATAATTTAAGTTTTAATTTTTAAAAATCATTTAAATCAAATCGCTAATTTTTTAATTAAAAAAATAATTTTCTTTCATTTAAATTTAGAATTTTTTTCCAAAAAAACTCAAATTTATCTAATAAATAAAAGTTCCCGTCTAATTTTTTTTAAAAAAATTCTCGTCTAATATCCAACCACAAAATCCCATTAACCTTTAACTCATACCACATTTTAACAATATATTCCGACCCTAAAAGCCCATTAACATATAATCCACACCACCCTTAAACCACATACTTCAACCCCACAAAGTCCATTTAATTGAGATTCAAACCTAAAACGTTCTCACTTCCTATTTCAATCAGTAATTTTCTATTTTCATTCGTCTTCCTTGCCTCCTTTCAACTTCTAGGTTTCTCTTTACTAATGCCAAATAGAATTTTAGAACAATAGACAAAGGCGATAAGTGTACTTCTAATTTCTTCTTACATTTGATTTTATTTTAGAGAGCCATAGAAGATTTTTCGATCTATATCAGATGGTTCGAATCAGGGTAATAATTTGAAATATCACATGTTTAAGTTTCTTTGCAAGCAATATCATTCGATTATTTTATTTTATTTTTTAGAATTTATTCCTTGCTAAATTACGGAATCTGGATAATAAAGGTAAGCCAACAAGAAGAGAGTCAAGACAAAATGTAATTACTGTGGAAAGTTGTATAAGCATCACACTAATAATTGAGGGACTGGTACTTTATCGAATCATATCACACATTTATACAAGAAAAATATTCGTATATGGTTTCAGATAAAAAAAAAGAATGATTAGCTATAATATGTCTAAGAAGAATTTTGATAACGATGATCTGTCATGTTTGTTCGGAAAGAAGTTATGGAACAAAAACAATGCAATTACAAATTTATAAATATTTTTTAATTTCATGTTTTTATCTTGAATTGAAAACAAATTCAAATGAATTTAACATCTAACATTATTAATTCTCTTATTAGCTTATATATTAACTTATTTTATCTTTATATTAAAATATACGAGTTAATTTAACATCTAAAATATATTATATTATGTCGATATGTAAAAATCGCGGATTAAAATCGAACCAAACCGCAAAAAATAGTTTGGTTTGGTTTAGTTTAGTTTGTAAAATAAAATGGTTTGGTTTGGTTTGAGAAAAATGTCAAACCACTTAAAATGATTTAGTTTGAAAATATGTCAAAAATCGTCCAAATCGGACCGCGTTCACCCCTAGTCAGTGCAATGAAAGGTCATTTATTAATCACATTAATCGAATTTATATACTATCATATGAGATTAATATTTAATTAAAAATAAAAAAATAAAGAAAGATAATTAATTACAAAAAATATACAATTATATATACGTTAATTTTTTTTACGATTCTTATATTTATCGTTCTAGTAAATTTATGCTTATAATTTTATTAAAATGAAAAAGAAAAGAAAAATAAATTGATGAACGCTCTATTTTATTCTTTTCCATTCTCTATTTTTAAAGAAAAATATTTTATTATATTAACAACGTTTTTTTTTTAAGAATTTAAAAAAAATTACAGTAGATTTTCATACCTTAATTTTTTATGTTTACCGTTCCAAGAAATTTCTTTAAACATTGTAATTTAAATTTACTTCAAGCTTAAAGTAAAAAAACAAAATTATATTTAAATATAATTTGTAATAAGTGAAAAAATAGATATATCTGTGATATACACTCAGAAATTTATTAAAGTGAAAATCAAAGAAAAAATAGATCAATGAACGTTCCTATTTTATTTTCTTTCATTTTCTATTTTTAAAGAAAAAATATTTATGTGATATTGACAATGTTTTTTTTACGAATTAAAAAAAATGCAATTGATTTTCAAGAGGAGAAGTCGGACTAAGAAATTTCGGGACAATTTGATATTTGAGATGATTTTAAAGACAATATATTTTCAGTTTGCTCTCACTTGTTATCTTGTATTAAACTTCTAGTTGAGATCTTTAATTTGACACTCATATTGCATAATTTTTCGACTTCAAAATAATACAATAATTATAAAAAAGAATAATAATTAATACAAAAAAATAATTTATAGATAGTATTATAGAATTAATAAAATGATATAATTTAAAATAAATGAGATATTGAGTTTAAATAATATAAAAACTTTTACATTTGATATTTGAGACGATTTTACGGAAATTATGTTTATAGTTTGTTCTCATTTATTACATTTTATTTAACTTCTCATTGAGATATTCGATTTAACACTCATATTACATATTTTCCGACTTAGCGTCCGTACGGCTCAATTTAATTTGGAAATAAATGGAATGTAAATTATTTGGTTGATTTATATATGTTTTCTAGGTAAGATGTGAGGTTAAAAATTGGAGAGAGAAAATGTGGGTGGTTAAAAAGTTGTATGAAAAATTGTGTAAATTAATTTTTGTGTTTTTTTTTGTCCTCTAGTGGAATAAATTGGAGACGCCGAACATCCCCTTAAATATAATAAAATAATTATCAATTGAATAATAATTATTACAAAACAAAAAATATTTTATACATTAAAATAAATTAAAATCTTGATATCATTAGTAGCATAACACGAATTCTAATGTTATGTACGATAATAATTGCTAAAATATTTGTTACATTTTTTTTTTGTATATTATTATTATTATTATTATTATTATTATTATTATTATTATTATTATTATTCTACATAGATTTCCAAATTTAGAAAGTTGTTTTTGACGGGAAACTATGTGTGTATTATTTTTTACATGTACTTTTTTAATGTACGTGTGTATGTATGTATGTATGTATAGATTAGCCAGTGTAGGATGACACGTGGGATTTTATGACGTGATAGTTGATACTATACTCATTAATTTGCCAGCAAAGGACTATAGGAAAAAATAATGCTATTCATACATAATATCATATACATCATATACATAATGTCTAATACGGACAAAATAGTAAATAGTACTTGACAATTTTACCCTAGTTATCAATTTTGTAAGGTTTGTCCTCAGTTTGATCTATTTCTTATATTTTTGACTTGGGATTCTAATGATTCTATTCTTTCCCAAATGCTCTTTATATTTTCAGGATATATTTTATCATTGTCTATTAAATGCATAATTTCATTTTTTATTTCATTTAATATTTTTCTTATAATTTCAATTTCTATCTCAATAGTTAATCCAGGCATTATAATAAACTGGTTTTATCTTGTGTTATTTTGAATTTTATTAAATAAATCCATTTTACGATCTACTATATTGAAATAATCTATCATAAGCTTATCATAGTTTTCTAGAAGTATATAATAATCTTCAGATGATTCGTCCATATTTTTTAGGTGAGAAATAATTTTATTCATTTTTTCTAATATTTTTTCTAAAAGGTTATTTAATCCTTTGATTGTATATCCTGACATTAGATTTCGACTGTACTTTCATTTGTCATAATTTTATTTCCTAAATTCATTTTAAGTTATAATATATTAGAATAATATATAATATATTGATCATAATTTTCTGAAAGTATGTAATATTGTTCAGATGACTCATCCATATCTATTCATTAAGATATAATATCATACATTTTTTCCATTATTCTTTCTAACAAATTATTCAATCCTTCAATAGTATATCCTAACATTTTAAAATAAAATTGTAAAATTGCACACGGATATAAATTTATAAAACAATTTATAAAGTTTCAATTAATTTTTCAAATTCAATTAATGTCTGAGAATTGAGCATATTTATACCAGTCATGATATTTATAATTGGTTCCAATGGTATATTATATTTTGAAATGTTTTTCTTCCTTTTTTTTTCTAATTTATCAATTATATCTTGAATGTCTTGCATTACTATAGATCTTACAGTTCCTCTAACAAAGTTTTCAATCATATTTTCTTTAAAACTTCTTAATATTTCTTGTGATGCATAAAGTTATTCTTGAGATCCTATTTTATCAATTTCATTTTCATATTCAATTTCTTTTTATTTTTTACATTCTTTTTAACTTTATATGGTCCTTTCTTGGATCTGTGATTTTTCATGATATAATTCCTTTCATTCATGATTATCTCAAATTGTTAAAAATTGGAAAAGAAAGATTCATCTCTTCCATCACTATCATAATTTAATGTGGGGTCATAATCATTGTCATTTCTGAATAAATATTCTAAATACAAATCGTTATTTAATTTAGTATTATCACTATCAAGTCAGAAGTAAATAATTGATTTTGTAATTTCTAATTTAAGTAATTCCTTTAATTTAGGGAAAATAGCTAGTAAACATGGCATATAAATATAATATAACTTTTTATTTCATTATTAGGTCTGATAAATTGTTTATACATAAATAACAGTTCAATTAGTATGTGATATTCATCTTTATAAAGACTATTTTGATAATTAAACTTAATAATCCTAAATTCTTCCATAATATCAATATTTTTCAAAAAGTTCTTCTTCTTCCTAATTCCATATATAAAGATAGATATATTAAGAATACTAACATCTTTTCCTATTCATTGACCTTTATATTTTCCTTCTAATGTTAGTGACCTTCAGACTCACATGATCTGCTATCTTACCCATCAACGGCCTCCTGCCTTCATGGGTTATTAGTCACACCTGACTTCATGCCTTCACTGTATAACACTTTAATAGAAAATATTTCTGGACAGAGTGTAGAGAGTTTTCTTAATAATATATCTTCTTATAGGAAATATGATTCAGAAGACATAAATTTAGAAACTCATCATATTCTGGTAAATCGACTGGGATTTTATTGATAATATGAAGATTGATACAAGATTGGTAAGAGGATTTTTTAAGGACAGAAGATTTCTTTGGCTTTCTCACAGATTGAGTGCTCAAGTGATCACTTCTTTTTCCTAGGCGCTTTTTCCTAGCCCGAAGCCCTCTATTTATAATACTTCATTGGATACAATTACATCATTGATTATATCAGACTCAATTATTCATACTTTAGGTTACATCATAGGGACACGTGTTCCTCCATTATTTCCAACTTTACATGGTCCTTACATGGTGCTATTTTGGCGTTTTTCAAAAAGCAGATTCCATTATATCATCTCCATCCTTGTCGGCATCTCTTTTTTAAAAGCAGATTCCAGCTGTCCATCATTGATGTTGGCATACAAGGCAATTCCGGCAATGCACGCCTCTTGCAAAGTTGTAATGCTTCCATTGATCTGGTGTCAATCAAATTTTTTGATATATTCTTTCAAAATGGTGGGTTTTTCCTTTCTTCCATTAATTACAATAGTCTATTCTTCATATTGGCATAAGCATCTGAATTTTTTCTCATACAACTTTTTTGCAATGTTATAAATGACTTTTATCACTAACACCCTACAGGATCGGAACCATGATCTTGTAATGTTTGGTTCTGACTTGGTATTTTTCTCAACTTCAATTTGGAAATTTTTTGCAACGTATCCAATTGAAATAATGTGTTCAGTATGGTAGTAAACCCTTCCATCAACTTCTGGACTAATTGAGTAAAATTTTAAGTAAATTGATCCCCCTTGGGCGAATTTTGAAATTTCTCCCTTTAGTAAATTGTCGGATTTTTCTGTTTCTTTCAGATATTTTCCAGGATAGATCAGATCTAGAAATCCATAATCAGCTGCCATTTTTATCATGTTGGGATGTCCTCCCTTGGTAATAATTAAACGTGGGTAAACATGGTCTCCTAATGCGATGAAGTAACAGTCACTTGAAGTTCATATATAATTTGGAAAAAAAATTTATATTCGTCTTCTTTTGATAGAAAAGGAGAATCTTCTTCTTCCTCTTTAGTTTGTATTTTAATCACTTTTGTATGTTCATCTTTGGCATTTATTGTCAATTTTCTTGGACTGGTTTCATTTATAATCACCTTCTTTGGGGTCGGACTTAGTTCATCTCTTTTTATTTTTGCTCCACCATCTCTTCTAAAAGATGTACCTGTTTGAATTGTACCTGTTGATATATTTGGTAAAACCTGTTTACTATTTAACGACACAAATAGTGATTCAATTTCACTAACTCTGTCACTCAATTGATTGGTATAATTGACATGAGAGACAAAAAGCCTTGTCAACAATTTAACATTTTGTCAAAGGTATTCTGCCATCTGTTCAATTCCATTTTTTATATCTTTAGCTTCCTCCATAAGGAAGTTCATTCGCACTCTGGCGACTATCAAGGAATCTTTGATATTATCCATCAGCGAATTCTATATTCCTACTTAGAAAATCAGCAAGATAATTATTAACTCATTTAATATGAATTATATCAAAATTGTAAAATGCTAAATAAGTATGTCATCAATGAAGCCTTCTATATTGAGGTTCTGGTGGTAATTTGTGTTTGACTAATCCTGTAACTTGAGAATTGTCAGTTTCAACAATGAATTTTTTAAATAATAAAAATAATGAGAACTTTTTTATTCCTTTAATAATTGTTAATAATTCTTATGCTTGGTTGAATGTCCCACTAGAATATCTGCAAATTTCATTAAGGTCTATTTTTAATATTGCTGCCCAATATTTATCCGATGCATCAGTATTAACTATTAGTTTATCTTTTTCATCTGGTAATCTTAAATTTGGTAAATTTTTACATTCTTCTTTAAGTGATTTAACAATTTATATATGTTCATTACTCCATCATTTAATATTTGTTTTCCTTAGTAAAATCTGGATTTTATGTCTCTTTTTCGAAAGATTTTCAATAAATCCTTCTTCATAATTTAAACATTCTAAGAATTTTTGTATTTGTTCTTTTGATTCTAATTTATCTGCAAAATTTTCTATCTTTTTGGATATATGAGTTTGTAATTTTATTCCTTTTCTATCTATTGACAATCCAAAAAAATTAATTTCTTATTTTTCCATTATTGCTTTCTTTTTTGAAAGAACAATTCTTTCATTTTTACATTCATTTATAAATTTCATTAAATGGTTTCTATATTCCTCTTTATTATGAGAACATATTAATTTATTATCAATATAAACAATTAAAAATTCATTGAATTTCCTAAATATGTTGTCCATTTTTCTTTGATATATTTGTGGTGCATTTTTTAAACCAAATGGCATAACCATCCATTCATACTTACCTTGAGGTGTACTAAATGTTATATATTAAATAATATCTTATTCCATTTTGACTTAACAAAATCCTTATTTGCAATCAAATTTAGAATAATAATATTGTTTTCCTTTTGCAATGTTTATCAACACTTCTTTATTTAGCAAAAAATATCCATCAAATTTTATCACCATTCTAGCTTTTCCTCTTATTTGTTCATAATGTTTCATTACCATAAAGGCTGGACTACTATGAGATCCATTGCTCGATCTAATAAGTTTTTGGTCAAGTGATTCTTTTATTTGGGTTTTAAATTCTTGTGTATCTTGTATAGTTAACATTATTGGTCTAACTCTTATAAATACATTTTCAGTCAATTCTATTTTGGTTCTAGGATGATATGATTTCCAAAATAATAATTAATTCTCTCCATAAACTTTCTCTAATTATTCTGTGATTTTTTCTATACTCATTTCCATTCCTTTTTTAGGACTTTTTTGTATTTTATGTTTTTATTTCATTTTGTATAATTGGTTTTTTCTTCCATCTATCACCACGTTGGGTTAACTGAACTCTACAAGGTCTAAATTCTCTTGATATTTTAATAAATGTGCACACGGTGTTTGTAACATTATCATATAATTATTCTTTTTATAATATTGAAATTGTTGAATAAAGTCATTTCCTAATAATATATAACATTCTAGTTTATCATAACTATATATTTTGTTTATTACTACTTGCTTACTTCTAAGTATTATATCTATTTTATTAGCACTATTAATTATATGGGTACTTTTTCCCGTAACTCCTGTTATTTTTATCTTATTTTTGGTATTCCATGATTTGATTAAAAAAATTTAAATGTTGATATATCACTTGCTATATCAATTAATGTACATGTTGTTATATTTGTTTCAACAATAGTAACTTGTATATATACAACTAAGGGAAAGCTTATCTGATTATTCTTTCAACTTTTTTGTACAATATTGTTTGACTATTATGAGTTATATATAATCATTCTTTCTTTATACTGTAATCTTCCAATCCATTAAAGAAGCTCATTCCTAATAGTATATGAGGTCCTATGTCCATACTGTTGTCTATGTAACATGGTACTAAAATGTTAAGTCCTCCTATTTTATTGGTACCTTAACTTCTAATTCTGTAGTATGTAGTTGTCCATCAAAATTGATATATCTATATGGTTTAGTTCTATGGGTTATTAATCCTTTGTTTTTATTTGAAGCTATATGACATTCACTAGCTCCTGTATCTATTAACATGTTTGATCCTTTTATATGCTCTTTTCCATTGAAGTATTCTCCTTCTATTTTCATATTTCCAACATTTCTATGAAGTTTTAATTCCCTTGTATTACAAGTCTCTCCTAATTGTATCCTATTAGGTAGACTTAAACTTCTTGATCTCCTGATTAATCTTCCATCTTTAAATGTTATTATCAGGATATTCTTCTCTCTTAATTCAATGATCTCGGGTTTATTTTTTGTTATACAACGTTCATAATTTTCTAGAATTAGGTTTATCTGTTTGTTTGATTTTACAATTTTACTAATATCTTTGCATTCTTTATGGATTTCAATATATAGTTTTTTAGAATAAATATTTCCATAATTAGAATTAGTAAATGTATATAATGCTCTATATTCTATAGTCATAATTTGATCTCCTAGTTACATTATGTTATCCCTGTGTAATTTGAAAAGTAGTCCTAATACTTCATTAAAGTTTTTATCTTTCAATGAGACACAATATTTTGTGTAATATGTAAATATTAGCTTTTGATATGCAATTTTTCCTTCTATAGTTCCTAGATGACTATCTTTTAAATTTATTATTCTTCCATCATGTAAACTTATAGTCAAAGGTGAATTTATTCCTTATCTGAATAAGTATTTAAACATTATTTGTATTCCTGCAAGATAAACATATTGAATCTTTTCACTTTACTTTTTTATTAATCTTTGTTAATAATTCTGTAACTGTATTTTTTGTTAAAAGATTTAATTTATCTATTCCTTAAGTTGTTCTAACATCTATTGCTTTTTCAATTTTATTATATTCATTTATTGCTATCCTTTCTCTTCTCCATATTCTGTCTAAAATTTCCCATTTTCCAATTTTTAAATCTAAGGATAATTTTTGTATTTTCTTAAATTTATTATTATTAAATGTTACTTATAATCCATAACCATCTATTCCTTCATATTCTTCTATATTTATGTTATTATTTTCTATTTCTTCTATTTCTCTATTCGGATTCTAATTCATTGCCTTTTGAATCTGTTTCACTTATGTAAACTTCTTGATCATAATATTCTTCAATATCAAATATAGTTCACTTGCTATTTCTAATTTTTTTTTTGTAGTATTTTAACTTTTTTCTTGGTACAATCAGGGCATATATGTCCTATTTATCCACAATTTCAACATTTACATCGACTTTTATCCTTTTTATAAAGTTTACTTTTCTAGTTTTTATGTGGTTTATATTTTCTTTTATAATACCTTCTTCTAGGTTTTATTTATTTTTTCCTAAAATTTCTGAATTCTTTAAACTTCTTATTTTTATATTTCCTCCTAGTATTTCTTTTCTCAGGATTACATCCCCATTGTATAGGGTTTTCTAAATCTTTACAGCATATTCTAGACAATTTTCCTGATTTTTTCAATAATTGTCTTTATTGACACATATATGCTAATATTTCGAATATAAATTTTATTCTTGATCCTAATGTTCTAGGAATTCGAAGATTATCTCTGGAAAATAGTTCAAATTCTATCTTAAAATATTTTCCCCATGAACCTGGTAATTTATTATGATACATGTCTTGATATACTTATTGATTTTCATTACTATAAAATTAGACATAATAATATTCTTTAAATTCACATGTATATTTTTTTATCTTACACATATCACATATTTCTAAATTTATCAATCAGACTCTAGCATCATCTTTTTCTCTTATTGATTCTCTTTCAGCATTACCTATCCAATTTTCTCGTATGAATTCATCTGAAATATATTCCATTAACCTTTCTATACCTTCTCTATCTGATTTTATTATTTCTGTTTGCACATTTCTTCTTATTAAAGTTTTTGTATTATTGCTAATTTCTTTCCACCAATTTCTGACATTTCCTTCAAATGATGAAACTAGGAAGTTTATTCTTCTTTTAGTATTTTCCCATGTATCATCTTTATTATATAAAAAGAATAATATCATTGAATATGCCCAAGTTAATAAGGCTTTTTTGGTGTCTATTTTACAATCTAAATCAAATTTTGTTCCTCCGTGATTAATAGGTTCATCATAATTATCATTTGGTTTATATCTATCTTCATATTTATTTCCTTTAGGTGGTTGTGATGTGAACCCCCTTGGTGATTAAACCAAAAATTCCCACAACAATTTTTGTATCAACCCAAGAAAGCTAAAAATGGTAAAAATGGAGAATCTTGACCTAAGTTTAACCCAACCAAAATTATAAAGAAAGTGAACCCTAGCCCAATAGAAAGATTAAGACAAATACCAAGATTTTGTGGAATAAACAATAACCAATACACAAGATAAATTCTCAATACATAAGTTGAAGAAAATTTCAAGAATAGTTGCAAGTGAAGAAAGGAATTTACCTCTCTAAAAGCTCTCCAAGGAGTGTCTTGATGAGCCAAAAACTAACTAGGGTTCTAAGAAATTTACAATTTGTATTACAAAAGTGGAAGTAAGAAGTTTGGAAAATTGCACAAAAAATCCCGCTTTTTTTGAACCCAAGAACTTTCGGTCGATCGAACCGATCGACCGAAACTATTTCGATCAAACACGTGTACGACCGAAATGGCAATTTCGCTCGTACGCCGCTCAGCCAAACCCGACTGAGGCTTCCTTCTAAATTCTTTGCAGAGTTTTGGTCGACCGAAGTGACTTTCGATCGACCGAAATTTCCCGAGCTTCCAAAATTAAACAATTGACCTCAATCTTGCTCTCTTCATCGTGGACTTGATTTCGGAGCTTGAAAATTAGTCCCGTCATCAACTCTTGGACCTCTTTGGCCTTGGATCTTGTCATAGGCCCCACCGGTATTCTTATCGAGCGTTGATTGGTTTGACTTTGACTTGGTTGACTCCCTTGATTCTTATCAGGTTGTCTATCTCTAATTCTATCATAATATTGTCTTTGTGGCTTGCTATATAAAGGTGTATAACTTTCATTTGGATCTGGTAATTTGAAAGTTCCTATTGGAGCTGGATTAGGTGCTCTTCCAGTGTTTAAAACTTGGTATTCATTTAAATTTTCTAAACTTAATTGATCAAAATTTTCTATAAGTAAGTTTAGTTCTTCATCCAACTTTATTTTATTTTTCTTCAGTTTTAAGCTTTCCTAACATTTTTCTAATTCTAATTCTTCTTCTAGTATTTTTGCTAATATGTTTTTCTAAATTCATCATCCATGCTTCCAGATTCTATTACAATTTTTTCTTGTTAAAAATGTTTCTTTCATATTCTGATCATTTCTTTTTCTATAAGTTTTTTGTCTATTTTTTATCTTTATTATTTTATTTTAACACTCTAATTTCAAATTTTAATATATTTATGTCATTTCTTACTTCTTTTAATTCATTCTTAACTTCTTGGACATCACTTATTAATGATTTTATTAATATCTATAGCTTTTCAAAATATTCACTCGTTGACATTTTATGTTCTTGGTTCAGTGGTTTGAGGTTTTTGTACATTAAATAGTTTATCATGCATATCATCTATCTTTGTTTCTATTTTCATGACTCTTTCTTTTAATGATATGATTCTTTCATTATTTATCTTCTCACTTAATTTTTCTACTTTTTCTATGATTATTCCTATTTTATCTTGATTAATTAATTCTCTTGATTTTCTTTGGAATTCTTTTAATTCTTGAAAATGTATTATCAGCTTGTTTTGGATATTTTGTAATTTTTATTTAATATTTTTATTTTGTATATTTAACTGTTGAAGCTCTTCAATAGCTATTTTATCTTGTACATTTATGTTTTTATATATTTGCCATAAGAACGCACTTATCCAATTTAACTACATGTTGAAAAATCCATCATATTCTTCCCTTGAGCTTAAGGGTTGAAACATGGTTGTATTGACTCATTTTATTTGATAAGATCCTACTAGTAGTTTAATATTTTCTGTTATTTTTTTCTCAAATTTTTGTTTTGAAAATTCTGTCATTAAATTCTTCCTCTAGCATGCTCAATTTCTAATCTTAGTTATGTATCATATTTTACTTCTTTACATATCATTATATTATATTCACAAAATTCTTCAATTGATCATAGCATTGATTTTTTTGTTGTGCCCTATAATATTTTATATAGTCCTTTTTTTTTTTAAGGGAAAAACCCGATTCATAATATAAAAGAACTAGAAATTGCCTTCCTCTACCAGCCAAGCCGAGAGGAAAGAAGGCAAATTGTCAGACCAATAATAGCTAGAACTAGTAATAGAAGCAAAACCCACAAGTTTGTAGGCTATCACGTTCCTATCTCTAGGCACATGACAACATGAACCACAATTGCTAACTAAAAGAAGCTCTCAAATCTACCGAATATATGGAGTGATAGGGCTAATGGTTCCTCCTTGATTAGGCCAAGCACTACCTTCAACGCATCACTTTCCACTCGTTTGATAGCGAACGATTTATCAACTGCAAATTGGAGGTCCGTCTGCATAGTTAAAGCTTCAGCAATCTCCGGTGACACGTTACCTCTCCTCCTTACCCCAAAAGCTCCATGAACCACCCCTTCATCGTCTCTAATGATTACACCCAAACCCATCATACCTGACTCAGCTTTGATAGCAGCGTTCACCTTGAGTATAAATCCCGCCATGATTCTAGATGAGCTCCTCCAGACCTTCTGTGTTGGAATGTGCTGCAAACCAACCTTCTTTCGGAGCATAGATGCACGCTGGTATGATTCCAGTTGAATTAAAATGGAGTCACATCCGAATGTAGCGTCCAAATCCTCTCCTCCAAGCAAGATCTGATTCCTCACATACCAAATAAAATCAACTCCCATAGCTACTAATTCAGCAATCTCGACTGGAACATACAACAACACAGACAGCAGAAATATTCCAAAGTCCAGCCCCCCACCTGATTGCACGACCTGCTTCACAAATTGCCAACAGTTGAGTTTTTTTCCACATCGCCTTAACCCAGCTACACTGAAGAAATAGATGAAGGCCGGACTCCCAACATTTGCAACACGGACAGTGATTTTGGCCATCTAAATTCCTTCACACCAGGTTGTTGTTTGTAGGGATGGAATTGTTGAGGACTCGCCATGTGAAATGGCGGGGTTCTAGGTTGAACATTTAGTTTCCAGATCATCTTCCATAGAGGAACTTCTGCCCCGCTGCCACTTTTATAAACCTCGCCATTGTCTGCACCTTAGTTCAACAAATGATATCCACTTCGTACTATATAATCACCATGGGAAGATAAATGCCATATAAGATAATCCACTTGATCTATAACATTAAGGGGAATGGCTAGAATACGATGTGCATCCACCGGCCAGAAAGACTCCATCACCACATTCTTGTCCTAGCCTCCACTTTGCGCAAATAAATCACTGATCAATTTTACCTCCTCGTGTCTGGGAGTCATTGGTTTAAAAGAAGAACCATTCACTAGCCAATTATCATTCCAAATATTCGTGGTTTTCCCGTTGCCAATCCTCCATCGAGCACCCCTCGAAATAACCTCTCGCCCCCACAATATGCTTTTCCAAACATGTGAGCTTCCCCCTTTATCCCTGGCTTTCATAAAATGATTGTAAGGAAAGTACTTGTCCTTCCAAATACAGGTCGCTAAGCAGTCTGGATTATGAATAAGGCGCCAACCCTGTTCTGTAAGCAGACTTTGATTGAATGTACTCAACTTTCGAAACCCAAGACCACTCTCATTTTTTGTTCTGCTCAAGCGCTCCCAACTAACCCATGGAAGCTTTCTCTTACCTTTTGTCGATCCCCACCAAAGCTGAGAAATCAGACGCTGGATCTCGTCACACAAACAATTCGGTAAACGAAAGATACTCATAATATATGTGGGCATAGCTTATAGCACTGCTTTTATCATAACCTCTCGTCCAACATAAGAAAAGAATCCTCCATTCCAGCTTTGGATTTTCTTCCAGACACGCACCTTCAACTCTCCAAACGTTTTCATCTTGCTCCTTCCCACAACAGATGGCAAACCTAAATATTTATCATGACTTTTATGCACGTCAATATTCAGCATATCTCCCAATTCCTGTCTTCGAACCTCCCCAACATTCGGAGAAAAGGTGATAGTAGTTTTATCCAGATTGACTAGTTGTCCCGATGCTTTACCATACATGTCAATAATCTGTAGGATAGAATCTACATCCCTGGTGTTCGCCCTCGAGAAGATGATAGAATCGTCTGCAAATAAAAGGTGACTAACCCGCGGACCACTTCTTGAACATCTAATTCCCATAAGATTCCCATTCTCCTCCTCTTTTTACAAGACCTGAGAAAGCCTCAACGCATAAGATGAAAATATACGGTGATAGAGGGTGTAATACCCCGACTAAGAAAGCTTAAGAGAATTGATAGGTACTACTCATACCAATAAGGTGCACTTTCTTTTTCGGAAGTCCATCGTTAGAAACTCCAAAGTTAAGCGTGCTTGGCTTGGAGAAATTCTGGGATGGGTGACCTCCTGGGAAGTTTTCTCGGGGAGCGTGCGAGTGAGGACAAAGCATGCTGAAAAGACTCATGTTGGTACAGTGGGGACAGTACGCCGTCATCTAACGGCCGTGACAGCCCGTTAAGTGGGACCCGGGTCGTTACAAATGGTATCAGAGACAGTCGCCAGCCGAAAATTGGGAACTAAGTGCTACGTCATAGGGCGGGAGCCACCTCTAGAATCCCAACGCCTGGCAACAGATCCTCAGATGGGTTAAGCGTGACGAGGACGTCGCGAGTCTAACAGGGGGTGATTTTAATACCCCGACTAAGAAAGCTTAAGAGAATTGATAGGTACTACTCATACCAATAAGGTGCACCTTCTTTTTTCGAAGTCCATCGTTAGAAACTCCAAAATTAAGCGTGTTTGACTTGGAGAAATTCTGGGATGGGTGACCTCCTGGGAAGTTTTCTCGGGGAGCGTGCGAGTGAGGACAAAGCATGCTGAAAAGACTCATGTTGGTATAGTGGGGACAGTACACCGTCATCTAACGGTGGGGACAGTACACCGTCATCTAACGGTCGGGACAGCTCGTTAAGTGGGACCCGGGTCGTTACAGAGGGCATCCCCGTATGAGTCCTTCGGACGGCTTAACAGATCTCTTGTAGCAGCCATTGATTGTAAAACAAAATTTTGGAGTGGAAATACAATCCAGTATGCACTGAGTCTAGTGCACAGGAAAACCCATATGCTCCAATATGGCTCCTATAAATCTCCACTCTACTCTATCGTATGCTTTATTCATATCCAGTTTAAGAGCCATAAAACCTTTACTGCCATTATTCTTTTTACCCATTGTATGAAACACTTCAAAGGCAGCAATTGCATTGTCAGTAATAAGTTTGCTGGGGACGAAGGCACTTTGATTGTTGGAGATCAAAGGAGATAACACCTGTTTTAACCTGCTTGCTAAACATTTTGACACAATCTTGTACAAGACATTACATAAAGAGATAGGCCTATAATCCACAATAGACCCAGGTTTGAATTTTTAGGTATTAAAACAATAGTAGTGCGATTAATAGATTTAATAGACTGACCATTATTGAGAACGTTAAGACAGGCTGAAGTAACATGATCTTTCAGATTATCTCAATGTGTCTTAAAAAAAAGTGCATGAAAACCATCCACCCCAGGTGCTTTGTAAAGCCCCATACTGAAAATTGCCTCTGTCACCTCCTCCTCTGTAAAAGTTCTAAAAAGAAACCCTATGTCATCCTCAGCTAGCACGTGCTCAATATTCCGCACCCCCTCAACAATCTCAACCTTCGATGGACCCCTGCTTGTGAAAAGAGAGGAATAATAGGTCTCAATATATGCCACAATTTCATCCTCCTCCTCTAAAACCCGCCCGTCTACACACTTCAACATATATATTGAATTATTCTCCTTTCTCATTGATGCTTGCCAATGAAAAAATTTAGTATTCCGGTCACCATCTTTTAGCCAATCTGCACGAGATCTTTGGTGCCAAAAGCTCTCCTTTTGGTTATGTAATATGTCAATCTCTTTTTCCAAATATTTTATTTCCTCCATATAATCTCCTAGCCGGTCAGAATTCAATAATTCCTCTCGCTTCTCTTTCCATTTTATGAAGTTTTTTGCTGCTAATATCGAACTTCTTGCTTCCTCATGCAACAAACTCCAGCCTAGTACTCACCAAATCTCGGTTGATACTTGCGAAAGGATCCCCGATCTCCTCTTGTCCAACCCAAGAACCCAACACAGTTTCAGCCAAGTTTACATACTCCTCCTCCCGAACGCAAAAGGTTCAAAACGGAACGGTCGATTCTTTTTTTATTCTCTTAATTTCCCCCTCTCCCTTGAGACCGTATAAAGAGCGGTCTATGGTCGGACTTCGAGAATGCTAGATTCTCTACGACCCCCAAGGGAAAGAGATTCTGCCACCCCTCATTTGACACTGCTCGGTCCAATCTTGCCTGAATATGTCCCGCCCCCTCTCTACCATTTGACCATGTCATCATCGGTCCCTTTGCCCCCAAATCTGCCAGTCCACATTCATATAAAACCCCTCGAAAGTTTTCCATAAATTGAATAGGATGAGAATCACTACCACCCCTCTCTTCCGATGTCAATGTTTCATTGAAATCCCAGCAAACTAACCAAGGAAGGATATTTTGCTGTTTTAATCGACTGAGTAGTTCTCATGACAAGGCCTTATCAGATATTTTTGGATTACCATAGAACCCTGTAAACTGCCACACCTCTCTGTTCTCCTCTTTCACTTCTGCATCTATATGCCCCATTGAGAAAGATTTCACCTGTACATTCAAAGTATTTTGCCAAAGTAATAATAGACCCCCACTGAGCCCTCTCGCCTCCACAACAAAATTAGAATCAAAACCCAGCGAAATACGTACCCTTTCTGCCCTAGCTTTACCTAATCTAGTCTTAGACAAAAAAATTAGATTAGGGGAGAGAGTCCGGATTTGTCTCAGGAGAGCAGAAACAGTCTCAAGGTTCTCCAAGCCCTGGGTGTTCCAGCATATGCCAATCATTGTGATCAATGGTCCTGTACAACAGGACTAGCCATTTCCTTAGAATTCTCCATTGACACCGTCTCCGACACACCAAATTCCAATCTTCCTCGTTTCACCCCATGTGGGTTATCAAAGAGAGATGCCGGTAAGATTCGTTTTCCCACATATTTCTCTTTTGCAACTCTCCCTCCTCTACTCGCATCTCTGATCAAGGAAATTTTTAGAGGAGAAATTGTGTTTCTGCTCCGAGCCCATTGTTTATCCCTCTTCCATCCCCTACCTCTCTTGCACGAAGCCCCCTCCGCCACTTGTTGCTTACCTTTCGGATTTTCCCCCTCCATCAGTTCTACTTCCTCGAGACTAATCTCTGCTTCCTTTAGGCCACTCCCAGGTCCAATATATCTCCTTCCACCCTATTATTCTTTTCCCCAGCCATCATAATAGCCTTATCCACCTTTATTGCTCCTGCATGGATTTGGACGCTGTCTGAACTGCCTTCTCTATGCAACTCACCCATTGACCCAGCCCCTTCCCCATCCCTCGCAGGGCCTCCTTTTTGGTGGACCATACACGGTGCAGAGAGAGATTTGTGAACAGTTCCCCGACTAGAAACCTCATCGTCCTCCCCACCATTCCGTCGAGGTTTCCATCCACTCGAACTTGTAGCTTGATTCCATTTGAGTAATAAGGGGGCGTTAAGCCATGCAACATATTTAAAGTCTTCTTTCTGTAGGGGCACCCCCTCGCATGATGGGCACTCCTGAAAACGGTGCCCAATCAACCCACACTGATAACAGAAGTCTGGTAAACGTTCATACTGGACCAGAAAGAATAAATCTTCATTAAAAGATTCGAGGCAGACCCTAACCCCACGTTTCAATGGCTTTGATGTGTCCACCTTCACCCTGACTTGAGGAACACTGCTCTCTAAATTAACCGCATCCACCTCTCCCAGCATCGCACCAATTTTTTGGAGGATATTATCTGTCATGCAAATTAATGGAAGATGGAGAATATGGATCCAGAAAAAACTTGGTGGAATTCGATCTCATTCAAGTCACCAATTCTGGAAGGGGCTCGTAAGGAGAGCATTCGATTATCGAACAATCACGGGCCTCCCACGGTGACCCTTTTTTTGTCCTCCATAGATCCAAACTGGAAGAGAAAAGTGTTGGCATCTCCTCTCTTACTCACCTTGAATTGTCGTGAGACTTGCCATATATTTGCCAAACCCCTTTCAAGAGCGTCTCTGTTATAGGTTTTGATCCCAAAACTTTCCCCACCAATGAAAGTTTCATCGAGTCTCGACCTTCATCGCAGTCTACTGAATCAATTTTCAGAGTAGAGTTTTCTTCCTCATCAAGCCTTAACCGCTCACATAATTTCCCGATCTCCTCGGAATCCATAGAATATTAAACCACGAACACCAACCTGGACAAGCTTCGAAAAAACCAGTGACGAAAACTGATTTTGAAAGAAGCCACATGTTGGTGGAAAAGAAACCCTAATCCCATGTTTCTTTGAGAAGACATTGTTTTGAAAATTCCGTCATTAAATTCTCCCTCAATTCTTTCTCATATTTTTGTTTGGTAAGTTTATAATTTATACATTTCTTCAAACTAGATTTCAACAACAGACGTTTTCTCAAATTATTTTTCAATCACACATTTTATCTCCAAAACATCACATTATTTATTTCTATATAAAAAAAACTTTACCAAACAGTTATTAGTATTTGTTGTCCCTTAGAAATAGAACATTTATTCAACTGAACTGCATAATTTCCCGTTGCTTGTTTCCAAAACACACTAAAGATTTTCAATGTATACAAATATCCACTCTCTTTCCATAATCTTATCTCTGTAAAAATCTTGTCGCCGGTAAGTTTGAGAACTTCAGAACAATTGTGGAATAGTCAAAAAATAATCGCAATCTAAGAATGATTGAAACCAGATGAGATCGCAAAAAAATTTTATGTCACTAAATTTAAAACAAACCCCGTAATCGGATTTCATCACGAAAAACGGCATACTAGTACAATTGAATTGTCAAGGATTCATCAACACTTCTCATTGACATGAAAAACATTTGCCATGTAAAATCATTCGAATTACAAATTAGATCATTTGTCAAGAAAATATATTTTATTTTCCACTCAATTATCAAATACACCCAATATTCATTTTTAGTTAGCAGTCACAAAGGAGAAGAACTACAGAGGAGAAAAATAAACTTGTATTAGGATTTCTTTTCTTCTTCTTCTTCATTTTTTTTTTTTTTTTTTTTAGATTCTCTTTTAAAATAAATATTATCTGCGTTTCCTTCTTATTTAAAGCTCGACTCCCTAATTCCTTGTACTGATCGCTCGACCGGAAATCCGCCATGGCGGGTCGAAACTACATAGCCCCACGTGGCTTAAATATCCGCTCCGATCAACATCCCTCTACCCACCGCCGCCCTCCTCCGCCGTCCGGTCCGGCCCATTTACTGGAGGAGCGCGTCATTGCCCAGAGCCGTGATATCGAACTCCTCCTCTTGGACAACCAACGCCTGGCCAACGCTCACGTAGCGCTGAAACAGGATTTGGCCGCCGCTGAGAAAGACATCCACCATCTCACAGCCACTGCCGCCTCCGTCAAGGCCGAGAGGGACGCCCAGGTCCGTGAGGTCTATGATCGGTCACTTAAATTGGAGGCAGAGGCCCGTTCCGTTAATGGGCTTGTTGCTGATGTGGACCAAGCCAGAGCGAATGTTGAGGAACTCCGGGCCGAACGAAAGGAGCTCGCTCAGAAGTTGAAAGACGTTGATGTTGATCTTGCAAAGACCCAATTGGAGTTGCAGCAAATGGCGGCTGTCAAGGCTGAGAGTGAAGTCATGCGCAAAGAGATCCAGCGAGGAAGGTATATACATTTATCACGTTGTATGTAATTTGGCATAAATTTCTTAATTAATGGCACTTTTTTTTCCAGATGTTGTTTATATGATCGGAAAATTATCTTACATTATGCAATTATATTCAGGAATCATACAAATTATTATATCACCTATGAGGGATAGCACTTAGAAGTGTAACTTGTACGCCTAAAGAATTATAAATAAATGCATTAATAGCAAAATAAAGAATCCAATCAAGGCGCTTGAGAGGAAAAAAGATGAAAAAAATATGACCTGGTGAAATTTATACAACAAAGTGAAAGAAAAGAAAAGAATTTGACAATCATCGTTGGAGCAATTGTCATGATAGCATCCATTTTGTTGGTGTCCCTTTTTGTGGATTAAATTTGTTATCTGGGAATGGCATTGCTATGTATTTCTCTTGTGAGATCAATCATGATTTTTGCTTTACTGTTATCACTAGAGATTTTTGCTTTACTGTTATCACTAGAGATTTTGTTGGTGTCCCTTTTTGTGGATTAAATTTGTTATCTGGAAATGGCATTGCTATGTATTTTTCTTGTGAGATCAATCATGATTTTTGCTTTACCGTTATCACTAGAGATTTCATATTAATGCTCTTCAGACTGATAAATTGCCTATCTCGTAAAATTGTGATGGTTGTCCTGAGCGTTACATGTGTTAATGAGACATTTTAGTAGTAAGTCAGTCAAATTTATACCTATAGGCTACAATTGTACACGTATTCCTATATCGGACAAGATCAGTGCTTACAGTCATTCGTTTCGTACCAATATTTATATTTCTTTGTGGGAACAGTCAATTGCTTTCTTTCTTTTTTATAACCCATGATCTGATTCGTGGTTTTAATTATGGAAATCCCTCCACCGGGATGATACAACTAAAATCTTGTTGCTACTGTTACCGTCCCAGTTTAATTCATTGAATAAAAGATCGGTTGTTTTTTGAAAATCATTTCATTGCAATTTTTTCTGCTTGTGAATGTTAAAGGTCTGCAATTGAATATGAAAGAAAGATGCATAGCAATAACCTTGAACTAAGTGAAGCAATGGAGAAGCATATGAAATCTATGACTCAGGAAATTGACAAATTGCGTCCTGAACTTGCCAATGCAGAGAAAAAGGCAATGGCAGCAGCAGCAGCAGCTGCAGCCGCGGCTGCGGCTCAGGGTACTTTAAACAGGAACACGCTTATATAATTATGCAAATATTATTGCTCCCACGTGTCTCATTGCAAACCCTAAAGCGTATAACAAGTCATTACTTGTTTCCATGTGCCTACAGGTTACCCGAATCTTGAAACTGGATATAGTGGAAATTTTGGTCCTGGTCCTTATGCGGCGCATCAGGTTTGTTATATGCATTTTCCTATTATTTTTAATGATTTTCTCCTTTCAAACCATTCGTCTCTTATAGTGTATTTATATGTCGTCAAATTACAAGTTAAATCCATTGCTTGCAATATACAGTAGAAAATCAGTGTTCAGAAATTGAAAACTGGTTCAAACCGAAGAAAGCAACGGGACAAGGGTCAGAAGGTCGAACCGGTTTCAATTAAAAATTATTCCGAAAAATCAGTTATTTTACAAATAAACAACATTTACTCGTATAAAAGATAAAATCCTTTTGAAAATTAGCTTAAAACGACCAAAAGTATCTTAAAACACCTAAAAAAAATGAAAAAACCGGGTTTAAAACCCAGAACGGTTCCTAATTTTCCCGGTTGAATCGGAAAAAAGCCGATTTCCAGTCCCGGTTTTAAGCCATGACCGGATTTTTTTTCCCAGTTTGATCCAGTCCGGTTTTCTAAACACTGGAAAATATGGGATAGCTACTTGACGAAGTAAACAGATATGGAAAAGTAGGAAATATACTGCGGAAGATGTTAAACTTCCATGTTTCATCTTGCTGAGTTTCGGTATTCATTCTTTTGATCAGTTCTAAAGTGCAGTTTTCTATCACTCCCTTTGAAATTCCATCAAATTGTGCCTTTTCATTTGTTAGTTAATTTCTTGAGTTCTTCCATGTACCTATATGTTACTTATCGAAACACATTATAACATAGAAGGGATTTGCACGCATTTATAGTTGGAAATATTATTTCCTATAACACATCAGGATAGGATAACGAGTGCAGAAATGGTTTTATTCTTTAGCACATGGTTAAAGGTTTTCTACTGTTAGCTTTAGTATCCACAGTCTACAAGAAGCTAAATGGTTAAAAAATAGAGCTGGTCTTGTTCGGTTTTGTGGCTAACTCTGCAAAGAGTACAATTTTCAGATTTCAATATGATAATTTCTGGGTTGTAGTTTTGAACTTAATAGGGAGAAGAAAGGAGTCAACGAATAGTAACTTTTTCTATTTTGTACCCTACGTCATTTTATTTTATAGTATTTTTTCTCTATCTTTTGAGAAAAATTGCAGCCAGGTGGTCCTTAACTATGGGTCATTGGCAATTGGTTTCATTTAAAAACAAGGGTAAATGTTAGTCGCGTTTGGATTTAACAATATTTCAGACGGAAACCTCTTACATTTCCTCTTTTCTGTGAAAAGTGAAGTTCAAGAGGGTTGGGTCGATGTCTAAGGTAAGAGTTGAAGGAAGACCCGATGAACCAGAACAAGGAATCAGGGTAACATAACTTTGCTTTATAAATTCTATGGCTTGGGTTTCACAGGAAAAATGAAGAAGACGGGGAAGGAAAGTTCATCTAGAGTTAATACTATGCAATCAGAAGAAGAAAAATTATTAGTGTAGTAGGAGTATTAAGGTTGCCAATCTTGTATATCACTTTTGTCATGGCAAATAAGTGGAAAATTTGGAAAGAGGATAAACCAAGAAATTAAGTGCTAGAGATGGTCGCATTGTGAAGTCAAAAGAAGTCTTAGAGCCTGTTTGGTAATATAAAAAGTTTTGATTTTTGTAGTTTTTTTATGGATGTGTGGTTTAAAAATATTTGAAAAGTAAAAAATAGTGGGCTTGACTAAGAATGGATGGTTGAGATTGAGTTTGAAAAGTTGTGGTAAAACTTTTACCTTTACCAAACAAGCTCTTAATGCAATTAGAAACAAAATAATTTCACTTCCAAATTAATTGTGAAACCGCTTAAAAGTGATAACCGCATTTTAATTCGTCGGACTCCAAGTTAAATCTTATTCCTGAATTCTAGGAAACTAGAATTTAAAAAAATGGTTTAACCTAAAATATTGCAAAAGAAAATTAAAATTGATGTCAGAAATTATATAGGCTTGCAATGGTTATGGTTATATATGATAAAAGAAGGCAAAAATTGACTGCAAAATCACTGGAAAGGAGCAATGTGCAATAACAAGGATTCATAATTTCTTTATTGCCACTAATGCTGTTTGGTTCTCAGTACTGACCCCATCTTTTAATCTCCTTCTAATATGTCCAATTTGCTTTCTCACACGTGTTTGTTTTTGCAAGAAACATTTGTACTGTGTTCAATTTGCTTTCTCACGTGTTTATTTTGATGAGAACCATTTGTAGTTATTATCTCTTATCTGTCAATCAGAAATGGAACAAGAGAGATTCTCTCTCTCTCATACACAATATCTGTTCTCCTAATAAGTAAAATGTATCATAAATGGCTTCAGAAATTGAAATTAGTTATTGACTGAAGCCCAATCCTTGATTTTCATGAGGTCCATGTCAACTCGAAAGAATCACACTTTTTTCTTGCTTTACATCTGGAATGATCCCATGGTGAAACCTGAGGATAGGTGAACTTGAAAAATGGACTGGGACATGATTTTTCTTGTTTGGCTGGGTGGCATTTTTAGTCAGGATTGATATGAGGTAGAAAATGGATTTTTCTTACTATATTAGAAAACGTAATGGAACTACACATCTCTATATTAAAGATTTATAAGTTTCATTTACACCCTAATCTTCATCCATTGCACCGAGGGGACTGGTCAAAGTTATGCTAGGGCTTGATCCTGCTTAACATCAGCTTCACAGTTTTACTTATGTCGAAGTCGTGGTAAAAGTATCATTGATTAGTTTCCTTAATATGGTCTTTTGTTTTTAGACTACTAGACCCAGACTCAAACTAGGTCTCTTTGTTTGATAATTGCCTGGACTATCTTTGGCATTATTCAGTAACACTATAGCAATTATAAATTGATTTTTTTTTTAAAGATAAAATATGTGGTTGAAAAGTGAAAAGAGAAAATATGTGTGATTAAAAAGTGGTTTGAAAAATCCTGTTGTTTATAAATTGATTTATAAAATGTAATGATTGCGTTAAAGAACAGAGGCTTAATCTGTTAACTCTAGGGAAAGATAATGAAAGGCCTTGGAAAATTTCTTTCTATCAGGAAAAGCCAAGAGATTTTAAAATTATCTTAAAGACCCAAACTTAAAACTTTCCTTACCTTCTAGTGTAACCCTTAGATTAACTGATTTTTGTCACACAAAACTATTATAAATTAATCACATAATGCATTCTCTGATGGAGTTGGCAGTGACTCAATGAGATAGAGGGAGGGAGGCTGGACTATTGTACTTTTGCTGTTCTGATTCTGTCATCTCATTTGGAAAATGCATTCAGCATAGAACATACTGGTCTTGCCATACATTTGTCCTGACAAATTTTGATCAATTGTTTGCCCTTTGAGATTTGAAGAATTGCTGGTGGATAGAAGAATTTTTCCCAAGGACATTTTATTATCTTCCCCTTTCCACTTTTTAATCCCTAAGGGGCTATTCTCTTTGTGTTTCGATGTTAGATTTTGAGTTTTGGTTTTTGTTTTGAGTTTTGGATTTTGGTTGTTTGTTTTTGGATTGTTGAAAACATGTTCTCTTTGTGATTTTAGAAAACTGTTTTCAAAAATAGAAAACTGAAAAATGCGTTTACTTTATAATTTTTTGATATATTTATTTTGTGATATTTTATATGTAAAAAATGGTTGATTTGTTGAATTACATTAATTTTAATGTTAATAAATCAGTTAGTTCTCTATGTCAATAAATTTATCATTAATATTGTTTCAGCTAAACAAAAATTTAATCCCATACAAACAAAATCTTAACATGGATCTATATATAATGACAAAATAACATAAGAACTTCAAGTGAAGGAAGTGTCTAACATTTACAAAAAAAAAATAAAAAAAAAAATAATAATAATAAATAAAAAATTACAAAAAATAATAATAATCTTAATATGGATCTATATAATGGCAAAATGATATAAGAACTTCAAGTGAAGGAAGTGTCTCACTTTTACAAAAAAAAATAAATAATAATAATAATAAATAAAAAAAAAAAAATTTACAAAAAAAAAAAAAAAAAAAATCTTAAAATTGATCTATATATAATGACAAAATCACATAAGACCTTCCAGTGAATGAAGTGTCTGACTTTTACAAAAAAATAATAAATAAATAAAAATTTACAAAAATAAAAAAAATCCTAACATTGATCTATATATAATGACAAAATAACATAAGAACTTCAAGTGAAGGAAGTATCTCACTTTTACAAAAAATAAAAATAAAAATAATTTACAAAAAAAAATCTTAACATAGATCTATATATAATGACAAAATAACATAAGAACTTCAAGTGAATGAAGTGTCTCACATTTAAAAAATAATAATTACAATAAATAAAAAATTACAAAAAATAAAAAATCTTAACATAAATCTATATATAATGGCAAAATAATATAAGAATTTCAAGTGAATGAAGTGTCTCACATTTATCTTTAAAAAAAAAAAAAATTCAAAACGCGCGTTTTGGTCGTTTTGGACTTTTTAACACAAAATATCCAAAACGCAATAAACTCGTTTTGAGTTTCCTTTGTATTTTTTTTGGTGTTTTGGAAAACTCGTTTTTGAAAATGGGCAAAGTGAATGCGTTTTCGATATTTCCAAAAATCGAGAACTCAAAACGAGCTGAAAACAGCAAAGAGAACGAGACCTAAGATTCTGTTTAGTTTCGTGATGATAATCCCAGGTTATGAATAAGACATTATTCCATTTTCATGGCTAAGAGCCTAAGATCAGGAACTTGTTCCACTGGCTGCTTTCAATTTCTTTCATGTATCTTGAAATGGAAGATATCTCTCTGTTGCACGGACACTTCAATTAGGGTAGTATGTTCGTGTTTGACACGTGTCGGACTCTTGTCGGATACGACTTTCATCCGACACTCTACTATAATTATTCTTCTTTCCTTATAAGAGAAGTTATATATTTTTTAACTCAAAATTATTATTAAGAGCTTGTTTGGTAATGTTAAGATTTTCAAATTTTTCCTCAAATTCGTTTTCAAGCACATTTCTATGAGATTCACCACTTTTCACACTTTTTAATCACTTTTCAACCACACATTCTCCCAAAAACTCAAAATTCATCAAAAAACTCATACATCAAAGAGGCTCTAAATAACAAATAGGTATTAGAAGTTAAAAAAAATTAAACTAAAAGAATTAATAACAAATATAAAACTAAATTTATACTATATGAATGAAAAATTTAAAGATTTTAATTAATGTATCGTGTCAATACTTTTTTGAAAACTTGAATGTTGACGTGTCCAACACGTATCGTGTCGGATACGTGTGTCCGTGTCGGTGCATCATAACATAGAACTTATAATTTTCTATATTTCAGGTACAAGGTGGCGTTACTCCTGCTTTCCAGTATGCTCCTCCTCCTGTACCAGTAGTACTACCTCATGGTCCACCTGCTCCTTATGATATGCAACAACAGCAGCAGCAGCAATTGCAACTGCAACTGCAGCAGCAACAGCAAGTATATAGATAGACCATACTTGGAAACTTGGAAGGAGGAGGGGGCATGTCTAAATATTATTTATCCATTTGCTGGTGTTTTCAAGTTGAATTGAAGCTTGAATGCTGCTGTTGTATTTGAGTAAATGAAGTTTTTGTCCAGATAAATAGAACTGGATATAGGTGACTACAGTCAAAATTTTAATACATTTTGGTTTTTAATGATGTGTAGTGATTTTCGGTCCATCTTAGACTAAAGAAAAAATTGGCAATCTAGTTTCTTTTACCCATTACCATCTAGTCTATTGGAAAAATTCAAAACCAATCTGTTTGGTTGGTTTATAATAAGCATCAACCACTGTGAAATGGACCCCTTGGATTAATAAGGAGTGCTATTACAACATTCTAAAGATTGCCAGAGAACTCGAGTCAGTGTTCTAAGATCTGTTTTATATATGGAGCTACTCCACAACCAATTGTTTGTGTAAATTTGAAGCATTCATCATGGACAATTTTATACCTTTTCCCTTGAGTAGAGATATCCATGGTTTATTACCTTTACAAACGTAAAAGTCATGAGAAATATATTGATACGTTTAACATGTATCAATATTCGTACTCATAATATTAAAACCTCAAATATGATATATTAATAAAAAAAATATTAAATTTGCATTTTCAATAAAATTAATAACAATTCATAATAATTATTGAAATCAATAGTCTTTTATTATTTAAATAAATATGTAAATTGTTATTTACTATTCAAAGAAGTTTTTAATAATTTGAATTAGTTATGTTTTTTTATTTTTTTTATTTTTAATAATTATTGTAATACAAAGTTATTTTTTATGCATCATATTTGTGCTGATTATATATAAGCATTAGATTTTAAGAATACGAATTGAAATCGATATTACGGATGGTAATTTTTCGTGCAACACATGGGTGAAATACTGGTGGTATGAAACACGGGACATTTAGTATAAGAACAATTTCTTTGTCTCCTAGTGCGGGTAAGAGACGCAATCTAATTAGCTAATGTGCGTGGTGTTCCATTGTGAGTGAATTTGGGTGGGGAGACTTGATATTTACTATATTACGATACAAATCAAATTACATGTGACCTGGTTTGTTCAACATGTGATCTGAAGTGTGTAATAGGTGACTTGAATAAGAATAACCCAGAAAATGATTCTATCATAAAATCTATGATCTACTGCTAGAAAAATGGAACTTAGGTCCTTAAAGAGGTGGCAATGGCATTCATCAACGTGAACAACATGACATGTGACCTGGATTAAATAATTTTACATTCAACAAGGTGTGATCGGAGTGTAAACATATGGTCTGAGTAGAAAATGTCTATTACTGAAACATGTGACTTGGTTACATAAACAAGTGTCCTGGTAATAGCGACATGTGACCTAGTCACTGCAACACGGGACCTGAATCGAACTAACACAATAATACTATATCTTTGAAAACATAAATCACAGAAATTTTCTAAATCCATTACACATCTAATGTCACTTTATATTTATGAACACATACATAAGAGAATATAGGAGAATTTACTGACCATTGTTATACTAACTAAAAAATTTACTGGACATATTTAAACTAAAATATGGATAATATCTGCTAGTCTGAGAACTGATTACAGTAATCTACTAACAGCATGTGATAAGAACCAAACTAATTAAAAACATAAATCACATAATTCTTCTAACGAAAAAGTGCTCATCACTGCACGAATCAGGGCCAAATTCGCGCTTTGGAAAAATGGATGCTATTTGATTTCTATAGCTCCACATCTATATGCGAGTAGATGTTGTGGTTCTTTAACCAGAGAATCTGGGATCAAGTCTCCTGCACCAAAGCTAACATTTGGTAACTCTGAAAATCTTAGTGTCTGTCCAACAACATCAAACAGTGTAGCCCTGTTCCCTGCTCCTTTGAAAGGTGTTCTACCAAACAAAAGCTCGTATAGAAAGATGAATGTCCACTAATTTACTACCCTTCCATGGCCTTTTCCCTTGATAACCCGAGGGCGAAGATGTGACTTGGGAACGAACATGTGATAGGTCACCTTTGAAAAAATAATTAGTTTACTACCAACCCAATTAATAAAAAAAATATTGTTCCCATGATATTCCTTTCAAGTTTTTTGAAATTTGCAATAGCAACAAAATCAACATCTTGTAGATCTGATCTCAAGAGGTGGATTGGCCTTCAAATCTGCTACAATTTCAGTATAGGGACTACACTTCACCATAGAAAAAGGAACTGCAGTACAAATTCGCCTCCTAGAGGTCTCTCTCTCTCTCTCTCTCTCTCTCTCTCTCTATATATATATATATATATATATTAGTATTAAATTAAATTATCACCTGATTTTTGTATAAATCATACTTACCCTTGATCCCCCCCCCCCCCCCCGAATTTAAAAGTTAAAAACCTTGGAATGGTGTAATTTCCTCTAAAATATAACGAGTTTTCAAAATTTATACTTCATCTAACAAATTGAACTAACTACAAGCCTATTTTGGGCCCCAGGGCCTCATTTTAAAAATATTCAGCCCAAAACCCACCCTAAGACCCATCCAAAGCCTAGCCAATGACTCAATAATTTATTGTGGAAATTACACCTACCCCTACATTATAAAAATCAATTTCATAAATAAGATCAAATTTGTATTATTTCAAATTTCAGGTATTAATTAAACATTTTAATTTTAATATTAATATTAATAAAATAATCATATTCATCTATCTCCATATATACATATCAAACTCTAATTCTCCTCATTCAACACGTTCTCTCTCTTCCTCCATCTTCTCTTCCCTCACCCCCGCACTCTCTCTCTCTCTCTCTGCAAATTCACTCACCGCGCCTCCACCCTCTCTGGTAAACCACTCACCGCGCTCCACCTTCTCTTTGACGAACTCACTCATCGCGCGCAGGAGGTTTCAATGCCAACGTCGCCAGGAATAATAGTTGTTGCTGGACACAGTTTCGATTTCGACATCTCTGGGAATAGCAGTTGCTGCTGTGCACAATTTTGACCTCGACTTCATCGGGGATGGTTGGAGACATTCTCAGATCTGGAGACAAGGATCTTTAATGTCAGATCTAGTAGTTTGGGTCACAGGTTTTGATGTTGGTTGGGTGGTGCTGTGGTGTTACTGTGGTGGGTGAGGCTGTGGTGTAGTGGTGTGGTGATGTGGTGGTGGTGGTTATGGTGTGGCAGTTTGGTGGATGCGATGGTGGTTGTGGTGTGGTAGTCTGGTGGATGAGGTGGTGTATTGGTGTTCGTCGATGATGGTGGTGATGCTTTGTGTGTTGCAGTATGGCGATATAAGTGAGACGGTGATGTGAGCACGTTTCACGATATACTGTGACCTAATAATTAATAAGTGAATTGTGACCTAATAATTAATAAGTGAATAGTGACCTAATAATAAGATAATTGTGACTTAAAAGATTGGTGACCTAATAATTTGATAAGTTGTGACCTAGAAATAACTCGGGATCAATTAATTTAAAACTTGTGACCTTGCAATTTATTTGTGACTTGATAAAACTGTTATTGTGACCTACTATTTTTGATAAATTGTGACCCTGAAATTATTTGTGACTTAAGCAATTTACATTTTGTAACCTGAATTTATATTGTGTTGTGACCTGAATTTATATAATTAATAAAAAAAAATCTAATTATTTAATTTAGTTAAATAATTTTATTTACAACCTGATTTTTGAAATTTTTGAAATTATATCTTAAAATTGAAATTGTGTATAGTTAACACCGTATATATGTATTTTTCCCTAACTTAGAGCCTGTTTGGTAATCTGAAATGTTTTAGTTTTTGTGAGTTTTTTGGTTTTTTGATGGATGTATGATTTAAAAAAGTTTGAAAAGTAAAAAAATATTGGACTTAACTAAGAATGGATGGTTGGGATTGAGTTTGAAAAGTTAAGGTAAAATTTTAATCATTACCAAATAGCCTCTTAAATTAGAAGAGACGTGAGAAGAATATTCACAAAAGGGAAATCTACTCAACTACCTAGGTGTAATGTCCTATAATTGAAAAATACATGATTTTGAAACTATTCGTAATATTATTGAATTCTATTCCCTAAATTTAGAAAAATATCGGATTCTCATGAGAGAGTGTATTATTTGATTGAGCTCAATAATTATGGATCCTTTTATTTAGGGATATTGTTACCAATAATTATGGATCCTTTTATTTAGGGATATTGTTACTATTTATTTAGCACATTAAATTATGCAGTTACCATGAGAGAGAGTATTATATGATTGACCTCATTAATTCTGATATTGATGTTAATTTCGATAATTAATTATGAATCTCATTGTTATGGATTACAGGGACCTTCAATTTGTTTTCAACTTTCAAGAGATTTTTAACTATGAAAAGCAAGCTAAATAGAAAAGGAAATTAGTCCAACAACCATATCCAATTATAGGTTATTAACATTTAACACCTAAAAATTATGAAAATAGATACATGCAATCTAAAATCAAGGAAATCAGTGGAATGGCACCTAGTTTTTAATATATATATATAATTTGAATTTTTACCAGAATATCCTCAAATCATTATCTGTAACTGTACCAGATTTCTCTCAACTCAGTTAATGACGAAAGCCAGCATCTCTCACCAATTTGAATTCAATGTTGAAACGTAAATTCAGAGAAAGCAGCTCCGGGTTCAAATTCAAAATTTTTAATTGCTGATCAATGGATTAAAGAGAATCTGACTACACCATTTCATATATGTTAGGAAAGAAATTCGATTATCACTCTGCACTGGACTGATCATTTAGTAATAAAAGCTCAGTAAAATCATATATGGTATTGAAGACAACATTTTGAACACAATCATTGCTTCATCCAGTAGAAGGTTTGTTCGAGTTAATTTCTTTATGTAATTCTGATTCTAAGGTTTTCAAAGACGTTGTTTCATCCATCTCTTGAGCGTTGAATTAATTTATTTTTTCTTTTGTGCTGGTGTCATGATTCATGAACAAGGTGTCAGTTATTTAACTCATGTGCCGTGAATATGAATTCATCTGAATGTGTGAGGATGAAGCCATCATTTCAACATGGGTTTATCACTCATCTATTTGAATTCAATGTTGAAACGTAAAATATGAAGATAGCAGCTCCTGGTTCGAATTCAAATTTTTTAGTTGTTGATCAAAGGATGAAAGAAAATATGAATACACCAGAGCATATTTTCAGGATAGAATTTCTTTAATAAGACATCATTGCCAATATATACTTCATCCATCATTGATGAATATATGTAGGAATTTCTTATTTTTTGCCGGTGTCATGAACAACTTGCTCAACCAAGTTGTCCGTTATTCACCTAGTGTTGTGAATCTGAATTCATGGAATTTGGTAGGATGAAGGCATCCTTTGAATATATGAACGACTACCTTTTACTGCTTTATTACTCATGCAACTGTCTTGTGTAGAGTCAAACGGAATAAACATTAGTTTATCAGAATCGTCTTTCCAGATTAGTGTGTCTTGTATAGGGTCAAACAGAATAAACATTAGATGTGGATGCAAAATTTTGTTAATCATAATCGTCTTTACTCGTAAAGTAACAAATTTAATCCTTGAGAAATGGAAAGTATTTGGACAGTAAACATATTCCCCTAGTTTTTCAAACCTCACCATACATCAATTTACCTTCTCTGAAGTGTGAATTCAGACAGGAAATCTGGTCTTTCTTGTAAAAATATATGACAGATAAGTGAGTCTCGTGTATGACATACACTATAGATGAATTTTATAACTGACATTAAATTGATATCAGCACACATGTAATCCCATGGGTCTGGTATATTAATCCGTGGATGGTCCGAATATGCCATTGAAGCTGAATATGATTTTTTTGGTGACTTTTACTTGAATTCTTCGTGTGGATTAATGAACAACCATAATTTCGTATTATTAAATCATTTTCACCAGGTATATGTGTATATATTAAATCTTGTAACATAACTTTTTAAACAGTTTACTAACAAAGTATTTGCAGATTGTAAGTAAACAGAAAATATACAGTAAGCTGTATATAGTAAGATACTGCAGAAATAATTCGCAGTAAGCAGTAAACAAAATGTTCTTGAGCAGTAAAAATGAACGCTGGAGCCGGGGCCTGTGTTCAACACAGTGTCCTTAAAGCAATATTCGCCCTCTCACCGGAGTAACTCGAGCGCTTGCTTCCCAGGATACAGCGGCTGGAACTGCAGCTGTGCAGGCGAACGAAAAATGTGCTTGAACAGAATCACCAAGACTGGAAGAAGGAATGCAGGATAGACAAATGCAGAGAGATTTTCGTGGTTGTTGTGTTGTCTAGACTGAAGGAATTGTTGCTCTATATATAGGCAGGGAGGAGCCTTTGCATTTAGTACTGCAGTTGAATTCTGTATTTACTCCAGACGTTTTGGAGTTACAACTGCAGTTGAATTCTGCACTTACTCCTGCATTTGAATTTTACACTTACTCCAGGCGTTTTTGGAGTTACAGTTTGAATGGAAATCAATTTGGAGTTATGTTTTAAATGAAAAATTCAAAACAAAATTCCAAAACGTGGCTTGCACTTTGTGGCCAATTTTTGACTCGTTTGGTCCGACATTCGTGTACGCAGGTCGCGCCCGCACACAAGTTCAAGGCTCGAAGGCCAAGTCGGTCCAAGATTTGCACCCCCCCCTGCGGGCGCGTAGGCCATGGAGGAGTCTCTATGCAACAAATGGTTACACCTTACAAATTGTTAACCATATATAAATTGGTCCACAAACTCATTTCTATCCTATGTGGGATAACTATTTAAGCATTCCCAACATTTCCACATTTTTCCATTTTCCAATGTGGGATGGAACTATTATTTATAGCCTCCACTTATTCCCACTTTTCCATTTCTAACCAATGTGGGATTGTAATCCCTTTTAAGGCTCCTCTTCAAATCCCAATTTTCAATCAATGTGGGATCAATTTCACATTTACTCAAGTGAAAATCAATTGCCAAATATATTTTCCAACAATCCCCCACATGAATGTAAATTGATAGAGACACGGAATATTTGGTGATAAAGTTCCACAGTTGAAACCTGCATAGGATAGGTAGGGGTTTCCTTTGAACCTTCCCTTGTGAACATACATTTACTTTACTAGCTGATCAGTAGACGCGATGTCTTTGAACTGTTCTGCTTTCTGTGTAAACGATGATGTACTTCACACAGGATTCTTCCTAACACATTTTAGTTCTCATGGGTATGTTCGTTTGTGGCCATGAACATATGCCTGGTTCAGTGAGAGTTGTTTAGAATTAGCCTCATAATTCCCTTCGAAGCGGCCCCACTTCTCTCTCACATAGGTGATTTCTTAATCAAGAGTAACCCGCATTACTCCGCTTGGATTTTCGACGCATAAGAATCATTAAAAGCTTATTGCTTATCCTCTCCTTACGGGCATCACTGTTATTACAGGAATGGACAGGAGATAACCCCCACAGTGATCCTATTAAGTATTTGTAATTAGGTTTTCTCATTGAACCTAGATCTTGGGATCTCCAGTCAGCTAGGTTGAGTTTCCATTACAATAACTTATTCTTTTAGAGGCTTAAGTCCCATTCCTCTCGATGACTTTGCAACTAACTCTCTATTTAACCCTTTGGTTAGCGGATCCGCAATGTTATCTTTTGACTTTACATAGTCAATCGAGATAACTCCAGTTGAGAGTAACTGTCTTATGGTATTATGTCTACGACGTATGTGTCTAGACTTACCATTGTACATGTTGCTTTGTGCCCTTCCAATCGCAGATTGACTATCACAATGTATGCAAATTGCTGGCACAGGTTTTGACCATCTTGGAATATCCTCTAAGAAATTGCGTAGCCATTCAGCCTCTTCACCACATTTATCTAGAGCTATAAACTCAGATTCCATGGTAGATCTCGCAATAACTGTTTGTTTAGAGGATTTCCATGATATAGCTGCACCTCCTAGTGTGAACACGAATCCACTAGTAGACTTTGAGTCTTTTATATCAGATATCCAATTAGCATCACTATATCCTTCAATGACTGCCGGATATCTGGTATAGTGCAATCCATAATTACGAGTATATCTCAAGTATCTTAGTACTCTTACTATTCCTTTCCAATGGTCAGACCCTGGATTACTAGTATATCTACTCAGCTTGCTAACTGCGTAAGCTATATCTGGTCTTGTACAACTCATTAGGTACATAAGACTTCCGATTATTCTAGAGTACTCTACTTGAAAAATACCATCGCCTCTATTTTTCGATAGATGTTGACTTGTATCTATTGGTGTTCTTGCTACGCCAGTATCATCATTATTGAATTTTTCCAAAATCTTGTCCACATAATGTGACTGACTTAGAACAAGTCCATCTGATGTTCTTGAAATTTTAACTCCAAGAATCACATCAGCTAAACCCATATCCTTCATGTCGAATCTTGAATTCAACATACTTTTAGTAGATTTAATCATCTTATCGTTGCTGCCAACGATGAGCATGTCGTCAACATAAAGGCATAAAATGACATAACCATTTTTTGTGTCTTTGATGTAAACGCATTTGTCACATTCATTGATTTTAAATCCACTTTCCATCATTGCTTTGTCAAATTTTTCATGCCATTGTTTTGGTGCTTGTTTCAAGCCGTATAATGACTTTACCAATTTACACACCTTGTTTTCTTGTCCTGGTGCAGAAAACCCCTCAGGTTGTTCCATGTAAATTTCTTCTTCTAAATCTCCATTTAGAAAAGCAGTTTTGACATCCATTTGATGTACTTCGAGATTGTATAAAGATGCAATCGCTAATATTAATCGAATGGAAGTTATTCTCGTTACCGGAGAATAAGTGTCAAAGTAGTCAAGGCCTTCTCGTTGCCGATATCCTTTAATTACAAGTCTTGCCTTGTACTTATCAATAGTTCCATCTGCTTTCATTTTCCTTTTGAAAATCCATTTGTAGCCTAGTGGTTTGCTTCCCGGGGGAAGATCAACCAGTTCCCATGTATGGTTTTGCAGAATGGAATCTATTTCACTTTTAATTGCCTCTTTCCATTGAGGTCCTTCTGAAGAGTTTACAGCTTCTTTGAAGCTTTGAGGTTCAGTTTCTAGCATATAGGTCAGAAAATCAGGACCGTAAGATTTTTCTGTCCTTTCACGTTTGCTACGTCTTGGTTCAACCTCTTGATCCTGACTATTTTCAATCATGGTCTCATGCGTTCGTTTAGAAGAACTTGGTTCTTCTTTGGACTTGTATGGAAATACGTGTTCAAAGAACGATGCATTTCTCGATTCCATTATCGTGTTTTTGTGTATATCAGAAATTTTAGAATCAAACACAAGAAACCGATAAGCACTACTATTATGTGCATATCCAATAAATATGCAATCAATAGTTTTTGGTCCTATTTTCACCTTCTTTGGTGTAGGTACAACCACTTTGGCAAGACACCCCCACACTCGTAAATATTTGTAGGAAGGCTTTCTTCCTTTCAATAACTCGTAGGGACTCTTATCTTCTTTCTTTCGGGGCACCTTATTTAAAAGGTAATTAGCTGATAACACAGCTTCTCCCCACATGTTTTGAGGTAACCCAGAACTCAACAACATTGCATTCATCATTTCTTTCAATGTTCTATTTTTTCGTTCAGCAACACCATTTTGTTGAGGTGAATAAGGTGCTGTTGTTTCATGTTTAATTCCGTGTTGTGCACAGAATTCAGCAAATGGTGATTCATATTCACCACCTCTATCACTTCTCAACACTTTGATCTTCTTGTTGAGTTGATTTTCAATTTCGTTTTTATAGAGAACAAATTTCTCTATCGCTTCATCTTTACTTTTAAGCAAATACACAAAACAATATTTTGTGCTATCGTCAATAAAAGTAATAAAATATTTGTTGCCTCCCCTTGTTTGTACAGATTTTAAATCACATACATCGGTGTGAATTAAATCAAGCGGTTTAGTTTTTCTTTCAACGGATTGAAATGATGACCTTGTCAATTTTGCCTCAACACAAGTTTCACACTTATGTTTATTATCAATTTGGAATGTAGGTATGCAATTCAAGTTAATTAGTCTACGCAAAGTGTCGTAATTAACATGTCCTAGTCTACCATGCCACAAATTGGAAGACTCAAGCAAGTAAACGGAAGAGTTATTCATTTTATTAATTTTTGGCTTAATAGCCATTACATTAAGCTTAAAAAGCCCATCACTAACATAACCCTTTCCTACAAACATTCCAGACTTAGACAAAATAACCTTGTCTGATTCAAACACCATGCGGAAGCCATGTTTGTTCAACAGCGAGCCGGATACCAAATTCTTGCGAATCTCCGGCACATAGAGCACGTTGTTTAGAGTCAGCTCTTTCCCAGACGTCATCTTTAGAACCACCTTTCCATGGCCCTTGATTTCAGAAGTCGCTGAATTTCCCATGTACAGCTTCTCTCCATCCGCTGCTTCAAAACCACTAAACAACTCCTTGTCGGAGCAAACATGTCGGGTGGCACCGGTATCTATCCACCATTCTCTCGGATTTGAACCCACCAGGTTCACTTCAGAAATGACAGCTGCAAGGTTGATGTCAGATGGATCTTCAACCATGTTTGCTTCTTTCTTCTTCTTCGGAAAACGGCACTCCGTTGACTTGTGACCAATTTTGTCACAATTGAAGCATTTTCCTTGAAACTTCTTTTTAGAAATTCCGCCCTTGGGCCCCAACTTGAGCCCTTTGCTACTAGATGGCCCAGACTTGGTTTTGTTAGGTTTGGAGCTTTGCCCATGCTCCACAACATTTGCTTTAGCCACAACCGGATTAATCCCTCTTTCAGAACTTTTGTTGTCTTCTTCTATTCGAAGTCTAACAATTAGTTCCTCAACATTCATTTCCTTTCGCTTATGCTTTAGGTAGTTTTTAAAATCCTTCCATGCAGGTGGTAGTTTTTCAATTATACAAGCCACTTGGAAGGACTCGCTCACAACCATTCCCTCGGAATGAATTTCATGCAATATCACTTGAAGTTCTTGTACTTGACTGATTACAGGTTTGGAGTCCACCATTTTGTATTCCAAAAAGCGACCAACAAGAAACTTCTTGGCCCCGGCATCCTCGGTTTTATACTTTTTGTCTAAAGATTCCCATAATTCCTTAGCCGTTTTTATTGTGCAGTATACATTATATAGTGAATCAGCCAAACTATTCATCACATAATTCCGGCACAGGAAATCCGAGTGCTTCCAAGCATCAACTGCACTAACTGCTTGAATGTCTCCTTCACCCTCTTGGAGCACTGGAGCATTTTCAGTCAAGAACCTCGCAAGATTCAAAGTGGTCAGGTAGAATAACATCTTTTGCTGCCACCTTTTGAAATTCAGCCCATTGAATTTCTCCGGTTTTTCCCCATGGTTAACTGGAACAGTCACAGTTGTAGCTGCAGTTTGAGCCACGGTTTGTGTCAAAGCATGACTTGGCAATTTAGCCACAGGTTGAGTCACAACAGGACTTGGCATAGCCACAGTCGAACTTGGCGTAACCACAACAGAACTTGGCATAGCCACAGTCGAACTTGGCGTAGCCACAGCCTGAGCCACCGTCTGATTTTCAGCAGTAGCCACATCCATGTTGATAGGTGTATTTTCCATTTCTGAAACACAATCAGAATATTAGTATCAAATGATATAAATCAATTAGCCTTAGGAAATCTGCTTTTGAAAACGTTTCTGTAAACTGTTTAACAAAAAAAATATTGCTTTAAGTTTGTAACATAACTTTTTAAACAGTTTACTAACAAAGTATTTGCAGATTGTAAGTAAACAGAAAATATACAGTAAGCTGTATATAGTAAGATACTGCAGAAATAATTCGCAGTAAGCAGTAAACAAAATGTTCTTGAGCAGTAAAAATGAACGCTGGAGCCGGGGCCTGTGTTCAACACAGTGTCCTTAAAGCAATATTCGCCCTCTCACCGGAGTAACTCGAGCGCTTGCTTCCCAGGATACAGCGGCTGGAACTGCAGCTGTGCAGGCGAACGAAAAATGTGCTTGAACAGAATCACCAAGACTGGAAGAAGGAATGCAGGATAGACAAATGCAGAGAGATTTTCGTGGTTGTTGTGTTGTCTAGACTGAAGGAATTGTTGCTCTATATATAGGCAGGGAGGAGCCTTTGCATTTAGTACTGCAGTTGAATTCTGTATTTACTCCAGACGTTTTGGAGTTACAACTGCAGTTGAATTCTGCACTTACTCCTGCATTTGAATTTTACACTTACTCCAGGCGTTTTTGGAGTTACAGTTTGAATGGAAATCAATTTGGAGTTATGTTTTAAATGAAAAATTCAAAACAAAATTCCAAAACGTGGCTTGCACTTTGTGGCCAATTTTTGACTCGTTTGGTCCGACATTCGTGTACGCAGGTCGCGCCCGCACACAAGTTCAAGGCTCGAAGGCCAAGTCGGTCCAAGATTTGCACCCCCCCCTGCGGGCGCGTAGGCCATGGAGGAGTCTCTATGCAACAAATGGTTACACCTTACAAATTGTTAACCATATATAAATTGGTCCACAAACTCATTTCTATCCTATGTGGGATAACTATTTAAGCATTCCCAACATTTCCACATTTTTCCATTTTCCAATGTGGGATGGAACTATTATTTATAGCCTCCACTTATTCCCACTTTTCCATTTCTAACCAATGTGGGATTGTAATCCCTTTTAAGGCTCCTCTTCAAATCCCAATTTTCAATCAATGTGGGATCAATTTCACATTTACTCAAGTGAAAATCAATTGCCAAATATATTTTCCAACAAATCTAACCAACGATGTTCTCAGTTGAAAATTACGTCGTTAATGGGCAAGTATCGCTTGAGCAAAAAAATGGGGTCCGGGATCAAACTAAACAAGAAATCATCAGGTATAGGTCTTATCAGGAAGCACCAAAAACGTCCTCGGACGCAACTCGGGAAAAAAATAACCAAAGAGGTCCCACTACAAAATCAGGTATGAATAGTTGATTAATATACTAATATATTTTTATAAATTGAGATTAAATTATATAAAAGTCATTTCAACACACAATCTTTTGTACTTTACATTTTTCTAATTATAGGTTCAATGAATTTTATTGAATACTGTAGGAGTGAGGCTTGAAGGTGAACTCCAATGACTCGTTCCAAGGGAAGGTGAATGTGAAGCCATCAGATCTTATTGTTCACACCTTGAATGGACGATTATCAGATGAACGAAAAGTTTGTTCAGATCAACCTGTTTTGTCCATTTTCTCGACATGCAAGAGATTGCAGTAAACTCACAGTTGATTCATCAACTGTTGTTAAGGGAGGTAAATCAGCCGAATGTAGAGAAGATATGATTTCATATTGGCAATGAGAATGTAAAGTTTGGCATCGATGATTTCTACTTGGTAACTGGACTTCGTTGCACTAGAGATGACAGTCGTGGAAAATATGCTCCGAAATATTCTAGATTGAGGGGTGAATACTTCAGTAATCTACCCCACATTACAAACCAAAATGTTTTTGAGGTATTTACTTCAATGTCAAACAAAAACAATTGTGATGTCGTCATAATGGGAACATTATTTCTGATTACGCATTTGATGTATTGCACTGCATATGAGAGGTTCGTCAATGAAACTCTTCTTATCCTAGTTGATTCAGCAGACATGAAAACATATCCTTGGGGAAAGGACATCTTCAAACTCACAATATCATCTCTGCAAGTTGCACTGTGGAACAAGCAAGTTACTGTAGAAGGTGAGGGTCGCCCGGCAATGAGCTACAGGTTGAATGGTTTCGCAGTTGCATTTCAAATATGGATTTATGAGGTACTTCCAATTCTAGAAAACAAGATTTGTTACAAGGTCGGTAGCAGGCGCCCAAGGATTCTCAATTGGACATCCGAATTTAATGCCAGTGTTCTAGCACTCAACTTGGCAGTTGATGTATTCACGCGCCCCAATGTGAGCCTCTTATTTCTTTTTTTTTTTTTGGTCTGACATCATATTTTTTTTCCCTTACATTAAGTATCTGTGATATTTTGAATAAACAAAACATGTTAAATATACATTTACACATCAACTTTTGAAATAGATTCATGTGATGAAGATGGTTGCTCAAGTTACGGAAGCTCTTGATCCTCTTTATGCAATAATGAAGCATAAATTACATGCACCAAGGCAGGCCAAATCCACATCATCATCGATCACCCAAATTGACAACGATGATGAATTTGTCACAAATATTGATAATCTCCAGAGTCGTGTAGTTACAACAACGATTTCAGGTTCGTTGTCAATAAAGGATAATACAAGTAGGGGAAAAGCACCATTAAACATTGGAACAAGGGTCCAACCTGTACCCAGATTCAACCAAACCAAGTTGGACGATGCAGGAGTAGAAAATCCTATAACCAATGTAGCAGGGGGAGGTGTAATATCAGATCAAAATGGGTTGGATCAATCGCAGGCAAAACTCAGAACAGAAAAAGGAAAACAAATTCTGATTGTAGATGATTCTAGTGACGATGAAAGTGGGTACGTTGTCCAGGACAGTAATATAGATGATGAACATACTGATTATCCCAGGGAGTTGTCAGCTCATCCAGGTTTTCAACAACATGCTATGCATAAATCTGGATCAGTTTCACCCATATCATCCAGACAATGTCCAGAATATCCCAAACATGGTCTGATTGGGGAGCACGCAAAGGAACATTTCAGCATTAACTTTCCAGGAGTGGCATCTACTTCTCTTAGAAATTTGCCAAACTATGAATTACAGAGTGTATGTTCTGATATATAAACATATATAATTTGATAATAAGAAAAAATTGTGATGTGTGCACTATAAAAAAATTATAGTGCACTGTGATATTGATAACATTATGCATTTGGATGCATTTTTAAAATATTTTATTAAATATGTATTGAAGTGTTCAGTTTAAATATTATACTACTTATGTATTGCATCATTTAATTCAATTAGATATATTTTCAAAAATAAATAAATGTTGAATCCTTCCAGATATTCTTTCATCCTGTCATTAAAAACACGCCATAGGTGTTCATCCATTTACAATCTCTGATGTTGTGCAGGTTGATTCCGAAGCATTGCCCAACAACCAAAATAGCTTCAAAGCAGGATTTCACACAGTTATGGAAGTTGGAAACCAAGGCAAGATGAAGGTGCAACGAGAACAATCTAATTTCCAAGCAAATCAGTCACACAGCCAAGTTATCAAGGTATGACAAAAACTCTAAAATGCAGTGATTGTGTTCAAAATGGTCAAGTCCAGAACCCCCATTGATCAAACATCAAACACTTGAACTATATATTTAACTCATGGTTTTCCACCTTAAGGACAGGTGAATGGAACAATTTTTTGTCTAAATGCCCAATTCATTTTAATAGCAGAATCCTCATACTCATCTTGTTTTATCAGCTACATTACCATTTTCATTTTGTGTTGAGATATACTAATTGATCAATTCTGGGAATAATTCTAATGGTACTGGTTTAGCCTTCCTTAGCATTTTGCCTTAACCCCTGGAGTTGCAAGTTTTTCCCTAATATGCACGAATTTCATATAATCTGATATATAAAATATATAATTTGATAATAAGTTAGAGGGTATGATCTTCTAGTAAGGACTATATAATTTGATTATAAGAAAAAATTGTGACGTATACAAGGTTAAAACAATAAGAGTGCATGGTGATATTTTTAATGACATTATGCATTTGGATGCATTTTCCAAATATTTATACAATATGTATTGAAATGTTCAGTTAGAATATTATACTACTTAGGTATTGCATTATTTAATTCAATTAGATATATTTTCATAAAAATAAATGTCGAACCCTTCCAGATATTCATTCATGCTGTCAGTAAAAACACGCCATCGATGTTCATCCATTACAATATCTGATATTGTGCAGGTTAATTCCAAAACACTGTCCAACAACCAAAATAGCTTCGAAGCAGGATTTCACAGAGTTATGGAAGTTGGAAACCAAGGAAGGATGAAGGTGCAAGGAGAACCTTCTAATTTCCAATCAAGTCAGTCGCACTGCCGAGTTATCCAGGCATCACTAAAAACTCTAAAATGCATTGATGCAAATGTTCAAGTCCAGAACCTCCCCCATCAAACATCAAACACTTGGAATACATATTTAACTCATGGTTTTCCACATTAAGGACAGGTGAATGGATCAATTTAATAATCTGAACCCCCAATTCACTTTAATAGCAGAATCTCTATACTCATCTTGTTTTATCAGCTACAGTACCATTTCCATTTCGTGTTGATATCTACTAATTGAATTTATCAAACACACAAATAGTGTGAATTTTTTGAGATAAAAAGTGTGGTTGAAATTAATATGCCGTGTAGTAGGTTGATATTAGGACGTTGAGGAAGTTTTCTACAAAAAAATTTAATATACGAGTACAAATTTGTAATGCATTTTGGAGAAATAAGTAAAATATCAGATACTTGACCACCATTGACAAATGATATGGAAGTAGAACATGTCTCGTTTCCAGTAACTTGTAAGAGAATTTTCCTTGTAATTTTAGGATTTAATAATTAGGCTGCGTTTGATTCGCCATGAAAATATGATTTTCCACGTGATTTTTCAACTTTGCGCTGTTTGGTTGCCTAAGTTTTCCATGAAATTCATTTTTTCACTTGCCTCGAAATCCGGTATTTTCCTTGTTTTTGATGAATTCGTTTTTCAAGGGGGAGGAGGTTTTATTTTCTATGAAAAATCTTATACCATTTTTGTTACGTTTGATCATTTTTGTTGTTGTTAATTGATTTATTTTTTTCGAAAAATTAACATTATTATTACTAAGTACAAACTTGTTAAAAAATGAAAAAAAAAAAATTAAAATATTATAATAGCTAAATTTTACTTTATTTTCCATGGAAAATAATGTCCATCAAATAACAAAAGTTGAAAAATTCTCCACTTTTTTTACTTAGAAATTAAACCAATCAAACACATTAAACTTTCAATTCCCTGAAATTCATTTTCTTTCCACCCAAATTCCACCATAGCTATCAAACGCAACCTTAGGGTGTTTATCATCAAAGGGTCGAATTACCGATATGGTGGAGATTAAAATTAAAATTTTAACAAATTTTAATAAAAATAAATGAGATGTGTGGTTAAAAAATTATAGGGTCTATAAAATATGTTGTTAAAATTAAATTTTGACTTTAACTTTTATACAAATCTAGAATATTATTCCTATCAAACATGGGTTAATATTCATGGATATATTAACATTAATAATCTACGTACTTTGCTTAATAATAAAATTTATTAAATACAATACTATAAATTTTTTTTTTTTTTTTTTTTTTTTTTTACAAATAGTCAAATTAGTATTCTGCAAAATTTCAAACAGAACGTATTTTTCATTTTCAAAAATAATTTTTAGAAATGACAAATTAAACGCGTTTTCAGCAAATTTAAAAATAGAAACTAAAAGCAGAAAATAAAAATCATTTTCGAAAATGAAAATAGAAAGCCGAAATACAATCAGAGCGCCTCCTTACATTTATCATGAAAAATGATTTTTACTGCAATTAAAATAAAAATATAAACACTTGAGAAAAGTATCATAAATAAATTGAAAAGTATCACTAAAAAGAAAGCGAAAAGTATCACAAGTATCATAAAAATTTGAGAACGATCAAATCTTGATATTATTAAATGATGTAAATATCAATAAATCACAAAAAAAAAAAAAAAAAAAAATATAGCACACATATATATATAGTGATACTTTTTAAATGAAATAAATTTTAACTTTGATACCCAAAGTTAATGTATTTTTGTAAATGTCCATAGCAGACTATTTGGCAGTGCTCTCCATCAATTTTTTTTTAGGTAAAATATGTGGTTAAAAATTAAAAAGAGAAAAATATGTATATGATTAAAAAGTGATTTGTGAAAATATGTTGTTTATAAATTTATTTGTAAATTGTAATAATTATACAAAAAGTTAAGCCCTTGTTTGATTTTCATTAAAATTTTCTCATTTTTCTACAGTACTTAATCTTAACAATCAATTAAAAGTCAAGTCCATAATATTTGACTTTTCAACCAAATTTCAACTCTCAATTCTCTTAAAAACTTCTATTCATTTAGAAAAAATTCATTTTAATCAGGGTAATTGGCGCAAAAGGTCCCTACCTTTGGACATTCTTGTGTAATTCATCGCAATGTTTGATTTTTTGGCATTTTCACCCCATCTTCAAATTTATTTGCCGAAAATGTCCTTACCGTTTGATTCCATTTAAAGAACCGTTAGTTGACTAAAAAATTACATATTACCACTTTAATGAAGGACAAAAATGTCATTTTGTATTGGGTAATTGGCGCAATTGGTCCCTATCTTTCACACTTCTTATGGAATTCGTCCAAACGTTTTTTTTTTTTTTTTTTTTTTTTTTTTTTTTTTTTTTTTTTTTTTTTTTTTGACAAATTCACCCTTACCTTCACATTTTTTTGCTAAAAATGTCCTCACCGTCTAATTTCATCCAAAGATCCGTTAGTTGAACCAAAAAATCACCTATTAACTATTTTTTTTTTTGATAATCTTATTGAGTATTTTAATGAAGGGCAAACATGTCATTTCCTATTATTTAATTTAAAATGATATAAAAGAAACAATAAAATAAAAACAAACAAAAACAAAAAAATATTTGCTACTATTCATCTTATTCCCAATCCCATTCTCACTCATTCAGTTCAATTAAACACTTTTTATTTTTTTTCAATTATCCTTTTAACTAGAATCAAAGTGACTCTAAATAAGAAGCTTGGTTGGGTTGGGCCTACTCCTCCCAAATATAAAACAAAACCTACAGCTACAGGTTCCACTTCGGCACTGCCACAAGCTTCTGCTTCCTCTACACGAAAACAGAAGCGCCACTTCGTCTTCCCCGGAGTTCGGCCGTTCAGGTACGTATCTTTCGCACCAGGTTTTTTTTTTCATCTCCTCTCCCTCTCCTATTTTCTACGTTAAACCCAATGATAAATGCCTATGGTTTGTAGGAAATATTCATGTATTGCTTTCTGTTATTATCTTTTTCTTCTTTTTAATTTCGTGTTTATAATTGGATTTCTGTGAAGAGTCTTTTACCCAGATTAATGAGTTGGATTCTCCAGTTCTTACTCAGATTAATTAACAAGTGTACGGTGTCTTGACCAGGTCTATATACAGTGACAATTGAAATGCTTTGATCTTTATTAATGGAATAAACGAACGAACCCGCCTTTTCATTGCAGAAAGCCAGCGTTTCATTTGCATGAATGATTTTTGGGTCATGTCTGTCATCGATGGTATAAAAAAATGGATGTCTCTTATTGTAATCTTGAGTCGTACGTTTCTTGTTGAACAGACAGAGCTTGTGATGTTTTCAACTGTGATTGCATTGCCAATTTGCCATTGAATTGCTCATCAATCAATTACTGTTTATATTAATATTAACCTTCTTTTTCTTCACTTGTTATTTGTTTTGCTTATGATAAGAAAACAAATTAATTTTGAACTATAAACCCTAGATATAAGATAAATTGATGGGCTATCAAGAAAATATCGATTTAAATGATTTCTCGCTCCTAAAAATGTTTATGAAAGTCTAAAAATTATATGATATTTTTTTCAAATGAAAGTCTATGAAAATCTTTTCAAGTCTATACAAATCTATCTATCTACAATCTACAGAAAAGACGATGAAAGATAAATTTTTGAATACCTATTTTACCTATATATATATATATTTAGCTACATATCTATACACTCAAGCCCCTTATTTAATAACATTAAATAATTCATTATTTTTTAATTTATTATATAAAGCTTTATAATATTAATTTCATACTATTATTGTAATATAAATATAAATATTTCGTATTCCGATATTTTTAATTAATTTGATTTAATAATTGATTTAAAATATATTAGAAAAGGGGATAGTGAAAAATATTGATTTTCCATTTTGCACTTAAATTGTTATATTTTTTTTATCCATGTTATCCTTAATACTTAATTTATTTTCGTTAAGTAGATAATAATAATAATTATTAGTTAATAATCTACAATGCATTTAAATTTTATTTTTTTTGTCAATTGCACCTTCAATATATATACATGATGGGGAATAAACTTAAATTTTGATAAAAGTTGATGAAATGTGAGGTTAAAAAGTTGTCGACCGATAAAATGTGTGGTTGGATTAAATATTGATTTTGATTTAGATTAAAATCAAAATTTTACTACTTATCAAACACGGGCTTTATATTTAACTTATCTTCGATAAAAATCAAAATTGAATGTTTTTTGTTTAAACTTATATAATATTAAATTTTTTCATCAAAAAATATGCTCCTAAATTAATTTGATTTGTCTATGCATAGTTTTTTCATATTTTCCAGTGACTTGTCATAAATATTTTATAAATTAATTTTTGTGTTAGCTTAATACATTATAATGTTTGATTACTTCTTGATATATGAAAAATGATTTATTTATTAAATTGATATTTTAAATAATTGTCTAATATATATTTCAAGGAATTCGATGAAAATTTTTAATAAAATATTATTTTATTAAAAAATGCGGACAATTTACAATTTTTTTCCTTTAACAATTCAGTTATTCCAAAAACTAATGTTAATATTTCTAATCCATTATGCCCCGTTTGGCCCCCTTTTTGAAAACAAAATTTATTCAATACTCAATCTCAACCATTCATTTTAATCAAGTCTACAATTTTTTATTTTTCAAACATTTTTAACCACATATTCTCCCAAAAATAATTATGCCATTGTTTGATATCATTATTTCAAATAATGTGGCTTGTAATAATAAATTTTTGGAAATTTTAAAAAAATAGTGAATCATTTTGAATTTATGCGTAAATTATTTTATTGATAAAATGTGTTGATGAAAATAAGTTTTAAAAAAATGAAGTTTTGAATAATGAACCAAACAGGGCTATATGCCTCTTTTGGTAACATTGTATGTACCAATTATAAATTGATTTATAAATATTTTCGAGGTAAAATGTGAGGTTAAAAAGCGAATAGAGAAAATGTGTGTGGTTAAAAATGTTATTTGAGAAATTATGTAATTTACAAATGTTCGGCTGCATTCTAGCTTTTGAAAATTGGAGAGAAAAAATATGTGTGGTTAAAAAGTAATTTAAGAAATTGTGTTGTTTATAAATTGTAATCATTGTGTATAAGAACGGTGTGATATATAAATAAATTTATTTATAAATTTTAATTATTATTGCGTTAAAACTTAAGAAATTAGGCGTAATCGGTAATCTTTATACACCCTACGTGAAATCCCGTGCATTAAAAATTCTATCAAACCCCTCCACAGACACACCACACGACGGCAGAGAGTACTTTTTTATGGAATGACGGCAGACTATGGAGAATCGTGCGGACAAAGAAAGAGAAAAAGACTGGGAATTCATGGCAGAAAGCTTCTTGTTAATCAAAAAGTAGAGGTAATTTCTTGTTCTGGGTCAGTGTAAGTTGAAGCGTTTATTTTGAATTTATATTGTTTGTCGATCATCCTTTTCTTATGCGCGATTGTAAACCAAACACAGATGTTTGTATGTATATATCGTATTTATCATCCAAATGATTTTTCTTTGTTGCATGTGGGTTTTCTTTGGTGTTCATGCACCGTCGGTCAATTTGTCGTAGATCGAAGCAGACTAATTGTGTTATTCAATGTGACCCTTTTCTTGATTTGATTATTATGAGCACCTAAGGTTATTTGGGACCAAATGGTTGTTCGAATTTTCAAAATTTATGCATTATTTTTATGAATTTCCCGAGGTTTTGGTGAAAAAAAAAAATTCCTTCTTTGTTTCTTTCTTTTTATTCGTCTGTTTTTGTTTCTAGGTCTTTTTTTTTTTTTTTTTTTTTTTAAGAAATGTAAATTCTATGAACAGGTGAGGAGTCTGGAAGATGGGTTTCTGGGTTCATGGCATGCTGCGACCGTGATTTCCTCTGAAGATTTGGTTCGTCATGTCAAGTATGATCACCTTCTCAGCGATGACGGTTCTAATAATTTGAGTGAACCTGTGAATGTAACTCCTATAATTGATGGGGTTGATCTTGGTGTTACTGTGATGCCCATGAGTCAAAGGGGTAGAATAAGGCCTTTGCCGCCATCCCATAATGTGGGGCCCCGGTGTTTACAGTATGGTCAATGTGTTGATTTGTTTCACGAGGATGCCTGGTGGGAAGGTGTGATTTTTGATCGTGAGGATAGTCATGAGCAGCGAAGAATTTTCTTTCCTGACATGGGTGACGAAATTGTTGCTGGGATTCACATGTTGAGGTTAACTCAAGATTGGGATGAGGCTACTGATGAATGGGAACCTCGGGGAAGCTGGTTCTTTCTTGAATTGATCGAGGCAGCTGGGTCAGATTGGCCATTGCCTGTTTCCATAAAGCAAATTTGGTATGATGTGCGGGTGAAGAGTGGCTTTGAGAAGCTTAAAGATTGGACTTTTTCTGTGCAGAATATTTGGAGAGAATTGGTGCTGCAGGTTTTAGTTGATAACTTCAAGATAACTATTAAGCAGTTTCTCAAAGAATTGAACTCTTCTGGGGATTTAGTAGAGGAAGGACCACTATTGCTGGAATTTACAGAACCAGCCCTTGATGTTATTTTGAACCAGCACCTTGGAGAATATTTTCTTGGTAATTCCCGCGCAATTGTACCCTCTCAAGCCACTTGTAAATTTGATAGTAAAGGAATGATGCCAATTGATCAAAATGAGATAACCCATCATCAATATGAAGAGCGATACGATCAGGATGATTTGGAATCTATCTCTGAAGTGCTTACCCATGAGAAAGAAAGATTTTGCTTGCCTCCTCCTCTGCCAATATTATCTCCTGATCATGTTGAAGCCTCTAGAACTGGTTCCAATAATCACAATGAAGCAGCTTGTATTATGAGCTTCGATATGTCCCATATGGAGGTCAAATCTTCTAAACAGAGAAAGAAACGGGAGTGGGTTTCAATTGTGCCTGACTTGGTTCCTGGACCTGAGGTTTGCCCTGATGCCATTATTACATGTTGCGAAATGTATAGGTGGAAAAAGAATCCTTCAAGCGCCATTATGTTGAATGCGAGGAAACATCTACTGCATCTTGGCTGGAAAATTGACTATGCTAATGATGATGGGAGGCCAAGAATGCGTTATACTTCTCCTGATGGGAAAAACTATTATTCTATTCGTCTGCTTTGTTTGGAGCTTGGATCTGAAAGGCTTTCTTTTATCTCCCAGGGCAATAAGGAAAGTATTGTATGTTCAGCCGATGATTTGTTTTCATCTCCACCTGTTGGAAATTTACAGTCTTGCAGCAAGTTGTCCAAGTTGCCCTGTCATGATGATGTGGTTGAACCCAAATATTCGTCTCAAGCAGTGAAGGATTATTGTTTACTGGATTTAGAGGACAAGGATTTTAACAACTGTTCAAAAATGAGTCGGAAAATACGAAATATGACCTTAAAAGCCATGAAACACCTATCTGCTATGGGGTGGTCATTTTATGACCATGGAGAGAGGGATCAGAGGAAAATGCGGTACTGTTCACCGGATGGAACATTTTTTAACTCTCTTAAGTCTGCTTGCAAATGGTGTGTAGAGGTTGATGGACTCACCCTTAGAGATAATACTCATAATCTAGAAGGAATGGGAAAGGAATTTGCCATCAATGATGATATTGAGGACCATTTCGCTATAAATGGATCACATCTTCCATCAAGTGCCAAGGAATCCGGTGGAAATTTCCTTCTGTCAAACAACATATTTAAAAATATGCCAGCTGAATCGTCTGATGTGTCTAAGTCAAAGGGGCTTGTAGAACTAGGTAAAGTTGAAATTCATAGAAGCAGGATACTGAAAAATGGGAAAAATAGAAAGTACAAAGGACCGCATCATAATGGTGGTTCGCCATTGCGCAAGAGAGCGAGGACATCTAGTGGTTCGATCAAAGTAAGAGGTGATATGGATGAAGATTCTTCAACAACTGTCCTGCGATCAAGTAAAAGAGCTCGGGAAGTGGTTGGTTCTTCCTCTCATCGAACTCCTAGAACTGTCTTGTCTTGGTTGATAGACAATAACGTGGTTTTGCCAAGAGCAAAAGTTCAATATCGTAGTAAGAAAGATGGTCGTCCAATGGCAGAAGGGCGAGTAACACGTGATGGGATCAAATGTAGTTGTTGCCAGGAAATTTTTACTCTTAGTAGCTTCGAAGCTCATGCTGGCAGCACCAATCACAGGCCTTCAGCGAACATATTTTTGGAGGATGGAAGGTCTTTGGTGGAGTGCCAGTTGCAACTGAGACGTGACAATAGTAACAAAAGTGCAAAACTGGGATCAAGTAATAAGAAGGCCAAGCAGAGCTGCAGCACAAATGACTACATTTGTTCTGTCTGCCACTATGGAGGTGAATTAGTTTTGTGTGATAACTGTCCATCTTCGTTTCATACAAAATGCCTTGGTTTGAAGGTAATTCATTTTTCACTCTTAATTCATGCTACGTGTATTTTTCTCAGCTTTTTTGGAAAAAGAAGAATTAAGTAAAAGTAAGCAATGTTTTATGATTGCATTTGTTCTCCTCTTCAGGAGGTCCCAGATGGTGACTGGTTCTGTCCTACATGCTGTTGTGGAATTTGTCATGGGAGCGGATTTGATAAAAACAAAGAACAACATTCCAACTCTAGTCTTCTCAGTTGTGCTCAATGTGAGCACCAATGTGAGTTATGTTTGTGATTTGTTCTTGCATTTAGCTTTATGCACAAATAAGCTAGTGAGTTCTGTATCTAATAATAACATAGTTCATATCATGTTCTAATGTAAGAGGAATTCGTTGTAGATCATGTTGGATGCCTCAGAAATAAAGGTGTTGACGTTCTAGAAGATTTTCCCAAACGAAATTGGTTCTGCGAAGAAACATGTGAACAGGTAGTTCAACCAACATTTCTTTGTTATGGTTTTTGAGGCACACTGGAGTCTTTGAGGCCTTGCTTCACGTAGTGCATCTCCAAAGGACTTTCTGAATAAAAGAGCTCTCTATTTAAAAGAGTCAATGCTTAAAATAGTTTCCAAGAGACTCTATTTTAACTTCTTAAAGTAGAGGTTGATTTGACTATCCAAGTTTGGAGAGCTAAACTCACTCTCTATTCTAATTTCATAATAAATGCAATTAATAAGTTACAGGTTTCAATAATCTACTTCTTAAAATTATTCAAATTATATTTAAATTAATTGGCCATCAATATGGAGAGCTAAAGCCACACTCTATTTTCTTACTTTATAACGAGTGCATTTAGTAAGTTTCAATTCTTAATACTTCACTTTTTAAATTATTGAACTCATATTTGAATTAATTGACCATTTATATATGAAAATAAATAAATTAATTAAATAAAAGATGATGACAAATCAATGTATGTTTCTTGGAAAAAAGGCAAAATGAGGAGCCAAATTAGAGAGTTTTGTTGAAGTGAGTAAAAATTTTACTTTCTAAATTTAAAGGTGCACTCTAATATAAGTAAGACGTTCTTTATAAATAGTGAGTCTCTTGGAGATGTTCTTAGAGCATATTTGTAATGTCTAATTGCTTGTTTCGTGACATACACCACATGAGAATATATGATTATATGTCCTGTTAATTTAGGCTATTACGAGTCAATGAGATAGTCTATTTCATGATATAAATGCTACCTTTTAACTTTGATGATTTATTTTAGCATATATCTTCTCTTCAGTCTAATCCTTTGAATGCTATACCTATGATGATTTCTTTGTCTCTCATTTTGCAGATATTTTGGCGTCTTCACAACATTTTGGGAAGAGCAGTTCCTGTGGGGAATGAAAATTTGACCTGGACTTTAATGAAATACATAAAATCTGATTCACATGATCATGAGGTGCCTCATAATGAGTTTTTGATGGAGAGTTACAGCAAGCTTAATATTGCTCTTAGTGTGATGCATGAATGTTTTGAACCTGTCAAAGAGCCTCATACCAGGAGGGATCTCATGGAAGATGTTATTTTTAGTAGATGGTGAGATCTAGTTTACAAGACAGTCTTTTCTCCACCCTGTTAAGATAAATCACCATGTTTAAAAGTCATAATAACAGATACTTTATATTACATGACTTTTTCTAAATCTGTTTTTAGGACCTTTTATTTCTCCAGAGCTAACATCACCGAACCTGCAGGTCAGAGCTAAACCGTTTGAATTTTCAAGGGTTTTATACAGTTCTCTTGGAGAGAAATGATGAATTGATTTCAGTGGCAACTGTAAGGTATCTTGTTCTTGTAGATTCTAATTGAGGACCTTCATTTTCACCTTAATAAAAGTATTCTGAAGTGCTACTTCTTGTTGACTCCAGGATTTATGGGAAAAAAGTGGCAGAAGTCCCACTTGTTGCTACTCGATTTCAGTATCGTCGACTTGGGATGTGTCGTATTTTGATGAATGAGCTTGAGAAGGTAGATTACTCTTTACTATTGTTGACGATATGTGCTGGGCTTTTCTGTCTTTTTCCATTTTCGTATGGCATAGCAAATTATTAGAGATGCAATATATTGTCAGATCTAGCAATTCAAAGCTTTCTTGATTATAATGCTCAAACTGTTTACAGAAACTCATTGAAATTGGAGTGGAGAGGCTCGTTCTTCCGGCTGTTCCTAGCGTGTTGAACGCTTGGAAAACTTCTTTTGGGTTCTCAGAAATGAAAGAATCAGAGAGATTGAACTTTCTTGACCACACCTTCCTTGATTTCCAGGATACAGTCATGTGTCAAAAAGTCTTAACTCACGTCCCTTCCTCTGTATCAAGGATATCAACAGGTATATTAATGCCTCGACTATTCTAAATAAAATGGTAGAATCAATGATGCAGACTAATTGATTTACATCTTTGTCAGAAACTCAGGACAAAAGTTATGCCCCTATGAGAAAAACTGACGCAGATTTGGATGGCACTAGTTTTTATTCTGCAATTTCTCAAGTAGAACAAGTCGAAGAGGGTGAATCCAAAGATCAAGGATCAGCATGGTAATATGTGATTTTAATTCTTGCATGATATAATATTGGAAAATAATGTGTAATAATAAATATTTTAAAAAATACTACTCTTTAATTGAATATATTTCATGTAGACCACTTTTTAGACGTAATGCCAATGTACCATTAAAAGTAGAGAAAATGAGTGTTTAATGGAGACAAGGAATTTTTTTCGAATGTATCTGAAATATTTTTCAATCCAGAGACGAAAAATAATCTTATTCTTAGTAGATGATTCAACTGGTGTATGGAAAATTTTCTTCCTGTTTTTGTACTTGTGTGAAGCTGAAGGAACAAACTACTACGTTTTATGGATAGAGGTGCGAGGAGGGAGTGTATTGTACACCTTTATACTACAGGAATAAAGAAAAAAACAAAATATTAATATTTTATTGAGTCCATGTATCCAAAATTAAGTATTTTCCAGGGAAATTAAAAATGTTAATATTTTGTTAGAGTTTGTTTATCCAAAATTCAGATATTTTACAAATCCAATGTCTGGAAACTTTCCCTCTCCAAATACCAAACCTGAGTCCAACTAGCATGGGTTTTTAACTTTTTATGAAATTCCTTGTTCATAATAATGATCCGGCACTGGGATATGGGAAGTTGAAAGCTGCACATCTTTACATACTTGATAAATAAGCTTCCACTTTGATTTTTGTAACTTCACATTTCTCTATATTTTAATTGTAGACTTCCTGATTTTTTTTTTCTGCAGTGTTTCAGGGGGACTTGACAATGAGAATAGCAATGACTCATCACAGGTAGCTATTGTGATTGTTATTTTTCTCCAACCATCTTTTCTTAATTTTTTTTTTTTCTTTTTTAATTTTATGATTGTTCATTTGCAGTTATAGCGCCCCTTTTTGGCCATGGAATTTTTGGACAACTTTTCCTCCAAACTAATTTTTGAACCGCATTTTTATGGGACCCACCACTCTCACACATCTCAACCTCTTTTCAACTATATATACATTCTCCCAAGAATTAAAATTTCTTCCAAATGTCCTACACCAAACGTGCTCTTACCGAGCTTTTGTTAAAATTATTTACAGGTGAATGAACCAACACTTCTAGATTGTCCATCTTCCGGGACTGGGATTACAGTGGAGTGTCTGGTAGGAGTTACTGATCATGAGCAAGTTGAGGACAATAAAAGAAATGCCATTATCAAATGCTACAAGCGAAGGAGATTATCAGACTGCTAAAGCTAGCCTCGAAGAAACTCTGCCAGAGACTGAACAGGTACTTCATCTAGGACGAGGGAATCAAGATATTTTGGAGCTGTAAGTACACTAATTGTGCTGCACATGGCATGTAAGGTTGCCTCTTGAAATCTATTTTCATGTATATAGTGGGAGGGAGCTGGTCGAATTGTCTCAGGCTTGTGCTTGTTTGTTTACTCCTGCTCGTTTTGGATTTCTTTCTGTGTGCACATATTAGTGTGAAGTATGTGACACAGATTAATTTATGTGTTCAATAATTGAAACGGGAGCTTGATGCAAATAATCTGTTTGTGGGGGCATAAGTTTAATAACTCCTGCCATTTTTTCGATATGTCTGTTCTTGTTATTTTGTGCTGCTTTTAATCACTCATATTAAGGTAGTCATTGTTGGCAGTGTTTCTTCTGATGGAAAAAAGGAGAACAAATGATACTTGACTAAGCACTTCACATGTTAAAATGCAGATTATGTTAACCATTTTAAGGGGATTAAGGGGTGAGAGTGCTAAAAAAATATTTTTAGTATAATAATCTATGAATGTGGGAAACATTCTATACTATTCAATAATGGAACTATTATGGTAATAAGCCTTGGGACAACTAGGAAATTGTAGATTCATCCTAGATTTATGAAATGCTCGTCATTTCTCTCCCCTTTCTTCTTTGTTTCCTTCATTTTTCTTTCTCCATCTTGTTGTTGGTCGATATTGTTCTACGTAGTTTTCTGTTAGCCCCTTGGCTATCAAGGGATCTGCAATTTTTAACTGCAGCGCCGTTAACAACTTGGCGAGGTCGAATGCCTGGAGTGTCTGACATTTGCAAAAGCTTGCTGGGATCCGAGTTGACGGTGAAATAAATTTGACCGATCAACCAAATATAAGGCTAGATGGTATTTCTCCTGACCTTGGCCAAGCAAGCAAACCAAATGATTGTGGCCATTTATAAAACTCCAATAGTTCGATTAGGAGATAACCCTAACGTGTACTTCCATTACAATTCATAAGTTATGAAATTCAATCCCGTTGATTATGAGGAAATTTTAGAATTTGATCCGTGTTTAGTCATCTAGAACACATCTAGGAGCTAGGCTTGTTGAACATATTAGCCAAACTCGAATTCATTATTGAGGAGAGTTGCATTGAACAATGTCTTAACGTTGTACATACCTCGATTCAGGAGTCGAGTATTTAGAGACTATTAGTAGTTTCTCCTACTACTTGCAAATCTTCGCAAGCCACTCAATGGTAACTAGTCTTGGCTTGATCCCATCTTTTCTTTATTTTATTCATCTCGACCCAAAACTTCCATGGATCGATCAGAGTGAGTTAAAAAAAAAAAATAATAAATAAATAAATATTGTGTGATGTGTGGAAGTTGTTGGTGGGTTTGTTCATAGTTGAAACCAAACATCATATGCCAAGGACATGATATTGTGGGAATCCTGGGACACGTGAAACTGGGGCAGCACACAAATGAAGCTTTTCAGAATCCACCACCCACTTTGATTGATTCTTAAAACACTATTATTTAAGCTTTATCTTTCAGCAAAAACTTGTGCACTTGTCTCCCATTTCGAAATTGGTCCCCTCTTCTCATTTCAACTTTTTCAGAACTTGAGCAAACAATAATCACATTACTCGTTACAAAAATGCTAAATTAACAACACTTTTAGTCATTGTTTGGTTTTCATTCTTTTTTTTTTTCTCATTTTTTTACAGTACTCAATCTCAATCATCTATTAAAAGTCAAGCACACAATATTTGACTTTTCAATCAAATTTCAACCATCTATTCTTCTAAAAATCACTATTCATTTCAAAAAATCTCATTTTAACTAAAATAAAACACTCTTAAACAACAAGGTGAACAATACTTTTACATGATTGTCAGTCTGTGTAACAGGAGATGTGCCATGAATGATTAATGTATGAATATAACACTCATTTTATTGATATTATCATTTAATATTACACCTTGTGGTGATCATGTCTAATGAAGATAAATGATATTATTCTACTATTTTTTTATACCCCTTTATAATGATGCAAGGAGAATTTATTTCTTGAACTTTCACATTACCCTTTTATAGTTTTATAAGGACTTTTTGTTAGGGTGAACAAGAAAATCGTCCAACCATCAAATCAAATCGTAATTTTGAAATTTTTGATTTGGTTCCTTGTCATCTTTGCCCTTCACTTTTCAATATAGAGTCTTGTTTCCTATGTCCGTTGTTAATACTATGGCCCTGTTTGATAGAGATTAAAATCGAATTTTTAGTAAATTTTAATAAAAGTTGATGAAATATGTGATTGAAAAGTTGTGATTCCATAAAATAAATGGTTGTGATTGATTGTTGACTTAGATTAAAATCTGAAATTTAATCCATACCAAACGGGGGCTATATTTCATTGTTTTAGTGATTTAAAGATATTTATGTTTATTGTAATTTGATAATTATTTTTATCAATATAATAAATTGTATTAATTGTAATGCATTTTTTTGAAATTTTATAAAAATGCAATACTTTTAAAATTATTTTAAATTTTAAATTTATAAAATTTAAGTAATAACAAGATATGTAACTAAATAATTTTGAAATAAATTAATTGTTAAGAGTTAAAAACAATAAGGAAACAAAAGATTTGTTGTTTATTTTTTGTAAGATTTGGAGCATCGACTCTGTTTGGTAAAATCTTTATTTTGTTTATAAACAACGACGTGTTATCATTTTATTGGTCCATTTTTTGAAAAGTAAAAAATGGTGAACGAAAATATTTGACTAGTCAAAATTGTTGATTTTTCAAAAAATGATCCAATGATGTGTTGACATGTGATTGTTTATGAACAAAATTTATAAACTACACTTTCGAAACAGATACTTAGCCCTCGTTTGGTACAAATTAAAATTTAGATTTCAATCTAAGTCAACAACTCAGCCTCTGTTTAGATCTATAGCAGTGATTATAAACCTTTTTTTTTATTTCGAGGTAAGATGTGTGGTTAAAAATTGGAAAGAGAAAAGATGTGTGGTTAAAAAGTGGTTTGAGAAATTTTGTAGATTATAATTTGATTTATAAACCAAAATATGCCTTTTGACTTTTACCGAACAGAGGCTCAATCATATATTTCTTGGGATCCACATTTTCATTTTCAATTACACATCTCTTTAGTTTTTATCAAAATTCACTTAAAATCTGATTTTAATCTTCACCAAACATGACGTTAATATGATAGTGTGAAAATAACACCATTTTGATGTAAAACTTATATCTGAAATCTATTTAATTTATTTTTAAATTAATTTTTACCAAAAAATGTGAAATATTATATTTTCTTCTACATCATTTATCTTATTATTAAATTAATAAATTAAACTGCGCCATTCTGAAAGTATTAAATTCAATGGTGTTTTATTAGTTAATAAAAAAAATTATGTGAAGGGTGTTTCAAGGCACAATTGGTCCATAACCTTTGTATTTCTTGCGATAATAGTCTTTAACGTTTAGATTTTGACATACACATCCTCAGAATCTCTATACATTGCAAAAGTAGTTCCTATCGTCAAATTTCATTAATTCTCACCATTAAAAAATGATAAATTGCACAAATGATCCATAGCCTTTAAGTTTTTTGCGATAATAACTCATTACATATTAAGTCCTTGTTTGACATATTTAACTTGTAACCTACAAACGTTTGGCGTATTTTGTCCATAATATATTAAGCCCCATTTTAAGATCAGTTATTTCAAATAATGTAGTTTGTAATTGTAATTTTTTGAAAATTTTGTTGTTAAAAAGTAAAAAAAAATTTTTTGATTTATATGTAAATTATTTTATTTATAAAATGTGGGGTTGAAAACGAGTTTTTAAAAAATAAAGTTTATTCTGGATTTCTAAAGTGCACAATAGAAGATTTAACAAAATTTCATCACATTAATAGTTCAACCTATTGGTAAAAAATAAAATTTAATGGAACATAAACATATTGGACATCATTTTAGGAATTGAATAACAAATATGTTTTTATCAGTTCTATTTTCGATTACAATTTTTAATTTTCAGATCCAATCCAAATCCTCATCGCAAAATTTTTAATCAATTCAGATCTGCCCTGCAACCCGCAAATCGGGATCAAATCGGATCGACAGATTAGTTGGGTGGATCAGATTTTTTTCAAAACTAGTTTTCAACCATGCATGCTATTAATAAAATAATATACACATAAATTCAAAAAAAAAAAAAAAAAAATCTTACTTTTTAACCACAAATTCTTCAAAAAGTCACAATTATAAACTATATTATTTGAAATAATTGGTCTCAAACAGGAATTTAATATGTTAGAAACTAAATAAGACAAACGTTTGTAGATTACAAACTAAATACAGCAAACAAAGACTTAATAAGTAAGAGACTATTATCACAAGAAACTCAAAAGGTTATGAATTATTTGTGCAATTTACCTATTTTTAACGATGAGAATTAACGAAATCTAACGGTATGGACTACTTTCTCAAAGTATGATGATTTTGAGGGTGTAAATATCAAAATATAAACGTTATGGACTATTATCGCAAGAAATCCAAAAGTTAAGGACCATTTGTCGTATTTACCCGTGTTTCGATTATCCCTACATTTAAAAAAACAATAATAATAAATTTAATACATTGACGATGATAATATACATACGTATTAATATTATTTATTTCGAAAAATGAATTGAATATTATAGATATTTTCCTAAGAACATCTACAACGCACTCTGTCAATTGGAGGAACAAACTTGACATGTCAACAAATTGACGAAATAGGTTAAAAACGTCTCTTCAATACACAATGTCGATTACAATATTGAGATGACGTGGCTAGAAAAAATTGATAATATCGAGTGCTCCATCTGATTGAATGAGTCTGGATTAATTTATTTTATAATTTCTTTAACTATATTAATAAGGGACGTGGACATCATGACATGAAGAATTTTGTTAAAAATTATCAACGATCAAACACTTTTTGATTACTTTCATTCAAAGTTTTCATGATTATAATAAATTTAAGATTGATAAATTTTTATAAAAATATGCATTTTAATAAATTAATTTACTAATAAAAAATTATCGCTAAATAAAGTTATATAAAAATATTAGTCATTGAGATATCTTGACAAAATAATAATAAAAAATAATAATTTAAGATTAATAAATAATTTTTTGTCTGTAATAATTAAAAAAAATCTCGTAATAAATTTAACTATCAAAATAAAATATAGTCCAAGAAAATAACCTTTAGCCCCTGTTTGGTATGGATTAAAATCAGATTTTTAGTAGATTTTGATAAAAGTTGATATGTGTGGTTGAAAAGTTGTGGGAATCATGAAATATATAGTTGAGATTGATTGTTGACTTTGCCTAAGATTAAAATCTAGATTTTAATCAGTACTTATAATAACGAAAAGTTTAATATTACATTAATCATTTTGTAAATAAGTTATTATTTTTAATTTTTTTTAAAATGTCACGTAATCAACAATCTTAATAATAACTAGTGAATCACCCGTGCGATGCACGGGAAGAAACGTCTGGATAAAAATAATTCAATGTGAAATTAGATGAATCATTTAGATAAAATAAATAAATTTCACAAATAAGAGATAAGATCATCATTTATTGGTTTCATATGACTACAAATTTCGAAATACTTCTTTGTACACAACATTGTTTGTTGATTTTGTTGATCTTCCATTCTTATCACAAATCAACATCTTTAATCCGAAACGATTTGTCACTCCAGAAATCACAATATAAAGTTGTCCATGTGCAAACACCAGCCGTTTAAGAAGAAGTCCCACATGCGAGAATGATTGTCTTTAACTCTTATTGATAGTCATGGAATATGACACCATTAATAAAAATTGTCTTCTTTGAAATCTAATAAGTATCCTAGAATCAGAAGGGCTCAACGATATCATTGGAATAAAGAACTTGTGTCCTACATTGATGCCGGAAAGAATTTGACCTTTTAGAACATGATCGCAAGTTTTGTAACTATCAACTTGTTCCATTGCACAATCCATGTATATGATCAATATTTCTCAGAAAGAACTTGTATCCTTCACTTATCCAATGCAATAGTCCACCACGTGATGCAATAATGATATCCTTGTGTCCAGGTCGTGTATCAAAATTCACCGAAAATCAATTCGGCAATTTCATTGACAATAGGAAAATCATATTGGCTATCATCGGTCGCCCACGAACTAATAAATATAAGTTTTACATTTGAAGTGTTTTCTTCAATCATCTTCTCTCAAACCGACATAAACTATCTTAACAATTTGTTGTATTTGTCTAGCAAATTCTTCAAATCAGAAACTATACAATCATGCAACATTGAATCACGTGATTTACTCCTACTGGGGGACATTAAAATTCATAAATTAAATTTTAGACTATCACAACAAAATTATCCGTAAACAATATAAATATAAAATCAATAAATATATAATACGTACCCGACGACCCTTTTTCTGCTTTCAACCTCATTCATATTGTCAACAATGTAAAGCGTGCAAATTGCAGAATTGAACTGTCATCAGGAAACAGACTTCCAATCTTAGGGCATTTTGACCGTGTAATCTAAAGACGGGAGGCCATCTACCATCATTTAGCTCATTATCTATTTTCCCCATAAAAGTGAACGAAAACATCATATTATATGTCCAAATGTTCTCAACGAAATTCTTAATCCTGTCGTCCCTTACATATAACAAATATCTCAATATAAGAGGATGATCTTCCATAAGAGGAATTTTCACTTTCTCTTGCATACAACAAAGTAGGGGTGAACAAATAAACTGCGAAATCGAACTAAACAACAAATGATTTGATTTGGTTCGGTTTAAAAAATTCCTAACCGCCTTAAACTATTTAGTTTAGGCAAAATCGCGGTTTCAAACAGCCAACTTGCCAAATTAAAAAATAAAGGACAACGTTCAAATTTAAAAAAATACAACACACTTTTTATTGTCAACAAATCAAAATTAAGGAGTCAATGATTAATTTGTTCAAATCCACAACCATTTGAAAATAATTCTTACTCCTACAATTCATATTCATCATCCAAGATATTTTCTTAAAATAAAATTTTTAATATAAGAGCTAACTACAGTTTGCTTTTATATAATTATTTTGTTTGTCAACATGAATTAATTCACAATAAAACACTCAATTAGAAATTTAATATTATTATTGAGCTAGTTTCAACTCGAATTTTTAGACGAATATGTGTCTTTGAGCTCGCTTTAAAATATACTAATTCATTCATTGGCAATCGGCGGTTTCAAACCGCAAAAAATAGTTTGATTTGGTTTTATTTAGAAAATGAAATGATTTGGTTTGATTTGGAAAAATTTCAGACCGTTTTAAATGGTTTGGTTTGAAATATTACTACAAATCGTCCAAAACAAACCGTGTTCACCCCACAATAAAGTGAGAACTTTGGATTACGACATGTTTTATAACGCTTATCCACTCTCTCCTCGCACCAAAAATTTATCTTGCAAAATAAACACTTAAATGTAGGATCTCCAATGTCCATATACTTTGAACAATCAAATAATAGATGTAAAAGTTAATATTATAAATCATGCATATAAAAGATAAGATTTACTGTTTTGATCATTAACAATGAAAAAACACGTATAAGAAACGAATTCGATAATAAAAAAAAAAACTAAAATTGTGAGATTGACAAAGATGCATCAAATTCATGGTATTATAGGTTTTTGCAATATTTATACAACATAATTGTTTTTTTATGAAAATTATAATATGACATTGATCATCTCAATTTTCAGTTAATTAAATTGGGAGATAATTTACTTATTGTTATAGAAATTTAAGAATCATAAATATTGAATTAAAATATAACAATTAGTATCATGTCATAGTTAATTATTTTTAAAAATTTAGACTTAACAGTTAGGACAAAAAATCATTAATAACTATATAATTTTAAAACAATATAAATAAATTTGTTAACCGTTAATGTTAAAAAATGTGATATGAGACTTTCTGGAATAAAAAATAAAAAATAATTAAATGTAATTATAAATAAAAATATTTTGATAAATAATCTGATATAGAAAAGAAGATTATTATGTATATGTAACAAAGAACTTAAAAATATGATTATTTATAACAAAATTTAATACAACTTGATTAAATATTCGATATAAATGTAAATAAAAATTAGACATTAGATTTGTATGACCGAACGAAATTATTCATCCATAAGATTGAAACCAATAAAATATCACAATTATTGTAAAAAATTATTTACGTATTAAATGTAACTTTCTATAAAAATACTAATTAATTTAATTGAACACAATACAAATGAGCTCAAATTTTTAGATGTACCAAATAATTAAAAAAATAAGATTATTTATAAAAAGTTTTATATATAAGGCTTATTTAGTATTACATGCGTAATACAACTTTGATATAATTTTGAATTGAAAATTTTAAATTAAAATTTATGACTGAACACAAATACTTATTTTTAAGATTCAAAACATTAAAAGATCATAATAATTTTTTGAAAAGAGAGGTTTAAACACAAATAATCAAATATAAATAAGTCAAAAAAAAATCTCCTTAAAAATACTTAAGTAGAAGTAGCAGTATGAACACAATAAAGCTGGATTTTGGAGTGTGAACACAATAAAAGCTGAGTTTTCCCTCCAAAACTCAACTGCTTTTAATTGAACACAAAACAAATAAGCTCGAATTTTTAGATATACTAAATAACTAAAAAAATAAGATTATTTATAATTTTTTTTTATATATAAGGCTTATTTAGTATTATATGCGTAATACAATTTCGATAAAATTTTGAATTGAAAATTTTAAATTGAAATTGTATCACTAAACACAAATACTTATTTTTAAGATTTAAAACATTAAAAGATCATAATAATTTTTTGAAAAGAAAGGTTTAAACACAAATAATCAAATATAAATAAGTAAAAAAAAAATCTCTATAAAAATACATAAGTGAAAGTAGCAGTGTGAATACAATAAAAGCTGAGTTTTCCCTCCAAAACTCAGCTGCTTTTATATATTATATAGATAATAATAATAACAACAACAACAACAAAAATAGCCGTCACGTAAATTCGCACATAGTTTTTCAATTAATGCAAAATTAATTATAGATGATATGTAATAAATGATTTATTGATTTGAGAAAAATAAAATATCTATAAAAAGGTCAAATTGTATATTATTTTTACTCTTTTGATAATTATGTAATGTAATATTTTAAAGTTGAAAAACATGAAATAATAATAATAATAATAATAATAATAATAATAATAATAATAATAATAATAATAATAATTAATTATTAATTAAAATTAAAATATCTTAATAATAACATAGCCGTCACATAAATCTGCACATAGTTTCCCGCCATTTTTACCTGTCATTTTAGGAAATATGTAATTTTATTAATTATTTTAATAACTGAATTAAGAAAGTTCAATTAATGCAAAATTAATTATAGGTGACATGTAATAAATGATTTTTTGATTTGTAAAAAATAAAATATCTATAAAAAGGTCAAATTATATATTATTTTTACTCTTTTGATAATTATGTAATATTTTGAAGTTGAAAACACGCAGGGTGTCAAATTCAATATCTCAAAGAGAAGTTTAGTACAAGTTAACAAATGAGAGTAAATTCTAAACATATCATTCGTAAAATTGTCTCAAATAATAAAGGTAAAAGTTTTAACTTATACTTTTTAGTTTTTTCAATATTTAAGTTATAAAATGATACATATCATTTCTTACCTAAATTCAATTTTATAGAAATAAAATTGAGCTGTTGAAAATGAAAGTTGAAAAGTGATTTTTTTAAGAATGTGCGATTAAAAAGTAGTATGTGCAATTGTGAGATTTAGTTTTTAAATAATGTGTGGTTGTGAATGAACAAAAAAATATTTTTGAATAATCAATTCTCTACGAATAAAAAGATTAAGAAAACTAGCGAATGAATAATTAACTATTAAAAGAAATATGTAAGTAAGAATTCTTATAGGGAGAAATGAAATTAATTATAAAAAAATATGTTTTTAAACAACATAATTCTTCAAACCACTTTTTAACCATACACATTTTCTTTCTATTTTTCAAATATATATTTTACCTCGAAAACATTAAAAAACATGTTTTTAAACACAAAATTTTTAATAAACAAAGCCATTTTTGTTGTTCATTATGTTATTTTTGTCAATCATTATATTTTTACAACTTATTTAATAAATAATTTTCAATTATATATTTTGTGCATCGCACAAGTGCTATTACTAGTATACCTAATTGTAGACGGAACCTTTGGAGTATCTCCAATGAGACAATGTCTACTATGTATATGTGGTAAAGACGTTAACATTAATATTAAAAAACTTCTCTAACAATATTCATAGTGCATATGAGAAATTATTATTAGTTTTTAAGAAAAATGAAAGAAATATTTTAATTGGATAAAAAAATATTAAATTAATGTTAGATATTGTTTAGCACAATGTCTAGAAATCGACTAGATAATGTCTAGCATTAATTATGTCACGTAAGCAATTCTCGTCATTTGTCAAAAAAAATAGCTAGACATTGTATCTATACAATATTTCATTGGAGATGTTGTTTCTCCGTCAATTTATTTACATTCTCTAGAAACCTGTCAATTTTATTGTCACGTCAATTTCAACTCACATAATGTATTGGAGATGCTTTAAAGAAATTTTTTGACAGTAGATAAAATTTATTCCCAAAAACTTTCTTTTTCCTCTCCTTTAGGCCAAATATCATAACGACCCCTCCCTTCCAATCCAACTGCCTAAAATGTAAAAACCAACCAAAATCTATTGCTTTCCATTCTTTTCTCTCTTCTTCAATTCTTCCTCCCAAAAGAAAAATTTAAACAGAGGAAAGAGAAGAAGAGAGACCCTTTAGCTCCACCCCACCCGCCAAACCTAAACCCTTCATGTCTTTTCAGCTTCTTCCTCTCTATCTACCTCCAAATCCATCACTTTTCTTGTTTCTTGAACAAATTCAAGATTCACAAACACCATTTTCAAATTTTCTGTAATTTTTTATGATCTGGTATTGTGTAAGTTGATTGAATCTCAGAACCCATGTGGCTTAGACGAAGCAAATCGAGGATTCGACTGCACAACGCATCGTCCCCCAAATTCGCTTGCTCTTCCTTCAAAGATTTACACGTTTTACTCTCTGAAGAAGACAGCAACATTAAAATCAGTGCCGGTGACGGTGACATTGCCCTTGATTCACCTCTCCCATACATCAGGAAGCCCTCCATTTGCCATAGGGTTCGCAGCGCCAATTTCCTCATCCGGACCCTATCTTTACCGCCTGACGTTCAGGAATCCAAACCTTACCGGGAGGATGTTCAGGTTCCGGCCCCATTGTCGGAAAATGTAGCTTCGGATGTGAAGTCGGAGTCGGTGATTAGGATCCCGAGGGCAGAGAATACTATAGTGGTGTACTTTACAAGCCTGCGCGTTGTTCGCCACACATTCGAGGACTGCAAGACCGTCCTAACGATCCTTCGTGCCTTCCATGTGTTTGTTGACGAAAGGGATGTTTCTATGGACTCGGTTTACATTGAGGAGCTGCAGAGGATCTTTGGCGAATCTGAAAAGTCCAAATTAACGCTCCCTCGAGTCTTCATCGGTGGCAGGTACATTGGCGGTGCTGAGGAGGTGCGGCTGCTCCACGAGAGCGGCGAGCTCAAAAAGTACCTGCAGGGTCTCCTTCCGGCGGACGCATGTGTGTGCGAGGCGTGTGGCGGGTACAGATTCATCCTTTGCCAAGATTGCTACGGAAGCCACAAATATTACAGCGAGAAATGTGGCTTCAAGATTTGTACTTCGTGCAATGAGAATGGTCTCATCAGGTGCCCATCTTGTTCTTGTGCATCTTTCTGAATCAACACAATCTAATTATTAGCTAGGTTGAAAATTATGTAACATTGATTGGAAGAAACAGTTTCCATGGAGATGTGTTGTAGCTTTTCATATGTTCTTGCTGATTTTACTTGCTAGAAAATGAGAGGCAAGCCAAATTAGGTCCAAACGATCCATTTGGAATGCTATTGTTCATTTGTTAACATTTGTTGCCTGTCGAAAACTCGAGTTCGGAATATGAGAAGGGGTGAGACTTGAGAGGGATGGGGAATCATAAAATGCTTTGTTATTGTGGTTCGAATGAGCCCTCAAAAGCTTGATGCAAATAAACGAATTGAGGTTCGAAGAGCTATCTCCATGTTTATTATTGTCGTTGAAAAGATGAAACTTTGATGAAATTCTTGAACAAGATGATGATTTTTTTTTTTTTTTTTATTGAGATCATTGTTTTGTTGCCTAATAAATTTTGGGTCAATGATATGAATCGTAAGATACTTAGCTTATACATAAATGCTGGCTTTACTCGCTGAAGCTTATACTTTTACTTTTACAGAGCAATACTTTCATATGCTGATGGATATTTCTTTCTCTGTGTAGTTGGGTTTTTCTTTTATCCTCAGATTTACATCTCTATATTTGAATTTTATTTCAGAAATAGTTGTGTAGAAGAATAATAATGTTATCTATAACTTGGAAAAAAAAGGGCATTTTTCCTTTGTGAGTGATCAGAAGAACAGTAGGAACTTTTCCTTTATTTCTTTTTTGATGGGAATCCTTTGTTGATGTTGATTGTTGAACTAAGCCATTCTGCTTTTAATATTGTAAAAACACATTTCATCTCTTCTTTATGCATTTCTGGGACATCATTTCATTGTCTCTAGCTATCGAACCCTCGCATTTCCTTATTTGGACAGATATCAAGAGGGGGGAAATTTTCTGTAGCTAAGTGCAGTTGAGCCTTGATAGATTGGTAAATGTTGATTGTTGATCATAAAATTCATCTAATCTCAGAGTCATGCTTCTGACCTTATTCATAACTGAAACTTACATCATCTAAAAATATCGTTAATTAATTTTTCAATTTTTTTTATTATTGAAAATTACGATCTTCAAAACAAGTATTATAGTATGATACTTACGATACTTTTGAAGTATCACAATATGATATTTATTATACTTTTCAAATTTGATATTACAACCCGATAAATTAATTTTTATGATACTTAAAGACGTAACTTTAATATTTGATACTTTTCACTTTTTTTTTTTTTTTAAATATTTAATTAGATCAAACGCATTATAGAATTGATGAAAGTTCAGTGTTGACGTCTTCAAACAACACATCTATCATGAATTGGTTGTTGGAGCCTTGTCGGAGGAAAAGATGGCGGCATGACGTTGACGCTATGTTGATAGGAATATTATAGGGTATGAAGAGAAAAAAGAAAATGAAGTAAAAATCAGTTAAATTTATAATATATAAGTCTATGTTCTTGAACACAATTATTGTAATTTATAAATTAATTTACAAACAAAACAATTTTACAAACTATTTTTTAATCACACATTTTCTCTCTCAACTTTTTAATCACACATTTTACCTTAAAAATATGATTAAACTAATTTGTAATTGATTCGGTGTTATCGAATGTAAAAGTAATATGAAGTGGAATTATCCCATATTAAATTTCCCTCAGGTCATTTGGGAGTCAGTAAATATAGCAGTCGTGGTAGTGCCCGTTTGGCAGTGCTTTTATTTTTTGTTTTCACTTTTTCAGAATAACATTCGGTTAAGCTACTTAATTGGTGATTGCAAATTGAAGCAACAGAGATACACGCGAAATGAATAAAAAAATGTGTTATGAAGTATGATAAACAATTAATAGTGAGTCACTAGAGATGGGTCCCCACGAGCTTCTATCTCATAATTTTAGGCAAAGATTTGGGTATATCCTTGAGCTCATTGAATCCATCCACAATACCAAAATCCTCGAACTTTATGTGACATTTATTTTGACCCAATTATTTCTTTTAATGACTCGAGTATTCAAGTTTCACTCGACTAATCATGTGAGGCTTCCTAGAGGGAGACGTTTTGAATTGATGCGTAATTACATTATACATTGGACCATAGCACATTGAAGCAAAAAGAAAGAGTTGCTAGATAGCAAAAGCTTTTCTTCGTCAAGTAATTCGTTTTGCGGTTAAATATATATTGGTTGTGTTAGAATTTGCACTAATGTATACCCATATCCAAGGCTTAGTCCGAGCCCTTTAGATCTTTTGCTGACCAAGGCCTTCAATTATGTGTTTAGCCAAGTGTGTTAATTCCGTTGCTAAGTGGTGCTTCTGCGGCTGAGGTGCAGATATGCAAGGACGCATAGACATGCAATGAGACCTATTGTTACTAATGTGAGTCCTTAACAATAATTATTTCAGCCCAACATTGATAATTGTAGTAGGGTAGAGGTTCAACACAGTATGTATGTTACAATCGACTGTGATAGCTATTTAAGATTGTATGTTCATGTTATAAGTGTAACAATTTATTATAAGCGGCGTCGGTGGATGGAAATAAGCAAAGGATGTGTGGAACTTAATGTAATAATAATAATAAGAAGAAGTAGAAGTAGAAGAAGACGACGACTTGTATTTTAGAAAAAAAAAAAAAGGAATGTTGTATTAGCATTTTTGAGAGAATTGACTATATGTATTTCAGGTGGATTGTTAACACTAATTAAATGTTATGGACTAGATATGAAGATTTTCCATTAAGCATCTATAATTAACTTTTCAACTACTATTTTTCTTACAGTCGACTATTGATTAATTACTTTACAATTTTGTCGTCGAAGTCTTACACCAATATTTCTATTTCTTAAACCACATTTTAATTGCACTTAAAATTTTAAACTTTATACTTTATAGCACTTATGTCCCCGAAGATTTTTCATAATCCTCAAACTTTTCATTAGTGAACACGTTTTATATTTAATAACAATTTATGCCCAAAAAGACCGGAAATTGTGTAAAATAACTTATTTTTCCATCATATTTTTAAATAAGAAATAAATAAAAAAGTGAGAAAAATATTTTTTTTTACTTATTTTAAAGCATGAAAATAGTTTGACGTAAATCATCATCAATGATATATAGTAATTAAGGAAAGATTAAAGATAATAATTCAATGAAAAAAAGTTAGAGAAATAATTGCTACAATGAATAAGATTAGTGATGGCAATGGGTCGGGTTTTCCAAACCCGTACCCTACCCACTAAATATTTACAATCTCCATACCCTACCCATATACCCATTTAAAAATTGCGGATCGGGTGCAGGTCGGAGGCGGGTTTGCTTCTATACCCATTTAAAACCCATTACTAATTATTTATTTTTTAATTATTTTTTTAGACTATAAATAGGTTATAGGTGCTCCGGATTAACTTGAATCAATTAAATATTGGACTTCACTTGAATTTGAATTGAAAAAAGCTTGTTATATGTTGAAATTATACAAGCGAATTTGAACAATATTTTTAGACGTTAACAAAGTCAATAGTTTAAACATATTAAAGTTTAGACGATAACAATGTCAATAAATATTTGGGTTCTATTTTTTATTTTTTTTAAAAAATCACTTTTGTTTTAAATTCTATAATTTTTAAAGGAAATTAATGGGTATGCGGGTCGGGTATGGGTATTGTAGTAAAACCCACACCCGACCCATACTCATGCCGGATTTTAAAATTTACCTCCATATCCTACCCACGAACCCATTTAGTCGGGTAATCCCCGCCCATTTATGTCGGGTCTCCATCGGGTATCGGGTTCGTGGGTATTATTGACATCCCTAAATAAGATCGAGGAACTTCACTACAAATTATAATTTGGTCCAATAAATATAATATGTGGTGGTAATATAACTACCCTTAAATAATTCTTCGAAGTATTTTGTGCTTTCAAAAATATATATAATAGAGAAAACTGACCTAAAATGACTTCCTTAAATTCTTTTGAGTCTTTATATATATATACTAGTGTGAATCAAAGTAGAACACAACAAAAATCGGGGACAAAGCTCGGTGAGATGCAACAAACAAAAACTGTGAAAACATAGAAAGGAAATCGAGACAAGACAAATGAATTCCTCTCAACAAAAACGCAATCAAACGATCTGTATATGGAATTCCATTGGAAATTTTTTTCCATTCCATAGAACTGGACCCGATCAAACATACCTTATATAAAATCAAAGTAATATGAGATACTTAATTTTATTCTAGAAATAAAAATAAGATAAATGATTCTCAACCTTAAGTAAGAGATATTTGTAGGGATAATTGAAGTATTTTTTCGTGATTCTTTAAAATGATTAAATTTCAATTATGATGCTAAAAGTTAGTTATTTGTGCAAACGTTCCATATTTGTAAGAGTGACGGTCAATCGATTTATATTAGCTAGTCTAGTACTAGACCCCAAGTATCCAAACAATAGCAATAATAAAAAATATAAAACCAGTTCTCAACATTTGTCGAGCAATACCTATTTCTCAACTATAGTTTGCCATCACTTTGTAGCAAAGAAATGTTATCAAGAAAATGCACGTCATATCATATAGAAAAGTATAACAATTTTTCGGCTCCTTTGAGTAGATTCATCTATCCACGAACAGAGTGATCATGTAATCGACCTCAAATTTATTTTTTAAAAAAGGGCCGTTTGTTGTGTATATCATCAAGAAAAAAGAGGAAATGAAATAGAAGAAACTATATTCCTTGAGGTTCTTGTACTCAATATAGCTTGGAATAATGACTGTAAAAAATATTAGGAACTAAAGCTTCCTATATTCCTAAGATGTATATGATTAGGACATCTTGGCCATAGCAAACAATATTCCAGCAAATAAACCTGAAAAAAAAATAAAAAAAAGCAAACATGTGTCTTCTTTTTTTTTTTTTTTTTTTTTAAAAAAGTAGCAAACATGTGTTTTATTTATGTAACTTATATTTAATTTGACAAATTCTTAACTCACTGCTGGTTATCTTACCAAATAGTATGCTGAAGAAACTGGGTAGACTTAGGGGTACTTTGAACAGCATTAACCCAGCAATAGAGATAGGAATCTTGTTTAAGGAACCTACAAGACTGCAAAGGGAGATATTTGAGAAAGTTAAACTTCTGTTTCTCCAGCAGATGACAGAGCCGTACAAGTGATAACACCGTCAAGAAAATAAGAACATAACGGAAAATAGAAGGATGATTTAAATTAAGTGCAAGTAACCAGTTAGGTACAAACTCAAGAATGGATAAAAGACATAAATTCTAGCCCAACTATATGAATCATAGGATTTCGGTCACTTTCTGAAACCTTGACGATTGGAGAAATACAGTTAAGTAAATGTGACCAACATTTGTTTCTCTTTCACAACCAACCGCATATATGGATCAAGTCCTAATAACTAATTTCGAGAGCAATAATAAGTAAGCAAAAGATGGTGTTTCTTCAATTTTAGAAGATCAAATGGAGTGTAAGTAGTTACCTGTAAGTTGTAGGACCGGTTTGATTCAAGAACCACATAGAGGTGAAGCTAATGGCAAGTCCGAGCAGCCCACTTGCGGTTGCAACAACCCAAAACATAGGCATCCTTATTACTTCCCTGCATATATTGACAACAATGCATATAAGTGTGGAGGGCATTTAGTATTTACTATACTAGTGTCTTTTAAGTTCCTGGATAATGTCTGCAAGTATTAATGCTTAATTTTTAGGAAGGAATGCAAGCGATTTGCAGGTAAAAATTTCTTACGCGTTAATTATGTAATCCCATTCATCAAACAGGAATATCAAGCAGAGAGCAAAAGGTAATGACAATGAATTATTCAACAACACCATTGAAACTTCATTTAGAGAGCCAGATTTCGTCAAATGCTTTGCTTTGTCCATGACACGTCGCAAGGTAAGCTGTTTCAGATTGCAATTGTCCCAATGAGAATTTAAAGAAGCACATAAAAGTAAACAACGCTTACAAAAACTACATACCGAGTAGCTTGCAGTTAGAATACAGTTAATCATTTTCCATACATAACCAGTGGCATTGAAGGACAGATCTGTTATGCCTCCACTTATAGCAGAGATTATCTGCAGTACCAACATCAAGGAATTGCAAAGTGATTCGGATTGTCTCCCAAAAGGATAGGAAAGGTAGACTAATATGAAAATATTAATGAACTGTCAAAATATCAGTTTAGAAACAACATCAACCAAATAATAAAACTTTGGTTTCTGGTCGAGTCAATAGAAGTATATAATTCTTATGGAGTTCCAAAAAAGTTGACCATGAAAACAAGAAATAAAGAATTACATCATACCATAAGAAACATGGCAGTCCACACTTTCTCATTTTGACGCTTCCGGAAAATATAAAATTCTCCTATCGCAGTTAAAATATTTGTCACGTTCTTGAGAATTGTCACCATTGCAATATTTATGTGTTTCAAACTGAAAACATTAACAACAATAATTATCGACACAATGATATAAACTATACAAAGCTAATTACTAGAAAGTATATTTCTGTTTCTACTTCTCTGGGAAATGAGATGTATGTTCAGTCTACTCACAATTATTTCTCCTTAATCCTTATAATTCACTCTCTGCCCGGTCATGTTAAATGTGAAAAGCTTCCAGAACATACCTATACATTCCGGAAACAAGCATTCCAATGAAAATCAAATTGACAGGGATCCACAGATTAATCAGCTTTTGATTTGGCTTCTCAATAGTAACTGCTCCGCAGAAACCCAAAACAACAACTACAACGGTACTGATAAAATTCTGCTAGAAATACAGGTATGAAATTCATTTACCACAAAATAATATATTATTCATCATACATTATTGAAGGCTAGAAACACAAGATAGGCTGTAAAATTGATGAATGCAGAAAAATTAAAAGGAATGGTGCAGAGACCAATATACAAACTGAATTGACAGACTAGTTGAAAGAATATGGAGTGGAACTAAAGTCGGTGAATGATATGAGGAAAAGATATAGAGGTGGAACATGCTCCATATTTCACTATTAAAATAAATAATAATAATAATAATAATAATAATAATAATAAAAAAATTAGCAGAAGATACCTGGTAGAACATCAGTGAAATTCCAGCGTTGAAAGCATAACTGGAAAGTACAATTTTGTTCAGTAAGATCATGCCGCAAGAAGAAATGCAGTATGCTGTACCAGACAACAGTGGTCCAGATTGTTTTCCTGATCTATGCTCTCTCCTTTCATTCCCATCAACTGCAATAGGCACAATATCCAATTGTGCTTCTCGAGTCCCTTTGGAAAATCTGCAAGAAAATATTATTTGTTTAACAAAACCTTTATTATCATTGATTGACTAACTATAGTACCATTAAATAACAGTAATTAACTAGTGATAGTCCTTTTTCAAAGAATTTTCCCTTATACCATTAAGTAAAAATTGTTTTCAGGTCAAAAAACAGTATCATTATTTAGAGAAGGTATAAGAACTAGCAAATGAATAAAAAAACATAAGAACAATCAACGATAATGAGAATTAATCATATTATACCTTTCACTTGAGTATCTATATTCTGTTGGTTTTAAGGTGTTACTAACTGGCCTATAAAAACCATCCCAAGCCCTTTGAGTCACACTCACTTTTTCACCAAGTTCTGCTGCTTTATCAAAATATCCAAGCTCTGGTCCCTTGCCATCAAGACCAGTAATTGCATCTGATTTTACTTCATTTGACATGTTACCTGCCTGTAAGGAGACACAAACCTGAGTAGTGATCAAACTATCTGTACATTGATGTCTAACACATACTTGCAGTATCGGTGATATCCGATTATAAAGTATTTATACTGTAAAAAAAATCATATTATTCAGGTTACAATTTCTTAAATGTAAAAAAAGATTCATTGGTTTGATTTGATGCGGAGAATGAAGACTTGAGAAACTAAGGACAGACTTATTTGCTAAGTGCTTTAAAATATTCGATCTCTCCCTCAAAATTCTAATGACATTTCCATGAAACAATGAAAACAAAGCATACGAGGAGAGAATTGTCATATTGTATTTAGAATCCTTCCTTCAAAAGTAGGTGATAAAGATTGGAGGTTACCAATGAGGTAAAATCAAACAATTGTCCTAATTAAGTAAATTACAGAAATTAGACAAAACAGAAAAACAGTTGGATTCCTCCATAGAACTAAAGTCTAGATAAATCATCTCTCTCTGGATCATTAACTTTTTTCCAATTAGTAATCTGAAAGGTTACTACACAGATGATTACTCTTTTCTATAAGTTCTCTTTGTATATTCTGCTAATTTGAGTATAAGTTAACTGAACAATTTTGAATCAAATAAACATGGATCTGCAAACAATCGTGTATAATAATTCAAAGTTTTGAAATCCTTAATTACAAATTTAAAACAAGAAGCATGTGTTAAGAATAAGAATTAATCTTGTCATGTTTTAAATAAGGTTTGTCGAAGACCAAGTCTTTAGCAGTTAGTTAGGAGTCTTCTTAGTGGTTTAGATTGTATAGCTTAGTGACAAATTTTCTTGTAATTCGGTTCGGATTTTTGGCTATAAGTAGCCCACTGTGAACCGTAGCTTTAATCATCAGATTTCTATTGTTATAAAGATCTTCCTCAATTAAGTTCTTAATACAGAAAAATATAAGGCAGCAATCCTTTTTTTTTTCTTTTCTATTGCCTTTCTCATCGTTTAACAGTGGCATCAGAGCCAAGGTTTGTAGTAGGGAGATTTCTCTAGCAGCAGCTAACCAGCAACTTCAATTTCCTGTCACCTGTTTTCTTTGCAGCAACAGTAGAAAAGAAAGATGGCCGCTGAAAACTTTGTGCAACCAGAAATCCCTCGCTTTGATGGGCACTATGATCATTGAAGCATGCTAATGAAGAATTTTCTAAGGTCTAAAGAGTACTGGCGTGTTATTGAAACTGGTGTAGCAGAACCACAAGCTAGCGTGGTGCTCACAGATGCACAAAAAACAGGGATGGAAGTGCTGAAATTAAAACATTTGCAATTGAAGAATTACTTGTTCCAGGCCATTGATCGATCCATCCTTGAAACAATTCTTAGCAAAGAATGTTCCGAGGATATTTGGGATTCAATGAAGAAAAAATATCAAGGCACGTCAAGAGTGAAGCGTGCACAGCTTCAAGCCTTGAGAAGGGACTTTGAAACTTTGCAGATGAAGGATGGTGAGTCAGTTACCAGTTATTGTTCAAGGGATATGGATACAACAAACAAAATGCGATTTCATTGTGAGAAGATGGAAGATGTTGCTACTGTGGAGAAAATCATGTGCTCCTTGTCATCAAAATTTTGACTATGTTGTCCGCTCAACTGGAGAATCCATGGATATTGATGCTCTTTCACTTATGAACTCCAAAGTTCTTTGCTGGTTCATGAACAAAAGGTGAACCCAAGTTCAACTTCAGGTAAGCAAGCTTTAAAAACTTCTACCTTTACTCAATTTTCAAATTCTAGGGAAATGGGTAGAGGTAGAGGAAGGAGAGGTCAAGGAAATAGGGATGGCAGGCACTATCAACGTTCCAAAATAGATAGGGGACTAGCAATTTGACAAATCCAAGATAGAATGCTGTTACAACTGTCATGAGTTTGGTCACTATCGCTCAGAATGTACTGCAAAATTTCCTAAAGACGAAGAAGGGTTGAAGAATTAAAATTTTGCAAAGAAAGAGGAAGAAACAATATTAATGGCTTATCATAACAATGAGGAAACAGTCTCTGATGATCGTGGTGGAGAATGCTGCTCAAAAGAATGTGAAAAGTTTTGCAATGATCAAGGTATTCGAAAGGAACTCACAGCTGCCTCTACACCATAGAGAGAAAAAATAGAATCATCCTCAACATGGTGAGAAACTTGTTGGCGAGAGGAAGAAAAGTCTCAAAGAATTTTTGGCTGGCGGAGGCAGTGAATTGGAGCATTCATGTGTTGAATAGAAGTCCTACTTTCTCTATTCAAAACATGATAACTGAGGAAGTTTGAAGTGATCGCAAACCAAGTGTAGACCACTTTAGAATTGTTGGTTGCATAGCTTATGTGCGTGTCCCAGATAAGAAAAGAAAAAAGCTAGATGACAAAGTAGAAAAATACATTTCTCTTAGGGTTAGTGATAAGCCAAAAGCTTATAAGTTGAACAATCCTATCACCAAAAATATTGTAATTGGCTGTGATATCATTTTTTATGAAGGAAAATTCTGGTCATGGAGTGATGCATTCAACACATCAAATATCAATAAATTTTTTGGTGAAAATGATGAGCAAAAACAAAACAGCAGTCTACTGATGTTATGTAACAATTAGCCACTAATGAAATTGTTTCAGCAGATTTTCATAGCTCACCTGTAGGTGCAGCTCAAGTAGAAGATGAAAAACGAGCTCAACGTGTTAGAAAAAGGCTTGCTTGGATGGCAGACTATGAGGTATTCGATTCAAATAATTCTGATGATTCTCTCATACACTTGACTTTATTTTCAGATTATGATCCAGTAGTTTTTTAAGATGTTGTAAAAGATATGAATTGGCGAAAAGATATGGATGCCGAAATTACAGCTATTGAAAGAGACAACACTTGGGAGGTAACAAAACTTCTGAAAGGGCAAAAATCTTTTGGCTTTAAATGGATTTATAAAACAAAACAAAACTAAACTAAACAAAGATGGTGAAGTTGACAAGTAAAAGGCTCGACTTGTTGCAAAGGGGCACAAACAAGAATTTGGTATCGACTACAAGTGTTAGCTCTAGTAGCAAGGCTTCATACTATTCAATTGATGTTATCCATTGCTGCTCAAAACTCATGGTATGTTTATCAAATGGATGTAAAGTCGGCATTTTTGCATGGGAAATTGGAGGAAGAGGTACACATTGATCAACCTCTCAGGTAAGTGAAAATAGGAAGTGAAAACTAGGTATACAAACTAAAGAAAGGCATTATACGGACTAAAGCAAGCACTTACAGCTTGGTATGGTCGTATAGATGCTTAATTTGAAAAAAAGGTTTTCTCAAATGTCCATATGAACATATACTTCATACAAAATCTGGAATAGATGGAAAAATGCTTATAGTGTGCTTATATGTTGACAAACTTATCTATGTTGGGAATGATGAAGTAATGTTTACTGATTTTAAGAGATTTATGATGATGGTGCCCACTAGGGGCACCATAACTCCTCTGTCTATGATGAATGAATTTGATATAACATATTTGGGGTCGATGCAATATTTTCTTGGCATTGAAGTAGTACAATCTCATGCTGGTATTTTTATTTCACAGAAAAAATATGTCATTGAGATTTTGGACAGGTTCAAAATGAAAGATTGCAATTCAGTTTGTACTCCAACTGAATATGGCTTAAAGTTGAGAAGAAATGACGGAGGAAGATAAAAGCAACTCTTTACAAGCAGGTAGTTGGGAGTTTGATGTATCTCACTAAACAAGGCCTCGCATAATACCTTCTGTTAGTTTAATTAGCCGATACATGGAAAATCCAACTAAAAATCATCTTTTAACTGCTAAGAGAATTTTTCGTTAATTGCAAGGAACTAAAGATTGTGGACTGATATACAAGAAGGGTGAAAGGTTAGAAATAATCGGTTTTACTGACAGTGATTATGCGGAGATCAAGATGATAGAAGAAGCACTTCAGGATATGTTTTTATGCTAGGTGCTGAGGTTGTTTCATGGTCATCTAAGAAGCAGCCAATTGTAACTTTATCAACCACTGAAGCTGAACTGTCATTGCAATAGCTTGTGCTTGTCAAGCTATTTGGCTAAGGAAAATTCTCGAAGAGCTACATTTCAAACAAGTGAGAGGCTACTACGATTTTTTGTGACAACAACTCAACCATCAAACTATCCAGAAATCCAGTACTACATGGAAGAAGCAAAAATACTAATGTAAATTATTATTTTCTAAGAGATCTCAGTAATGATGGTGCAATTGATTTGAAGTACTACGGAAGTGAAGATCAAGTTGTAGATTTGTATACTAAGCCTCTCAAGCGTGTTTTATTTTTGAAGCTTGGAAGAATGCTTGGAGTATGTTCTTTAAAGGATGTTGTCCAAGGGAACGCTTAATGTGCAGTTGAAGTTTTTTTTTTTTTTTTTTTAATCTTATTTCTGCAGATATATTAGGTTAAGGGAGGATGTTAAGAATTAATTTTGTGATATTTTAAATAAGTTTGTTGAAGACCAAGTCTTTAGTAGTTAGTTAGGAGTCATCTTAGTGGTTCAGATTTTATAGCTTAATGACAAATTTTCTTGTAATTCAGCTCAGTTTTTTTTACTATAAATAGCCCACTGTAAAAGATTTCTATTGTTATAATTTATAAATGTCTTCTTCAATTAAGATCTTAATACAGAAAAGTACAAGGCAGCAGTCCTTTCTTCTTTCCTATTGCCTTTCTCGTTGTTTAACGGTATGTTCCTAATCAAAGAATTCAAGTTGCAAACTACAAATTCGAGAAAAAAAAACTATCAATCAAAATTCATCTCAATTTGATCTTAGCAAACCATTTTATAACTTGATCTATCTCCAAATTTAGAGATTCATCACAAAGCATTACAATATCTAATTAAGCAGTATACAGAGCATAGACACGTCCGAATAGGGAAAAAAATGAATTCCGTATAATTCGGAAGAACATGAAAAGATAATTCGACTTCGAGCATGAAGCATCACCTTTTATTGGGTGACTGACAAGAAGCTGCTTCTCCAACCAGAGATTGTTGAAGGCGACGAGCGATCAGCAAATCATTCTCTGATAACTGATTATTAAAGTATTAGAATCAAATTATTCACAATCTTCAGAACATTTATTAGCATGATGATGAAGGCATCAGAATGCGGCAAAGTTAAAGAAAAGCTTACGCAAAACGTGTTACTCGGAAATGAATCACCATCTTTCTGCAAAATACGCAAAGGAGCGCGCAAATCATGCAAAAAGTGTTTGCTCACTTGCTGTATTTGAGTAATTGAGTATAAAATAGGAACTAGTTTCCACCTAGCAGCTCCATTTTGAGATTGGAACTGATATCGAGGATTCAAGGTCAAAAGCTTAGCTTCCAAGAAGTCACAATTCATCATCTGATCAGAAAAGATTCCCAAGTTAGAGTTTATTAGGATTCTTAGAGTAGAGAGAAAGCTGCCATTAGCAGCAAAGGTTTAATCTAATCTGTCTGGACGAAAATTATGGCGGGGGAAGGGGATCGGACAGGTAGGAGTTAATTATTCCAATGATCACTCCACTCATGTTCACGTTTTCAATTTATCATTCTGCGTTATATGCTATCTAGGTGGTAAGACTGGGCACTACGTAAAGTCGGAGAGTAGGGAGGGCGGGTTACCAAAGTGACAACGCAAGGAAGCACTTTTTAGGATATTCTTTCAATAAATTTAGTAGAGTGTCGAGGGGAGGGTTCCTCTCTTTGACATTTTCGTTTCTTGGCTTGGATCTAGACAATAGATGTGGCTGTAGACACACAAAAAAAAAAAAAAAAAAAAAAAAAAAAAAAAAAAAAAAAAAAAAAAAAAAAATTATATATAAATATATAATTTTTTTTTTCACCACCTAAGACATATCAACTTTAACCTGACCTCTTCCTATAAGGTTACCACTGGCACTCTCCCTTACAAGATTCCTAAGTTAACTTATCCCTTTCTCCAGTATCTAAGGATCACAACAGGCTCACTCCGGCCAACAATCCTATATCTCTGGGTCACTCAGGGTTAACTTAAAAACAGTACGGCTTCTAAAAATCAAGTTATGCTTTTATGATATGCATAGAATGAAATGATTTAATTCTTCAAACAAAATTTACATCATTTAAACAACTGAAATTAAAAACATGATTAAAAAATGTAAAACATAAAGATAAAATTTTATGGAGATTTATTAAAACATTATAAAGAAAATACAACTAAGGGTTTCCCTTTCGGAAAATCCCTTAAATGATGAAATAAAACTTAAAAGAAAACAAGTACCTTGGAGGTATTCACAGTTTTTCTATACAGGTGTTCCTATTTGGATTGATGAATTTTTCTGATAAGGAAGGTTTAGAGTAGAGAGCAAGGAGATCACAGGCTGAAAACTCTTGCTTCTATCTTTGAAAACCAACTCCTTATATAGAGAAATTCTTGGGAGCGGAAAATAATTCTATTTTACAGCTGTCTTTGCTTTTCTAAAGTTGTCTTCTACTTTTTTGACACGCGTTTCTCCGAGCAACTCTGGTCAAAAAAGTTTTGGACATCTTATCCTAAGAGCATCTTTCTTTTTGAAAAATTATTTGTCTTGTTGCGTCGGCAGCATCTCTTTTTCTAAAAGTTTCTTGTCTTGTTGCGTCGGCAGTATCTTCTTTTCTAAAAGTCTCTTGTCTTGGCAGCATCTTCTTTTCTATGTGTTCAGATTATGTTCTGTTGTGGATGAAAATGACATTCCACTATCTGAATTATTAAAAGCTTCTCCTTCATGGCCTTCATGACTGTTTTCTGGACTTGATTCATTATCTTCTGGTTCTGGAACGATCTGTGGGTATTCTGAGATTTCCTTTTCTTTTTCTGTTCTGTTCTGAGAATAAATTTTTTCAAAATTTTTTTCTATAGTCTCGCTCATTTTTTCTTGGAGATCTTTTTCTTTTTTCTTTTTTATTAAAAATTTTTTCTTTCTTTTTTATGAAGCCTCTTCTTTGTTAGAGGGAGTCTTCTGAAGTTTTTGTATCTGTGAAAGTAACTGATTAATAGAAACAATGTCGTCTTCTGGGTCTTGAGCTTCTTGGACTATTTCTTTTCCTTTAGTATTCTGACTGCTTGATTCTTCTTGGGTTTTTTGTAATAGGCTAAGACTTTGGGCTGGGCTGGAATTTTGTTCTTGAGATTCATGGGAGTATTTAACAAGAAAATCAAACTTTCCACTGGGCTGGCCCAATGTGTCCCGATTTTCTTTTGTCTGAAAGGGAAATTGCTGAGTTCTTTCAAAATTAAAATGGTCTTGTAAATTAGGGAAATCAACAGTTCCCTGAGTCTGTTGGACTTTTGGCAAGTCCATAGCCATCAACGGGTTTGAAAAGTCTTTACCAGCTACCGTTTGAGCTGGACTAGCTACTGACTTCTTGGGCTCAGTAGTACCTTTTCCTATTTTCAAACTAATCACTTCTTTTTCTAATTCTGTGATTTTCTTTTGTAAGTGAGTTCTTTCTGAAACAAGGTTCTGATTGGCTTCATTAATCACTCTGAAGTTGTTCTTCATACATTCACAGTGATTGCAAAAAATGTTCTCTTCTCTGCTTGGGGAAAAATCTAGAGGAGGGTCTTGGTAGTTTTTGAGAGAAGGGGAAATAAAGAAATTAATACCTATGAGCTGTCTTGCTGAATCTAAAACTTCTTTCAAATTTGTAAAACCTTTGTAAAGAGGATCTTTGAAATTGCTAATGCTTTCTAGAACTTCTAACCATGTATGAAAGACTCCTAACTTATGACCTTTAATAACAACATAAAATTTGAATCTAGTTCTGTTCTGATTAAAATGTTCTGACAATGCATTTAAACATGCAAGAAAGTATTTCTGATCTTTTGGATTCTTATTATAAGAAATCCACAAATTGTCTAAAATGCATTTTTCTTCTTTTGAAAGTGAAACGTGTGCTAATGCTTTAAAAGAAATATTACTACTAGGAAAACATGTAAGTTCTTGATTACCAAATCTAATTCGTTCTGAGTAATTTGTTCTGTTCTGAGTAGATGGAGTCTGAAATGATGCAAAGGAATTTCCCGGAGGAATTCCTGGTCTTGGAGGCGGTCTAGACATCTGTAGAAAACAAGATTATAATGAGTTTATTTTAAAAATTTCTTTATTTTCTACCATCCTACTAAGAATGTCTGCTGCTTTATTATCTACTCCTTTAATATGTTCAAACTCTATGTTTATTCCTGTATTAATAATTCTATCAACGAAATTTAACCATCTTCTTCTGCTAGTTTTCTTAGAATCTAATTTTAACTTATTATAGAAAGAAACTATAGCAACACAATCTGTTCTTATAATGATTTCTTTCTTAGAAATAATAAATAATTCAAAACTATCTAGGGCATAATTAACAGCTAAGAGTTCTGCATCTATGCTACTCATGTTTCCTTTTTCTTTATAATTACCACTATTATATCTACAAATTCTTTCTGTGTTTTTATCCGCATATCTATTTGGTTTACATAATAGAATGGCTCCCCATCCTAATATGCTTCCATCTGTTTCTATAATAAGGAAATCTGTATCTAAAGGCATTGCTAATTTTGGTAAATTCTTTATTCTTTCCTTAATTTCTTGTACAAGTTTAGTGTCTTCTTGATTAAAGTGTCTTTGTCCTGTTGGAGAAGTTTTGGAATATAAGGGTCCTGCAATTTTTCCTAAATCTTTTATAAAAGGTCTTGCATAATTTACTAATCCTAAAAATTTTTGGATTTGTTTAAGATCTTCTAATTTATCTGGAAATTCTAAGGCTTTCTGAGCTATATGAGGTTGTAACTTAATTTCTCCTTGACCTATATTTACTCCTAGAAAATCTATGTATTCTTTGAATAAAATCATTTTCTTTTTACTAATGATTAAACCATGTTTAATGAATTCTGAAAAAACAATTTGTAAATGTCCTCTATGTTCTCTCATATTCTTGCTAAAGACTAAAATATCATCTATGTATGCAATAATAAACTTACTATGCTCATTAAAAATATCTTCCATTTTTCTTTGAAAAATGCTAGGTGCATTTTTTAATCCAAATGACATGACTAACCATTCATAATGTCCTTCTGGACATGTGAATGCTGTCCATCTAATACTGTCTGGGTGCATTTTAATTTGCCAAAATCCTGATTTTAAATCAAGATTTTAAATCAAACTTGCTAAAAATCTTGCATTCTTGGATTTTGTTGATTAAAACTGTTTTATCTGGGATCTTATATGCATCGTCTATTGTATTATCATTAAGTATTTTGTAATTAATAATCATTCTACTTTTTCCTCTAACTATTTCTGAGTGTTTTCTAACAATAAAAGCTGCTGACCTATGAGGGCTATCTGATCTTCTAATGACTCCTAATTTCATTAGTTCTTCTATATGCATTTTAAAATCTTCTAAATCCAAATTAGTTGCTTCTATGTTCTTAGTTCTTATGATATATTCTGGATTTTTAATCTTTATTTCACAAAAAATCTTGTCTTTTTCTCAGTATTTTAAAACATTTTCTCCTAAAATCTCCATTTTTTCTAGTCTATTTATCAAATTCTCTATATCCTGTTCTGTAACTAACATGTCATAAATTTTTTCATTATCAAAAAATTGGTAATCTATTTCTATATCTTCCAGTTCTTCATCACTTTCTTCTTTTAAATCTTCTAAAAGCTGACATTCTTTTTCTTTGTTACAAAGGCAAATTTTTTCTTTAGGGCTTCCACCACGCTTCTCAGCGTACTCTGATGGATAATGTATTGTCTGGGCTGGTGTAAATAATGTATGTTTTTGGAAATGTATAAAATCTTTTGTAATTGTAACACTACCATTGTCTTTTAATAAAAAACTAAATCCTATAATAAAGTCTGTTTCTTTTAAATTGAGGGATCTAACCCATGTAGAGTCTCTTGGTAATGTATATTCTGTACTAAGGCCACAGTTTGTTTCAAAACTTATTTTACTGTTTGGTCTTAATAATTCTGTATATGTATATAATCCTCCATCCATTTGTTGTGCATTAATTGGATTTTTGGATTCCATAACATATTGATCTGGAATTAGTCTTTTATTTATTATACAATTACTACTTCCTGAGTCTATTAATCCTAAACATTTTATTATGTAATTTCCTATTCTGATCTGACATTTTACTTTGATTGTTTTAAGTTTTTCTGGATTACAAATTACTTGGACATAATTAATTTGTGAGCATTCTAAATCTGGTTCTTCTGTCATGATTTGCTTATCTTTCCTATTTGATTCTAATATTTCAATTCTTTTAATCATTAGTTTTTGCATTTCTTCTAAGCTCTCAATTCTTTTTCTAAGAATTCTGATTTCAGAAATTTCTAGCTTATTTCTTTCTATTTCAATATTTATTTCTTCTTTTTCTAGAATCAAATTTTCTTCTAAACATCTTATGCACGCTTCTTTATAACATTCTAAGCATTTAGCTCTGAGTTTTCTTGCTGGATACCATTTGCAAATAAAACATGCTATGTTATCCATTCCTATATTTACATTTTTCTAAAGAGGTTTCCATTAATTCAGTTTCTTGTTCTGATTCTGATTCTTCTTTTATTTTGAATCTAGTAAATTCATCTAAGATTTCATAATCAGATTGTTCTTCTTCTATATTAGCCTGATCTTCTATTGATATGATACTGTAAATAGATTCTTTATCTGAAATATATTCATCTAATTGTATTAAATCTTCATTAGTACATTCTATAAGAGTACTTTTCTTATCATAATTATTTATTCTTTTGGGACATGTTCTTGCTAAATGTTCATTGCTATTACAAACAAAACAATTAAGTTTATTTTTATAAGTTCTTTCTGGCTTAAATTTTCTAACGTGTCTTTTTTCGTCTAAATAAGGTTTCCTTTTATTTGATTTTCTTAAGAAATATCTTTTCTTAATTGGGTTTCTAAAATTCTTCTTATATTTTTTCTTATAAGGTTTAGATGTTGAAGCTCCATAAGTCTGAGGTGTAAAAATATCTTTACAAAATTTATAATCTGTCTTTTTTAATTGCTTTTGTATTTGTAATTCTACACATTTACCTTTTAGGCATCTTATTACATGTTGTATTCTTTGTCCTATACTCCAGTTTTTATCTGGAAATTCTTTTACTGATGCTAGATTATTCCATGATTCTGTAATTTCTAATCCTAATGGTCCTGGTAATTTATGAAATAGCTTATTTCCTATTTCTTGGTTAAATGTATTTCCTGAAATTGAGGTCTGATAATAGTATTCATTTAAAAATCTTTTTACATACTTACCTTTAGTCCATTTATATAAATTAAGTTGTTCTAAGTCTCTCATTGCTTTTCTTTGTATACTCATATGTCCTGAATTAGGGTCTGCTCCTGTGACTAAAATTTGTACTTTGTTAACAAAATTATAAGGATTACTTCCTAATTGTACTAATTGATCATATTCTTCTTTTCTTTCTATCTTATAGGCTTCCCACATTGCTTTTGTACTTTCTCCTAAAAATGTTTCTAAGTATCTATACATGTCTGAAGGTTCCATGTCTTGTATGTTTCTAATATAATGTCCTATTATAGTGTTCTTCCAAACATCTATGACATTTGTCCATGTTTGTGGATCATGTGCCGTGATGTTTAGTATTTGTGCTTTAGAAGCTGTTTGGAATTCTATTTTTTGTTCTAATGGTCTCTCACTTCCTCTTGCTATGTATTTACTATTTTGTGGTGGTTCATTATATGTATTATAGGCTCCTCTAGGAGGAAAACCATCTCCATAAGTAAAAATCTCATGTTTAACAGTCTTATCAAAAGGGGTTTCATCAAATGTTCTGTATCTAGTTGTATCTTCCATGAGTTCTTTTGTATAACTATAATCTGTAACTTCTGTATTATTATCATTTTCTTCATTAATAATACCTACCCTAATATTCTGTTCTAGATCATAATATAAATACTCATTTTCTTCTATCTGTTTTAAAATATACATTTGATCTTCTAATTCTAGTAGTTCTTTTTTATTTAAGATAATTCCTAATTCTTTGGGATAAATTATTTTATCAATATCCTCTCCTATTAGTTCTATGTGAACATTTTCTTGGTGAGGAGGTTCTTGTTGTTCTTCATCAGAAGTCTTTGGTACATATTGATAATCAGTAAATCTTAAGTTTGTTCTTCCTTGTGCATCTTTATAAGTTAAAGATTCTCTAGGTGCTATTGGCTTTTCTTCTTCTTCTAAAAACTTATCCATATCCCATTCTAATCTAGCTAATTGTTCTGATGAAAATTCTTTAGGATTAACCATATTTATTCCTTTACTACTCATTAATCCTACTACTTTATCCATATAAACTTTATATTTTGTCTGGGAATTAATTGAGCATCTTCCTAAGAATCCTACATGTATTAAAAGATTTTCTCCACTATTAGTGTCTTCGTATCCTTTAGTTTGTATACCTATTTTGATTTTTTCTGAAAAATCTCTGATAGTCATTAAAAAGTCTGGATTGCAATAAATAATACCGTTATTATTATTCATATCTACCTCCATACTTGCTATTTGTCCTTTTTCTATATTATTGAATTTTTCATCATAAATAGTAATTAATGTCTTACATCCTAAACTCCTTCGAGTTAATCCTTTTATTCCTATTACAATTAATCCTAAGTGCATAAATCTAAAATTTCTTTTTCTAAGTTCTTTCTTAGAATCTTCTGAAATTAGATTTAGTTTAACTACCTGGTTTCCAATACATTGTATTTCTACTTCTCTATGATGTCTAAAGAATTGGGTTCTTGATTCAAAAATTCCTCTGTTATATAGGACATCTGGATTAAGTACTCTTAATCCATGTGTCTGGAATCTTGCATAATCTTGTTCTGGATCTATAATTTCTTCAAGATTTTGATTATGTTGTTCTACTCTTCTCAAAATTCTATCTAAGAAATTTCTACTTTCTCCTGATGTACTTGGTCTAGATGTTCCTTCACTAATTGTTCTTGATCTTCCCATAAATGGGGTTGTTAAATTCATCTTGGAAATTTTAAGTCCCTTGATAGTCTTCTTGTTATTTTTTCTTTACTTGTTTCTTTAATATTCAAATTTCCTAATTTATTTGTTATAGATCTTAAATCGCTTTCTATTTCAGGGTCTATTCTTTTATCAAAGGCTTCTAGTTTTTTATGTAAACTTACTAATAGAGTAATGATTATATTATTTTGTCTAATTAAAATTCCTTCAGTAGCTTTTGGAGAATCTAAGTTTGTTATTCCTTCTGGATCCTTATGGTAAATTCTACAATAATCAAAAGCTTCTCTGTAATTTCTTTCGTTTTCAAATTCTCTGTTCATTAACTAAGAATTAGTCCTTTTAATTCTTCTGTTTTATTACTAATCTTTTTTGTTTCTTGTAAAATTTCTTTATTTGAATCTAAAACTTTTGTTATTTCTGGAAAATTACTAGTTAAAGTAATGGTTTCTTGTTTGGAAATTTTTTCTAAAATAACACAATTTTGATTCTTAATAAAGTCTAAATTTTCTTTAATATTTTTAAAATCTAAGTTTCTTGTTTTAAGATGATCTGAAACTTCTTCCAAAGTTTTATTAATCTTTTTATTAGCTTGTTCTAAATTTTTTGCAAAATTTATAACAAAGTCTATTAAAAGATTCTGACTTGGATCTTCTGAAAACAAACTATGTAATTTATGTGATGTTTCTAAATTACAATTTAAAATATTATTTTCTATTGTCTTAAACTTTTTACCTTGGCTAGGAAGTTCTAAGTCTAAATATTCTATGTATCTTTTACTAGCTATGGCTCTGATACCAAAAAAAGGGGGGGGGGGGGTATTACTTAAAATAAACACAGCCACTGGCGTAGAAGGGTTTATTCTAAGGTTGGATGCAGAGGTCGGCTTGTATGAGGAATTATTGGTCTAAAAGACTTTTACAGTCTTGTCTATAATATCCTGTCTCTATTCTATATTGTTCTAAATAGAAAGGATAGAATTCACTATCTGTTCTTAGAATTTTTGTTTCTAAAATTTCTTCAAGTTCTTTGATTTTAAATTGTAAATCAAAACTTCTTTTACTAGTTCTATTAATATAATTCTTAAAAGGATAAAAATTACTACTATATCCTTGGATGTCTATAACTTTATCTAAAGTATTATAGTCTTCTTTTAAAGTTTGGTCTATGACAATAATTTGGGTCTGGTGTAATGATAATAAATATTCGAAGTCTGAAATAATTTTTGGAAATTCTTTTTCTATGTTTATCTCGTTTGAAGTGTGTGATGATGAAGGGTTCATGAAATTCTTTTGTTTTTTCAAATCGTAATTTTATCCTACTAGGTACTTTCCTTAGTTTTCTGTATTTCTTTAATAATATTCTAACAAATCTCCGTTTTTAATATTAATTGGATTGGGTCAATTTAATTTTGTTTTAATCCAATTAAGTCCATTAAATAAAGTCTAGTAAAGCCCACCTAATAGAAACTCATGAATGAGGTTCATCCTACTTTTCAAAATCCTAACCATTTTATTTATTTAAATATTTAAATAATAAAGGTGGTTACAATTTTTCTCTATAAATAGGACCATTGGTCCATGAAAAAAAAAAAAGAAAAAAAAAAAGAGAAAAGAATTGTAGGTGGAGGATACAAAAAATTCTCTCAAACTCCAAGTCAAGTCCAAATTCAAGGAGATCAAAGTCTTCTTCAAATCAATTCCAAGAAGATCAAAGCCTTCTTCAATCAAAGCAAGTCCAATTCGAAGCCCAAATCTAAGTCTCAAGCTCCAAGCGCCAAACAAGCAAATTCTCAACAAATCAAGTTTTCCCAACAAATTCAGAAGTGCAGGAATTAAGCCACGATGCCCCTCGTCTTCAACCACGCAGATCGTTAATCAGAGGATTTCACAATTTTTTGCATTCACAGGAGTTGTCCACTTGTATTTTCTCAAATTCAATTTGTAACAATTTCGGTATTTTTTAATAATACTTCGAAATTCGTCGTACAGTGACAACAAGTCAAAAAGCTGAGTCATTGAAAACAGTACATTTCTGCGCAACAGTCCACCAGTAGCGGAAGAGAGGGTTACCGTATATACAAGAGTCTTCATGTTCTTACGGAAACTCTTTCTTACCAGTCATGTAGTACAACAGCTCTATCTTAGAGCCAGGCGTGACGGGTCGCATTTTGAATTCGGTAGATAGAAGAGACTATTAAATAGATAAGGAGTAGGTGAGTGAATGAGTCCTCACTGACCTGAGCGATTTCGATCACCTAGCAGGCCTTTTATTTGGTAGGTATGAGGAGTGGAATCCAGTGGGAGGATAGACGCGAAAGCGAGATTCAATTACTTATGAAAGTGAAATCAAGAAATGGAATAAGAGAGGGACTTCTCGTCCAGCCCTAGTCTTTCACCTTAGAAGTTCTTCTCCGCGCGATCCAGTGCCGTTGCAGCCAATGATCAAAGCAGTGAACTGAGTCCAAGATCAGAACGAGCTTGTCGGCGAACCACTGCCGTCCCATTCTTGAGTGAGCTGGAGCGCAGCCATCTTATCCACTGAACTAGCTATAAGCTATTGCTTCGGGTCGAAGCATTAAAAGAAAAGGACCGAGAAACATGGCAACATAGGAACCACGAGACCCCCTATTAGTAAAGGGAAAACGAAAGTGCGCTCCTATGCCCCAGCTTACTAAATTTATTAGTTAATTATTTCAATAATTATTGAATTATGTTTATATCTTCCACTGGTTACTGAAGTTTAAACTGGCGAGTTTTGGTTAATAAACTTATAGGTTAATTGTCACAATAATCATTGAACTTGTGTATATGTCCTCGACTTATCACTGAAGTTTAAATGTCGAGTTTCGATCACTAAACTTATCAAAATGATGGACATTAGTCATTAACTTAACTTTCGTAACATAATTGATGATGTGAAAGACAGAATATATATGTGGCGTAGCATCACGTCACCTTCAACCGACTAATCACGACACACCAAATTGAAACGTAAGAAATCTTTAAAAAAAAGTCGTTAATTAGTCACTAAGGTTTTAAAAAGGTCTTCGATTGTTCACTAAATTTTAAGTTGATCAAGTTTTAATCGCTAAACTTGTAAAGATTACACTGCTGACCTAAAAATTTATAAACGCTCTTTCAAATTATTAGTTGCATACAACAAATCAACACTCAAAGATGTTTTTAAAAATTTAGTGACAAATTGAAGACGTTCTTAAAATTTCTTATTTAACAATTTGGTGTGTCGGTTGAATGTGACGTGAAGCCACATGTACGTTTCGTCCGTCACGTCATCAATTTTGTTACGAAAGTTAAGTCAATGACTAATGTCCACCGTTTCGATAAGTTTAATGATCAAAACTCGACATTTTAAAATTCAGTGATTAGTCGATGACATAGACATAAATTCAATGATATTTGAGATAATTGACTCATAAGTTTAGTGACCAAAACTCAACATTTTAAACTTCAATAACCAGTCAAAGACGTAGACATAAGTTTAATGATCAAAACTCGATACTTTAAAGTTCAGTGATCAATCGAAGATATAGACATAAGTTTAGTGATCATTGAGACAATTAACTCGACAAATCGTGGTGGAAAACTGGGCCACGGTTCGAGGAAGCGCGGTCCAGCGTGTTTTAACTTGTTTAGTATACATGGGTCGTACCTTACAGGCCTAGCCGGACCTTGGAACTTTGTTTTAGATCTTTTCACACAAGAAAGTAGGCCATGTTATAATTTAAAGAAATAATTTAAAGAAAGTAGGCCATGTTATAATTTATCGTTATTCGTCATTGTACTTTATCAATGAAATATGTTCGTGCATCGCACATGTATTAAACTAGTTATCCCTAATTTAAATTGATTGCGCTAAATACTTAGCCTGTTTTGTATACATTAAATTAATTTTTTAGTAAATTTTAATAAAAGTTGATTAGGTGTTTAGTTAAAAAGTTATGAGTCTCATAAAATGTATAGTTAAAATTAATTATTGACTTTGAATTGTTACTAAAATCATATATTAATCTAAACTAAACGGGGGCGTACTTTTCTTATCAAAAATAATTTTTACTAGATAATAAAAAAATAAAATATACTTGCACTTGTGAAAAGTATCATAAAAAAATGGAAAGGTATATTAAAAAACATGAAAAGTATCACGAATACCATAAAAAATACGAAATGTATCATAAAAATTTGGGAACTATCAAGTTGTGATACTTTTAAAGGGCGTAAATTTCAGTAAATAAAAAAATGATAAGTATTATTGTAATAATTTTCAAAAGAAAGTAGATTTTAATTTTTAATGCAAAAGGTTTGGTATTTTTATAAGGGTGCGTTTGGAACCACAATTTTTTCCCTAAAAAATCGAAATTCCACCGAAATTTTCCACCTTGTAGTGTTTGATTGCTACATTTTTCCAATCTTCCAACTACTGACTTCACGCGCAGCTTTTCTAGGAAATTAATGAATTCATTTTCCAATCAACATTGGAGAATTTATTTTGCAGGCAATTCATTTAACCATTTTCGTCACGTTTGATCATTTTTTGTTGTTAATTGATTTTTTTTTCTTCAAAAATTAACATTATTATTATTAAGTACAAATGTATGAAAAAATAAAATAAAAAATTTGATTAAAATAGTTAAATCTTGTTTTATTTGTCATGAAAAAATAATGTCAATTAAACAACAAAGGTTGAAATTTTTTTTTCACTTTTTCCAACTAGAAAATTAAACCAATCAAATACATTAACTTCCAATTCCTAATAATTCAATTCCCTGAAATTTATTTTCTTTCCATCCAAATTTCACCATCATTATCAAACACAACCTGAATGTCACTTTGTTGTAAATATTATATGTATTAGTGAATGTCATTTCTACGTATCACGTATACAACCCTATATATTATTAATTTGTGTATCCCTAATCTTCCAATATAAATGGGTTGTTGTAGATCTGTATATTATAAATAATTTATTGTTCCACTTGAAGTGACACAACATTATAATTAATATTACAGAATAATATTACTTGAGTTAGTAAAATTTATTTTCTATATGTTCTAAAATCTCAAGCAAGCTATAACAAGAAAAATAATTTTTCCTTCGATTAAAGAAAGATAAGAAATTCTAGACAATAAAAATTTACAAAGAAGAGTGTCTTTTTATGCTCAAAGTAAATGTTAATATTCTCTTAACTTTGAATTTCCTTAGAAAGCGATACACTTATTCGATCTGGTCGTATCATTTTTACTATACCAATTTATAATAAATATTCGTTTGAATTGTAATATATTTCTCTTAATATTCCAGAATAATATTATATTACTATTTTAGAATGAAAACAATATGAATCAATATCCACGAAGAATACTGTAGCATCGATTGAAAATGAATGAGTTATTTAATACAATATTCTTGAAAAGAAACAATTTAAATCAAAATTTCATAAGAATATTGTAATATATTTTGGAAATAAATGTTTCATTTGAATTTTTTGTTACTTTTGAAGAAGCACAAACTCACACAACAACAACATTTAAAATAATATTAAGTTATTACAAGTCTCATGTCAATGTTCTTAGTGAAACATGAGTCTATTTAAATATTTCTATTAAAATATTGTTTTAATACTTCTGAAGAAGTATAAATATAAATACATCATATGTTACTTCTTAAATGATTAATATTCTGGAAGAATATTGGATTGATATTGATGAAAAAATGGGTAATTATATATCATCTGAAAGCATGAAACACATTTCCAAAATTGCAAATAAAATGGATGGGCTAACTCTGGGGTTGACCCACTGAAGAAAATTGCATGAGTTGATGAAACCCTAGGATTTCTTTCGAAAATTTGCTAAATTCTTACTTTATGACAATTTCCCTCATTTTTCCTTAATATGGGGACCTTAGCTCTTGTTTAAGACCCATTATTTACAATAATGTGGTTTGTAATAATAATTTTTTTGAGAATGTGTGGTTAAAAGTATGGAATATTTTTGAATTTATATTTAGATTATTTTATCGATAGAATGTGTAGTTGTAAATGAGTTTTGAAAAAAAAAATGAACTTTTAAATAATGAGTATCAAACATGGGCTTAGTACCCTGAATCCCTATTTATAGGCGATGTTTGACAATATTTTATTATTATCATTACCCTTAATCATTTCATTTGTGCCACTTTTATTCTAAGAATCCATATGTTCATGTCCCCATCTACAAGACAATTCATCCATATGAGAATTTTAAAGCCATATTTGGTTTCTTCCATTCACCCCTTTCTATTGTGTGCGATATGCTGACGACTTACTACAGTGTTCATACTTTTTGTCAAACACGCCCTAAAATTTAAACACACACACTAAAATTTCATTTTCAAAATTTGGGATGTTACATAATCTCTATATATACTACTCCAAAACACCCTCAATGAGAAAATATTTTTGGATCACTTCTAAAAAGCACTTCAAGAGAGAAACATTTTTTAATCATAATACATTCGACAATAATTTATAATTTTTATTTGTCATTCAATTAATGTTATCCTAGTTATAACGTATTTATGTTTAGTTATTTTTGTGGGAAATTTACATTAATGTTATTTTTATATTAATATATATAACTTATTATCTTAACAACAAAGAGAGTTAATGTGTGCATGGTTTTAAGTAGTTCAAAACTTTTTAGTGCGGTTTTTTTATTCAAGTCTGGAATTCAATTATTGATAAAATTTATACGTTACAAGTGTTTGGCGAAATAATACATTAAAATCATCATTTAGTCAAAAATAATTTCAACAAAATAAAGATTTTAAGATTATTTACTTGACATATATCTTGTTCCTCCTTATTGCAAATTTGAGCTTTAATCAACTTATTCTCATCAGGGACGATAAGGTGGTTAAGGTTGGTGTTCAACCCCCCCCCCCCCTTTTTTTTTTGAAAAGTCATAACTGGTTTATTTATAATTTTGAGGTAAGATGTGTGGTTGAAAAGTCGAGAGAAAAAAAGTGTGTGATTAAAAAGCATTTTGAAAAATTGTGTAGTTTATAAACTGGTTTAAAACATCTTCACTGGGGATGTGGATTGGATGATAGAGAAAGACGGATATATTATTTCAAGTTTGTATTGTGGAGAGGACGTGAATGATGAAAGTAGAAAAAGTGAAAAAGAAGAGAGAGATAGAAACAAATTCAAATCTATATTTTATATTTTATTATATATATATATATATATATATATAACCGTCACCATTTTACGTACACACTTTCCCACCTAAATTTCTTTATAGATCAAGAAGCGCGCACACACACACACACACACATATGTATAATAAAATTATTAGTTCAAACTAATTGTTTCAATTTTTAAATTATTACCTTAAGGTTAAAATGTATAATTATGTTATAATTTAAAATTTTCAATTAATAAATTTAAAATCATAATTATATAAGAATTTAAATATTAATAAAATTACAATTTAAAAAAATTTAAAACCATATTTGAACTAAATAAATAAATATTGTAAAATATAGTGAATACTGTTCACCGATATCTTGCGATGCGAAATATCCCCGCAAGTGTAAGGGTCGTGAGAAGTAATAAAGTGGACCTTAGAGTCCGGATTATCGTCCCACGGAGACTGTTATTAATTATCGAAATATGTTAGTTCTAAACCTTATTGAACGGACGAAATAATTTGAGATTTTAAACTAAAACTAAGGAATTAAACTAAAGAAATAAAATAAATGCAGGATTTGTTTTGTTTTTAAAAATTATTATAAAGTAGTTGGAATTCACGATTTCACCTAACCAATTAAATCAATTCCAATTCCAGTTTTATTTCCTAAATATGCATTCAGTCGAATTCACTAATGTATATTGAAATTCCTCTCTCGAGTTTCAATCAATTCTACCTAAATAAGTCGACCATGTATCTCTACAGAGGGTCCGAATATTCCTTATCAAGATGCATAACACACAAGAATTCACACACCACCGCAATAATAACAAGAGTATATCTCTATCTCTTGTTCAATTACCGGATTTATTACCATGTTCTAAATTATTAAATCACATCTCAGATTATGGAAATAACTCAATATATCATGAATTAGTGATCAAGCAATTCAAGCATTAAAAACAATAATAAATCAATACATGCAACGAATTACTAAAACAAAGGAACTTGGAATTAAAATAATTAACTAGGCTACATCGTTCATCCCAACATTAAATTTAGTTACACATCATGATTAAAAAGCATAAACAATAAAATAAAACGTTCATTGAAAACAATAAGAAGAAAGGAAAGCATGCACCAAGTCTCAATTCTTCAATTATCTTCAATTCACGCCCCTTTGCGATGCTTAATTCCCCAAGAATATGATGTTGAATTCTCTATTGGGGCTCGTTCTTTGGAGAGGCAAATGTCTTATTTTTGTGCAAAGAAATTGTATTTATAGTTGGTGAAGAGACCAAGTTGAAGAAGGAAAGAAATTCATCAAATCCGCGCGCGAATCTTTTTTGGTGTCTGCACAGAATTCAGTATTTCGACCGTATCTTTCTCTTTCCTTATCCTATTAAGATGATTCAAATTGTGTTAGAAATATAACTTAAAGGGATACAATTCTTCTTGAAATATGATTTTCCTAATTCGAACGTTTACTGCCCCAAAATTTGGTCTCAAAGTCCGACTAGAATTCTGTCCAGAATCTTCTAGGATTGGAATCAATTTTATGGTAATATTCTTATCATATTCCATTCCTTTTTTACTTCTAGTTGCATCCAATTGACTCCTAAAAATCCTCAAATTATCTTCTTATTATCCAAATCAATCATTGGATATTTGCAAGTTGGTCCCTCATGTTTAATTTGCTCTTCAGTTCTTCAACTTCCAATTGCAACAATATAGTCCTCATACTTTGGAATCTTCTCAATTTACTCGTTTCAACTCTCAATTCCTTCAACTGGATCCTCCAACTTCTTATTCCTTTACTTCGGCACATTGCATCTTTCCGGTTGACGTCGCAAATTTATCATTTGCTCATTTTAGCTCCAATTATGCATTTTTCTCATCAATTACTTCATTATTCATCTTTTGGGATATTTTCTGCAAAGTAGACAAATAAATACAAATTAAATAGCATATATTCTAAAACGATAATAATTTATTCTAATTTAGACGTACAAATAAGTGTATAAAATACACTTATCAAATACCCCCAAACTATAATTATTGTCCGTCCTCGAATAATGTAAACTAAACTAACAAATTAAAATAACAACGTGCAATTATTTTAGTTGTGTCAACATGTTCACCATATGCCTCCATAGTCCAAAACAATTCAAGCTTCAGCAAGAGTTATGAACAACAATGCAAAATAATTTCTAGTTATATCATGCCAGATTTTCAAGTATGTGTGTGAATAGCCAATGTCAAACGCATACTTATGCAAAAGATGTGCTCAACACCGTGTGGCTCATTATGCATAATCAAGCCCGAATCCCATGTGGTCAATCTGTGATTTCTAATGAAATTCCTTTCAACGCTCATGGATGATCACCACTTTCTGCTTTTCTCTCACATCCCGAATTTTTAACTATGTGGGTTCTCAACATTTTTCATTGCTTTTTCCACACGAGGCAGTCAGAATCAGAAATATGCATGCACAACAAATCAAAAGAAATCAATCCTCAATTCTACAACTTCAACCACCACAGCTCAGTCAACTTAGCTTGTACCATGCATTTATATATTTTTTTTCTTTTGATGGACGACTTTTTCTTTTAATTGTCCCTGTCATTTACCATCTTTGTGCAGAACTTTTCATACTTGCTTTCTATATGACCCCTGTAGCAGGCTTTCAGATCGGCAACTCCCAAACCAGTTGGCTTTAGGGTACCAGGTTCAAAGAACCCCTCAGACGTACTTGCCCGAGTCATAAAGGCTTAAACAGAAAAGTTAAAGATGTTATAATAACTTATGTGTAAGTCGACTCTCCGTACTTGCTTTCTAATTGTCCCCTGTAGCGAGCTTTAGGTCGATGACTCCCAAGCCAGTTGGCTTTAGGGCACCAGGTTTGAAGGACCCCTCGGACTTACTTACTCGAGTCAAAAAGGCATTTGAAGAGCATAATAAGACATTCAATATTTTGCTGTTTTTATGCTGGAAATGGTTTATACCAGTTGACCAAACTGCAGTGACTTGAGTGCAAAACCAAGAACCATAGGCTTCCAACCCATCAAGCACACAAATTCCAACCATTCTACCCCCAACTTTCCTTTGAGCATGATTGGTTCTAATTTAGGGATGGGATATCTAATGATCTAAGTTCAGGGATTTTCAAGTCATTCCTAAGTTCAAATTGCATAAAACTTTGCCCCACATGTATTAAACAAAATCCCTCACACAAGCAATCATTCAACACTGGCTATGTGTACAATAAATATGGAATCTAGCAAAACATAACTAGTTCAAAATAAGTTCATGCTTTCATGTTGTCCAATTTTCAAGCCTATGCACAAATTGATTCATACTATATCCTAGGCAATAAATAAGTCGACACAATTTTTCAAAAAAAAATTCTTTTTTTATCCCAATAAAATAGAATGAAAACATCGAACGAATATCATGAATATGGGAGCAATTTTCATGAGTGAGATTTTTCACCCCCAAACTAGAAAGAAACATTATCCTCAATGTTTGTCGAAAAGAATTAAAAATGTAAAACAAGACAAAGGAGAGAGAACGATAACTTCCCAGGTGCAATGGAGATGCTTTGTTACCTTGTTGCTTTCATTTGAAATGCTTTTGGATGAAATTGACCTATTCTTGCTTTGCCCAACTTGAATAGATGCGTTTTGATTGGTGTATTCCTAGTAAATAAGAGATAATTAGCATTAGAAGTCATAAACACCAATAAGAAACTTTGTAAGATCAAACTAACACCCCTAAACTAAAGTTAAAGCAAAATTTTGAATTTTTTTAAAAGATGATCGACCACACACGTTCATGCCCTGACATCGCCTAGAAAAACACAAGTTTTCCTGAGCCATCTTTTGATATGTTAAAGTTCACAGCATAGTTGACAACATATTAAAAATTCAGCCCATTTGAAGATCAATAAGGTCATGTAAAAGCTATGGAGAAGTAAGTGACGTGAAGCAGTTTTCAGGTGCAATGGCCTGCAGTGACCTTGCAATGGGGCTGCCATGGTGCTAAATTTGTTTTCATGAATTTCGTGAAATGAAGTGAGCTAATTCATGAACTAAACACACGTAATGGGGCTGCAGTGACCTTGCAATGGGGCTGTCATGGTGCTAAATTTGTTTTCATGAATTTCGTGAAATGAAGTGAACTAATTCATGAACTAAACACACGTAATCAATGATAAACATATCATGAAGATAACTTCATGATCAAAACTAGTGCATGTGATTCTTGGGCTGACAATTAAAAACCTAATGTAACAAAATATGCTAAATCAAAAACATACCTAAAAATGCAACAATAGACTAACATGCAAAGTGCCTTAACATGTAGTATGCAAAACACTCAAAACAAGTTACCTATCATGCATTAATCTAAAATTTTAACAATAAAATAAATAATGAAAGCGTAGTAAATAAAAGGGAAGAAAGGTTGGGTTGCCTCCCAACAAGTGCTCCATTTTAAGTCTAAAGCCCGACTTTTTACCTGGCTGTTCAAGGAACTTTAAATAGAGCTTTTGATGACCTTCTTTGTTTGTGAAGGTCAAATTCGTTCCAAAGTGCATTTAAGTTCAAAAATTGTACCTTGCCCATGTCATAAGTGTTAACATCTCCACTCGATTCAACTTTCAAAAAGCAGACTTCAATTATTTCTTCATCACCAATGATGAAATCAATTCTTGTCCAATCATTGAATTTAGAGGATTGCATTGCAACTTCGACACCCTTAAGTGTCTGCTTTTCTGTGATCAACTCCTCTTTCTTCAATTGTTCTTCCTCTTTGATTGAAATCTCCTCGAGCTCGATGTCCTGATTTTGCATTGTTGACAATTGGACAAGGATATCTTCATGGCAGTTATTTTCTTCTAGTTGATCCACTCTTTCAAGTTTTTCTTCTTTTTCTTCAACTGTTTCAACCAATTTGGCTGGCTCCTCTGATCTCTGCACCTGAATTTCTGGTAATGGCAATGGCTGACTCTCTGTCATGCTTACTGTCCACTGCTCCATTCACTTCTTAATTTCAGCTTGTTGTTTTTGCAATTCCTGGTTTATCAAATCTTCATTGTCAAAATCATCAGTTTCAGCTTGAACTGCATGTATTGGTGGACACTCCTCTGGTGGTCTTTCTGTTCTGCTAACGGCCAACTGCTCCATCTGATATCTCATTTCATTCAATTCAGCCCGTTGATCTTGGAGTAGTTGTTGCAGCAAATATTTGTTGGATATAAATTCTTTGACCTGTTGTTTCCCAACTTGCTGATACTGAAAATCTGTCTATAGTTCTTGCAACTTTTCTTGTTGATCTTCTAGCAACTGTAATAATAAATCTCTGTTGCGATCACTTTGCTGTTGTTGTTGCTGTTGGAAAAATTGCAGGCTATGGGGACTCTGATTATTTGACCCCGAGAAATTTGGCTGCTCGTTCCAGTAAGGATTATAAGCTTGAAAATATGAACTCCTCTGCTGCATGTGACTATTTCTCCAATAATTATCCTGATCAATCTCTGGCTGAGCCTGATGTGCGAAAGGACAATCTTGGATGGCATGATTTTCATAGCAGAAGTCACAAATCTGATAAGTTTGAACTGCAACTTGATCATGGAGCCATTGATAATGGTTCGCTGCCATCTTGCTGTGTTGCCTCCAACTATCTAAATATTCATTCAATACCTGAGAAGGAGACAATTCAACACTTTTAAAAAAAACTCAAAAAATAATAAAAAAAAAAATTAAAAAAAAATACAAATACAAATTCAAACTAAAGCAAGAACTAATTGGTATCGATATTAATATAAAAATATTCCCCGACAACGGCGCCAAAAACTTGTTCACCGATATCTTCTGCAAAGTAGACAAATAAATACAAATTAAATAGCATATATTCTAAAACGATAATAATTTATTCTAATTTAGACGTACAAAACACTTATCAAGTACATGTTTATTTTTTTAATGCTTATAGTTTATTCATATTTTTATAATTATACTATTATTTTGAAAATTGAGAAATATGTATTATGGGTCTCGAATCGAAGATCTTAACAAAAACTTTTATACCAACTCACAAGTGAGAGCCAACTGTAAACACATCGTCTCTAAACTCACATCAAAATATTAAATGTAATGATATGTTTGATTGCGTGAGTTTTTCCTAGAAAATGTCACATCATGAAAAATATTTTCCACATTTTGTATTTGTTTGATATTTGATTGGAAAATTTGACTTAGAAAATATTTTCTATGATACAACCAATTGAAGCATACTTTAGCCATTTGCCTTGAAAATATTATCGTACTTATTTGGTGAGAAAACATTTTCCATCTTAGAAATCAACACAGCTTAAAAGTTTTATTTTGATAGATGTGATAAAATAAAATAAAAAAATGAAATCGATATTTTTGCAGATGGTGATTTGGAATCTGTTGAGATCGTACCCAAAATGCAGCATATTTGACCACCAGTGAATGCCCAATGAGGGCCCAGTGGACTTTAGCCCATGGTTAAAGCTTAGAATATCACCTTGGGTCAACTGCTGAGGTGGAATATCACGCGAACCTCTTTGGCCGAACTGATTTGTGTTTGGCCGATGTGCTTTATGCTTAGCCAAGGTGATTTATAGTGACGCACAGAAGAGGGATGAGACAAGGGATGGAGTCAGAGATGTGACACCACCTTTACCATGAAATGACAAGCGTCCATCCCCTACAAAGTATAGTAATGATTAATATCAAAAGGTAAGATCTCCTTTTTAGAAACTAGGGTAAATACAAGTGCAAATTACGCCACGTGTCACGATCTGAAACAACGAGTTCCTCTATAAATAGAGCACTCCTCCCGCTTTGTAGGGGGTGAGCAATTTCATACTCTTAACTAAATATTTTACTCTCACTCCCTTTTCTCTCTTTTACACATTTATATTTCCCGTACCCAATTTATATCTGCTTGAAATGAGCACTGACTTTGGCATCGGAGTGCAAATGGGAACCACTTCGGCCCCCTTTACAAACTGATCGTTTGTCACAGTGTGCAGGAGATCCACGTGTTCAAGAGGGAGGAGCTGAGACGTGTTGGTCCAAGGTCCAGCCGAATTTTGTGGTCAACATTTTGGCGCCGTCTGTGGGAAGCCATACTACTAACCATGAAAACTCTTGGTGAAAAGCTACACGCACAAAAGGAAACCTTGAAAAAAGGGGCGAGCGACCTCTTGCAAAAGAGCAAAAAACCATAAGAACTTTGAAACATAAGTTTGTTCACCTTGAAAAAGGCATAAGAACTTTGAAATATAAGTTTAATAACCTTGGAAAAGGCTTGGAACTTTGAAATATAGGTTTAAAAACCTTGAAAAAGGCGTAGAACTTTGAAACATAAGTTTATTGACCTTGAAAAAGGCGTGGAACTTTGAAATATAAGTTTAAAAACCTTGAAAAAGGCGTAGAACTTTGAAACATAAGTTTATTGACCTTGAAAAAGATGTGGAACTTTGAAATATAAGTTTAAAAATCTTGAAAAAGGCGTAGAACTTTGAAACATAAGTTTATTGACCTTGAAAAATGCGTGGAACTTTGAAACATAAGTTTAACAACCTTGGAAAAAGGCTTAGGACTTTGAGATAAAAGATAACCCATCTTTGAAAGAGAAGGTAAAACCAAGGAATTGCTCTAAAACATGAATGAAAGTGATGATGATATTAACCCTTGAAGGGGTAGAAATGACCAGCACAGTGAGGAAGGGGTTCCTCAGAGGCCTCAGGAGAACGCAAACGAGGGAATGACTCAACCTAACCCTCTGCGCCGGCACCAAAATCGCCGCATGCTGCGAGACATGACTCGCATGGCAGCCCAAATGCTGGAAATGCAGAAACAGCAGATTGAACAAACTGCTGCGATGAAGGCTTACATGGCTAGAGGGTATGTTAAGAACGAGCCCATTATAACCCCGCAATATTCACAGCCACATTACTCACCATCCGATGCGGCCACTGCCTCCTATTATTATTAAGATCCACAGGCATATGCTAAGGTGGAATCCGCGCCCCTCTACGAAGAAGGCCCGGAGCATGAAGCACCTGAAGAACAAGACAAACTCCCAGCTAGACACAGGAAGGCTTCGCCCGCAAAATCTGGCAGTGTCTTCAGCCGGATAGGAGAGCTATTCAGAGGCAAGTGAGGGGGTTGAACTGATCAAGGTCGGCATAATGCAGCTGAGCCTAGAAATAGGTGGGAGCGATGCGCTGAAGAAGCTTTGTCGCGGAGTCAAATGCATAGAGACCAGCATGGTACGGGAGCAGAAAAGTTGGCCCCCACGCATGAGCCTAGGAATATGCAGGAAAGGAGAGCCGAAGCAGCTCGGACCAAATCTCGTAATGATTTTCCAACCCATGAAAGGCCAAACTACGGCCGAATTTTGCCACCACAAAGGCAGGAGTACGCTCCACTGCCCGACGACCAATACCATGACCCAATGTATTCCGGTCATGATGAGAACAGTGATCTGCCCTCATACGAGCTGGATGTCGAAGAGGAAATAAGTCCCTTCACAGAGGGAATCCGTAGGTGCCCAGTGCCTCATGACTTCGAAATGCCAGAAATAACAAAGTATTTTGGCCGAGGTGACCCTGACGATCACCTGCTAAACTACCGCGCTAGCATGGAAATAGTCGGAGCTACTCCGGCACTGAAGTGCAAAGCTTTTGCTTTGACCCTTGAGGGAAGTGCAATACAATGGTACAAAAAGCTCCCTCAGCTCCCTCCTGGAAAACAACCCATGATTGGGGCTTACTTCGCCTACCACAGGTATTACGATCACGCAACAGAAGATTGCAGGAAAATCCACATGTTAGCTGACCAAAAGGTGCATGGAAGAAGGGGAAGTGATTTCTCCCCTGAAATGGGAAGAACTCAAAAACCCGGTGGCCAGAAGTTCAACCGAGCTGACAGGAGAGCTCCGTGGAAGAACTCGACCAAAGAGAGGATTGACAATCGTCAAAGAGACAGGAACAAAGGCCAGGATACCTCCTCGGTACATGCTAAAGATACAAGAGAACCACCTACGCCTGTGGTCGACCCTCATATTCGTGAAATCGACACAATATTGGGAGGCCCCCACCCAGGTGAGAGCACAAACAACTCCCAAAAGAGATATATCAGAGAAGCCAAGCAGCCCGCCAACGTGGATTACCATATCCATTCACATCCTGTTGGGATGCCTCGGACATAATCTATCACCTTTACCCAAGATGATGCTATTGGAGTACACTTTCCACACAATGATGCATTGGTTATCAGGGTAGTAGTGGCTCGGAATGGGTTGTCACGAATGATGGTGGATGATGGTGCCTCGGTAAATGTGATTTACGGGGTAACTTTTGATAAGATGGGGATCATCACTCCACTCATTCCAGTCCCCGGACCCAATATATGGATTCACTGGGGACAACATAACTCCAAGAGGATCCATAACCCTTATGACTGAGGTAGGGCAAGCACCAACTCTTTCCAGAATCCCCATGGAATTCTTGGTTGTAGACAAAATCTCCTCCTATTATGGCTCAATTGGGAGGCCAGGTCTCATTGACTTGGGAGCTGCAACTCATACAAAATACATTTGCATGAAATTCCCCACAGAGCATGGTGTTGCAACTGTAAGGGGGAGCCAAACTGAATCGCAGGCCTGTTACACAAACGCAATTCAGAAATTTCAAGATCGGAGCTTGAACATGATTAGCGATGTAGCAATGGCCGAGGCTGCTCCAGACCCTGAAAGACTGGGTGGAGGACCCTCAGGAAATGAGGATGTTACAATGACGCTGGAAGAAAATCTGGACCCAAGAATGGCAAGAGGCAATTGCTCTACCCCAGCTGAAAGGTTGGAATGCTTTGGTGTAGATCCACTTGACCCAATCAAGGAGTTGCAGATTGGATTGGATTCACCGGTTGAATAAAAAGATCAGGTGAAAAGCTTCTTACTTGAAAACCTCGATGTATTCGTATGGAAACATGATGACATGGTTGGGATCGATCCTAAAGTGACCTGTCATAGACTCCAGCTTGATCCCAGAAGCCCTGGGCACAGGAAAAAGAGAAGACCTATGAGTTCTGATAAGTATGAGGCCTTGAAAGAAGAGGTTACGAAGCTGTTGAAAAATGGCTTTATCAGAGAATTCCGGTATCCGAAGTAGGTATCAAACCCTGTTTTGGTACCAAAACATAATGGGAAGCTGAGAGTATGTATTGATTTTTCAAATTTGAACCAAGTATGTCCCAAAGACAGTTTTCCATTGCCTCGGATTGATCAGTTAGTGACTCCACAGCGGGACATGAGATGCTGAGCTTTATGGATGCATACTTTGGGTACAATCAAATCCCCATGTATGAATCAGATGAGGAGCATACTTCGTTTATTACAGATAGGGGACTCTATTGTTACAAAGCTATGTCATTTGGCTTAAAAAATGCTGGAGCTACCTATCAAAGGTTGGTAAATCGCATGTTTTTAGAACAATTAGGAAACACCATGGAGGTATATGTTGATGACATGCTGGTCAAAAGCATAGTCGCCACAGAGCATATCCGCCATTTGTCAGAGGTCTTCGATGTTTTGAGGAAATATCGAATGAAGCTCAACCCAGCGAAGTGCGCTTTTGGGGTAGCGTCCGGAAAATTTCTTGGATTCATGGTGAATAGGAGAGGGATCGAAGCCAATCCCTATAAAATCAATGATTTGTTAAACATGCGATCACCTCGGAATCCAAAAGAAGTGCAAAGCTTGACGGGGAGAATTGCGGCCTTAAATCGATTCGTTTCCAAGTCCATTGACAAATGCTTGCCATTCTTTAAGGTCTTGAAGGGAGGGAAGCAATTTCAATGGACATCGGAATGTGAGTAGGCTTTTTCCGACCTGAAAGCATTCTTGGGACAGGCCCCATTACTATCAAAACCAAAGGCTGGCGAACTTCTCTACTTGTATTTAGCCGTATCAAAAGAGGCTGTTAGCTCGGTATTGGTCAGAGAGGAGGATGGGAGTCAGTTCCCGGTGTATTATGTAAGCAAAGCCATGCTGGATGCTGAAACACGTTACCCAGATATGGAAAAACTTGCTCTCTCGTTGATCACAGCATCTTGCAAGCTCTGTCCCTACTTTCAGTCGCACTCCATACACGTGCTCACCAACTTTCCTATGAGACAAGTATTGCAGAAACCAGATGTATCTGGAAGGTTAATGAAGTGGGCGATTGAAATTCGCCAGTCCGACCTACATTATGAGCCTCGGACCGCTGTAAAGGGTCAAACATTAGCGGATTTCATAGTAGAGTTCACACATCCGCCGGAGGTTGAGATGGTTGATAACACGGATGACAGCTGAGAGTGGAAATTGTTCGTTGATGGGTCCTCGGCCGAGGGACGATCTGGTGCAGGAATATTGCTAATAAGCCCAGAAGGATTCAAACTGCACAGTGCGATCCGTTTTGATTTTAAAGCCTCAAACAATGTTGCTGAATACGATGCGCTATTAGCTGGGCTGAGACTTGCGAAAGCTTTGAAGATTAAGTCCGTAGTGGTGAATAGTGATTCACAGCTCGTTGTGAGTCAGTTTAATGGACAATTTTCTGCCAAAGAACCAGCTATAGTCGCTTACTTGAAAAAAGTAAGAGATTTGGCTGTGCACTTCGGAAAAATAGAGCTACGGTACATTCCCAGAACTGAGAATTCCAACGCCGATGCTTTATCCAAACTAGCAAGCAGCAATGATTCAGAGCTCCATAATCTGATCTCAATTGAGGACTTGTTGACCTCTTCTATTGAGCCAGGGACGGAGATTTTGGCAATAGAAGAAGAAGGATCCTGGATGAATCCTATACTAGCATACTTGAAGCATCAGACAGTGCCAGACGAGCCTGAAACAGCTCGAAAGTTGCAAATATATGCCGCAAATTTCGTACTTTTGGATGACCTGCTCTATAAACGAAGCTATACTCCCCTTTGCTGAGATGTGTGGGGCCGGAGGAAGAACGGTATGTAATGAAAGAAATCCACGAGGGCATATGTGACAACCACGCCGGGGCGTTATCACTAGCTCGAAAAGCCCTTAAACAGGGATATTTTTGGTCGACTATGCGAAAGGACTCCCATGAATTAGTGCGCAAATGCGATAAATGTCAAAGGCATGCAACCATACCGCATCAGCCGCATCACAAGCTAACTGTGGTGACTAGCCCTTGGATTTTTGCAAATTGGGAGGTTGATATTATTGGTCCTATGCCTAGGGGTGCTGGTAATAATTGCTTTGCAATAATGGCAATTGACTACTTCACCAAGTGGGTCGAGGCGGAATCCCTAATGAGGATTACCGAGGCCAACACCACAAAGTTCTTCTGGAAGAATGTCATATGCCGATTCGGAATACCGCACTCGCTGGTTAGTGATAATGCAAAACAGTTCAAAAATAGAAGCATAGATGAATTGTGCGACGATTTGAGAATTAAGAAATTATTTTCATCTCCACATCACCCACAAGCTAACAGACAGGTTGAAGCTGTGAACAAGACTATAAAGAATACCCTGAAAAGGAAGCTGGAGTCCAAAAAGGGCGCATGGGTAGATGAACTCCCACAAGTATTATGGGCACTTCGAACTACCTCGCACACTGCCACTGGTGAAACGCTTTTCCCCTTGGCATATGGATCCGAGGTAGTATGTCCAGTCAAAATTGGGGTCCCTTCTCTTCGTCAAATCCATCATGACGAAGTGGGAAACGAAGAAACACAAAGGGCTAATTTGGATTTCCTCCTGGAAAAACGGAATGATTCTCAAGTGGTAATGACCAAGTACCATGAGAAAATGGCCTGCTATTACAAAAAAAGGGTTAAGAGTCGGCACTTTAATGTTGGGGACTTAGTCCTCAAAAATGTTATTCCCTCAACTCAAGAACCAGGAGTAGGGACTTTAGGTCCTAACTGGGAAGGCCCTTACAAAGTCTCTACCGAGGTGGTACCCAGAACGTACATGATCGAGGACTTATCTGGGTTACCTTTATATAATCATTGGAACACGGATCACCTTCGTCGCTATTTTCAATAAATCAAATTCCTCTTCAGTGGTTACAGCATTACCATATAATTTTATAAAATCCTAAGTGAGTTACGTTGAGGATTATACCAAGTACTGATTAGACAAAAATAACGGATAAACACAAATTCCTAAATTATTTTGGTTATAAGACCATACTTCTACTCCATGCATGAAATTTGTTAAAAACAAGGGACTCTTATAAGCCTACACTGCGACCACTGCGTATGGGTTGAAAGTGTTAACACCATCAATAGGAGTTCATACAAATTTATAAACATAGGTGTTACAAAGTATAAGACAAAAATGTTCAAAAATTGGTCAAAATCGGATCTAACCAGCAAACATGAATGCCTTGAGCTACTTAGATCTGAGAGACTATACACATATCTTCATACAAGGCGTTTGTGTCTGGAAGCGTTCACGCCTAAACAGAAGCGTTCACGCTTAAACAGATAAGGTCATACAAACTAAGACATTGAACTAAATATAAATAAATCTGCATTCATAAAATCAAAGTATTTACAATTTGAATGTTGTTACATTTACAATATAAGGCGCCATTGCACTTACAAAAAAAAAAACAAGGCAAATACAAAAGAGGATCATTGCAGAGGGACATCCTCTGAAGAGCCATTTCCAGGTGCATCCAAAGGATCTGCAGGATCGTCGAGGGAATCATCTTGAGGCTCGAGGTACAGGGCTTCAATGGAGGATAGGTCTAGGGATGGGAAGACTTCCTTCACGTCCCCCAAAGCCATCCTGGCCCCAATGTTCCCAAAGACCCTCTGCATGGCCTCATATTCTGGTGTCTCTTCAAAAGTGTCTTTGAAATTCTGAATTGCCTCAGACACCTTGGATCTTAGAGCTTTCTCCACTTGTGATGCAACGGTCTGCTCCAGAACTTCCGTGATCTTAGATTGCATATGCCGTTCCAGAGAGGCAAGGTCCCCCTCTGCCTTCCTCCTAGCCTCCACCTCTCTCCCCAATTTCTCAGAGGCTGCTGTCACCTCAGCCTCTAGCTTAACCTTGGCCGCGTCCTCCTGAAGGCGTTTGGCTATTACCCTATCTTCTGAGGAGGTCTTGCGAGCAATGGACAGATGCTCCTTGAGGTCCTTAATCTCTCTAAGCATATTGTCCGCATGGTGAAGGACAGTCTCAACGTCCTTCTTGTCCCGCTGCGCCTCCTCCACAGAAGACTCAACCTCGTCAATAAGGGCTAGAGCCCTAGCATTCATAGCCTTGGTAGCAAGCAGCTTCCGGGATGGAGTGGCACTAGAGGAGAAGGCAGACCAGCCCTCTGTCCAAAATTACTCAGTGACTAAAGCAGCCCTGGCAGGAGGAGAACTGGGGAAGTCGAACAAAGAAGGACTGAAGGTAACATCTCTGGGGAGAACACTGGCTCTAATGTGCTTGAGCTCTTCTGCCCCCTCAGGTGTCACTTAGTAAGCCAAATTTGGGATAGACACAGATAGCTCGTCCTCCAAATCCTGAATCTCTGGTGGCGGAGGTGCAGAGGTTTTTTCCTTTTTCTTGCCCCTTTTGAGCCTCTTTAATGGGGCAGGCTCCTCCTCGGATACATGTTCAGAAATATCCTCGGACAAGTGAGATTACACAGAAACGTTCTTAGACTCCCTCTCCATCTTGGAGCCGCCCCTGTCCGAGCTTTTTCCTTTCCCCAATGCAGCAACCCTCTTAGGTTTAGCCCCTTTTTCTAAGCTAGGCTGTTGGGGACCCATCGGCAGCAGACTGGGTGGAGGCAGCAGTGCGGGAAGAGGACCCTGAAGTTGGGCTTTGGACGCCTCAGATACCTCTTTTGCCACCCCTACTTGCAGGTTAGCAAGTACTGCTTTCTGCCTCTTCTCGATTTCTCTGCCGTGGCGAAGAGCAGGAGGGATCTTTTTGGCCATGAGACCCTTCAAAGGAATCTTCGGAAAATCCTTGGAACCTAGCGAGAAAAGAAGGGGAATGAAGTTATGAATGGACGAGGTATAAGTTATGAAGGCAATAAGGAAACAAACTTACTTATGGCTCGCATAAGGCCGTGCTTAACAAATAATTTATTTTGTTGAATGACCCCCTGAAAAGTGTCCTTGTAAGCAAACAAGCGCCTTACTGCCGCTAAGTCTGCATCAGAGAGGAGGCAGGCAAAAGTGTCCCCTTCCATAAACCAATAGCATGTTAGGAACCAGTAAAAAAAGGTGAATAGAAAATAAAAAATGAATGATGCATGACACTCAAGGACACTAAAGCAAATACAAGACTCACTAGGTGGGGAAAGAGTTCGGGGAACTGTAATTTCTGGACTAGGGTCTACAGGAGAGCTCTGCCACTCTCCCGCAACCTAGAACTATTGGTTCATCCAGTTCTTTATCGAAGTAGGATGACCAGTAATAACTGGAGGGTATGAGCCCCTAGGAGACAAGTAATACCAGTCTTTGACATCAGACCTCATGTCTTTTTCCCTTCTAACTGATTTCTTCAAAGTATACAAGGTATGGATGATGTGTAGTGAGATGGGATAGTCAGGGTTGACCTCTTGCCACACTAGCCAAGTACCCACGACCTGCGTCCAGAAGTTGGGAGCCAGCTGGTAGGGGCATATGTTGTAGCTCCTGAGCAGTGCCCTGAAGAAGGGTTACAGGGGTAGCCTCATCCCGCAGGATAAAGCATCACAACATATGGCCACTTGACCTGGGGGAGGGCTGCAAGGTCGGAAAGAAGGTGTAGGGTGCACTAATCGAACCCCTTCTGGAATCCTGAATTTCGCCGAGGCTCCAGCCAAATCAACCCCTCGAATTTCAATGGCGATCTCGTTGCTTTCCCATGAATCTGGGTTCGGATCAGGGTCTACATGATACCCTGATACTTTATTCACCAGGTCTACCCAACCTTCAAGCTGGGCTATTTCCTCCTCAGAAAGCCCCAGCTCTTCCCTAACAATTAATCTGAGGTCCTGGTGACCAGAAGAAGAGCCCACAGCCTATCCTCTTCCCATATCCCTGTCCCGCTTGCTTCGGAGCTCTCTCAAAGAAGCCTCCTCCTCGGATGACAGACGAGCCATGTAGTTCTGGTCTTTTTCTTCTTCACTGTCAGAATCACTCAAATAAATTATACCACTGATTTTCCTATTCCTCCTCTTAATCTGCTCCCAAAAGAAGCGGGAACTAAAAACCGACAAAGATATTGGGCAGAAACCTCTGTCAGGAATCGTCATTGCTAACATTTCCTGTGAACCCGTTCCCCCAACTCTTTCCATTTATTCTTAAAAAAGAGCTAGACTCACCAAAAGATAAACAAAAGGCAAAACAAAATTTTCAAACTCACGCTTGAAGATTAGAAGTAAAAAGGTTTTCTTTACACTTACAAAGGAAAAGAAATTTACCTTCAGAAACGGAAGTCCAAGATTGTGTACTTGGAGCGAAGAACGCGCCAATGAAGAGTGTAGAGCGACAGAGATGAGTTGTTACGTAAAAAGCCCTTGAAGAGATATCAAAAACTTGCAAATACAGAAGGGGCGCTGCAACTTCTTGCAGAGATACTACTGAAAAAAATTATGAGGATACGGTAAAGGAGAAACAATGAGGAGAAGAAGGCTTTATAGGGAACTCAATAAATCAAAACCCTTGGTTTGCGAGCCACATAATTAACACGGGTAACCAACGTCCCTTGGGGGATGGATTAATCAAGGCGTCAATTGTCAAACGAAGGGAGAAAACCATTCAGTTACCATAGTGGGCGCCACGCGCGAAGAGATGTCACTTATCATTCCTTTTCTGCTCCTTGGGAACCGATATTAGTAGCCCCCCTTTATGTTAAATGCTCCGTCTAAAAGACACGTTGGTGTAATTCCAATTTTCACTTGAAAAGTAGAACGGGAATAGAAGGTCGGCTTTACTTTCAATCCGAGCTCCCACTAAGGAATGTCATTCTGAGCTTTAAGCTTGCAGCGTCATATGATAGTTCCCAGCCAATAGAGGGCAGAATAATAATAATATATATATATATATATATATATATATTGGATGTAACAGATAAATAAAGTTCGAGCAAGATCGTAATCCTGTAGCTACACAACTACAGAAGGCCATCAAAACAAAATTAGTGCCTCGAACATACAACAAATCCTACCCGCCCATGAATGACCACATCGGATTTGAGGGACTAGTGTTGAGATCGTACCCAAAATGCGACACATTGGACCACCAGCGAAGGCCCAGTGGACTCTAGCCCATGGTTAAAGCTTAGAATATCACCTTGGGTCAACTGCCGAGGTGGAATATCACGCGAACCTCTTTGGCCGAACTGATTTATGTCTGGCCGATGTGCTTTATGCTTAGCCGAGGTGCTTTACAGTGACGCACAAAAGATGGATGGGACAAGGGATGTAGTCAGAGATGTGACACCACCTTTACCATGAAGTGACAGGCGCCCATCACCTACAAAGTATAGTAATGATTAATATCAAAAGGTAATATCTCCTTTTTATAAGCTAGGGTAAATACAAGTGTAAAGTACGCCACGTGTCACGATCCGAAACAACGAGTTCCTCTATAAATAGAGCACTCCCGCTTTGTAGGGGGTGAGCAATTTCATACTCTTAACTAAATATTTTACTCTCACTCCCTTTTCTCTCTTTTACACATTTATATTTCTCGCACCCAATTTATATCTGCTTGAAATGAGCACTGACTTTGGCATCGGAGTGCAAATGGGAGCCACCTCGGTCCCCTTTGCAAACTGATCGTTTGTCACAGTGCGTAGGAGATCCCATGTTCAAGAGGGAGGAGCTGAGACGTGTTGGTTCAAGGTTCTGCTGGATTTTGTGGTCAACAGAATCTATAGCCAACAATCTATTATATGATACACTTATACTTAAAGATACATACACTTATCTTCCCAAAAACTTTTGAGATATGTTTATTACTTTTTACATATTGTTGTAATTTTGTAAATACTTTTTATAAATTTCAATGAATTGAGATTATATTTAGTTTATTTGTTAATTACTTTGGTTAAATAAAGGTCAAAGAAAGTATTAGAGACTTTAAAAAGCCGATAACATATATAACTATTTCAAAAATTAAAATGCTAAATATTATGACTATTTGATCTTTACGAACTTACATACCTAAATATTTTTTCAATCATGCCACTTGAACAACCAAACTGAACAAACATGTGGACAACCCACTCACATGGGTGACACCACTCATGTGAATGAGTTGTCCAAATGTTTCTTCATTTAGAATTTTTCATTTTTTTTTTACTTATAAGTATGAAAACTAATTGATAATAAATGTCACTATCAAAGACTGCCTTTCAAATTTAATCGAAGATAATTTCCTCATAGCAATGAAAATCAATAAAAGTCAAGATCAATCACTTTCTAATTGCAAGGGTTTAAAAATTTTAATCCGCTACAAGGATGACAATCGAAGTAATTCAACGATAAAAGATGTGTTCAAAGAAATATTCCATAATTTGTAATCGCGTATATGTTTTCCATTCCATTTTTTTTCTAAAATTCTAGAAAATAATATTCAGTTTTTCCGTGAAATCTTTTTAAAATCGTGTATCACACGGGTGAATTACTAATAACTTAATAAAAAAGTAGTGAAAATGTGAAGTAGAATGTGTGATTGTGGGGAATGTGAAGTGTGAATATGAGAAAAAGTGTGATTATGTATCTCTCTCACAAAATTGACAGTCTATTAAGTGAATCAGTGAAGATGCTCTAAATAAACCATTTACCAAACGGCAGCTTATTTTTGGGGCAGGCTGAATATGCACGTAATACATTTAAGTGTGTGGTCCAATTAAAATGAAATAGTAAATATTATACTTCAAGTATAACGGATACTAGTATACGCACCCGTGCGTTGCACGGGAAAAAAAATTATAATTATTAATTAATGAAAATGTGAGAAATACACGACGAAAACAATTAAATTCATATTTTATGAGAAAGAATATGAATAAACATAAAAGTTTCAATAGCAAAATTCAATGTAAATTACAAAACACTTCTTTCAAAATTTATGATCCTTAAAATTTAGGATATTAAAACTTTCCAATTTAATTGTGCAGAACATCAATCAATACATGAAAAAGAATTACACGTGAATTAAATTTATTTTTTGAAAATAACAATGTTTTTTTTATTTCTTACGTTAATGTTGTTCAACGCTACAAATAATATTTTTGTAGATATTTTTAGAATGTCAAAATATAATAATGATAAAAAAATTAAAAAAAAAAAATTCTATTTCTCAAACGGAAATGGTTTTTTTTTTTTTTTTTCCATTCTTGAATGTTACATAATTTGTCCTTGAAATCCATATGAAAATGATCCAATTAATGAATCAATGCATTATAGAATTGATTAAACAAAGTTAGATAAAAAAAAAAGATTAAACAATTTGTCAGTACCAAAACTAAATAAGTGAATCAGTGAAGATGCTCTAAATAAACCATTTACCAAACGGCAGCTTATTTTTGGGGCAGGCTGAATATGCACGTAATACATTTAAGTGTGTGGTCCAATTAAAATGAAATAGTAAATATTATACTTCAAGTATAACGGATATGCCAAATTATTCTATATTATGCTTGTACGCTATATATTGGGGGCGTATTTAGCGTTTTTTTGCAACAACTGTTACAACCTCGTAAACCCCTCCTCTTCAACCCCCACCAGTAGGAGGCGGATCACCGGGAAAATGGGTTTCCGGCGATCCCACTTAATTATTTTTCTCTTCCTCTTCCTCATTTTGTTCCCTTCTAATATTTCCTCATTTCCCTTCCCCAAGAAACATAAGCACAAAATTAATGGCCCCATCAAAACCTTTGTAGTATTAGTAATGGAAAATCGATCCTTTGATCACGTGCTCGGATGGTTAAAGAGCACACGGCCCGATATTGATGGTCTTAGCGGATCGGAATTCAACCGGGTCAACGCCACGGACTCCGGCTCTCCTCCCGTATATGTTTCAGATGACGCATTTTTTGTTGACTCGGACCCGGGTCACTCAATTCAAGCTATCCGGGAACAGATATTCGGGTCAAGTGACACGTCGGCAAACCCGGCGCCGATGAACGGTTTTGTACAGCAGGCAGAGGCTATGGGAGTTGAGGGAATGTCTAAAACTGTTATGAGCGGGTTCAAACCGGATCTGGTACCGATTTATACTGAGTTGGCAAACGAGTTCGCTGTCATGGATAGGTGGTTTGCGTCGGTGCCCGCTTCGACTCAGCCCAACCGTTTCTACGTCCACTCCGCCACCTCCCACGGCGCTTCAAGTAACGTTAGGAAAGACCTCATCCATGGATTTCCGCAAAAGACTATTTTTGACTCTTTAGATGAAAATGATCTAACTTTTGGGATTTATTATCAAAATATACCTGCTACTCTTTTCTTCCAAAGCTTGAGGAAGCTCAAGCACATAATCAAATTCCATTATTATGCGTTAAAATTCAAATTGCACGCCAAGAGGGGGAAGCTCCCCAACTACGTTGTGATCGAGCAACGGTACTTTGATGTCAATCTATTCCCAGCTAACGATGATCATCCATCGCACGATGTAGCGCGAGGACAGAAGTTTGTAAAGGAAGTTTATGAGACGCTTAGGGCGAGTCCACAGTGGAAAGAGATGGCTCTTTTAATCACTTATGATGAGCATGGCGGGTTTTACGATCATGTGCCCACGCCGGTTTCTGGGGTACCAAACCCGGACGGGATAAACGGACCTCCTCCCTTCTATTTCAACTTCGAGAGACTTGGCGTGCGGGTACCCACTCTATTGATTTCTCCCTGGGTTGACAAGGGAACTGGTGAGTTAGTTTTACTTTTACTTCAATTGCTTGCTTAGAAAATGGAGTTCATCTGAAATGTGTTTATAATGGTTTCAATAGAATCGGTGTAGCGTTTGGTTAGCTGAATTGGAATCAATATAGAAGAGTCTTGAACTTTAACTTGAAATTGAAATGGAAATGGAAATATTTATCTTAACACGAAGAGGAAGGAAAATATGGCGATTTTGATTCTCATTCCAGAATTCAATCCCTCTGAAATTATGTATAATTCCATTTGTTTTCTTCTGGTTTATAATTTTTCTTGTGCAGTGATCCATGAACCAAGTGGTCCAACCCCATCTTCGCAATATGAACACTCTTCAATACCTGCAACTGTGAAGAAGCTTTTCAATCTTCAATCAAATTTCTTGACTAAAAGGGATGCATGGGCTGGAACATTCGAGAAGTACTTCTACTTACGCGATACTCCCCGTGATGACTGTCCAGGTTTGCTTTCTTTTCCGAATCTCCAATGCTTTTTAAATGTTTCATGCTTTGTGGTTGATGATGATTTATTCAGGTCCTGCTATTCGTACTATCATACTTTATTGAGGGATCAAAATGTTCATTTATTTAATGTAAACTTGATAAGTAAATTCCTTTCCCTTGTAATTAGTATTTAGATAGGTGGTTCAACGTAGTATCAGAGCTGACAAATGTCTAGGTTCGAGTCTTAGTGCCACTCGAATACTTCGTTGATGCAAGGATGAATATGATCTCCACGTAAGATGCGTTGAAGATATGAAATATAAATAAATGAACTTCTCTCATCTACACTAATTTGAGCTTTTAATATAAAAAAAAAAAAAAAAACATATTTCATCATTAATGAGCCAAATTGGAAAATATTAGGCACAAGGGTCTTGGCAGTTCTAGTCTCCGGAGGGCTTTGCATTTAGTTTTTTAACTGCAAAATTGATCTCAGATTACAACTGAAAGCAGAGTTAATTTTTATTTTGAACATATTTTCCTTTTCAACCTTTGATCATTCAGTTTCTTGGGTTGAATCTGTCAATAAATTTGAACTCTTTGAAGGCTTTTGAGAAATGGCTGAAGAATGAATGCTCTTCTAGCCCTATGGAAAATTTTCTAGAAATATCTCCTTTTCTTGATAACATATTTTTACTGCAGTTTTGTGTGAACATTTGGTTGAGCCAAACCCAAAAAAGGTTTTTGTAGCCTTTTATGCATCTAAATCAAGACAACCCGATCCATTAACTAATTGAAAGAGTTAGATTATTCCGAATATCAAATCTTTCACTCAGCAAGTCCTTGAATGGAATTGGAAAAATTGAGAAATGCTGGAGAAATAAGGTAAGAATCCAATAGGGAGGAGAATTGTGGGAAGGTCTCGAGGGTATTTGCAAGGAGCGCTGACTTTTGTCTCTTTCTCATTTATTGAAATTTCCGAAGCCACAGGTAAAAAAAGGTTGCCATAGGAAACCCTACTCCACCAAGAGTTTGATCAAGGACCCAATTGTTTTTCATATTTTTGTTTACTAAGCAAGACTTGAGTTCGATGTTATATGTGTATCTACGACTAATGCGTATAATTCCCGAATAAAATGACTACGAGGATCTTAATTTATTAAGAGTGAAATTTGGATTGTTGTTCAGAGACGCTCCCAGAGGTTAAGATGACATTAAGGCCAGGGGGACCAAAGGAGGATATTAAACTAACCGAATTTCAAAATGAGCTGATTCAACTTGCATCACAGCTCAATGGTGACCATGTCCTCAACGCCTATCCTGATATGGGGAAAATGATGACGGTGGGCGAGGCCAATCGCTATGCTGAGGATGCAGTTGAAAGGTTCTTGGAAGCTGGAAGGACAGCATTGATGGCTGGAGCAAATGAGTCTGCTCTGGTTACCATGAGACCCTCCCTTACTACCCGTACCTCAGGGGATGAGTCGAGCGGCAAATATGAAGCCTACTGATCGATTTCTGTTATTCTGTACATAATTGTTGTGGGATAGTCATTGTATAAAATATATATGTATGCTGTTTTAATACGTAAGAGCAAGGAACTAAATGGATTATCAAGACTATATGCGTGTAATAGATATATCTTGACTTCGTTAGTTTTGTGTGGTTATTCCTTCGTGATGATGAGGCTAAACTGGAAAGTGGAAACTGATTGGTAAAAGGACATTGTTCTCTTTGCATCTTTGCAGTTTTGAAGTCGTTTCTTATTTTTATTTTTGAAAATATTAAAAATGCGTTCTTTTTATCATTTTCAAAAACGTATTTCAGAAAACAAAAAAAATATTTGTACACAAAATGCAAATCGTCTAAAACTTTGTTTTGGGCGTTTTCAGTGTATTTCAAGTTTCAACAAAAAAAGTTCAAAACGTGAAAAACGTGTTTTTTTTTTAAAGATTTTTCTTAGCTTGGAACTAAGTCTAGAATAAAGTTTATTGAATTCAATATCAACGTTACGGATAACATTTCTTCTTGTTAGTGCAAAAGTATAGATTTCATCCTATGTGTGATTATTTTTGCTTAGGACAACTTGCGTCCATTTTGTTGAGCCGAATTGAGTGATTATTTTTTTTATATGAATTCATGCTGATTTGTGACTTAAACATGAATGTGACAACAATAATTAGATAAGCTAATTTCTTATAATATTCTTGGGACTTGATCATTAATGACTTTATTTATTTTTATAATATTTTTTAATCATTATTAAATCAGTCTAATAAAAATTAAATAAGCTAATTTCTTATAATAGAAAATAAATCATCAAAAGATAATTTTGTTTTTAATAATTTAATCCACAAGCAAATTAATTACAAATAGTTAAAGTAGTATTTTGCAAAATTTTAAACAGAACGTATTTTTCAATTTTTCATTTTTAGAAATAGTTTCAGAAATGATAAATAAAATGGGTTTTCAGCAAATTTAAAAATAGGAAATGAAAATAGGAAATAGAAAACGTTTTCGAAAATAAAATAAAAAAGGAATGGCAAGTTTTTTCTTCTTGTTTTTATGCAGTTTGGACTAAAGAATCTTGCCTCCTTCCATGCTAATGATAAGACAAAAATGGGATCAAATGATGTGACTACTTTCAAACTATTGTTTGTTTTAACCATTACAAGGACAATTACATGTACGAGAATTATTCCTAGGGTTGGATTCTAATTCGTAGTCATGGATACCTTGGTACTCTGATTGATTTTTACATCAAATTTTGCAACTTTAAAAATATATAATCGAAAAATGATCTAGGAAAATTAAAGAATTTATTAGCTACACTTTATATATTACTTCTGGAACATATTTAGATGTGTTAGATGTTAAACTAGGGGAATGAAACGTGCTATTCGTACATACACTTGTATAGATCGATATACATATTTTCCAAATGGCACGGTCGTGTTTTTCAACACATCACATCTAGATTAACGGCCATCACACATTCGATACAAAAAAAGGCACACCCATGTGCACAAATAACATTTTCGTCTACCGATCAACTCTTTCAATCAAAGTGTGGCACGTGAGATGATTTTCTTTATACTCAAATTACATATTTTACTCATTATGACGAGCAGTAATGGTAAAACAAAACATTAATCCCAATATAGCGAATTATGTGTTTCAATAGTCATTGAACTATACATTTGTCACGTCTTACTCATTGAACTTTAAAACGTTTTCGGGAGCTCACTGAACTTTAAGACGCTTCGAGCAGTCACTGAAATTTAACATATTGCACTCATTCACTCGCTCACCTTGTTTCATTAGTCATTGAACTTATATATTTTTCATATTATACTCAATGAACTTTAAAATGTTTTCGTGTTGTCAATGAACTTTACTTATTGAATTGAACTGATCAAAAAATTAAAATTTTGAACTATAAAATGCCACCACGAAGAAGAACTTCTTTCCTCTTGAATTAACTTTTGGGACAACTCTAAAAATTATATTTTATTAATTGTGATTAATATTATTGATTCTTAATCGAAAGTTTCACCGTTTATTTGAAATATATATATAACTTCTTGATTTGGGTCAACTATCTCAATCAAAATAATAATAATATCTCTATTTAATTTTTCGACGTAAATGAAGATTGTAATTAAGTTAAGATTTATGTCAATCAAAAACTATCATTCTTCTTTTCCCTTGAACATATCTTTTGACGACTAGAGAAATTATATCATCTTGATCAATGTCAATATTTTCATCTTAAATTGATAGTCTCATTATCTAGTGACATTAATTTATTTTATTTTCTTGACCTCGGTCGAACTTTATAGAAATTCAACCTAACTCATGCATTATGAAGTTCAATGATCATTTTGAAGCATTTTAAAGTTCAGTGAGTAAAATTTGATAGATGTATAAGGTCAACGATTAATGAAATATGAAAAGAGTTGTGTTAGAGATCACTCATAAGTATTTTAAAGTTCGGTAAATAATCGTGACAAAGGTTTATAATGAGTAATTGAACATTCAAAGATGTTTGATTGGAGCCAACTCCATGGAAATGAAAAATCTTTTTCATGGATTTCTCTTTGATCCGTTAGATTATGTTTTTTGTTGTCTAATTCATTTTCCATCTTATTTTTTATTAGGAATATTATAAATTAATAAGCTCAGCTGATAATCCTTAGCTGACTGGGTCATAGTTTGTTTTTGGTCAATTAACATGTTTTTCTTTTTAACTAGTTTTTTGGCCTACAGATCAGTGAAATCTGTTTTTTAGTTTTTTCAGCTTTGTTTTGTACGTCATATTTCTCTACAGACTGTTGAGTTCTATTGCCTATATATATGCTTATTCTTCAATGCAATAAAGTGCAGTTCATCAGTTTCTTCCATTTCTTTTATCAGTAGTATCAGAGCCAAGTTTAAGTGAGAAGAGTTGATGATAAGGTTCGAAGCGCGGAAGAAACGCCGGAAAGTTCCGAATTCAGGTTGTGATTGGACGGATCACGACGTAAAGGCTCGACGATGCGAAATAAAGAACCACGACTTTCGAAACGCCACAAGGATTTGCCCAATTTCCTTGATGAGTTTCTGGTTTTGAACGCCACAAATACTCTCACGAATATTTGATAAGTTCGATTGTCGAACGCCACAAGAATCACTCTTGATAAGTCCTAAACATATAGGAAATCCACCTATAAAATTATTGAATCACTCAATAAACTATTTATTCAAATTCAAGTCTGTTTTTAATATTACAATGAAGACGCATTTATATAGGCTACCAGAATAAAAATCCTAGTCTACTTAGAAAACTAAATAAAATCTAATCTAATTAGGGAATAGATAAAATTTCTCATAATGGAGTCCTAATTTAATTGGAAACAATAATAAAGACAAAGTAAATATAATCCTATAATTATGGAAATATAGTAAATTTCCGTCTGCATCATTGATTTGCCAATTTGAGGCCCAAAACGATGGAATTTGACTCTAAAATCAATGGGCTTTGAGTCTTGCTCAGTGACCTGTTTCTACTCGAAAAACATATATTATCCATCCAATTCCGACATGGTTGACTGGACTGCACTTTTATTTTGGCTTGAATATTTAACTTTCTGTCATGCCTGCTATGACTCCGATTGTCGAGGGTCCGAAACACATCAGTTAAAAGAGAGTTCGTAAACAGAGAGCATTACTTTAGTCTTCCTTCTTCCTCTTGAGTCTTCCTTATTCTCGTGACAGTAGCAGCAAGAGTCCAGTCGTAGCAGCAATGTTCTAGTTGCAACAACAGTGTTCATGGAAGCCGAAAATTTTGTACAACCTGCGATTCCCCGTTTCGATGGTCACTATGACGACTGGATCATGTTGATGGAGAATTTTCTCAAATCCAAAGAATATTGGGCAGTAATTGTTTCTAGAGTAGCAGATCCAGCTGACGGAGTTGTGTTGACGGAACCACAACGAGCCGAATTAGAAGCATTAAAACTGAAAGATCTCAAAGCCAAGAACTATCTTTTCCAAGCCATTGATAGATCAATCTTGGAAAGTGTTGAGACCAAGCCCAAAATGGAGTACAGTGAATCACCAGCAAGGGCCCAATAGAGGCCCAATAAACCTTGGCCCATGGCTGAAGCTTAGGATATTTCCTTGGGTCAACTGCCGAGGTGGTACAACACATGAACTTCTTTAGCCGGACTGGTTTATGACTAGCCGATGTGTCTTATATTTAGCCGAGGCGCTCCATGGTAGCTCCTCGGATGAATGATGGGACAATAGATGGAGTCAGAGATGTGACACTGCCTTTATAAAAAAAGTGACAGACGCCCATCCCCTACCAAATGTAGCAATGATTACTGTAAAAAAGTAAGATCCTCTTCTCCAAAAGCTAGGGTAGATACACTTGTAAAGTCCGCCACTTGTCGCAATCCTAAACAGCAACTCCCTCTATAAATAAGACACTACTTTCATCCAAACGAGGTTAGCAATTTGATACTCTTAACTAATATTTTACTCTCACTCCCTTTTCTCTCTTTTACATATTTATATTTCCCGCATCAAATTTATATCTGCTTGAAATGAACACTGACTTTGGCATCGGAGTGCAAATGGGAGCTACTCCACGTGTTCAATAGGGAGGAGCTGAGACGTGTTGGTCCAAGGTCCAGCCAGATTTTGTGGTCAATATTTTGGTTCCGTCTGTGGGAAACCATACTGCTAACCACGAAAACGCATGATAAAAAGCCACACACAGAAAGGAAATCTTGAAAAAGGACGAATAACCTCTTGCAAAAGAGTGGAGAATTGCAAGAACTTTGAAACATAAGTTTGCTACCCTTGAAAAAGGCGTGAAACTTTGAAACATAAGTTTGTTACCCTTGAAAAAGGCGTGGAACTTTGAAATATAAGTTTATTAACCTTGTAAAAAGGCGTGAAACTTTGAAATATAAGTTTAATAACCTTAAAAAAGGCTTAGAACTTTGAGATAAAAGTTCACCTATCTTTGAAAGAGAAGATAAAACCAAGAAATTGCTCTGAACATGAATGAAAGTGACGATGATATTAACCCTCGTAGGAGTAGAAATGACCAGCACAGAGAGGAAGAGGCTCCCCAGAGGCCTCATGAGAACACAAATGAGAGGGTGGCCCAACGTAACCCTCCACTCTGGCACCGAAATCGCCGCAAGCTGCGAGATATGACTCGCATGGTAGCTCAGATGTTGGAAATGCAGAAACATCAGATAGAACAAACCGCTGCGATGAATGCCTACATGGCTAGAGGGTATGTTATAAATGAGCCCGTATGACCCCGCAATACGCGCATCTACATTACTCACCATCTGATGCATCTACTGCCTCCTAGTATACTATCGACTTTCGCTTGAGAGGGAAACCAGGAGTAGGAGGTCGAATTTACTTTGAATCCGAGCTTCCCCTAAGAAATGTCATTCCGAGCCTTAAGCTTGCAGAGCCACATGATGGCTCCTAGCTAATGGGCGACAGAATAATTATAAAATATTGGATGTAACGAATGACGAAACTTGGGCAAAACCGTAATCCTATGGTTGTCTAATTACAGAACGCTATTAGAACTAAACTAGTGCTTCGAACCCATGACAAATCCTATCCGCCCATGAATGACCGCATCGGATTTGAGGGACTAGTGTTGAGACCAAGCCCAAAATGGAGTAGAGTGAACCACCAGCGAGGGCCCAATAGAGGCCCAATAAACCTTGGCCCATAGCTGAAGCTTAGGATATTTCCTTGGGTCAACTGCCGAGGTGGTACAACGCATGAACTTCTTTAGCCGGACTGGTTTATGACTAGCCGAGGTGTCTTATGTTTAGCCGAGGCGCTCCATGGTAGCGCCTCAGATGAATGATGGGACAATGAATGGAGTCAAAGATGTGACACTGCCTTTATCAAAAAGTGACAGGCGCCCATCCCCTACCAAACGTAGCAATGATGACTGTCAAAAAGTAAGATCGTCTTCTCCAAAAGCTAGGGTAGATACACTTGTAAAGTCCGCCACGTGTCGTAATCCTAAACAACAACTTCCTCTATAAATAAGACACTACTTTCATCCAAACGAGGTTAACAATTTGATACTCTTAACTAAATATTTTACTCTCACTCCATTTTCTCTCTTTTACATATTTATATTTCCTGCACCCAATTTATATCTGCTTGAAATGAGTACTGAATTTGGCATCGGAGTGCAAATGGGAGCCACCTTGGCCCCCTTTGCAAACTGATTATTTGTCACAGTGCGCAAGAGATCCACTTGTTCAAAAGGGAGAAGCTGAGACGTGTTGGTCCAAGGTCCAGCCGGATTTTGTGGTCAACAGAAAACATTCTTTCTAAAGGCACATCCAAGCACATTTGGGATTCCATGAAGAAAAAGTATCAAGGTTCTACAAGGGCAAAGAGGCAGCAGCTTTAAGCACTTCGCAAACGCTCCAAATGAAGCCAGAAGAATTAGTCACGGATTATTTCTCTCGAACAATGGCGATTGTGAACAAGATGAGGATACATGGAGACAAAATGGAGGATGTGACCATAATAGAGAAGATTTTGCGGTCCATGACACCAAAATTTAATTTTGTTGTTTACTCTATAGAGGAAGCCAATGATGTAGAGGAACTTTCACTTGATGAATTGCAAAGTTCCTTGATGGTTCATGAATAAAAAAATAAACCAGCAGGAGAAAGAGGAGCAAGCATTGAAGGCCTCAACAGAAAATTATTCTTCGTGGCGAGGAGATAGAGGACGAGGCAAAGGTAGAGGCACGGGTAGAGGTTGAGGTAGAGGAGGCCAAAACAACAATGATCCTGGGAACCAACAACAAAATCATTATCATCAAGAGAGTCAATTTCAAGGTAGATGCAGAGGATGTGGAGGCCACTACTTAACATCATATAGACCAAAGTCAGCAGACAAGTCCAATGTTGAATGTTTTAGATGTCATAGGTATGGCCATTATAAATCAGAATGCCAAACTGATTTGAATAAACAAAGTGGAGATCAAACTAACTTTGTAGAAAAGGAAGAAGAGGTGTCTCTTTTGATGGTGTGTCACGTGAAGGAAGAAACTCAGCAAAACATGTGGTATTTAGACACTGGGTGTAGCAACCACATGTGTGGAGAGAAAGAGGCATTTTCTGATCTGAATGAATCATTTCGCAGCTCTGTTAAGTTTGGTGACAACTCCAAAATTTCTGTTATGGGAAAAAGGTAACAATTCAAACTAAAGGAAATTCCACCCACACTATTGCGAATGTTCTTTTAAATTTAAAGACCAACTTGCTTAGTGTGGGTTAGCTACAAGAAAAGGGGTACGAGATTTCTATCCAAGATGGAGTGTGTCAAATACACGATGCAAAGTTGGGCGTAATTGCTCAAGTTAAGATGACTTCAAATCGTATGTTCCCGCTCTACCTCCCCAACACCACTTATTCATGCTTCTCACTAAATTTAAAAGATGTGACATGGCTATGGCATTTTCGCTATGGTCACCTAAATTTTGGTGGTTTGAAGACTCTACAACAGAAAAACATGGTGACTGGTCTTCCCCAAATTACAGCTCCATCTCAAGTTTGTGAAGAATGTATTGTTAGCAAACAGCATTGTAATAAATTTCCACAAGGAAAATCTTGGAGAGCGAAGAAAGCATTGGAGCTTGTTCATTCTGACATTTGTGGGCCAATAACACCTCATTCTAATGGAGGTAAAAGATATATAATTACCTTCATTGATGATTATAGTCGTAAATTATGAGTTTATTTTTTGCAAGAAAAATCTGAAGCCTATGTAGTTTTTAAAATCTATAAAGCACTTGTTGAGAAAGAAGTTGGAAACCCAATAAAACTTCTTCGCACGGATCGTTGTGGTGAATATAACTCACATGAATTTGCAATTTTTTGTGAGAATCATGGAATCAAGAGACAACTTACAGCAGCTTATACACCCCAACAAAATGGTGTATGCGAGAGGAAGAACCGCACTATTATGAATATGGTGCGAAGTCTTTTAACAACAAGTGGCATTCCGAAAAGTTTCTGGCCTGAAGCAGTTAATTGGAGCATTCATATATTGAACATAGTCCCACACTTGCTGTTCAAAATATGACACCAGAGGAAGCATGGAGCAGAAGGAAACCCACAGTAGATCATTTTTGGGTGTATTGGCTATGCTCATATTGCAGATGAGAAGAGGAAGAAGCTAGATAACGAGGGAGGAAATGCATTTTTCTTGGTGTTAGTGATACGTCAAAAGCTTACAAACTATACAATCCTTGCACCATGAAAATTGTCATCAGCCGTGATGTGGTATTTGATGAAAAAAGCACCTGGACATGGAATGAAAATGATGTTAAAGAAAGTATTCCAGTAGATTTTGATGAGGAGAAAGGGTAGCAGCCTATGGAGAATGAGAAAGAAGAGGAAGCCACTCAAAATGTTCTAGTAGCTGATCAAAACCCACTTGCAGTTGAATCACAAAAGCCTCAACGTGTTCGAAGAAGACCAACATGGATGAATAATTATGAGGTAGCGGGTGTTGACCAAGGTGATGACCCACTTATACATTTTGCTCTATTTCCATATTGTGATCCTACCATTTTTGAAGTGGTTGTCAAAGAACCAAAATGGAGAAAGGGTATGGATGCTGAAATTATAGCCATTGAAAGAAATAATACATGGGAGCTATGTGATCTTCCAAAAGGGCAGAAGACAATTGGTGTAAAGTGGGTTTACAAGACAAAGTTGAAGGAGAATGGTGATGTTGACAAGCACAAGGCACGCTTGGCAGCTAAGGGCTACAAACAAGAGTTTGGTATTAATTATAAAGAAGTCTTTGCTCCGGTTGTAAGGCATGATACAATCAGATTAGTGATTGCTATGGCAGCTAAAAAATCAAGGCCTATCTTTCAGTTCGATGTGAAATCAGCATTCCTCCATGGAGATTTGAAAGAAGATGTATTTATCGATCAACCTCCTGGTTATATAAAACTTGGTAATGAGCATAAAGTGTGTAAATTAAAAAATGCTCTATATGGATTAAAACAAGCTCCACGGGCTTGGTATAATCGTATAGAAACTTAGGTGGCGTTCTGTTTGTATTTTATTTTGTATTTTCATTTTCGAAAATGTTTTATGTTTCTTGTTTTTATATTTGTTTTTAAATTTGCTGAAAATGCATTTGGTTTGTCATTTCTGAAAACTGTTTTTGAAAATGAAAATCTGAAAAATACGTTCTGTTTGAAATTTTGCAGAATACTACTTAAATTATTTTTAATTAATTTGCTCGCAGAATACTACTGGCTCAAACTCAAATTTCCTTTCACAATACACTGAAAACATGGTTGCCTGCAACACACTAATGTGAACACTAAGAGTCAATATTAACATCAAGAATTCCTACTTAAATTTTTGAAATATGACAACAAGAATTTCTACTTAATTTTTTTTGTAATGTTGATATTGAATTCAATAAAATTTTATTTTAGGATAATTCTCCAATTTATATATATATATATATATATATATATATATATATATATATATATATATATATATATATATATAGGCTTAGTTCCAAGTTAGGACAATTCTCAAAAAAAAAAAAAAATCAACTTTATTTTAAGCTTAGTTCCAAGCCAGGATAATTCTTAAACAAAAAAAAAAAAAAACCCCTTTATTTAGCCTTAGTTCCAAGCTAGGATAATTCTAAAAAAAAAAAAAAAGTCAACTTTATTTTAAGCTTAGTTCCAAGTCAGGATAATTCTTTTTTTAAAAAAAAAAAAAAAATTCCAAAACACGTTTTCAACGTTTTGAATATTTTTTGTTGAAATACACTCAAAACGCCCAAAACGAAGTTTTGAGTGTTTTGCGTTTTGAGTACAATTTTTTTTTCCAAAATGCGTTTCCGAAAATGATAAAAAGAATGCGTTTTTAATGTTTTCGAAATTAAAAACAGAAAACGATCTCAAAACAGTAAAGAGAACGGGACCTTATTTTTTGAAGGAAGGATTTCAAAAATGCCCTTATGAATATACACTTTTTATAAAAATTGAAGATGGAGGAAAGATGCTCATTGTTTGCTTATATGTAGATGATTTAATCTACACTGGAAATAATGTAGCCATGTTTGGGAGTTTTAAGAAATCCATGATGGCCGAATTTGAGATGTCTGATCTTGGCATGATGCATTATTTTCTTGAAATAGAAGTGGTGCAATCTTCTATTGGAATTTTTATTTCTCAAAAGAAGTATGTGCAAGAAATCTTTAACAGGTTTCAAATGAAGGAGTGTAATCCTGTTAATACTCCATCTGAATTTGGTATGAGGGTAAACAAAAATAATGGAGGAAAGGTTGATGACACTCTTTACAAACAAGTAGTAGGGAATTTAATGTATTTGACAGCAACAAGACCTGATATAATGCATGATGTAAGTATGATTAGCAGTACATGGAATGTCCTATAGAGATTCATCTCTTGGCTGCAAAAAGAATTTTCCGTTACTTGCAAGGTATTAAGGAGTTTAGGCTGTTATACAAGAATGGAGAAATGTCACTTTACAGATAGTGATTATGCAGGAGATTCAGATAATCGGAAAAGCACATCTGGATATGTTTTCATGATGGGGACATGAGCTGTTTCATGGTTTTCTAAGAAACAAGCAATTGTCACTTTATCAACAACCGAAGCAGAGTTTGTAGCTGTAACATCATGTGCCTGTCAAGCTATTTGGTTAAAGAAAATTCTTGAAGAGCTACATTTCAAGCAAGATGGAGCCATGGCAATTTATTGTGACAATAGTTCTGCCATCAAACTCTCCAAAAATCCTGTTTTACATGGGAGAAGCAAACATATAGATGTGAAGTTTCATTTTCTTAGGGACCTCACAAGGGATGGAATCATTGATCTATTCTATTGCAAGAGCGAAGATCAGATTGCTGATATAATGACCAAGCCATTGAAGTTGTCAGCATTTCAGAAGATAAGAAAGTTGCTTGGAGTTTGTTCACATGATGAGTATTATTAAACTGAAAGTTTGTAATCTTTTAGTTTAAGGGAGAGATTATTAGGAATATTATAAATTAATAAGCTCAACTGATAATCCTTAACTGACTGTGTCATAGTTTGTTTTTGATCAATTAGCATGTTTTTCTTTTTAACTAGTTTTTAGGCCTACAGATAAGTGGAATCTGTTTTTCAATTTTTTCAGCTTTGTTTTATATGTCATACTTCTCTACGGATTGTTGAGTTCTATTGCCTATATATAGGCTTATTCTTCAATGCAATAAAGTGCAGTTCATCAGTTTCTTCCATTTCTTTTATCATTTTTTTACTTGCGCACTTTCTATTCAAAATCGATAATTAATTTTAAGTATTTTATGATATCTATCAAGCGAAATTGTCCGACGTGAGCAACACGCCAGTAAGCGAAATTGCTCTGTTGTTGTCCGACATGGGCAACACGCCAGTAAGGTGTGCCAAGTGTCCAAACTGGACACGTGGGGGCAAAAGAGCGGGCTTGATCTACCAGGTCTCACCCTGAACAAACGTATTAACCAGGTGAACATTCCTACATGACAGTCTCCCAGACAGACTTCACTTGTCCGTCTCGATTTAATTGGGGTCTACAGTCTTACTGCTACTTCCACTCCCCACGCAAATCTTCTCTCCCCATTTCTCTCCCTCGCACGTACAAAATCTGTTGTTGCAGCAAAAGAGGAAAAACGAGTAATCAAATTCTACTATTTCGTGATTTTTACTTCTTGTCCTGCTATAAATCAAGGTATAAACTGATTCTGTTTCACTTTTACGTTTAGCGCTTCATGTTATGATTATTATCCATGCCTGCTGAAATATGGATTTAAGTATACGCTGTTCGCATAGGTTGACTACTATTTTGATTTTCTTGATTCGATCTGAGAAATTAATTCTGTTCAATTTTATTTAATTGCCTTGCTTAACGCAAAATTGAATAAAGCACGGCCTTTCTTCCCCGTTCCTTATTTGTGTGAGCTATATCTCGTTCTACAATGGCAGTAATGCTGACATTACATATTTCTCTCAACTGCTGGATTCTTTTTATCAATCTTAATAGATGGTTAAAATTTTGGAGAAAGCTGTGACCAATTAATTTTGCTTTGCTTTTCAAAAAATTGTCCATTAAATTAATCAAAACAATAAGGAACCCCTTTATCCACCTCTATCGGGGATATAAATTTTGTGTATTGTGTCTTATTTATAAGATAAGATAAACTAATGTGAACTTAGTTGTCTTAATGCATTTGTTCATTCTCTATGACGAGAAATATTTCACGTCATTGCTGCAGGAAAATGCAGAGATTTGATTAAGAAATACTCTTGCTATTTTGTAGAGGCACAATGATGAGATTGATTAAAGTGATCTGGTTTCCAATTTTGATATTACTTCTGTTAGAGAATGGAAGAGGGATAACCTCAGCTTCCAATTACTTAATTGGGCTTGGAAGCTATGACATTACTGGGCCAGCTGCTGATGTCAACATGATGGGATATGCTAACATGGAACAGATTGCATCTGGGGTTCACTTCAGACTGCGAGCTCGTGCATTCATCGTGGCAGAGCCAAATGGAAACCGAGTTGTATTCGTAAACCTTGATGCTTGTATGGCCTCACAGCTTGTGACAATAAAGGTCCTCGATAGGTTGAAGGCAAGGTAGTCCAAGCCTCCTTATCAAGTTTTCTCTAACTGAAGTGAATTTTCATATACCGTTAATCCCAGATGATTTTAAAGCAATTTTGGCTGATACTTCTGCACAATGTTCTTAAATTGTGGAAAAATCTAATTTGAACACTGCAATTCTTGCCATTCCAGGTATGGAAATCTGTATACAGAAAAAAATGTTGCTATCAGCGGAATTCACACACATGCTGGCCCTGGAGGTTATCTTCAATATATTGTATATATTGTAACATCTCTTGGTTTCGTGCGCCAATCATTTGATGTCCTTGTTGATGGCATTGAGCAGAGTATTATACAAGCTCATAATAGCCTTCAACCTGGATCAATATATGTGAATAAAGGTAATGAAATTAGGTTTAGCGTTCCTAGTTTGTTAATGCTAAAAGCAATATGTATTAGCTTCTTTATTTATCTCACATCAAGGTGATTCTGTAGCAACTACTTCATAGTTACTACAAAGAGTAAAATAGATTCATAGAGTACCATTTTACTCATTTGATATTTCATAGCTTAGTTCAACCATATAGAAAGCAATCTAAATGAATAGGTTAATTATTGAAAAATGCTTACCATTTAATGGATCAAATCAATGGCTTCCAATTATGTTTTTCTTCTTCTGTCATGATGTTGAAATGTACTTTCTGAACATGGGTCTTCCAGTGAATTTGGTATGTTTTTGCTGGATTTTGATATTCTAGGGGTTTGATGGAACTACATTTCACTTGATGCAAACTTAACGAAGGTTAAATCACAGCCACGTGTAGCATCATTAACACAAAAGCACTTAAACTATTTTCATTTCCGTGCACGTCGGTAACATGGTCATGTCCCTTAACTAACGCCCTTACTCATTGCAGCTTTAAATTAGCAGTTCTATCCTCGATGGATGCAACTTTGATAATTAATACGTTATTCGATTTTCTCTTCAAGTAATTTTCATCTGATTGGTTTAGGATTATCTTTTTTCTAATACTGTAAAACTCAAGTTTGCTACCTTCTTTTTTAGTCTGAAAGGCTTTTCGGGTGGCAAATAGCTGATTTCTACATTCTGCAACAAAACCAATAATTTTTTTAAATTTTTTCTAAATTTGTTGTGACCTTATTTCGTATCTCAAGTTTTGTTATGTGACGGAGACTTATTTCCATTTAGTCCCGAGCTTCTTCATGTGTGTTCCTCATTTTAATATTTTATCTTGGATTTTCGTGGTTGAAATAACTTTTACTCACTTACTTTGCTTGAGTTTGAATGGTATCACGTGCCATCAGTATCGTTAACTGTAGTTCACTTCTCTAGCATGTTTCATCTTTAATTTTGAGTTTCAAATTCCTCTGTTTGCTTTTTCAGGAATATTATGCTCAGGAAAACTTGAATAGTGTAGGAATTAAATTGTTTCTATTGCCTTACTTTTTATTTCTATATCCCTATTAATTGTTGGCTTCAATAACAGGGGGGCTTTTATATGCTGGGGTCAACCGCAGTCCGAGTGCTCATCTCAATAATCCTGCAGAGGAACGCAGTAAATACAAGTACGATGTTGATAAAGATATGACCCTTTTGAAGTTTGTAGATGATGAATGGGGTCCAGTAGGTAGCTTCAATTGGTTTGCAACCCATGGGACTTCTATGAGCCGTACAAACTCATTGATAAGTGGGGACAACAAAGGAGCTGCAGCTCGTTTTATGGAAGACTGGTTTGATCAAGATAGTGGTGAAGGGATACTTTCTGATGAATCTAAGGCTAGTGGAATCCCTCGGAGAGTCTCAAACATTATTCCAATTGTTCGCAATAATCGTAAGAGTTTAGTTTTGCCCTAATAATATTTCAGTATTACATAGATAGTACGATTTGTTAAGTTTTGGTCTGTAGTAGTCACATTTGCTTGTTTTCTTTTACTTGAAGTGTGATAATGAGATTGTGATACCCATGGTTTTAGCTGTTTGTAACATTTTTCACGTACAAAAAAGTTACTTCTTTGCTCTGTGGAAAGTACAGTTGAAATCATGGACCTTTATATTGTAATTTTCATGGAACACTATCTTCTCATCTGGCTTTTCCTCCAAATTTCCCGACTGATTTAGGGCAGAAATGATTTTTGTTTCTTAATGCTGTTTACGGAACCTTATCAAGTTATTGACTTCTTGCCTCATGTTGCTGAGTTATATTATCTGTTTATCTAAACTCCTTGAATTTCATATGGCATAAATAATATATCTGCTAACTGAAACAAGCAAAACTTGATATACGAAGGAATGCAAGTATTCACTATACAGGAGGAATTGAATATAGAATAACATCTCTCCACTCACTCAGAAAGAAAATTTCTCTAGTTTATGTTTAGCTAGTTTGTGGTTTTCCGAATGCAGATCATGAGCTGCGTGAACTTGCTGCTTCTTTCCAGTCTTCTTCAGGCAAATCCGCAACCAGATTTATGAGCCTTGCAAGACGTGTAAGAAGTTCTCTAAGGCGAGCTGACAGGCCTAGATTCGTTTCTGCATTTTGTCAAACCAATTGTGGGGATGTTAGCCCAAATGTGCTTGGGACATTCTGCATAGACACAGGGTTGCCTTGTGACTTCAATCATAGTACCTGTGGAGGGAAGAATGAATTATGCTATGGCCGAGGTCCTGGGTATGCACTCTCACTTTTTGTATCTCTCCAAAATGAAGTCATAATTCAAAATGGTTTTTAAGTCAATAGTGGATTTACATAATTTTAACAAATTATCTCATCTCTTGCTTAAATGGAAGGTACCCAGATGAATTTGAAAGTACACGTATAATTGGAGATAGACAATTCAAAAAGGCAGTGGAACTTTTCAATAATGCATCAGAGCAATTAGAGGGGAAGGTTGATTATCGCCATACTTATGTGGACTTCTCCAAGCTTGAGGTGACAATTCCTAAATGGGGAGGAGATAATGAGATTGTAAAAACCTGTCCTGCAGCGATGGGGTTTGCATTTGCTGCTGGTACAACTGACGGACCTGGGGCTTTTGATTTTAAGCAAGGAGATGACGAGGTTCTGCTGCCGGATCTAATTGCACATATAACAACTGTATACTCTTCTTTAGCATGTAGAGAAGTTTACTCATACTCTCTTTATCTCTCTGTTTGTGTGTGTGTTCCTAGGGGAATGCTTTTTGGAGACTGGTGCGTAACCTACTTAAAACACCAAAACAAGAACAAGTTGATTGTCAACATCCAAAGCCCATTCTGCTTGATACTGGTGAAATGAAAGAGCCTTATGACTGGGCAGTGAGTTAACATCTTAATGCAATTTTTTACTTTTAATACGATCGAAGTTGTTAACTTTCAGATGCTTCTAATAGGAAGCAACTTACACTATACACAGATATTTTGTAGTTCTAGTTCCATCAAATTCAACACTTAATTCTTGGTGTTGCCTGGAATCTGGAAGTGAACAGTGAATTGCTTTTACTGGGATATCATTTACTAATGCAAGCATCATAAGTCTGATATGTCGATAGTTAAAGTTCTAGCGAATAGAAGTTTTTGAATACATGTTCTGAGGAATTGTTATTTCAAAGCCTCTGTTTGGTAATAGTTTTTGTTTGTAAGCAAAGAATGTGATGTTTTCGATGTAAAATATGTGGTTGAAAAGTAAGCATGAGAAATGTGTGGAAAGTGTTTTTGGGGAAATGTGTTGCTTATATAAACAAGTTTACCAAACGGCGGCTAAGATATATTGCATTTGATTAGTGGAGAAATTGTATTCTTATAAAAGAAGGAAAACTTTGAAGCTGAAGATTTTTATGTGATATACTTGATGTACGTAGATTTAGTGTAAATAAACGAGCAAAATCATTGCAACATTTGCACGACAATGATCTTTTTGTTGTTGCATTGACATTTTTGGTAAATGAAAGGAACTAATCTAGTACCTTCATTATGAATCAACATAATTGGGCTAGGTTTTAATGCATCAAACTGTGAGATCTAAGATGCAGGGCAGCAAGAACTTTTGGAGAGTCAGACACGGCCACACTATCATATTAAACCCTTTATACCCAATCTCAGATAAGTTGCTCTTCTGAATCAGGTTCACCGAGTATGTTGATTGAAGATTTTAGAATTTAGGAGAGAATTATGAAGAGAAATAAGAGAGTATCATCAGATTGCTCACTTTTATCTTCTCATTGTAGTGAACTTTGACGTCATATTCATGCCAGATTGTTGTCATTATGTTGTTTGTGCTTCCGTCATGAATGGTGTTAGTTCAATTACGAATTGAAGCTCAACTTTTCTTGTTACGAGTGTCTTCATCTATGCTTTGCTCATGTTTATAAACTTATTTATAATTATAAACACTAAATACACTTTTTATCCAGAGGGATCCGCAAGTACTACCAACTTATTCACCACTCATTTACCTGTTTATAATTTAAACTGCTCATAAGAAATTCCCAAACATGCTTTTAATCTTTCTCTGGGATGTCATCCATTTAATGTTTAAAATTGAATGATTTTGTTGTCAAAAATATTGTACTGCAATTATTACTTACCGGGGCACATTATGTACTTAGATTGATGATAATGTGTTTTCCTGGGTTTTTTGCAGCCCTCAATACTTCCAGTTCAGATTCTGAGGATAGGACAGCTGGTCATTCTCAGTGTACCTGGAGGTAATAACTTGGCTTATTTGTCAACTGCCATTCTTTTTAAGCACATAGAGGTGGCAAATAAGTAATAAGCTAAATTTGGCTTATTTGCAAACTGCCATTCCTTTGAATCAAAGTTCTTTGGTTTTATCAGTTCTATTTTTTATTAATAAATTATGAGAAGCACATCAAAGTTTATTTGCTAGTTCCTTTGTCAGGGATGATGGAGACTTATCTCTATCTCTCTGCAAGCAGCTGAAAATAGACACTGACAGCGAAATGTCAAATAAAATTAGCTGCCCACAAACTGAATTCTTTATTCATGCCTTCAAATTCCATGAAATTTTGGTCTGGCAGTTTGTTGCACAGCCTTCAATAGATATGCATCCATGACCTTCTTTGTGGTTATGCTTTGATAAACGAGTAAATTCAAAGCTACTCGTTCATGATATATTAAATATTTCACCGTTCATGAATATGGTTTCTCAAGTCACATAAGAGTGACGTAATCTTAGTAGAACATGTTATAAGAAGGAGAGGTAGACCAAAATTAACACGGCCCTGTGGTTGTAAAAGATCTAGTTGCATTGGATATTTCAGTAATTTTAGTGATGCAATGAGTAGAATGGTGAAAAGGTTTTTATATAGCCAGCAGAAATTTGTTGGGAATAAGGCTGAATTTTTTCTTCTTGTTCATGAACATTAATTTAATTTGCCTTTATGTAACAGAATTCACTACGATGGCTGGAAGACGGCTACGAGATGCTGTGAGAACAGTGCTCACAAGTGGAGGTAGCAAAGAATTTGATGAAAATGTTCATGTAGTGATAGCTGGGTTGACAAATACATACTCACAATATATAACAACCTTTGAGGAGTACCAGATACAGAGATATGAGGTCAGTTACTGAATCATGGTAAATAATTCAATAAACTGTGGGCACTACTTAAGTTTTGCAGAATCATGTAGACAACATTGTAAAACACTGGATAATGACTTTCTTATAATGTACAGATTAATGATTAGGGCAAACTAGGAGGTAAACTCTGCATCTGCACTCTCAAGAGTCAAAACAATCTCACTCAGAAATAATATGAAATTTAGAACTGGAACTCTTATTATGGCAGAATTAGCTCTCTTGAAGTTGCTACAGCCTACAGTTGAAGGTTAACTATGTACCTTCAATGCCTTTCACTTTGAGGATCTACATACCGAAATGTGTTGCATACTATAAGCTACGTAATTAATTGTTTTGAAAATTCGTACACAGATAGTTAATCTATTGGAAAAAGGGTTTGTCTCCCAAAACCCCCCAAAAAATAAGAATAAAAAATTGGAATAGTTCCAATGTTATTTTCCCCCCTGTTTGGGATCCATTTTCTAAAACTCATTTTTTCCTCAAACTCAATTTCAGCCCTACATTTCATGGACTGAGACTTATCAAATTTTTAACTTCACATTCTATCAATTTTAGATAGATCATAAGCATAATTTTTCTCCACCATTTCGAACATGTGAATGATGTCCTTTCAGTTTACCTTGAAGACAAATTCTCCAAGTTATTAGCCTGTTTTAAATTATGAAATAGGAATGCATGTTATTTGTAGGTTCATAATGACAAGTCTGGACTGGTCTCTTAAAACCAAATAACGCTTAAAACCTTTACAGCTCATGGAAAATTCTTGTTTTGGATGCTAATGCATCTCTTGGTTTCCTTCCCAGGGTGCTTCGACACTCTATGGCCCGCATACTCTCTCTGCCTACATTCAGGAGTTCAATAAACTTGCAGCAGCCATTGTCAGTGGACAGTCCGTGCAATCTGGTCCACAACCCCCAGACCTTCTAGGCAAGCAAATAAGCTTGCTAACACCAGTCGTGATGGATGCAACTCCTTTGGGTGTAAAATTTGGTGATGTCAGCAAAGATGTACCCAAGAACTCCACCTTTACGAGAGGCAAAAATGTAACAGTCATTTTCTGGTCAGCATGCCCCAGAAATGACCTGATGACTGAAGGTACATTTGCACTGGTTGAGATTCTCCAAGGGAAGGATAATTGGGTTCCAGCTTACGATGACGATGATTTCTGCCTCCGCTTTATATGGTCAAGACCTTCTAAATTAAGTACTCGAAGCCACGCAACCATAGAATGGATAATACCAGAAAATGCTGCTTCAGGTGTATATAGAATAAGGCATTTTGGTGCGGCAAAGCGTCTTTTGGGGTCAGTTACGCATTTCACAGGCTCTTCCAGTGCTTTTGTTGTAGCATGAGACTAACATATTAACCAATAACCCTGATTCTCTGTTATCGTATTTACTGGTTAGTATACATATTTATACAAGTTGTCAATGCTTTTTTCCTATTTTGGCAATTTTTTATTTCGTTACTTTATTTGTTCCAATTTGTAGCTTTACTCCATGGTCACAAAGAAGAGGGCTCGGGATCTCAATGATAAGCCATTTCTAACAATTAACCTGTTGAAAATGTGGTTGGGTCTTCGATACACATCGGGCTCAGTAAGCTCTTCAAAATCGACACCTCGATTCCTATCTCGACTCAACAACCACTACTCTTGGTTGCTCCAATATGGGAAGAACAAGAACAAGAGCAACAATGGAGAACTACCAAGTTAGAACTTCAAGTGCGGTTCTCTCTCTTCTCTTCTCTTTCTTCACTAGACAATGGGAAGACATGGGATATATATAACATGTTGGGCTAGGTCACAAGTTGGGCCAATGCTCCAAAACCTGAGCCCAAGCCCAAAGTACATGCCCATAACCACCCCAATTGGGCCTTCCAAGTGAACCACGAGCAACTACCAATTAAGTCACTTTAAGTGATCCCGAGTTGTTATCGAGCCGAACTATCTATCAAGGTGTCATTATATTCCCACAACTATTTTACATCAGCGCCCGAATTTATTGGGTATCAAAAATCCAACCTAACCAATTCTTGATAAACCAAGATTTATATATATATGTCCGTGCAATATGCACGGGCTACTTTTTTTTCCTTTTCTTTTGTGTGTTTGTGTGTGTGTCGGTGTTTAAGGTAATATAATTAACATACCTAGGAAAATTGTAATAGAATTAGAAAAACATCAAATTCACCATTCGTCCAATATTCGACACTTCAATTTGCAAGATGATTGGTCATCAACATTAAGGGGTGAAAAAAAAATCAACCCTATTTTTTTATTTTAAGAACAATAAAATAATTGAAATGGTCACTTTTTTTTTCCCTTTCTGTGTAACGTCATCGAGGAGAGGATAAAAAACTGAAGAAACAAGAAGACCAAATTTCACAATAAGTTTACATTCATCTCTCCCCTTTTCAGCAACAAACATTTTGTCTGTGGAGAACCAGAATTACTTCTTTGCCGTTCTAGAGTTCTACATTGTAATGATATCATCATGCTCAAAATTAGTTTTTGCTTTCTTTACGTGTACATGTATTTAATCTAGATTGCTAAATAAAAAGTAACTGCATTTTCAGGGGATTTAGACTTTTTACTATTGATTCAAGCTTCACAGGATGTCTCTTCACTGAGGCATCAATTGTGCAATTCCTCCTGTCTTCGAAAACACCATTAGATGATAATAACCTTTTAAACTGGAAGCACATCTAGGTAGAGATTGTGAAGGCATCGCCAAGGATGAACCCGGATTAACTTCTATTTGGGATAAAGATCTCGGGTGACTTTTCCTCATAGTAGTAATGATCGAATCATCGCATGAACCGATTGAATCTACTAAATTCATCCGGGAGGCTATCTAAAATTCATGACTTGTTTCTCGAGTCGAACAACCTCCTCTTCCAAAATAGCTACTAAGTTAGAATTTCTAGAGTCTACAACATTACACACAATCACATGTTCATAAGATTGATTACAATGAAGTATGACGAACATGTCATTAGTCCCAATTTCTAATTCACTTAACAATCATTCCCAATTATGTCATTAGTCCTTTTGCCTATGTCAAAAGCAAAAAGTAATCAAATCCAATGTGGTGGTAGCAAAAGCAGAGAGACAGATCTAAAGGGATGTGGAATTAAACTAATAGGAAATAATTGGTACACAATACTCGATTGTTCACTTTGGTATACAAAACATGTCAATACTTACATATTGAGTGAGATACGAAGGAAGACGAGGTAGAGCTCCAAAGGGTCTATTGAAAGCCCTCTCTAAAGCTCGATGAACATTTTCTTCATGCCTTAGTTTCTTCTTCGGCTTATCAACTTTCCAGTTCAAGAGAGAGAGAAAATAACGAAGCCTTCGATGAATATATTTTAAAAAATGAAAAAATGAACAAAAATTTGTAGAGGTTTCACCCAAGTAAAATTCAAAACAGAAATTATTTTTGCATTTCTTCAAACATGACATACATGCAGCCTTCGATCCTCGTACCTGATTAAGCATTGGAAGGCAATGAAGATTCTTTGGTGCTATTTCGCCTAATAATCATGAATTAAGCTAGACGTTTAGCCTATGCTCAAACAACCAAATTAATGGTGAATAACTGCAACAAAAGAGAGAGTTCTTCTGCAACATCTTATAGAGAATCTCTCTATGTCAAGCGACCAAGGTTCCAGCACATATCAAACAACAAAGTATCCCATCTACAATGATTAATACTGATTACACACAAATAGAAAAAAGATAACTATCAAAATAAATATAAACTTCACATGTGACATACCTATAATAACTTTGTCAATACATGAGCTCGAGCATAATATCATGAATCTAGGAATCTTAGTATGAATCGAGTAATAGAAGAAAAGTCAACATGGACATAGGATAAGATAAGATCATCTAAAAAAAAATGGAAGTTAACACAAACTTCAGGGTTGCAGTACATGTTTCCGTCTACCAAAAGAAGATCCAAGTCCAGCTAAAACAAAAGTGATTTAGTAGTCATAACAAGGAATTCCAAAAAAAAAATTTAAACTTAATTTCAATGGTCATTAAAGCAATCAATTAAAGAATTCAGACACCAAAGATTGCAAGTTAATATTGAAGTTACATGTAAATGCTACTAAAAAAAAAAAAAAAAAGGTTTTATACTAAACCGATATTTGAGAAAGTGTGAAATGTATTTTCCTACATGTAATAATCCTAGTGTTATCCGATGACAAAAAGTATAGGTGGCTTTTCTCTAATAAATTGGTGAGAGTTATGAAACCAATACACGTCACCTTGTCCCATCTTCTTTAGCAGCAGACACTCTTTTTTGGGTAATTAAACATTTCTATGTGAACGAGGTAAACATCGTAGGGAAAGAATGCATATTTGATGTGTCCATGAGTAATGACGAGTCCATTGCCCCACTGATTTTACATAATTCTGTACAATTCCAGAATTTTAAGGAATACTACTGCCTGAACTGTATATCTTACAACTTGTTACCTATCATTTTTGTTTTTTTTTTTTTTCTTGACAGTATACATTTCAGGATCAGTTGGAAAAAATTTAGCCAACATCTAAACCTAAAATACAGAAACAGTCCCAAATTTTTGAAAAGCAAGCTGATGGATTTAATCTTAAGAAAACAAAATTTGAACACCATATTCAGAAGTTTTTGCAATAAAATTTGGAGACAACTTAACCATAATTGAAAAGGTAAATAATTTAATTTGCACCTGTATTCAGATAAAATGTAACTGAAATTTTCATGAACATTTATTTGTCTATCATAACAATAATAAATCTTACCATGGCTGATGATGTTGTCAAATGAATCGAGGGCTTCAAAAGTACTTCGATAAATATTTGGTGATAACTTATGCACCGAGTGATAGTCAAGCCAGCTGCAATACTGACAATCAAGCATTACTATTTCTAACCATGCATATAATACACCATAGTACTAAATTCAGATTCACAGACCATGGTTAAGTACTATGAAATCTCTTTCTTGAGGTAATAAATGTTCATTAAAAGAGAATCTAAGGACGAAAAAATAACATGTTTATTCTCATACTGCTGACAGTTTGGGAAGAATAAGATGATAAAAATGACAAAGCACTAAGATATTGTTTTACTTGACACAATAGATATTAACCCAATTTTGGTGGAAAAAAATATCCACTTATTGAATAGAAAAACATTCCTGTATACATATATATATATTTGATTAAAATGAGAATCCCCGAGCTTCATAAATAAGATAAATAGACATAAGATATTTCATACCAAAATTCTAAGAATTGGATAACAAAAGTGAGAAGCATTTTAATAAATAAATACATAAAAGTACCAAAAATTAAAAAATAGTAACACGGGATTGTTGATGAGTACAATCCACTTCTATCCATTTCCATCATTTTGAAGACGAAAAAAATAAATGTAGTAACAATCCGATATTTGGATCATAAGAGAACGAATACTGATCTAACATTTTTGGTTATGAGAGAAAAAAAAAACACAGAATTAACATTTTATAAAACAAAATGCAATGATCATCCCCTTATCCATGACCACTAATCATATATGTCCAATTGAATTTCACAATACCTGAGATAGCAAATAACGAGGTTTCGGAATCCAGCCTTCTCATTTTCAATGAAAAACGAAACAAAAAACTTCAATCTACGAATCCAGATCTACAATAAGTAAATAAATAAAACTCATCAAATATTTAAAAAAAAAAAAAAAAAACTGATTTTTTTTGTAGATTATAATTCTTTTTGAAGGTGCTATTTGTAATTCAATCATTTACACATAGTGAAGATTTGGAATTCATTTTTCGAATGCTCTTCGTAAAGTACAGGGAGCACTTAAATATTTCTAGATAATAAAGTATCATTTATTCTTCTACGAGCAATAGGTACTGTGCGAATTCGATTTCTCCTATCTGCCTGCCACCTTTGACGAATAAAATCAGTATATGATTCATGTGCATTTTGTGTAGTACTTGAAATGTTCAAAATACCAGGTTCCCGATCAGCAGATGTTTCTGATTAGTCCATCAGAGAAACACATTCTCTAATTTAACATGATGAAGAAATCTCATTTTACAAATTCTAACGGACATTAAAACGACAAGCTTCTATGTGTTTCAGACATCAACTTACCGCATTTGAATTTCAAATGACTCGATCTCCAGCTACTCCTCCACTCATCAAGACAAAGAGAGACCGAGTTCTGACCGGGTCATATCGGCGCCACCTCCTATTCGGAGCTTCTCAACTTTTCTGGTACAAATCAACAGTTTTTTGTTCCTTTGTCCAAAAGAATTAGGAAAAAAAAACACTGAACCTTGTATGTATTGTTCACCATACAATACAATATATCTCTTGAACGTGTAAAGCTAAAGCAAATGGATTGTGTTGTAATAAAGCACCTACAGAAGATGTAAGCGATGCAGAAAAATAACCCGTTCAAAAAAATAAATAAATAAATAAATAATCGATTGATATTCCCAGAATCAGTCCGAGGAGCTAAAAACTATAACCTTGGAAGCTGAACATCGAATGGATGGATTAACGAAAAATTCGAATGGGAGAAGGAATGTGAAAATGAGTACATAAGAGAGAGAGATATATATAGATCTTTTTTCTGCAGAATTATTGTAGAGTACAGAGTAAATATTTCTTCCCTCTACAGTAGCAAATCGGTTTCTCTACAGTATGAATCTGGTCAATTGTGAAAAACCCTGTGACAAAATGAACGGTAAACCTGAAACTCACCCTTTTAAGAGAGAGTAGAAGTAGATGTAGGACGATGTGTACTGAAAGTAAGAATCCCTTTCACATCTTTTCGTCCACAAATAATTCGCCAAGGGGATGATCTTTGAATAGGAAAAAGAGCGGATCAATTAAAATAAAAATAAACACTGCTTCACCATCGTCGGCCCTCCTTTTCTATTAAAAGTATTGGTTTATTAAAACCAGGCGAAACAATAACACCACCATGATTCATTAAAGGAAACATAAATTTTGCAATCAGAAGAGATTGTCAACCTAAACTAAGCTACAGGCTTCAGATTCTACGCAATGCTTAGAATCCATTTTTTGGTACAAGATAAACCCTGGCCTTAATGATGGATCCATTCCCAAGTTTAAATCCTGGACTTACAGGAAAACTGACAACCATAGATGCATAGGCATTCCCTCCACCATTGTGACAAGAAATCCTTGACACACTCTCCATGTACTGAGATTGAAACTCAGCCCCTTGATTCGCCTCAAAATGACTAGGCGGTGGGTCCAAAGAGAACGCAAGCAAATGTAGCAGCCAAACTGCCTTTGCCAACCCCAGAAACTCACTGTAGAACTGACTCCTTGGGTGGTGCCTGTTTAGCACTTGGCGTCTTTGCTCCAGGTCCCCAAATAAGGACTCCTCCATCTTCGGGTGTACAATTGCAAGGTACTTCTTGAAGCAAAAGTTCCCAAAGCTGCAAGTTGGCAAAATGCTGAGAAGTTCAACAGGGTCCATGGCTTTCATGTCACGATACTGGGTGAAGCAGTCTCTGCGGTGCTGATCAGGGTGGAGCAACGAGGAGAGGCTGCCATCCATATAGAACGTCTCGTGGTCAAATCCCTGAAAGATTTTTCGATTCACATAGGATTCCAATGCGTACTTTGAGTGGTTCTTCCCAACTACTGAATCTGTGAATGCAGTGGCGTTTGAGGATGCTGCTTCAATGGATCTTACAGCAGCTGCTATGTCCCAGTGGGCAGAGTGCATTTGCGAGAGAAGCAGGGAAGTGAAGGATTTTGAGGCCTCTTTCACTAAATTCATTGTCCCTTCAAATAGCTCTGGTGCTGGTGCTGCTGCAACTGTCAAGACAATGAAATTTTAGCATTAGACTGAGTTTAATCATGGGAATTCTTCTTCTTATTCTTTCTGTCGTAAAATTCAAGATATGGTTTCACCAGCTAGAAAGTACTACAACAAAATCAAAAGACAACAAAATTGAGCAAAGTAAAGGTTATGCCCTTGTTTGATTTTCTTTAAAATTCTCATTTTTCAAGTGTACTCAATCACCATCAATTAAAAGTTAAGCCTATATTATTTGACTTTTCAACCAAATCTCAACCCTCTATTCCCTTAAAATCACTATTCATTTCCAAAAAAAAAAAAAAAATCTTTTTGAACAATATCAAACACACTATTTAATTTATCATTGCTAATTAGGAATATAAAATTGGTTCATGCAATTGAATAGAATTCTAAAAGGTCAAATCTTTGATGATTTTATAGACGTGAGCAAAGGAGTAACCTTAGTAGTACAAAAAAAATAAAAAATCTCTTTGAACAATATCAAACTCACTATTTAATTTATCATTGCTAATTTGGAATATAAAATAGGTTCATGCAATTGAATAGAATTCTAAAAGGTCAAATCTTTGATGATTTTATAGACGTGAGCAAAGGAGTAACCTTTAGTAGTACAGCTGACTTTTCTCTTTGACTTGCCCTTTGACCTTCCACTGCTACTGCTGAAAGACGTCGCCGTTTCGAGTTTCTCCCTCAAGTTATCGACCTCAACTTGCTTGGCTTTCACTTCTTTGTTCAGCTCATCCAAACTTGCCTCGTACGGTGCCACCACCTCCCTAAGCGTCGATGACCCTAGTTTCCGCCGCTCCCTTCCTCCACCATCACCACACACAGTCCTCCTGAACCTCTCCCTCAACACCCCTAGCTTCCTTAGTTCCGCCACAACCGCCACGTCAGCGATGCGCATTTTGTTCGGATCCCAAGGGCAATGCGACTGCTGCAGACTAACATACGCCCTCTTCATGGCCGACACCGCGTCGAACACTTCTCCCATCAGCATTTCCATCTCGATCACTCTCTCGTTACTGGGTTCATCCTTGTTCGTCGCTTCCCAATCTTTGAACTCCTCTTCCTCATCGAACCCATCTTGTTCTTCTTTGGTTTCGTGCCTTTCTTCTCCAGAATCGGAATCCGAGCCGCTCCCTTGGACGGAGATATCATCTGGGCGGTTGCCCGCGAGTGGGTGGAGCAGACAAGAAGCAGTGACTCGTTGGATCAGATCGGTGAAATTTGATACCTTGGTAGCCATTCTCTTGATCTCGCCACCGTTTCTGTAAAATAATCAGAGTTGTCTTAGTTTTGGCAACAAGTGTCTTTATCCAGTACGTAATAATTTTGGCAGCAAGTGTTATTTATACAGTACATTGTGAGACAATACGAGTTCTGAACGGGTCAACTCCTTCGTGCTGGGTATTATTATAAAAATTGGCTATAAAAGTTACTTTTCCAATCTCACATTTTTTTAATGGGTTAATAGCACGAAACGTTCCTATCTTTGACATGTATTATGCAAAACGTCCAAACGTTTTGATTTTTGACGCTAAACGTACCAACATTTACATTTTATTGTGGGAGACATCATTTCCGTCAAATTTAACCCCATTTCATCGTTAATTTAGAATTGAACAGTAAAGATTTAACACATGCAAGTGCATTTTCGTCAAAATCAAAAGCAGCTCATTCATATTTGGGTAATTGGTACAAAACGTCCCTACGTTTGACACTCATTGTGGAAAAACGTCCATACGTTTATTTTTTTGGCGAATAACGTCCCTACATTTATTTTTTTGCAAATAACGTCCCTACCTTTAAATTTTCTTGTTGATTAGTCCTCAAATTTTACTTTTCTTTCAATTTAGTCATTCCGTATTTGATTTAAAGGTAATTGTCTTCAAACGTGTATAACTTTTGATCTACAACTCCGAATTGCACTCCGTTTTTTGCGTTGAACTCCAAATTCAATCATCTTTCTTATGATGTATCATGTGCTCATTTATTAAACATTTCGTTTTGACTTTTGTATAGTAGATACTTATTTTGTTAGGGCATCAATGATTGACGTAAATTGATTTCTGTAAATTTTATTGAAACAGTGAAATTTTAATTTTAGTGTGTGGTCGGCGGCCAGCGGAATTTATAAATTCGATTTATTTGACTTTTTTTTATTTTTTTAAGATAAAATATTTGATTAAAAATTTGTATGTTTAGCCCCTGTTTGAGCCATATTATAATCTCTAATAACTTTTTGAACAACACACAATTTCTTTCTCCAAATTTTAAAAAGTGATTTGAAGAGAGAGGATGTGTGTTGTTCAAACAGTGATTTGATATTATAATATGGCTCAAACAGAGGTTAAACATAACAATTTTTAACCAAACATTTTACATTAAAAAAATAAAAAAGTCAAATAAATCCAATTTATAAATTTCCCTAACCGCCGAACACACACTAAAATTAAAATTTCACTGTTTCAATAAAATTTACAGAAATCAATTTACGTCAATCAATGATGCCCTAACAAAATAAGTATCTACTATATAAAAGTCAAAAATAAATGTTTAATAAATGAGCACATGATACATCATAAGAAAGATGGTTGAATTTGGAGTTCAACGCAAAAAACGGAGTGCAATTCGGAGTTGTAGATCAAAAGTTATACACGTTTGAAGACAATTACCTTTAAATCAAATACGGAATGACTAAATTGAAAGAAAAGTAAAATTTAAGGACTAATCAATAATAAAATTTAAAGGTAGGGACGTTATTCGTAAAAAAATAAAGGTATGAACGTTATTCGCCAAAAAAATAAACGTAGGGACGTTTTGTGCCAATTACCCAAATATGAATGAGCTGCTTTTGATTTTGACGAAAATGCCCTTGCACGTGTTAAATATTTACTGTTCAATTCTAAATTAACGGTGAAATGGGGTTAAATTTGACAGAAATGATGCCTCCCACAAGAAAATGTAAAGGTTGGGACGTTTAACGTCAAAAATCAAAACGTTGGGACGTTTTGCACAATACATGTCAAAGGTAGGGACGTTTTGTGCTATTAACCCTTTTTTAATCTATATGAAAATATGACGGGATTTATTGAATTAACCATACAAAATATGTAACTTTCCAAAATGGCCATCTTTTATAAATTATCTATATTACCTTTAATGAAGTTGATTATTTACTTTGCAAGATATGTCCCTGAATTTAATTTGATTGATTTAATTCAATACTTTTTATTATATTCATATTTTTTAATCTTTTAAGTTCTTTTAAAAATGTTCTATATTGTGATAATTTCTCAAAAAGATTTAGGATGTTCTTTTTTTGTTATATATCATAATGTTGTTCCTTCTGAAATTTCCTCTTCTATATCTTCGCATTCTTCTATAATTTTATGAATTATATTTATATTTTTTGTTGTTTCAATAGAATTAAATTTTATTCTATTTATGATAGCATAGTCAATGTCTTCGTATATATCTTTTAGTTTAGATTGTCCAATAGAATGTATATTTTTAGATTTTTCAATAATAGCTAATAAAAATGAAATTTCTTTATTTTCAAAATATAATTTATGATCAAAATTATTAGAAGTTGATACTTGTGAAGTATACATAGATTATCGGGTTGGTAAATTATTATATAAAATTTTCTTGTATAAGTCCATTTTTTGATCTAGTAAAATACAATAATCTGCAATATATTGTTCGTATTTTTCTAAAAGTTTATTATATTCTTCAGAAGATATGTTTTCATTTTCCATTTGATATTTAATATCTTCCATATTATTTTTCAATTTTTCTAAAAAATTATCTAGTCCTTCTATTGTATATCCTGGCATTAGGTTTGGACTGTATTTATCATTATTTTATTTTCTAAATCTATTTTAAGCTGCAATATATCAGAATAATCTATAATGTATTGATCATGATTTTTTGAAAGTATATAATATTGTTCAGATGATTCATCCATATCTATTAATTGAGATATAATGTTATCTATTTTTTCCATTATTCTCTCTAACAAATTGTATAATCCTTCAATGGTATATCCAGACATTATAAACACAGAAGTATAAAGTAGTTATAAAGTTTCTAGTAACTTTTCAAATTTTATCGGTGTTTGGGAATTGATAATATCTATGTCAGCCATGATATCTATACTTGGTTCAAATGGTATATTATATTTTGAAATATTTTTCTCTCTCTTTTCTAATTTATCAATTATATCTTGAATATCTTGTATTATTATAGATCGTACAGTACATCTAGCAAAGTTTTCTATTAAATTTTCTTTAAAACTTTTTAATATCTCTTGTGATGCGTAGAGTTGTTCTTGGTATCCTATTTTATCAATATCATTCTCATATTCAATACATTTTTTAATTTTGATATTTTTTTTAACGTTATATGGACCTCTCTTAAATCTAGATTTTTTCATGATATAATTGCTTTCATTCATGACATTAAGATTGTAACTGGTAAAGAAAGACTTATTTCTTCCATCACTGTCATAATCTATTAGGGATCATAATCATTATCACTACTAAACACATATCCTAAATATAATTCATTATTTATTTCAGTATTATCATATCAAGCCAAAAGTAAATGATTAATTTTGTAATTTCTATTCCTAATAATTTTTTTTAATATAGGAAAAATGGCTAACAAACATGACATATAGACATGATATAATTTTTTTATTTCATTATTGGGTCTAGTAAACTGTTTATGCATAAATAAAGGTTCAATTATGCTATGATATTCATCCTTATAAGGACTGTTTTGATAATTAAATTTAACAATTCTGAATTCTGTCACGTTAAAAACTCTCCTTCCTCCTAATTCCTTAAATATATATATATATATATATATATATATATATATATATATATATATATATATATATATATATATATATATATATATATATATATATATATATATATATATATATATATATATATTAAGAATACTAACATCTTTTTATGTTCTCAGTACCTTTGTATTTTCCTTTTATTGTTAGTGGCCTTCAGGATTATAGGTTTTCCTGCCTTCACGAATTATTAGCTAAACCTGTATATATGCCTTCACTGTATAACCTTTTAGATGAAAAATATTTTAGGACATAGTGTACGGAGTTTTCTTAATATATATTCTTTTTGGAAGTAGGATTTAGAAGACAAGAATGTAGAAACTCATCATAATTTTATAAGTAGATTGAGATTTTATTGATAATATGAAAATTGACATAAGATTGGTATGAGAATTTTTTCAAAGACAGAATTTTTATTTTTTTTTTTGGTTGTTGATAAGTAGATTGGGATTTTATTGATAATATGAAGATTGACACAAGATCGGTATGAGAATTTTTTCAAAGACAGAAGAATTTTTTTTTTTTTTTTGATAAGTAGATTAGGATTTTATTGATAATATGAAGATTGATACAAGATTAGTATGAGAATTGTTTCAAAGACAGAAGATTTTTTTTGGCTTTCTCACAAACTGAATGTTCAAGTGATCTATGCCTTACAACTAGCTCGGAGGCTTGTATTTATAATGTTATATTGGATACAATTACATCACTGCTTACATCATCAACCTAACAATTTTACAATTTTTCATTACATAAGGACACACATGTCCTCTATTATTTATTACAAGGACACACCTGTCTTCTATTATTTATTTCTTCATATGACCCTTACATTATAGGGACACATATCCCTCTATTATTTTTAGTCTTTACATGACCCCTACATTGTTCTGCCTTGTTGCATTAAAGCAGATTTATAAAGTAGTTACCACCTGTCCATCAATTCTATTGGCATGTAAGGCAATTCCTGGCTATACACGCTTCTTGTAAGGTAGCAAAGCTTCCATGGATTTGATAAGTATCAAACTTGTTGATGTATTCCTTCAAGATTGTTGATTTTTCTTTTCCTCCATTAGTGAGGAGTGTCCATCCATTATACTGGTATTTGTATTTAAGTTTTTTGTCATACAATTTTTTGACAATGTTGTAGAAAACCTTAATTCCCAAAATCCTTCGAGATCTAAACTATGATCTTGTAATATTTGGTACTGGCTTGGTATTTTTTCCAACTTCAATTTGAAAATTTCGAGAAACATACCCAATAGTGATATTATGCCCAGCAGAATAATACATCATTCCATCAATTTCAGGACTGATCAAATAAAATTTTAAATATATGGGTTTTCCTTGGGCAAATTTTGAAATTTCTCATTTTAGTAGATCATCAAAATTTTCAAATTCTTTCAGATCTTTTCCTGGATAAATAAGATCCAAAAATCCATAATCAGCTTCCATTTTGTCATAACGGGATCTCCTCCTTGAGTAACGATCAATCGTGGGTATACATGATCTCCAAATGAAATGTAATAACAATCACATTCTTGGTGTTCATATATAACTTTGACAGTAGTTTTATATTCCTCTTCTTTTGGTAAAAAATGAGAATCATCTTCCTCATCAGCACGAATTTTGACTACCTTTGTATATTTATCTTTGGCATTGATTGTTATTTTTCGAGGATTGGCTTCATTTATGACAAATTTCTTGAGATTTGGTTCATCTCTTTTAATTATTGGTCCACCACTGCTTCCAGAAGATCTACCTGTTTGTATTTTTGATATAACCTATTTGGTTTCAACTTGTTTGATAATTAACGATTCAAACTGAGATTCAATCTCAATTATGTTATCGCTCAATTCTTTAGTATAGTTATAATGAAATTTTGAAATATCCATCAATTGCTTGAAACTTTCTTGGAGAGTCGCTGCTAGTTGCTCAATTCCAAGTTTTATATCTTCGACTTCCTCTGTGAGGAAGTTCATTCGTTGTTTGGCGTCTATCAAGAATTTTTTGATATTATCCATCTGCAAATTCAATATTCCTACTTAAAAAATTTGCAAGATAATTATTGACACCTTTAATATGAACTATATCAAAATTATAAAATGTTAAATAAGTTTGCCATCTATGGAGTTTTTTATATTGATGTTCTGGTGGTAATTTATATTTCATTAAGCCTGCAGCTTGAGAATTTTCAGTTTCAACAATGAATTTTTTGGATAATAAAAATAATGAAAACTTTTTTATTCCTCTGATAATTGCTAACAATTCTTTCTCATGAGTGGTATAATTTATTTCTACTTGGTTAAACGTTCCACTGGAGTATCTACAAATTTCATTAAGATCTATTTTTAATATTGCTGCCCAATATTTATCCGAAGCATCAGTATTAACTATTAAATTATCTTTTTCATCTGGTAATTGGCAAATTTTTACATTCTTTCATGAGTGATTTGACAATTTCTGTGTGTTCATCACTCAATTCTTTGGTATTTATTTTCCTAAGTAAAATCTGAATTTTATGTCTCTTTTTTTTAGAGATTTTCAATAAATCCTTCTGCACAATTTAAACATCCTAAAAAAATTTGTATTTGTTCTTTAGATTCTAATTTATTTGGAAAATTTTCTATCTTTTTAGATATATGAGTTTGTAGTTTTATTCCTTTCTTATCTATTGATAATTCAAGAAAATTAATTTCTTATTTTTCTATTATAACTTTGTTTTTTGAAAGAACAATTCATTCCTTTTTGCATTCATTTATAAATTTTATCAAATGATTCATATGTTCTTTTCTATTATTAGAATATATCAATATATCATCAACATAGACAATTAAGAATTCATTAATTTTTTTAAATATGTTATCCATTTTTCTTTGATATATTTGTAGTGCATTTTTTAGACCAAATGACATAACCATCCATTCATACTTACCTTGAGGTGTATTAAATACAGTATATTGAATACTATCTTCTTCCATTTTTACTTACCAAAATCCTGATTTACAATCGAATTTAGAATAATATTGTTTTTTTACAAGATTTATTAGTACCTCTTTATTTGGTAAAAAGTATCCTTAAAATTTAATATATTTGTTTAATTCTTTATAATTTATCACCATTCTAGCTTTTTTTCTTTTTTGTTCAGAATGTTTCATTACCTGAAAGCTGGACTACTATGGAGTCCATTATTAGGTTTGATTAATTTTTGGTTAAGCAATTCTTTTATTTGAGCTTTGAATTCTTGTGTATCTTGTATGCTATACATCATTGGCCTAACTCTTATAATAACATTTTCTGTTAGTTCTATTTTAGCTTTTGGATGATGTTGTTTCCAAAATAATAATAGATTTTCTCCACAAATTTTTTCCATGCTTGTTTGTATATTCGTTTTCAGGACTTTTTTATATATTATTCGTTTACTTTTTATTTCATTTTGTGTAATTGGCTTTTTGTCATATTTATCACCACGCTGTGTTGACTGAACTCTGTAAGGTCTAAATTCTCTTGGTATTTTTAGTAAATGTCCACAAGGTGTTTGTAACATTATCATGTAATTATTTTGTTTATAATATTGGAATTGTTGTATAAAGTCATTTCCTAGCAATATATCATATTCTAATTTGTTATAATTATATATTTTATTTACAGCTATTTGTTTACTTCCAAGTATTATATCAATTCTATCAGCACTATTAATTATTTGAGTATTTTCTCCTGTTACTCCTGTAATTTTTATCTTTGCATTAGTATTCCATGATTTTATTAATAAACTTTTGAATATTGTTATATCACTTCCTGTGTCAATTAATGCACATGTTGTCATATTTGTTTCAACAATAGTAACTTGTATATAAACAGCTAATGGAAAACTTATTTGATTATTCATTTATTTAGCTTTCTTACATAGTATAGTTTGACCATTATGTGTTATGTATAATCCTTCACGTTTATACTGTAATCTTTCAATCGATTTAGCAAACTCATTCCTAACATTATATGAGGATTTACCACACTATTGTCTATATGACATGGTATTAGGAGATTTATTCATTCTATTTTTATTGGTACTTTAACTTCAAGTTCAGTCATATTTATTTGTCCATCAAAATTTATATATCTATACGGATCAGTTCTATGAGATATTGATAAGTGTTATATTAACGTTTATTTGATGCACTTATATTCTTGAATACGCAATAATGTGATTCTATCTACGTATTATTAATGCATTTTATATTTTATATTGTATAGGATCATAAAAGAAGAGAAAAAAAGAAAAAAGGACCAAAATGCACGCAAAACTAAAGATTGGGGACTTAGATGCAAAATTGGTTACAGCCATAAGGTTACATATTCACGGCCGTAAAAGTGGTAACCGTGTTAAGAAAAATCAGCAGAAACACATTCACGGCCGTAAATCAGAATTTACGGACGTAACCTTCAAATGGTGAAAAATGTGCAGAAACATAATTACGGCCGTAAATGGACAAGTCACGGCCGTAACTTCAATTTGTGAGAAATATGCAGAAACTTAATTACGGCCGTAAAGGAAATGCCACGGCCGTAACTCTCCAGTCAACAATTTCCATATTTCAATTCTTTCCATAATTTTGGGATTTCTTGAGCCCAAAGTTAGGGCACGAAATTAAGGCTATAAAAAGGGGTTCTCATGACAGAAAAACGTGTGAAAAAATATTGTGAAAGAGGCTACACATTGAGGAAAATTGAGAGAAAAATATAGAGCATTCTTTGGAGATTTTCAAGCGCAAGAATATCAACAACAATGGAATTCATGAAGCAACTTGAAGAATCTACCACAATCATGCTAGGCTAAATTCCATATCTTGTTCAAAGGGGAAGTTGTGTCAATTTAATTATGTTATTTTCTTTTCTTACAAATTAGTAGCGTGAATTTATTCCTTATATTTCAATTGTTGGATTATTATGTTTTGAATGTTCAATTGAGTTTATTTGATTAATAGTTTAATTTGGCCAATTGGATTATTGATCTTTGAATTCATGAATATGCTATGTTAAGATTCTTGATCCGTAATTGTCATTGAATCTTTACTTTAGTAGCAAATAAATCTCGTGCAGGTTTAGTAATAATTCAACTTGGATTGATTAATTCGAGCTTGTGTAATTAACGATCCAATTCAATCTATTCTTCTGAATTTTCATACTAGTCGTGCATTAAATCCTAAGAGCTTGTTTAGGATTGTCCGTGGCTAGAATTGGTTCGAAGACCTTGTTTTGAATCAATACACATAAGGAAAAATTTAGATACTCAGAGCTTGTTGATTATTTATGATTGATAATTGAAATAGGGATATAAACACGTTACAAGGAAAAGTATAACATTAATTAAGGACACAACCGAACCCGAGAACAAGATTTCTTCTCATATTATTTCTCTAGTCATATTTAATTGTTTATTTTTATGCATATTTTTTATTCAAGCAATTTCACACAACAAAACCCTCCATTCCATTCTAATTGATCGAACAACTAAAATTAGTTTCCGTTCCTCGTGGGATCGACCCTTACTCTCGCTACTACATTATTAATTAATATTTGACGAGTAAGGAATTATTTATTATTTTGGTGCATTGCGACACGCATCAGATATTAATCCTTTATTCCTGTTTGAAGCTATATGACATTCACTAACTCCTATATCAATTAACATGTTTGATTCTTTTACATGTTCTTTTCCATTGAAATATCCACCTTCTATTTTCATATTCCAGCATTTCTATGAAATTTTATTTCTCTTGTATTACTAGTTTCTCCTAATTGTTTTCTATTAGGTAAACTTGTTGATCTTCTACTTAGTCTGCCATCTTCGAATGTTATGTTATTATTATGGTATTCTTCTTCTCTCAACTCTATAATTTTTGGTTTATTTTTTGTTATAGTAAGTTCATAGTTTCTTGTGACCAAACTTATTTGTTTATCTGGTTCCACAACTTTACCAAAATCTTTGCATTCTTTATGAATTTCAATATATGATTTTTTAGAATAAATGTTTCCATAATTAGAATTAGTAAATGTGTATAATGCTCTATATTCTATAGTCATAGTTTTATCTCCTGGTTCCATTATATCATCTTTATGTAATTTGAAATGTAGTTCTAAAACTTCACTGAAGTTTCTATCTTTTAACGATATACAATATTTTGGGTAATATGTAAATATTAGTTTTTTATATGTTAGATTTCCTTCTACTGTTCCCAAATGACCGTCTTTTAAATTTATTATTCTTCCATTATATAAACTTACAGTCAAAGGTGAATCTAATCATTCTCTAAATAAGGATTTAAACATTATTTGGATACCTGCTAAATAAACATATTTGATTTTTTCACTGTTTTTTATTGATCTTTGTTAATAATTCTGTAACCGTATTTTTTGTTAAAAGATTTAATTTATGTATTCCTTGAATAGTTCTAACATCTATTGCTCTTTCAATTTTATGATATTCATTTATTGCTACTCTTTCTCTTCTCCATATTTTATCTAATATTTCTCATTTTCCTATTTTCAAATCTAAAGATAATTTTTGTATTTTCCTGAACTTATTATTATCAAAAGTTACTTTTAATCAATAACTTTCTATTCCTTTATATTCTTGTTTATCTATATTCTTATTTCTTTCTATTTCTTCAATTTCTCTATTCTGATTCTGATTCACTATTTTCTGAATCTATTTCATTTATATAGACTTCTTGATAATAGTATTTTTCAATATCTTAGTTCACTTTCTATTTCTAGATATTCTTTTTGTAACATTTTAACTTTCTTTTTGTTACAATCAGGGCTTATATGTCTCATTTCTCCACAATTCCAACATTTGCATTAACTCTCATCTTTCTTATAAATTTAATTTTTTCTGCTTTTTTATTTGGATTATATCTTCTTTTGTAATATCTTCTCTTAGGTTTTATATATTTTTTTCTAAAATTTCTAAATTTTTTAAACTTTCTATTTTTATATTTTCTTTTATTATTTTTTCTCATTCCAGGGTTGCATCCCCATTGGGTAGGTTTTTCTATATCTTTACAACATATTCTAGTTAATTTTCCTGACTTCTTTAATAATTGTCTTTGTTGACACACACATATATATATATATGCTAATATTTCAAATAGAAATTTTATTCTTGATCCTAATGTTCTAGGTATTCCAGGGTTGTATCTGATAAATTTTTCAAATTCTATTTTAAAGTATATTCCTCATGAACCTGATAATTTTTTGTAATACATATCTTTGTATACTTCTTGATTTTCATTACTATAGAATTGGACATAATAGTATTCTTTGAATTCACAATTGTATTATTTGATTTTACCCATATCACATATTATTAAATTTATTAATCTCATTCTCGCATTATCTTTTTCTCTAATTGATTCTGCTTCAGCATTCTTTATCCAATTTTCTCCTAAAAATTCATCCGCAATATAATCTACTAACTTTTCTATACCTTTTCCATCTGATTTTATTAGTTCTGTTTGTACATTTATCCTTATTAATGTTTTCGTATCACTACTTATTCCTTCCCACCAATTCCTAACATGTCCTTCAAAGGATGCTGTTAAAAAGTTTATCATTCTTTCAGTATTTTCCCATGTATAATCTTTATTGTATAATAAGAACAGTATCATTGAATCTGTCCAAATTAATAAGGCTTTTTTAGTATCTATTTTACAATTCAAATCTAATTTTGTTCCTCCATGATTAATAGGTTTATCATAATTATTATTTGGTGTGGTTTGCTATATAAGGGTACATAACTTTCATCTAAATCTGGTAATTCTTGTTTGGAAGTTCCTATTGGAGTTGGGCTAGGTTCTCCTCCAGTATTCATTAAAACTTGGTATTCATTAAAGTTTTCTAGGCTTAATTAGTCAAAATTTTCTATAAAAAAATCTAATTCTTCATTCATTTTTATCTTATTCTTCAATTTTTCTTCAACTTTTAGTTTTCCTGAAGTTTTTTCTATGAATTTTTGTAATTCTAATTCCTCTTCTAGTATTTTTGGTAATATGTTTTTTTTTTTTAATTCATCATCCATACTTTCTGCTTCTATTATAATTTTTTCTTGTTTAAAGTGTTTCTTTCTTATTCTAAGTATTTTTTTTTCTATGAGTTTTTTTGTCTATTTTCTTATATTTGCTTTTATTATGTTCTTTGAATTCTCTAATATCTAGTTTTAGTATATTTATATAATTTCCCACTTCTTTTAATTCATTTTTTACTTCTTGAACATCTCTTATTAATGATTTTATTAATATTTTTAGATCTTCAATATAATCACTTATTGACATTTTATACTTTTCATTGAATAATTTGAGTTTTTTGTACCTTAAATAGTCTGTCATACATATCATCTATTTTTATTTCTAATTTTTTGATTATTTCTTCTTTTGCTATTATTCTTTCATTACCATTTTTACTTATTTTCTCATTTATCTTATCTATTTTTTTTATTATTACTTCAATTTTATCTTGATTAATTAATTCTCCCGATTTTCTTTGGTATTCTTTTAATATTTATTCATCTATATTTTTAACTTCTCCTATCATATCTTTTAATTTTTTTAATTGTATTGTTAGTTTACTTTGAATATTTTGTAATTTTTCTTTGATATTCATATCTTGTATATTTAACTGTTGTAATTCTTTAATAGCCAATTTATCTTGTATGTTTATATTTTTATATATTTTCCATAAAAAGACACTTATCCATTTTAATTGCATGTTAAGAAATTCATCAGATTCTCCCCATGAGCTTAATGGTTGAAACATAATTGTATTAGCTCCTTTTATTTGATATGATCCCACCGGTAGATTAATATTTTCTATTATTTGTTTTTCAAATTTTATTTCTGAAAATTCCGTCATTAAATTCTTCCTCTAGTATGCTCAACTTCTAATCTTAGTTCTATGTCATATTTCACTCCTTTACATATCATTATATTATATTTACAAAATTCTCCAATAGATCTTAGCATTGATTTTCTTTGTTGTGCTCTATAATATTTTATGTAGTATTTTATTTCTCCAATTATATCATATTTTTCCATTTTAATTTTTACTTTGTTATTTATGGTCATAAGTATATTAGGTAATTGTTTTAGAATTGTATTAAAGTATTTTCTTTTACTTTCTAATGATCTTAATATTAGAAATCATTTTCTTTTTATATTTCTCTCTTCTATATCATATTTTTTCATATTAATTTTTTCTTTGTTATTTATGGTCATAAGTATATTAGGTAATTGTTTTAGAATTATATTAAAGTATTTTCTTTTACTTTCTAATGATCTTAATATTAGAAATCATTTTCTTTTTATATTTCTCTCTTCTATCATTTGATCTAATAAATTTCCTCTTTGTTCTGTTATTGAATCTAATTTTTCATTTGTTTTCATATCTAGATATTTGATTAATAAAGGTTCTCCTCTATGATAATCCATTTCTATAATTTTTATATAATTCTTCTAGTATGTCTTTGTGGATTAAATCTAATATTTTGTTTATGATAAAATCTTCATTTATTATATCGAAATTTATTAGATCAAATATATATATATATATATATATCTTCTTATATCTTTGTCTAAATCTTTTAGAGTTCTTAAAATTTCTATTTTATAATTATCGGATAGTATCAATGTATGCATAATCATAAATCTTGATGTATATATTATATATTTATTTTATTTTTTGTCATATAATATTTATTTTTTTAATCTGCCATATGTCTCTGATACCAATTGAGGGGGTGCTACTATGAGCGAACAAAAATCAAATAAAATCATATAAACAAAATTAATTAAAAGTATATAAATGTAAAGTTTTAAGGACTAGTTTGTAACTTTTCTAAGTTCTAAAAGCCTTAGTTGAAATATGATATTTAAGGGTATTTTTGGTAGTTCCTAATGTCTAAGGCCATTCTTATGAGTTGATAAAATTTTTGGTTATTTTCATAAAAGGCCAATTTTTGGTTAAAACACAACTTCAAAAAATCTTTTAAAACCACAAGTAACTTTTTGTTGAAAATGTTCAATAGTAGTCGTCCAATCCCAAACCCACCCACCACATCCTTATTTGTTCTTTTTTTTTTTCTTAAATTTTTTAATATCGATAAAAAAAAATTTTGAATTCATATTATATGATTTAATGAGATTTTCAAAATGAGTACCATATTGACATATAATTTTTTGTTGTTTTAAAAATAAATATTTATCATATTCTTATGCTTAACTAACAATTAACACATCCATTATGGCAATTAAAAAAAATCCATTATGACAATAATTAATGTGTTAACTTTAACATGTATGCATGTCATTTAACATTTATTTTTTTGTCTATGTAACTAGCTAAATTTAACACGTTCAATTTGAATACTCTTAGCCTCTGTCTAGTAAAATTTGTTTATAAATTTTGTATTGATATGTGATCCCCAAATCGAAAGCTTTCATTCTTGGAGGGTCTAATTGACAACCAGCTTAAAGTTGGAGGATTTAAATGTGCAATTATTGTTATTTTGCTTCTATTTTGGACCATTGATTAAGATCCTATGGATGTGATTAAGTTGGCAATTGATATATTCTTTGTTTGGGTTCATTTGACATAATGGAATGAATTAATCCTCTCCATCTCCTCTCTTGTGAAATCCACCCGATTTTTCTCTCTTTGAGTTTTTGCACCATGTAGTAAAATACTTTATAGTATAATTGAGTCATTGTATGGGCTAATTGGAAGTGCTATTGTGTAGTATTTGGTGTGGTGATATTGTAGAGAATTGGAGTGTGATTTGGTAATTCCTTGAGCAGGAATTGGCGCACGGTTTGTGTGCAGGAATCTTGTAATATCGAAACTTTCATTGGATGGTTTGGCTAGTGGAACAGGCTTGATCCAGAGCCCCCCCAGATGTAGGTGCGATTGGCACCGAACTGAGTCATCAAGATTTGGTGTTCTTTGTTCTTATTGAGTTTTCTTGATTATTATTGTATATTATCCGCGATTATCACAAAATTGGGACACGAAATTTCAAACATTTTGTTTATAAACGATCACGTTGTAACATAAAAGTCAATACTTTAAACTATTCAAAGATTTTCGTCCAACTTTTTTCATTTTTTTAAAAAAATTGATCAACTAAATATTGTCGCGTCGCTATTTATAAACAATAAGGGAAGTTCTTTCCTGTTTGAAATATATGATACTGATATTAGGATTTAAAATCCTGCTTGAATTATTGTACGCACGTGATAACATATGTTTTGTTATATGAGCCCTCTCGAAACTTATGTTTTAAAATGAAAATTTTGTTACTTGCTGAACACCGTTGTATTCATATTTTTCATGTTTATTACAGATATTTGATCATACTTATTTTAAATCCGCTGCTCGCGGGGGAAAAGCCTTGGAAGACGGTTTGACTCGTATGTATATAACGGAGACAGAAATCTGGAATTATCCTTCGGACCAGACCACCTTGTATCGTTATGAGTATGCTAAGATGAAAGTAGAATACTATGACATAAATACTTTTGAGTTGGTGTATACAGATGTTTTTAACTTCACGAATATGTAATTAGTTGAAATTCACGATGTTTATTTTGATCTATATGAAACCTCGAAGTTGGCTTTAGAATAACATGTGTATGTAAATTATGCGTGTTTTTATAAAAGTTATGTTTTATGTATCGATACTTGTATATAGTTTCATCTAAAGAACTAATTTTTAAATTTTAACGGTAACTAAATAATTATCATAAATTGATACATGCAGAAGAATGCTTAATGGATCTTATGCTTTTAATTGAGTTATTAATGAATGCTCTATTATAAATTTGTTCATTATAAATATATACGATACTCAAAAGTTTTAAGTTATTTAAAATGCTTGCTATGCTTATATTTCTTAAACTAAACTCTTAATATATATAGAGTATTAAAAGTTTAATGTATATGTGTCATTATCTAAGTTTTAAAATAAACATTTACCACTTATAGATATTGTTACAATCTTTAGCCTATTGAATTTTAGATTTTGCCTAAAACAACATGTATTGTCCATTTTTATACTTCTACCCCCACATTTCAATATTAAGAATATTCAATTAGAAAGTTTACTATTATATTTGTTTATTATGATATAAATTTTTACCAATGATAAGTTAACTACTATATGCATGAAAGATAAATATTATAGCTTTCCTGATATCTGTCTTTCTTACCTAGTATCGATACATGTATTGATACTTACAAAAAAAAAAAAAAAAAACAGCAAGGTCTGGTTCTATATCACATGTGATATTTAAATATGAAAAAATTTGTAGTGAATTTTGTGTTTTACACAATATGAGTTCTGAACGGGTCAACTCATTCACGCTGACTAGTTTCTTGAAAAGTAAAGTCTGTGTTTGGTGTAAATTGTTAATAAATTTTGTTTATAAACAGCATATGACAACATCTCACTAATCCATTCTTTTGAAAAGTCAACAATTTCAATTGATTAATGATTCTCATCTATCATTTTTTACTTTTCAAAAAAATAAGCCAACCAAATATTGACACGTCGCTATTTATAAACAATATTTACAAACGACCATTTATAAACAGTTTACCAAACATGAGTACATATACCAACTTATTCTCTCATAGACTTGTATTTCTTATTTGTCTGTCCAAATCATAGCATACTTACTGTAACGCCCCGATTTCCATCGGAGCCCGGGACGCCACTTCGTCCTTTAAATCTGATTTTATTGCGGAAATAATTAAAAATTTCAAACATCATATTTATTATTTGAAACCTTTGAAAACAACATCTTTGCGGAAGGAATGAATTTATAGAACATCACATCCATTGTAAGTTTCAACTTCAAATAAAACATTTCTAAAATATGATTTTATTTCGAGAAAATCAATTTAATTCAAAACATCACGTTCATTATTTGAAACATCAGCGGAAACTTAATTACTTTAAACATAGAACAATTCATAAAAATTAAATCTCAATTATAAAATTAACGATAAATAATTTAACCAGTGACATTCATAAAATTTGTGTAATAACATCATCATTTATTTAATTTGCCACCGCTCCCATTTCATTCGCCGCCTTCTCCGAGATCTGCAAAAACTGTTAAAATAATGGAATGAGTATTTCGAGAAATACTCAGTAGACTCATCGCCAATAATTAATTTACAGAATAATTGAACACGTAATTATGCAATCATATAGTGACATCATCATCATATTCTTGGGCTATTTTATTTTCAAAATCAAGGCTCGTAAAATCATAGGGTGTGGGTAGTCTCGTCTCGTGCACTTAAGGCACATAAGTTATGCATAACATCATCATTTCTCATTTATCTCATAAGAGATATTCTTTTCTCGTCTCATGCATCAAAGCATGTAAATCACGTAATTTCACATAAGACATGCAATTATAATTTAAACTAATTAGTGGGGGCGAGTCTACCTCAAATCACGAGTCTGAAAGTTGAGCAAGAAAGTTCACGTTGTTCTTCTAAATGTCCAAGCGCCTCGTCCAGCATAACTTAAAATAATAAGTCCAATTTAATACTTTAAAATTGATTTAAATGACTTTGAACTTTAGGGACTGAAATGATTATTTTAAAATTTGGGGGACTAAAATGAATACTTTGAAAGTTGAGGGACTAAAATGAATACTTTGAAAGTCGAGGGACTAAAATGAATACTTTTCAAAAGTTGAGTTGAAACTCAAAACGAATATTAAACTATAGGGCTGAAATAATAGAACTTAAAAATGGAGTGGCTGATTAAAATCATTTAAGACGTAAGGGCTGAAATGATTAGATTTAAAACCAAAAGGGACTGAATTGACTAACTTAAAAAAAACTTGGGGGACTAGGCTGAAATTTCAACAAAATAAAAATAAATATAACAATTTTTCCTCTCTCTCTCCTCATTTGCGTTACAGAGGAGAGAGGCGTGAGGGAGACGAGACCGGAGGGGCTTCTCGCCACTGCCGGCGCCAAGTCCACGGGCGGTATCACCGCCGTTGTGTGGCGGTGACAAGGAGGAAGAAGTGGTAACAAAAGAGGTAAGGTTTGGTGCTGATTCAAGGTGAAACAGAGGCTCAAAATCTGATCTTGGGCTGGGATTTCTGGTGACAATTCCGGCCAGAATTGGGTCAACGGTAGAGGTAAATTTCTGGGCTCCGTTTATTCTTGGGTTTTTGGGTTTGATTTTGGTTGATTGATTTTGTTGATGTGGTGGTTGCACGGTTTATACAGATTGGGTGTATGGAGGATTATGTTCGGTTTGGTGGTGGTATGTGATGATGATGATATTGGTGGGGTTGCAGACGATGGTTAGGGTGGTTTCGACTATTGGCAGTGGTGATTCGTGTTGATTCGATTGTGGGTGGTTGGGCTATGGCTTGCAGGCGGCTGAGGATGCATTGCAGGTTCAGATGATGGTTCAATTGGTGATGAATTGGTGGTGTTCCGGTGGTTGGGTATCGATGTTTTCTTGAGGTTGGGTGTAGATGAATTTAGAGGTTGGCCGCGACTGTGGAGCCTTGGCAGTGGACTGGTGGTGAGGTTTCGGAGGTGATGAAGTTTTCTGTGTGTGTGATTGTTGCATATTGGTTTTGGGGTCTCGGCTATGGCAGTAGTAACCCTGCGTGACTGTGAGGCTTGGTGGTGGGTTGATATTTCAGATCGGATTGGGAGTGATCGATGTGGTTGCCGTGAAGGAGGTATATATATTGTGTATTGATTGTCTTAAAAATGGTAAGCTAGAGTGGGGGAAAGAATTGAGGGAGCTGGGGAAGGAATTAAGAAATTGAAAAGTGATTATGGGAAAAGAAAAAGGAAGCTGTAATTTATCTTGAGAATATTGGGGAAGAAGCTAGAATTTCTCAAGGTATAAATGTGTATTGAAGGGTGAGGGATTGGGTAGAGATAATGGGGAAAATGTGCTTGAATATGAAAGTAGAAGTTAGGGAGGAAATTTTGGGATTAAAATGAATGTGAATTGGGGATTAAATATTTTGGATTTAAAATAATTTGACTTCATTTAATTAAAAATTGGACTTAAAGATAAATAATGAAAATGAGAGACTTTTGAATAAAATTTGAAAGTCGAAATAAGATAAATTTGAAATAATTAATTTTACTTCATTGACTAGACGATCACGTTTTTAAAATAAATGGACAAAGTCGTAGCGACACATTTAAAAAAATAATATTTATTTAAATAAGTCGTGAAAAATTCTTGGTCGCTACAACCCTACCACCTTAAAATAATTTCGTCCTCGAAATTTAAAAATTTTCTTGATCAAAAATACTTTGGTACTTCAAAATTTCTTCTTTCTTAAAATCTTAAAATAATTAATATAACTAGACGAGGGCGTTAGTTTTGAAAATAATGACCGTTAAGGTTGGAGAGTCGTAGCGACAAGTTTGGTAAAACATGTCTTTTATGTTTGAAAATTTCTCGATCGCTACAACCTTCTCCACTTAAAATAATTTCGTCCTCGAAATTTTAAACTTTCTTGATCTAAATATATCTGGGTATTAAGCCAGACTTCTTTCTTCTTTCTTTTCTCAAGTAGTTTCAGCACTACCTTGTCTACCCCATTGGACTTTGACTAGAGAAATCTCTTTACTAATCTCTACTATTTCTTTAAGAAATCATATCGCACCATAATAATCAATAATTATGAAGTCTATCCTCATTCTTCTCAAACTTCTTATAACGAATAACCCAAAATCAATTGTAACATTAGGTATCACATGAATATTCTTCCGTGTAAAATACCTAATAACATGTAGTACATTTATGCACCATCTTGATCTCTAACATCTTCCTATATACGTCACCAAAATGTATCACAAAATTCAAATAATATTAATAAACAATTTGCTCCCAAATAACTAAGATTCTGCTCCTCAATGCCACAACATTTTCTGCAAGATATAACTTGGTATTTCCTATGTATACCTCAAATGATCATATAACTCCAAATATACATTGATACTTAATCGATTGCACACTTCACCAATCATAATGTTTATAAATAACAATCTCCAAAATTATCAAAATTTTAACTCCAAATCGATACTATGTTCAAGATTTCACTCTTGTAGTAAACATGCTTACCTAAGCCACAACGTAAATAAACAACAAATACCTCTCAACCATCTTATATTTGAAAAATAATATTTCCTCATTGTTCATGGGTCAACCAAAATTTCCCTTTCATAATCTCGAAGTGTCTCCAACAAAATCCTCAAATGTTCCTCATATGGTTTACTATCTCCAAAATATCGTCCATGAATATAATGAAAAAAAACATGTCCAATTAATGTTGGAAAATTCAGTTCATCAATTCCATAAATATTTTCAGTGGTTATTTATTCAAAACTTTAAATCCTTTCATCCAAATCTCAATCAAATACTCAAGCAAGAAGACCAAACTTAACCCAATAATAAATCTAAGCATCACTATATTATCAAAAACCTAAAATTCAATTCTTTCTTCTTGCTACTATAAGCTTCAACTTCATATCAAATTCCAAAAATTAAATCTCGGACGTATGTGTGCCATAACCTAATTCAATCATGAAATAGAATATGATCTAGTCTCCAAATTCGATTTAAATCACCATTTTCCCAAACAAAATCAGATTTATAATCATCAATCATGACAAATTTATAGTAACAATTTTCGTCTGATGCAATATCTACATACATAGTCTGATATCCCTTTGATAGGAGCATATACTAGATCTAAATTCCTCGGTTGACTTCTCATGAAATGTGACATGTCCTAAACCAATTATGCAAAGTCCAATTAGGCGGGGTTTATCCATTTCTCTTAGTTAAAATTACGAGGACGTAAAAATATTTAAAAACTCATTCAAATTATGCTCAAACTCGTTTTTCTTTCTTTCTTTCTTATTTCGGATACAAAAATATTTCTCATTCTTTCTCATCAAATTCTCAAAATACTTCATTTCTCATGTATCCGAAATCATCATCATATAAACTTCATGATAAAATCATTTACCTTCGGAATTGGCGGAGCGAATGATGGCAGTGGCAAAAGTCGTCAAAACATTGTCGTCAAAATATTATTTATTATTATTTTTCTAAAAAAAAAATTCTCTTTTCAAAATTTGCAAGTCTACAGAAACGTAGACCCGCTCTGATACCACGCTGTAACGCCCCGATTTCCATCGGAGCCCGGGACGCCACTTCGTCCTTTAAATCTGATTTTATTGCGGAAATAATTAAAAATTTCAAACATCATATTTATTATTTGAAACCTTTGAAAACAACATCTTTGCGGAAGGAATGAATTTATAGAACATCACATCCATTGTAAGTTTCAACTTCAAATAAAACATTTCTAAAATATGATTTTATTTCGAGAAAATCAATTTAATTCAAAACATCACGTTCATTATTTGAAACATCAGCGGAAACTTAATTACTTTAAACATAGAACAATTCATAAAAATTAAATCTCAATTATAAAATTAACGATAAATAATTTAACCAGTGACATTCATAAAATTTGTGTAATAACATCATCATTTATTTAATTTGCCACCGCTCCCATTTCATTCGCCGCCTTCTCCGAGATCTGCAAAAACTGTTAAAATAATGGAATGAGTATTTCGAGAAATACTCAGTAGACTCATCGCCAATAATTAATTTACAGAATAATTGAACACGTAATTATGCAATCATATAGTGACATCATCATCATATTCTTGGGCTATTTTATTTTCAAAATCAAGGCTCGTAAAATCATAGGGTGTGGGTAGTCTCGTCTCGTGCACTTAAGGCACATAAGTTATGCATAACATCATCATTTCTCATTTATCTCATAAGAGATATTCTTTTCTCGTCTCATGCATCAAAGCATGTAAATCACGTAATTTCACATAAGACATGCAATTATAATTTAAACTAATTAGTGGGGGCGAGTCTACCTCAAATCACGAGTCTGAAAGTTGAGCAAGAAAGTTCACGTTGTTCTTCTAAATGTCCAAGCGCCTCGTCCAGCATAACTTAAAATAATAAGTCCAATTTAATACTTTAAAATTGATTTAAATGACTTTGAACTTTAGGGACTGAAATGATTATTTTAAAATTTGGGGGACTAAAATGAATACTTTGAAAGTTGAGGGACTAAAATGAATACTTTGAAAGTCGAGGGACTAAAATGAATACTTTTCAAAAGTTGAGTTGAAACTCAAAACGAATATTAAACTATAGGGCTGAAATAATAGAACTTAAAAATGGAGTGGCTGATTAAAATCATTTAAGACGTAAGGGCTGAAATGATTAGATTTAAAACCAAAAGGGACTGAATTGACTAACTTAAAAAAAACTTGGGGGACTAGGCTGAAATTTCAACAAAATAAAAATAAATATAACAATTTTTCCTCTCTCTCTCCTCATTTGCGTTACAGAGGAGAGAGGCGTGAGGGAGACGAGACCGGAGGGGCTTCTCGCCACTGCCGGCGCCAAGTCCACGGGCGGTATCACCGCCGTTGTGTGGCGGTGACAAGGAGGAAGAAGTGGTAACAAAAGAGGTAAGGTTTGGTGCTGATTCAAGGTGAAACAGAGGCTCAAAATCTGATCTTGGGCTGGGATTTCTGGTGACAATTCCGGCCAGAATTGGGTCAACGGTAGAGGTAAATTTCTGGGCTCCGTTTATTCTTGGGTTTTTGGGTTTGATTTTGGTTGATTGATTTTGTTGATGTGGTGGTTGCACGGTTTATACAGATTGGGTGTATGGAGGATTATGTTCGGTTTGGTGGTGGTATGTGATGATGATGATATTGGTGGGGTTGCAGACGATGGTTAGGGTGGTTTCGACTATTGGCAGTGGTGATTCGTGTTGATTCGATTGTGGGTGGTTGGGCTATGGCTTGCAGGCGGCTGAGGATGCATTGCAGGTTCAGATGATGGTTCAATTGGTGATGAATTGGTGGTGTTCCGGTGGTTGGGTATCGATGTTTTCTTGAGGTTGGGTGTAGATGAATTTAGAGGTTGGCCGCGACTGTGGAGCCTTGGCAGTGGACTGGTGGTGAGGTTTCGGAGGTGATGAAGTTTTCTGTGTGTGTGATTGTTGCATATTGGTTTTGGGGTCTCGGCTATGGCAGTAGTAACCCTGCGTGACTGTGAGGCTTGGTGGTGGGTTGATATTTCAGATCGGATTGGGAGTGATCGATGTGGTTGCCGTGAAGGAGGTATATATATTGTGTATTGATTGTCTTAAAAATGGTAAGCTAGAGTGGGGGAAAGAATTGAGGGAGCTGGGGAAGGAATTAAGAAATTGAAAAGTGATTATGGGAAAAGAAAAAGGAAGCTGTAATTTATCTTGAGAATATTGGGGAAGAAGCTAGAATTTCTCAAGGTATAAATGTGTATTGAAGGGTGAGGGATTGGGTAGAGATAATGGGGAAAATGTGCTTGAATATGAAAGTAGAAGTTAGGGAGGAAATTTTGGGATTAAAATGAATGTGAATTGGGGATTAAATATTTTGGATTTAAAATAATTTGACTTCATTTAATTAAAAATTGGACTTAAAGATAAATAATGAAAATGAGAGACTTTTGAATAAAATTTGAAAGTCGAAATAAGATAAATTTGAAATAATTAATTTTACTTCATTGACTAGACGATCACGTTTTTAAAATAAATGGACAAAGTCGTAGCGACACATTTAAAAAAATAATATTTATTTAAATAAGTCGTGAAAAATTCTTGGTCGCTACACTTACCTTGCTAAGAGCAACTCTAATGATTTATGCATATTTTGATCTATGTGGCAATTAAATTGATAAATATCTTACTCATGTTGATAAAATAGATAATGAAATTCAAAGCATATCTCCAATGAGTTCTGTCTACAATTATGTGCGTGTGTGTTCAAATTAGCACCATCTCAAATAACAAATTTAGATTAAATAAATGAAAAATTAATATTTACCTAGTCATTTTGTTTAGTACGTTATCTATACTTGGATATAGTACCAAATAATATCCATTCCACATCAACATCAACATCATATAGGCATGAAAACTAACCATTGAAAATGAAAATTTTAAATCATTATTTGCTTTTCTTATGTGGCAATAATTTTTTTCACAATTCATAAACCATTAGAAGTGTATTTAGTTGTCTCATTTGCTAATATGCCTTTTTTAATGTAACTTGTTATTAGAACAATTGAGTGTAAAAGTTAGGGTAAATAGCACAAAAGGTCTCTAATGTTTGCACACCTTGTGGAAATCATCCTCAACGTTTCAATTTTGACATCTACACCCTCAAAATCACATTTCTTTGCCAAAATAGTCATTCCTTCAAGCACCGTTAAATTCAACAATTAGAAAAGATGAGTAATTTGCACATTTCGTACCTAACATTTAGAAGCTTTGTGGAATACGTCCTCATCCTTTTTTTTTTGTGCAAAACATCCCTAAATCATTTAATTATTGCTAAATAAGTTATTTTATTATTTTTCCATATAAAATGAGAGATTAACCATCTCTTTAAATACAAAAAATGTAAAAATTAATTATACTCACAACATCAAATTTTTTCAAAAAGTGCAAACGGGTAATAGTTGAACAGTTAAAAAAATAATAAATAAATATAGAAATAAGGTATTTTCATATTTTAATTTAAGATCATATAAATGCAGTAACAAGATCATTAATTTAATAAAATCATTTACTTCATTATTTAATGTAACATTGAAATTCAAAAGACTTTCTAATGAGCATTTTTTCTTATTGAACTTGACATTATAATAATTTTCACATATAATTTGAATTTATCTGTTATTTATCGAATATATCAAATCTTGATTAAATAACATGTGAATTGTTATTGATCAAACAATCAATTTTGGATCAATGATCATTGAATTCAAAATTGGTACGATTCTATCATAAATTTAAATTATACCTGAAAATTATCATAGTGTTAAATTCAATAAGAATAAAGGCCTATTAGAAAGTCTTTTTATTGTTTCAAAGTTATATTAAATAATGAAGTAAATGATTTTATTAAATTAACGATCTTTCTATTAACATTTACATGATTTTAAATTAAAATATGTAAATATCTTATTGCTATTTTTATTTTTAATTTTTGTAATTGCTTAATTATTACTCATTTGCACTTTTTGGAAAGAAAAAAATGATGTTGTGAGTGTAATTAATTTTTACATTTCTTTTTTATTTAAAGAGGAGGCTAAATCTATCATTTTATATGGAAAAATAATAAAAATAATGTATTTAGCAATAATTAAGTGATTTGAGGATGTTTTGCACAAAAAATAAAAGGATAAGGATGTATTCCAAAAAGTTTCCAAATGTTACGGGACGAAATGTGCAAATTACCTATCTTTTCTAATGGCTAAATTTAACGGTACTTGACGGAATGACTATTTTAGCAAAGAAAAGTGATTTTGAGAGTGTCAAAATTGAAACGTTAGGGACGATTTCCACAAGAAATGCAAACGTTAGGGATCTTTTATGCTATTTACCCTAAAAATTACTTTTTCAATCACATTAATTGACATTTCTTAATCTATATGAAAATATGAGCAAGTCTATCTTCAAATAAATGAGAGGGTATAAGTTAAAGTTACTTAAAGCATCTACATTGAATGTATTAAAGTACGTATTAGTAAAATAAGTTAGCAAATAGTTGAATTAAAATCTACATTGGATATGTTAAAATACAAGCTAAGAAAAAAAATTTAATCACAAGTTAACTTTCTTTTTAAATTTAACTAACATTTTAATTGATGATGTAGTAACTTTTTGTTGAAAATCTCTAATAGTAATCGTCCAACCCCAAACCTGTTCACCCACCCCATCTTTATTTGATTGGGTCACTCTAAGTGGTAGTAGGCAGTGTTCTAAAAAGTATAAAACGTGACAAAACAACGAAGCTAAGTATCACACTTAAGCGGGCCTAGGAGAGAAAAAGGGTGGCAATAGTAGTCGTCCAACCCCAAACCCACCCACCCACTCCATCCTTAACTTTTTGTTGAGATTTGGCCACTCTTAGTGGTAGCAAACAATATTCTAAAAAATGTAAAGCGTGACAAAGCGACGAGACCAAGTATCACACTTAAACGTGTCTAGGTGCGAAAAAGCGTGTCAATGTATGAGCGAAGTGCGAAGCATGATGAAGCGGTAAGGTCTAGCTTCAAACCTAAACGCGTTTAAACGTAAGCGAGTTTTTTAGAATACTGGTAGCAAATAGGATATATTGAACCCTAGTTTTAGCCCCATTTTATGAAAAAAGTTTGTGAATAATGTGGTTTTGAATAATATTTTTTAGAGAATGCGTGGTTAAAAAATGTTTGAAAAGTCAAAAATTGTAGGCTTGACTGAGATGGACGGTTAAGATTGAGTATTGAATAAATTTGATTTTAAAAAAATGAGGGTGAAATAGGGGCTGAAAATTAAATTAAATTAAATATATTATTGTTTCATAATCGGTATCAAATAACATATTCGTTAAGTATTCGCACGAAAAGAACAGGAAAAAGAAAATTACGAAATTCACCATAATACAGCAAAATTTGTAAACTTGTCTGTCCAAGTGGTAACTGCCAATTAAACATCCCATCTGTGTTTGAAGGATAGAGCAAATTACATAATTTATATCCAATACTGTGCTGCCATACACTACAGGAGACATTGACAAAAACTTGAGTCTTTTTCTTTATTGGCATTGGCCTTTGGAAAGAATATGATCAAAAACTTTTAAGCTTATGCATAGCTATGCAATATTACCATCGACTTCAATATTTAACACGTCAAATATTTGATCAAATATCAATATCGACTACACGAGGTTCATGTTGAAGAATATATTTAATTTAAATAAATAATTGTACTCCCTCTTTAACGATTTAAGCTTTCGAATCAAGTAGTTAACACTTCTTATCTTCTTAGCAAGCACGTCCTTTTCACTGTACTATTTACTATTGAGGAAGATCACTAGTTTATGTCACATTCGAAAGAAAAGAATATTAAGAATTCCTAGTATTAGCAGTAAAACAAGAAAATAACATGATGAAAAGTTTTAAGAGACTGCCTTTAAATATCTCGTGTGTTGTGTTACTGTTATAAATCCGTCTTGTCCATATACGGCATTAAAATGCAAGCAATACCTTTCTCATGTACATATCACTCACATATGCTATAGGACTATGAAAATGGAGGGATTCAAGCTCGAGTTTTCAATCATATGTCGATTGCAGTCAATGGTGGCAAGATTAATTTTGCAAGTGTTCGAATAGAAGAAAACCATAACTTCCCCCACACACCGTAGTCAAATGCTTTAGTATTACAGGAGTAGCAAATAAATGAATTTGGATGAAGAAATTTATTGTAGAATTAGAAATGGTTCCTTTCAGAGGTTGAAAAGAGGCTCGAGAGAAGCAAGGAGGTCAACCACTATCAAATATACATGGATTCTGGCAATGGAATATAACTGGACTATCATTCATTGTATTACCAGCAATTTGGGTTATGGTACAAGCAAAGGAACCAATGTCTCGCCTAGAAATCCAAATATATGGAAAGACCGAAAGAGATTTCATATCACAGGAGCTACAGAGAAATTTACAACCAACACTAGATGTAGGTCATATATGTTATTCATCAATGGAAGTCAAATAATTTTTTACACAAACAACAAGTGAAGTAGTGAACATACATATAGGGTGTATACACACAGCCATAAACAGAAAAAATGAAATGCAATTATCCTTGTTTACTTCAATTCTTTCCTACAACACTGAAAACACAAAGCATCTAATATCACAATAGTCATAAGAGTTAAATACTAGATATATAAAAGCAGTAGTTTTTACTAAAAGCATTCATTCAACATCAAACCCTTTATCTTGAAGTTCAGAAATAACCTCATTTCTCATCCTCAACCATAGCTTCAAAGCCTCCTGATCAAACTTCTTGTCTTGCAATGCCTTTTGATAATTATACGAATCTTTATCCGTTTCAATGACCCCTTTTGGCCCAATGGTTGTTCCAATCATACCACCTTTAGCAACGAAATCCTTCATGGCCTCCTCGTCGCCCGGGTAAGGGAACTTTCGGCGCTCGTACAAATGAGCCAGCTCTTTCTCCTCCTTGGGTTTCGGTTTCAGTGTCCACCAACCCAGTGGCGAAGTTTCATTCCAAAGCCACGCTATGCCAAAAAGTGTATATGTGCATAGCAGTGCTTTTCCCACTTGCTTCCAGAAATGATGGTCTTCTTTTCCTAAACCGACTTTCTTCAGGAATTTCTCGGCATTGAATGAATTCACCATTGACATCCCTGGAAAAATATATTAACAGAATTACAAAAATGCTTTACTGATTACTCATGTAACTCAACTGAGGCATCAGGCATTTTGTCGAACACTTCAAAGGCGGCACCCATTAACGATAAGAAAATTCAGGACAATATAAAAAGATAACTGTAACTTACACATTTATAACCTGAAATTGTTCTATTAGATTCTGGAAGAATAGATGTAACAGTGACATTGTTAAATTGCAAAATTAAAAATATAATATAGGAACCGGGATTAATTTTCTAGATTACGAAATTGTATTGTAGTATAGTTATAGAAATTACCTGTTTTAGCATCTTGGAATCGTCTACGAACCATTGAGGAAAAATCTTGAGAAGTAAATTATCACCTAGTTGTTTGCAGACTTGCAGTGGCTGATTAGATTTCCTTGGCCGCCGAAGTGATAAATTACACGGTTAATCACTAAGCATTTGGCAGAGTTCACTTAAGTCAGCAAACTTTTCTTTTGTCCAACTTAAGTCACTTGACTTTATGTTTCATTTCCATTTGAACACGTAAAAAATGATATTTGATCAATTTATAAAATCATAGTTTTTTTTTAACCAAACGTACATTAAATAAAATTACTTATAAATGTTCAAATTTATTTCGATGAGTTAGCTCATTTTTAACTTAGTATTACTTATTTTCATGTAGTATGAAGATATTGTCCAATTATTTGGTCATTTCTAGGTACATTATTAAATAATGTGTTTTGACACTTTTTCACCACGAGGTACATAAATGATAATCTAGCCTGTTTTCGGATAAATGGTTTATAAACCATTAATGATCACTACAATTTTCAATACAACTTTTTAATTACACATCTTTTCTCTCTCCAATTTTTAACCATTCAATCACCTCGAGATCTGTGAAATAAACCAAAAAAATGGTTTTTTTTTTTTCTCTCACAATGGCGCCTCCGAACAGAGGGCTAGTAGCTCTATTAGATTTTCCTATTCAGTGACTCTTTTGACTCGTCATGATCACTATTTCATCAATCACAATTAATGGCATATAATTCACAAATTAACAAATTTTAATCTAAATAACCAAAAATCCCCAAATACACAATCTGTAAATTAAATATAGACAAAATATTGATCTATAAAACTAGAATGTACAATACAGCATATTCACAAATATAAATGGAAATTATATGGGCTCACAAGTGACTCGCCAATATTTAAATGAAATTAAGTTTTCACAATCTAGGGCAAAGTCACTAACTTGTAAAGTGGACACTGGTCATAGAAGTGTTGTCGGACGGTCACATGTGGTCGGCAACTAAGCCGACTATCGATGTCTACTAAGGTCGATTTCGAAACTCACAAGCACACTATAGAGTGTGGCAAAAGTGAAGTGAATGCTGAATAGTGAAGCAAGCGAACCACTAATTCTGGGAATATATCAGAAAATGGATTTGAGGGTTGGACTTCGGACTTGAATAGATAAGTCACATGATTCTATACCTACCTTCATTCCTGGCCCAAAATCCATTTGATTTTTGGGCTCATTTTCAAATATCACCTTTGCTTCAGCCCACATTGACATATAACAAAAAAGTGATTATTAGTTTCAATACAACTAGGTTGCCTTTTTTTTGTTTATAAATTGATTTATTTATAATTTTATAGCAAAAAATAGTAATTGAAAATTGGGGAGGGAAAATGTGCATGATTGAAAATGATTAAGACATTTTTCCCTAAAACAATTTTGACTTTACTACCCGTTTCGAAAAATTAAGCCCCTGCTTAGTATTGATAAAAATCAGATTTTTATCAATACTTTTTAATAAAAGTTAATGAGATGTGTGATTGAAAAGTTGTGGGCCTCATAAAAAGTATGGTTAAGATTAGATGTTGACTATGAATTATATTAAAACCAAAAAAATTAGTAGAAACAAACGGATGCTAAATATGTAATCATTTTATTTGAAATCCAACTGAATTTCAGGGAATATTGCATAAGATAAAGACCTGATTTCTCTCACAGGATTAATGGAGAATAACAACTGATTTCAAATTTGAATTTCTCCGATTCACTATTCCGTTCCAAACAACCACAAAATCAACCCAAATTCTTGACATTCACTAATTTTTCCAGACCGCGTGATGTTGACATTCTCAATTTTTCCTTCACCAAAGGTATCAGACTCTGTTTTTGAGCAATACAATGCTAGCCTTTATGTTCATCAACTCGTTGAGAATGCAGATGAATGTATGGTTTGGGATAATGAGGCTCTATATGATATTTGTTTTTGTACTGTCAAGCTTTCAACTCCGCGTCACACGCAAAATGCAGAGAGAAACAATATTGAGTTGGGGAAGGAAGAACATCAGAACCAGAAAGAGGGAGCAAAGGAAGAAGACATACCAGAAGGAGGCAACGACATTAACGGAGAAAGAGGGAGTAAAGGAAGAAGACATACCAGAAGGAGGCAACGACATTAACGGATAAATGATGTTTGAATTCTTCAGACGATGTCGTTTCACTGCTGTAGGCACTACTACGTTCTTTTTATATATGCAAACACGCTTTTAGTTACTAGTATAAGTAATTGTTTTATTTCTTCTGTTGGACATGTCAGGAAACCGAATTCTCTCTCTTCCTTCTGATTCTTCTGAAATTCTCTGATCTTCTATCATTTTCTCCTTCTTTTCTTATCTTACTCCGTCTATTGAGAAATTGCTGTAATAATCAAGTTAATTGAGATTATATATTTCAGCTGGGCCTTTTTAATTCATTCTGATTGTTGTGCGAATTTGAGTGGTTATTGTTAATTGTTGTGATTCTAGTGATTGAGTTTGTGATTTTGAAGCTCAACTGTGACATCGGTATCAGAGCGGGCTCATGACTTGGGCAATGGTGACTCGGAATATGGAGGAATTGGAAAAGAAACACGAGAATGATATGCAGAATGTGGAGGGTAAGCTGGATACTCTATCTTCAAAATCAGAATCCAAATGGGAAGAAAGTATGGATGTTGTTCGTGAAAGTAATTTGGAGATGAGGAAGAACCATGAGGATAATGAAAGGAGGATCCGATCTATGGAAGAAGCGATGATGGAGCTGAAGAAGGTAATAACTGGAGCCATGAATAAGGGAGGGCTGCCTCTCGAACATCAGGAACAATCCAATGATAAACTAGCGAAGGAAAAGGGGTTCGAAACTGTAACTATGCCTAATTATGCAGGAGCAAGCATATTGGTACCACCTCCATTCCAGAAAGAAGCTGGACCTTCCACTCTTGTACCACCGATGCAATTTACTGCTACAAATTTCGGGTGTCAAGTTAACTTGCCTAAAATTGATTTTCCCATAATTGAAGGGGTCGGTCCAAAGGAGTGGGTGAGGAAGGCTCACTGGTATTTTTTAATGCACAAAACCCCTGATCATTTGAGGCTGGAGATAGCTCAAATGTACCTCAAAGGAAAGGCGAATATCTGGTTTAGTGGATTCATAGCAACATGGCCAGGTGCTGAATGGAGATATTTTACTGAGGAATTGTGTTTGAGATTTTCAGAAAAATGTGGGGAGGATATAATTGAATCCTTATGTAAGATTAAACAGAGGAGCAGTATAATTGAATATATGGAGAATTTTGAGGAGTTGAAGGCTCAATGTATGTCGACTTTGCCAAACTTACCTGAGAGCTACTATGTAGCAGTGTTTACCAGTGGACTCAAGGAAGAAATTAAAGCCACCATTAAGATGTTCAAACCTAATACCCTTTCCAAGACCTTTGAACTGGCCCAACTACAAGAAACCTCCCTCTCAGCCATCACCAAATCTAAACCCACGCATAAACCACCTCCACCATACAGACCTACCAACTCAAACCACCGGAACAAGAGGTCCAGAGCACTTCCTCTTACTCAAACAGCAACCTAGAAACTAATATACATAAGCCTATACCTAGTCCCATACACCAACCTACTCCCAATTATAAAACCATTTCTCCTGCTGAGATACAAAATAGGAGAAACCTGGGCTTTTGTTTCAAATGTAATGAGAAGTTCACACCCGGACATGTGTGCAAATATAGGTCCATCAGCTTCATGGTAATAGAAGAGTAAGGAGGGAACCAGATTGAAATAGCAGAGGATATTCCTGGAGTCGAAGAGGAGGAAGAGGTACACATATCTTGTAATGCTTTATATGGCAGTACCAATCAAAAACCAAGAACTATAAGGATCCCTGGCAGCTTGAAGGGAAGAAGAATTTCTATTTTAATTGATGGTGGCAGTACACATAGTTTTATGGATGAGAAAATAGCAAGGAGTTTGGGGTTTCAAACAAGCCAAGGGAACACAAAAATTATAAGGATGGCTAATGGAGATAGAATTGTGAGTGAAGCTATTTCTCAACCGGTTTGTTGGCAAATGCAGGGATATGAGTTTCAATATCCAATGAGAACTTAAAACTGGGTGGGAGTGATGTAGTTCTTGGAATTAATTGGTTGAGCCAATTTGGTCCCGTCACCACGGAGTATGCGAAAGGTTGGATTAGTTTCAACCATGAGGAAGAAACTCTCACTTTCTATGGTGAGGAAGAGGGTGGTATACATTTGATGGAGGTGGAGGAGCTGGACCAATGGTTTGGAGGAGAGGAATCTGGGCTCATGGCTCAAATAAACTCCATTTCAGCAGATGAGATGACTGTTGTGCCAGGATTATTTCAAGGAGTGATCAAGGAATTTGAAGAAGTTTTTGACAAACCAACGAGTTTACCTCCTATAAGAGAACACGAGCATCAAATCACTCTGAAAGAAGGAGCACAACCCTTTAAACTCAGGCCGTATAGATGCCCTTATATCCAAAAAACGGAGATTGAGAAATTAATGACAAAGATACTAGAAGCTGGCATCATAAGGGTGAGTAGTAGCCCTTTTGCTTCTCCTGTGCTACTGGTAAAGAAGAAAGATGGATCTTGGAAGTTTTGTGTTGACTATAGGCAACTGAATAGCCTAACTATAAAGGATAAATTTACAATGCCAATGATTGATGAGTTATTGGATGAATTAAACGGGGCAACCATTTTTTCCAAGATTGACTTGAGGACGGGATATTATCAGATCTGGGTAAAGGAGGAAGATGTTTTTAAGACAACTTTTAGAACCCATCAAGGACTATATGAGTTCAAGGTTATGCCGTTCAGCTTGACTAATGCTCCAGCAACATTTCAGATCTTAATGAATAAAGTGTTTCAGCCCTATCTAAGGAGGTTTGTATAGGTCTTTTTCGATGACATATTAGTTTACAGTAAATGTGGAACAGACCATGAAGGGCATCTGAGGTTGGCATTGCAATTTCTTAAGGAACATAAGTTGTTTGCAAAATTCAGCAAGTGTACTTTTGGTCAATCCTCAATAGAATATCTGAGGCATGTGATCAACGCAAATGGGGTATCAGCCGATCCAAAGAAAGTGGTAGCCATGCAAGACTGTCCAACACCAATATCTTTGAAAAAGTTGAGGGGTTTTTTGGGTCTCACCGGTTATTATAGACGGTTCGTTAAAGGTTATGGAACATTAGCCAAACCTTTAACCAGCTTACTAAAAAAGGAGGCTTTTAACTATCCCAGGAAGCAGAGGAAGCCTTCAACCATCTGAAGATAGCCATGTGCAACACTCCTGTTTTAGCAATGCCAGATTTTGGGTTACCATTTGTGGTAGAAACAGATGCATGTTATGGGGGCTTAGGGGCTGTGTTGATGCAAAATAACATGCCAATAGCTTTTATGAGTAAGGCTATTAGAACTGGAAGTCTGGGGCTGTCTATATATGAGAAGGAATTGTTAGCCTTAGTGACAGCAATCAGTAAATGGCGGCACTATTTAGAAGGGCATTATTTCATAATCAGGACTGATCATCAGTCTCTTAAGTATCTGTTGGAGCAAAGAATAACCACACCCTTACAGCAAAAATGGCTCACGAAATTGATGGGGCTGAACTATGAGGTCCAATACAAGAAGGGGAAGGACAATGCCGCGACAGATGCTTTATCCACAAAGTTTGAAACTGAAGGGGAACTAGCAGCTTTTACCATGGTCAGGCCAGCTTGGGTTCAAGAGGCAATATATAGCTACATGAATGATGAGTTAGCTTCAGAAAAGATTCAAGCAGTCACAATTGATCCTAAGTCAGAGTCAGACTACTCCTACAACAATAGAGTTTTAAAATACAAGGATAAGCTCTACATTGGATCAGGGGGAGACATTAGAAGAAAGATCATTCAAAGTATACATGACTCTCAAGAGGGAGGTCATTCAGGGATCCAAGCAACATTTTTACTGGTCGGGGATGAGTAGAAGTATCAAGCAAAAAGTGCTTGAATGTGAAACTTGCCAAAGGAGTAAGGGAGAACATGTTAAATACCCGGGGCTTCCGCAACCCCTACCAGAACCCCTTCATTCATGGAGCCATATATCAATGGATTTCATTGAAGGGCTACCAATGTCAAAGGGAAAGACTACTATCCTGGTAGTTGTGGATAGGTTCACCAAGTACGGCCACTTTATTCCCCTCAAACATCCATTCACAGCAGCACAAATAGAAGAGGTTTTTTTTGGATAATATAAACTACATGGCTTTCCCCAATTTATAGTCTCGGATCGAGATAAAATTTTACCAGCCTTTTCTGGCAGGAACTATTCCGACCATTGGGAGTTAAATTGCAACTCAGCACAACTTACCATCCTCAAACCGATGGACAAACCGAAAGACTCAACCAGTGTTTAGAGACTTATCTAAGGTGTATGACTGGATATATTCCCCAAGCATGGGTGAAGTGGTTACCAATGGAGGAATGGTGGTATAACACTACATACCACTCTTCCATTCAAAGAACTCCTTTTGAAGCATTATACGGAACTCCTCCCCCTAGACTAGCTATTGGACCATACCAATAGAGCAAGTTGGTAGGGAAGCTTTAGAAGAAAGAAAAGGGTTGGACTGAGTATTAAGGGAATGTTTAAATCAAGCTCGAGCTAGAATGAAAAACTATTTGGATCAGAAGAGAGTCGAAAGACAGTTTGAAGTGGGTGAATGGGTGTTTCTTAAGTTACACCCCCATCAACAAAGTACTGTGGTGATAAGGAGTAATCAAAAGTTGAATCACAAATACTCTGGGCCGTATAAAATTGAGGAGAAGATAGGTCAGGTGGCGTATAAATTAGCTTTTCCAGAGAATTCTAAGATACACCCTGTATTTCATGTGTCTTTACTCAAGAAGAAAATTGAAGAATAGGAACTATCTGCTACTGAATTACCAGTAATAGATCCCGAATTATCTACCATGCTCATGTCGGAAAGAGTTATTCAAACTAGAGAGGTGAGTAAGAGGCGACGAATGGAAGTGCAGTGGCTAGTTAAGTGGAATGGTTTGCCTGAAGAGGATTCAACCTGGGAGTCAGCTACGGTAATTCTGAAAAAGTATCCGTCATTTGACCCTTGGGGACAAGGCCAGATAAGGGGGAGGGTTGTCACACGCCAATTCAGAGAGAAGCAGTATTGAGTTGGGGAAGGAAGAACATCAGAACCAGAAAGAGGGAGCAAAGGAAGAAGACATACCAGAAGTGATGAGAATCGGGAAAGTCAAACCTCGATGTACGTGCCCGTGGGACCCATGACGAGATCCGACGTTGAAGAGGTTCAAGATTCGAGGCTAAACAATGTGAATAAATCAAGAAAAGCAAGTCGAGAATCAAGTTGGAGCCAAAAAAGAAAAAGAAATTTGAATCAGCCAATTTCGGTCGACCGAAATATTTTCCGGTCGACCGAAACTCTGCAGAGGATTTTTGACCCAGCTTCAGTCACTTTCGGATGAGTGGCGGTTGACCGAAAGTCCAGTTTCGGTCGACCCAGAGATCGACCGATTCGGTCGACCGAAACACCTCATTTTTAAAAAAAATGGGGTTTTTCTTGCAATTTCCACAAAAACGGGGTTTTTCTTGTAAATACCAAAATTGCACATTTTTTTCATTTTGTACATTATATTCACATTTCTTGTTCATTTGTAAGATAACTTTGGTTGTTCATGAAGTGCTCTTGAGAGCTTGGTCTTGAAAGACCCCCTTTGAGGTAAGGATAAAACCTCATTTGTTCTTGTTATCTTCTTGAAATTTAATCAACTTTATCTTGAGTATTATTATTCTTGTGTTGTTGTTTATTTTTCGCCACCTTGGAATTTGTTTAATTCTCTCCATTGGGCTAGGTTAGTTTAATCCTTGAATTTTTGTTAGATTTAAACTTGGATTAAGGTGTTTATCCATTTATTTACCACTTTAGCTTTCTTGGGTTGGTATTAAAATTGTTGTGGGAATTTTCGGTCAACGCACCGAAGGGGTTCGCATCATTTGGTATCAGAGCTTGGCTCTAATTTGGTAAACCTATCTTTACTTTCTTGTTGTTGTTCTTGTCATTGTGAAAAAAAAAAAAACGAAAATTGAAAAAAAAATTTGGGGAAAATTTATATGCCCATGTGTATTGTTAATTCTATGTATTGGGTAGATTGATTGTGAGTTTGTTGGGGGAATTCCATATTCATTCACTACAAAACCTACACTTTTCAAATTGTGTATTCAAAGTGTTTGATAAATTGTCCCAAAGAAAAATACTCCCATAGTGCTCTATTGTTCAATACCCATATATTGCTAATTACTTGGGGCTATCCAATTCCCATTATCGAGATTGTGTTATCAACATTGTATCCCATATATTACTTGGTTCATACATTGGGTAATTGTTGATCATTCATTCCTTACCACAATTTGAGTTGTTGGGAGTTTTCATATATCCACATTATCCACATTCAAGGTCATTCAAAGATTGAGTACAAGTTGTTTGATAAATTGCCTCATTCAAAATTTACACTCTTTGTGCTTATTGTTCTATATCTATGCCTTGTTTATTATTTGTGGTTTGTCAATCCCATTACTAAATTGTGCTCCTAGCATCTTATCCCACATAAATATTGTTCCTTTTGAGTATAGCAAGCACATAAATTCTACTTGCTATTGTGTCTATTTATTCTAAAATTCCTTCTTCCTTTGTTTGTGATTTCATTGACTTCACAAGAATTATACTTTGTGTTTTAGTTGATTACCTTCCTTGGAGAACTTGAGAAAGGAGATTTTGAGTGAAAAAAAGGCAAGAGTGGTGAGCTCAATAGAGGGTAAAAGCCAAATTTGAGTGAAACACGAGAAAATATTTTCTTGTAAGAACACTTTCACACTTGCACACCATGTCCATTTTCAATTCTCAAACTCAAGATTTGAAGTACTTGTTGAAAAATCTTTCAACCACCATGGCTAGACAAATGGAGAAAAGTAGGGGTGAGTTTGAAAATTTAGGAACAAGAGGGGAGAGTACATCAAAAAGGGGAGGTGAAGAAATGATGTGTAGTAGAAGAAGGGTGAGGGATAATCTTGGGGACGTAGTGTATAGGGATGGAGGTAGAAAACAAAATGGGAGTTTGAATAGGAAAATTAGAAGGGATGCTTGGGATGATGAAAATGATAGTAAACAAAATGGGAGCATGCATAGGAAAAGAGGAGAATGGGTAGATAGGAGTGGAGATGGAATTGATGAAAATATTGATAGTGCGAGAATGCAAAATTCATCACTCCTTGGAATGGGTAGAAGTGGAGAAGTGGAAGAAGACTGGAGAATGAATAGGAGGAGAAGAGAATGGGTAGATAGGAGTGTAGATGGAATTGATGATATTATTGATAGGGCAAAAATGAAAAGTCCATCATTCCATAGGAGGGGTGATAATGAGAAGGAGATGAATGCTAGGCCCCCACAATCTTTGGCCCATGCTAATGAGATGGAGGAACATGGGGAGGATAATTTCTACACTAGGTGCCTAGTGAGTGATAAACCATGTAGTCTCATGATAGATGGGGAGATTGGCACAAATTTGGTGAGTGCTAGTAGGGTGGAGAAATTGGGGTTACCGGTTATGAAGCAAATGACTATGGGGAGGTGAGGGTAAGTGAACAAGTTCTTCTTACTTTTCACATTGGTACTTATAGTGATCAAATATTATGTGATGTGGTTTCCTTACACACTACTCACATAATTTTGGGGAGACCTTGGCAATGTGAACGAAATGTGAATTTTGATAGGAGAAAGAACCGGTGTAGCTTCCAAATGGATGGAAAAAAGGTTGTGATCCTATCTTTGAGCCCGGAAGAAGTATGCAAAGACAAAATGAAGCTCAATAAGGAATTCGAGGAAGAAAATGAGAAGGAGAAGGAAAAAGAAGAGAAAGAAGGGGAGGGTAGGAAAACAAGAGAACCTTCAATTGATAAAATTGAAGAAAATAAAAATGTGAGCAAAAGAGTTGGGGCCACGTCTCTAGAAAAAGGAGAGGCAATGAGAGTTGGAGCCACGACTCCAGAAAAAGGAGAGGCGAGAGAATCACCGAGAGTTGAGGTTATTACCTCAGAAAAAGGTGAGGGAGTGATGAGTGCCACAAAGAAAATTGAGAGAAAAGATCACACCGAAATGTTCTTTACTCTTAAATATTCTAACAATGCCCTCCCTAGTTTGGTTATTTCTTTGTTGCAGGAAATTGTGAGGCCAACTTATCAAGGCAACAAAGAACTCCAAAAGCTTGCCTTGTGGAAGAAATTCATGGAAACATTTTCCTACAACAACGAGTACAATCGAGGTAAAGAAAATGGGATAACCAATGCAACATCGAGGAGGTATGCTCCTAACAATTCTTTGAATGCAAGGTTATTTTGTTTTGAATACATTAGAGGGTTGTATGATCTTGATGTAGATTTGACAAGTGTGTTGTTGATTTGTGAAAATGTAACATGTGGTAAGGATCATTGTCATGATGAGTGCTTAATGTGTAAATGCAACTTTTTGCGTGTGCCCAATGGCATAAGTACCAAATCCTTTTGTGAAAATGTTGCATATAGTACATTTCATGGGCATGTTGAATCCTTATTTTGTGAAAATATGCTTGACTTGCATATTCGCTCTCTAAAGGAATTGCTAGTTAGGGGAGTCCATGGGAAGGATTATTTGGGATGTCTTGATGATAAAAGGACTTCGCTTCTAACATTTCTATATGCTCCCTCATTCCGTATTGAACATAGTAAGAGCATGCATGTTAACTATCCGAATTTGTTAAACATTCATGAATCATGTTGTGAGCAATATTTTGATGGATTCTATGGGCATGATGATTATTTGTTTTGGAAAGTTGGATTGTTTCCTTGTAAATGTGTCATGCATGAATTGCTAGTGGGAGGAGCACATGATGATTGTTTGATGGGGCGATTTAAAACCGATGGGGTTTTAGGGGTATTATGTGATCAATTTTATTGGCCTATTTTGAAGATTGGTGTTGAACATGTTTGCACTTGCAGTAAATGCCGAACTTGTAAAATGGCTAAACTTAAGTTTTTCCCCCAAGAATTCCATGCATATTTGCCCATCATGAGTAAACCTGGGAGTACTACTTCTATGAATTTTATAGTGGGTTTACTTGGAACAAAGAAAGAAGATGAAGCTATTTTTGTGATTGTTGGTAGAAGAATTAAAATGTTACATTTGATTGCATGCCATGAAACCAACAAGGTCATCAACCTAGCTAATCTTTTCTTTCAGGAGGTCGTGCATTTGCACGAAGTTGGTGCTAATTTTGTGGTTGTTAAATTTGCTTGCGATTTAATTGCTCATCATATTAGCAAGTTTTCTCCACTTAAAATTGCTTGTGACTTTAACCTATTAACTCTGTTGAACTTTATGCATATGTTTATTGAAGAAAGAGTTGGTTTAGGTGGCCACGAGAATGCACCTTTGGTTAAGCCCCTTTGCAGGAGGCTCGAGCTTCCATTTAGGGGAATTGGAATGCAATGTGCTTCCAATGCCAACCATGGCGGAAAACATATTCCGTTTGATCCAGGCAGCCGGATGTGTTCCCATTCGTGGAAAGAGCGACCCCCCGATCAAATAAAATCCAAATTGCTGCTCTGCGGTGTTGGCACATCTCAAGCTTTTGGCAACGCCTACAAATTGATTTTGCACGGTGAGTATAAAATTTCAGTTACATTTATTGTGTCTGAATTTTCTATTTTTATTGTAGGTGCCGATTCGTGGTCGAATCTCTTTCGAGATGGAGGAGATGATGAGAATCGCGAAGGTCCAACTTCAACGCATGAACCTGTGATCCATAATGTTGCAAGATCAAAGTTCAAGGAGTTTCATGACAGTGCATTCAAGCAAGATTCGAGGTCGAATCTTTTTCAAGAGGGAGGGGATGATGAGAATCGGGAAAGTCAAACCTCGATGTACGTGCCCGTGGGACCCATGACGAGATCCGACGTTGAAGAGGTTCAAGATTCGAGGCTAAACAATGTGAATATATCAAGAAAAGCAAGTCGAGAATCAAGTTGGAGCCAAAAAAGAAAAAGAAATTGGAATCAGCCAATTTCGGTCAACCGAAATATTTTCCGGTCGACCGAAACTCTGCAGAGGATTTTTGACCCGGCTTCAGTCACTTTCGGATGAGTGGAGGTCGACCCAGAGATCGACCGAAATATTTTCGGTCGACCGAAACACCTCATTTTTAAAAAAAACGGGGTTTTTCTTGCAATTTCCAAAAAAACGGGTTTTTTCTTGTAAATACCGAAATTGCACATTTTTCCCATTTTGTACATTATATTCACATTTCTTGTTCATTTGTAAGATAACTTTGGTTGTTCATGAAGTGCTCTTGAGAGCTTGGTCTTGAAAGACCCCCTTTGAGGTAAGGATAAAACTTCCTTTGTTCTTGTTATCTTCTTGAAATTTAATCAACTTTATCTTGAGTATTATTATTCTTGTGTTGTTGTTTATTTTTCGCCACCTTGAAATTTGTTTAATTCTCTCCATTGGGCTATGGTTAGTTTAATTCTTGAATTTTGGGTTAGATTTAAACTTGGGTTAAGGTGTTTATCAATTTATTTACCACTTTAGCTTTCTTGGGTTGATATTAAAATTGTTGTGGGAATTTTCGGTCAACGCACCGAAGGGGTTCGCATCAAGAAGGAGGCAACGGCATTAACGGATAACTGATGTTTGAATTCTTCAGACGACGTCGTTTCACTGCTGTAGGCACTATTACGTTCTTTTTATATATACGAACACGCTTTTAGTTACTAGTATAAGTAATTGTTTTATTTCTTCTGTTGGACATATCAGGAAACCGAATTCTCTCTCTTCCTTCTGATTCTTCTGAAATTCTCTGATCTTCTATCATTTTCTCCTTCTTTTCTTATCTTACTCCGTCTATTGAGAAATTGCTGTAATAATCAAGTTAATTGAGATTATATATTTCAGCTGGGCCTTTTTAATTCATTCTGAATGTTGTGCGAATTTGAGTGGTTATTGTTAATTGTTGTGATTCTAGTGATTGAGTTTGTGATTTTGAAGCTCAACTGTGACACTCCGACTTGTAAGTTCATTTCTCCATTTTATTTTTTGGATTCTGCTTTTATCCTTGCTTTTCTCATTCAAATCCAAATAGGAGCTTGACAATTAATTATATAGTGTAGGTAGGCATCATTGATCAGATGTTTCTAATAATTAGATTTTGGGTAATGGCGATCTCAAACAACTACAATGAGTGGTGTCACCTGCGGAAACTGAGGAGTCACTCAGTCAAGTGATGCTGATGCCCAAGATTGAAGTGGGAAGGTTGATTTCCCCATTAATAGTCGGGATCCGGAAGTGTTCCATTTTTTAATTAGAGCTGCTATTGAGAAGTTTAAGGACATGATTTTTTATTGGTTTCGGAAGCCAGTTAGTGGAGATAATAATGATGGTTCTTGTCATATGGCTTTGAGGTTTAGGCCATGGATGGGAATACAGCTCCTTTATAAAGATTATAGGAGTTTTGAGATAGGAAAATTGTACACTTACCGTGGTCAGTATTGGGGATTATCACTCAGGTGGGAATGCCATGAAGACAAACCGACAAAGAGAAAGGGAATGGTGAAGGATATGAATGAAGAAGAATAAGGAGGGGTTTGAGAAGGTGTTGGCAAAGATGGGGAGAAATCCTATGCTACTACCAGAGGTTGGTGAAACTTTAAATGGTGCACTTCATGTGGTAAAATCATAGGGCAGTTACAAAACTCAAAACTTAAGAAATCCACCATATTTGTAAATGGAAATATACCTAACACAGTGGCATTCGAAATAAAGAGGAAATTACAAGATCAAAAATCCACACCATTTCATCATATCCAGATCTTACACCAAAAACAAAAACACTTATAATGCGAGTATTGAATCCGTGAGACAGGAACTTATATCTATACACCCTCATGTCTCACAATTGTTGTTCTATTTCTAAACCATAATGTTCGCGCCTTATACATGTTGTTTTTGTCTTGCTACCGCCTTAAACATGTTGTTTTTGTCTTTCTTTCCGGGAGCTATTGCCACTGTAAATTCTTTCCTGATCCGCCATCTTTGGCCTGTTTATTGCTACAAAATTGCCTCATCAATCGATTGCAGCATGATAATCTCTATATTACTAAGTACTTTGACTTCAACAAAAGACTGGAAAAAAAGTTTTACAGGAAGTAATGTCGGTTAAACCGATGGTTGATATTGTAGTTGTAGAGGCCTGTTGCATTCCTCGACCTTGCAGAAGCCACACTATTTTTGGAACCTTGTATCAATAATCAGAGAACAGGAGATATATTTCATACCATAGATGTCAGCGTTTAAAATATCTATCTCCTGTTCTTGGTATCTCGAAGATGTGTAATTTTGTAAAGATGTGAATGTTAAAATTAAATTTAATATAGATGACTTTTCATCTAAAATCCATAAACATCATTCTGTGATTATCAAGATCAAAACTGAAGCGGAAGCGTACTTGAATCCATTATTGTGTTTGATCGAATGGGGTTATGGCCTTCCAACTGATTCGTAGTTTTCTCCTTATGTTTCTTTTCTGTTGATGGGGATGTAGAGAATTATGAAAAGCCACGCTCAATTGGGGATCATGACCTGTATAAATAGCTGTAGGGCAGCTATCGTGTTTCAATGTTATTAAATTGGCCCCTCATCAATTTAAAATATTGAATCCGTCTCCACATTTTAATCTCACGACACTTAATACACATTAGTCCTTAATAATCTTTAGTGGATCACTTTATTGACTAAATCCTTAAGATAGCACCACACATTTTATTTTATACATTTTTGGCCCCCACATTATTGAATTTTATCCAACAATCTTCCACTGGGCCATACATGTATCCTTACAAATGTGCACAACCTCATGAGCTCAAAATTTGCTATCATTATTAAGGGTATTTCCAAACAATCTCATCCATCAATCATATCAATATAGGATCAAAGCGACTTTCGTTACATTAATCGTAACTAAATCCATCAATGATCACGATACCAATACAACTAAATGACATAGATCAATCATGAGAGTGTAGTATGAAAATTACATGTTATGTGATCCAAACATGCATATTTTCAATTGGTCCGACTTTATTCCTTAGGTGAGATCAATACCAAACATAATGTAACAGAGTAGAATGAACTGAATACTTTATTTCTGTACAGAAAATTATCTAAATATACAAATGTGTCCAAAACCAAAACATAAAGCAACCAAAATACAAACTCTCACTAAATCATGATATCCTCAAGAAATACTACACACATACGAGCAGTGTGCTCTTGAAAGACCTTGGGTGCTAATCCCTTAGTAAGCGGATCCGCAATCATGGAGTTTGTCCCAATATGCTCTATGGAACAACCAGGAACTTAATGTCAATGTGTTTTGACTTAGTTGAACTCCTGTTGTTATTGGAATATAGCACTGCAGAGTTATTGTCACAATATAACTTTAATGATCTTTCAATTCCATTCAGAATGCGCAGACCGGTGACAAAATTTCGCAGCCATATTCCATGATTAGATGCCTCATAACAAGCTACAAATTCTGCTGCCATAGTGGAAGAAGTTATGAGTGTCTGCTTAGCACTCCTCCAGGAAATGGCTCCTCCAGCTAGCAGGTATATGTAGCCTGATGTGGATCTTCTACTATCTTGGCATCCCGCAAAATCAGAATCGGAGTATCCTACGATCTCTAACTGATCTGATCTACTGTATGTAAGCATGCAATCTCTTGTTCTCTTCAAGTACCTCATAACCCTCTTTGCTTCTTTCCAATGATCCACCCCAGGGTTACTTAAATATCTGCCTAGCATTCCAACGATGAATGCTATGTCTGGACGTGTACAAACTTGAGCATACATCAGACTCCCAACTGCTGATGCATAGGGAATCTTTTGCATTTCCTTAACTTCAAGATTATTTTTTCGGGCACTGATTGAGACTAAATTTGTCTCCCTTAGCAATAGGGGTGTCCCCTATTTTACTATCCTGCATGCCAAACCTTATAAGAACTTATCGATATAGCTCTTTTGTGATAATCCAAGAATACCCCGAGAGCGGTCCCGGTGTATCTGAATTCCTAATACGAAAGAGGCGTCCCCAAGATCTTTCATCTCAAAATTCTTTAACAAAAAGCTCTTGGTTTCGTGCAACATGCATATATCATTAGTGGCAAGAAGTATGTCATCGACATACAAAACCAGGAAAATATGCTTACTCCCACTGAACTTGTGATACACACAATCATCAACAACATTTATCTCAAAACCAAACAAGATGATCACTTGATGAAATTTGTAGTACCACTGACGGGAAGCTTGCTTGAGTCCATAGATAGATTTCTTTAATTTGCAAACCATATTCTTCGAGTCTCCTGTCACGAAGTTTTCTGGTTGCACCATATAGATCGTCTCATCAATGTCTCCATTGAGAAACACCGTCTTTACATCCATCTGATGTAACTCAAGGTCAAAATGTGCAACAAGTGCCATGACTGTCCTGAAAGAGTCTTTCGTTGAAACCGGAGAGAAAGTCTCTTTGAAGTCAATACCTTCCTTTTGTGTAAAGCCTTTAGCTACAAGACGAGCCTTATATCTTTCCACATTACCTTTCGAATCCCTTTTGGTTTTAAAAATCCATTTACAACCAATGAGTTTTGCACCTTCTGGTAATGGGACAAGATCCCAAACTTTATTGTCTTGCATAGACTTATACTCCTCATTCATGGCATCAATCCACTCTTGAGAGTTAGAACCCTTCATGGCCTGATGAAAATTGATTGGATCATCTTCCATCATTCCATTATTTTCCTCATGTTCTTGGAGAAATACTATATAGTCATCCGAAATAGCATTTTTCCTTTCTCGAGTGGATCTCCTTAATGGTATTGTTTGTTGAGGTTGTTGAGTTTGTACTTCTGGATTTTGGATGGAAGTTTCTTCAACATTATCATGCTGAGTTTCCGGATATACTTCTTGATCAATGACAGGTACAAAAACCTGCACATTGTCAAAAGTAACAGTAGGAATCGAAATCGATCATTCCTCAGCTTCTTCCTCAAAGATAATGTCTCTAACCTTATTTCTCCCCCCAAACTCAACATCATCAAAAAATGTTGCAGTTCCCGTTTCAAAATTTGACTTAAGCGTGGGATTATAAAATTTGTAGCCCCTTGATCACTCAGAATAACCAATAAAGTAGCTGCTAACAGTTTTGGAGTCCAATTTATCTTCATGCGGCCTATAAGGCCTTGCCTCAGCTGGACATCCCCAAATGTGGAAATGCTTTAGACTGGGCTTTCTGTCTGTCCAAAGCTCATAAGGCGTTTTAGCAGCAGCTTTAGTTGGTACTCTATTCAGAATATAAGCTGCAGTCTTTAATGCTTCTCCCCAGAGTGTTTTTGGTAAAGTAGAATGACTAATCATACTCCTTACCATATACTTAAGAGTCCTGTTTCGTCTTTCTGCTACACGATTCATGCTAGGAGAACCTGGCATGGTGTACTGTGGGACGATTCCACATTCCTCTAGGAATTTAGAAAATGGTCCTGGACGTTGTTCACCTGAACCGTCATATCTGCCGTAGTACTCACCACCACGATCAGACCTAACATTTTTAATTTTCTTGTTGAGTTGATTCTCAACTTCAGCTTTGAAAGCTTTGAACATGTCCAGTGACTCAGACTTTTCATGAATAAGATATAGATACCCATAACGTGAGTAATCGTCTATGAATGATATAAAATATTGTTGACCATTCCAGGAAGCCGTAGGGGAATGGTCCACAAATATCTGTGTGTATCAATTCTAAGACGTCCGAAGTTCTATTAGCACCTAACCTTTTGTTTTTGGTCTGTTTTCCCTTGATACAATCAATACAAACATCAAAGTCCGTAAAGTCGAGGGAATCCAAAATGCCATTTGACACAAGTCGTTCAACTCTAGTTTTTGAGATGTGACCTAAGCGCTTGTGTCATAGTTTTGCCGAATTTTCTTTATTTAATTTTCGCTTAGTACCACGTGATTCCACATGCAAGGTTTCATTATATGATGCAATAGTATCAAGCAAATATAGGTTATCGTATGAACATAATGAACCAGTACCAACAATATTTGAATTTAAAGAAAGACTAAACTGACAATTTCCAAAAGAACAATAATATCCAGATTTGTCCAATAAGGAAATAGAAACTAAATTTCGTCTAAATGACGGCACAACAAAAGTGTCTTTCAAATCGAAATAAAAACCAGTTCCCAATAATAACCTAAAAGTGCCTATTGCTTCAACTTCCACCGATTTTCCATCGCCCATAAAGATGAATCTTTCAGAATCATTTGGCTTTCGGCAGGACAGGAAACCCTGCATAGAAACACTTATGTGAGTAGTAGCACCATAATCTAACCACCAAGTGTTTCTAGGTACTGAAGCTAAATTAACCTCAGAACAGACCAAATTAAGAAATGTACCTTTCTTTGCACGTCAATCGTTATATTTGGTACAATCCTTCTTTAAATGTCCAGGTTTCAGGCAAAAGAAACAACCCTCTTTGTCTTTATGTGGCTTCTTTTGATCTGGACCCTTAGCAGGTTCATATTCTGTTTTTCTTTTCTTGCCCTTATCCTTAGAGGTACTTGCCAAGTTAGCAATTTCAGTTCTATCATGCTTCAACCTTTCTTCCTTTTGCACACAATATGAAATGAGCTGATTTAGAGTCCATTTCTCCCTTTGACAGTTGTAACTGACCTTAAACTGACTAAAATGTGCAGGAAGCGATATCAATACTAAATGCACGAGCAAGTCATCATACAAGTCGAGTTTTAGTGCCTTAAGTTTTGAAGCAATATGAAACATCTTCATGATGTACTCCCTTATGTTCCCCTTGCCTCTATACTTCATTGAAATCAAGCTTTGCAGAAGCGTGCTTGTTTCAGCCTTATCGTTTTTAGCAAAACGCTTTTCAAGTTCGACAAGGAATTGCTTGGCATTAGTTACCTCTTCAGATACTGCGCCCCTAAAGGCTTCCGGAATTCTGCGCTTAATGATCATTAGACTCATGCGATTTGAGCGTTCCCACTTCTCAAAGTTCCTCCTGTCATCAGGTGAACTTGCATCCGTAAGAGAAGTTGGTTGCTCAACCCTGAGAGCAAGGTCGAGGTCCATGCAGCCGAGAACAATTAGTGCGTTCTCTTTCCAATCCTTGAAGTTTGACCCATCAAGCATGGGAATTGAATTAAGATTTACAGATATTGTGGCAGTAGATGAATTAACTGTATAGAGAAGAAGATGGAAATAGCTTACATTAGTACTTTATTATGCAAATAATAATTTCAAATAATGGTAAGGCCCATCACAAGATACCCAGCACAACATCAATATTTAGTCTTTGGACAGAAATATTGACTTGGAAGTGGTACTCTCGATGTAGTAATCAAACACTGACAATAAGACATGTCAATCAATAAACCTTTCTTTGGACCGATTTATTGATCACACGTTAAACCAAATAATCGTCACGCATTTATCACCACAGGTGCATGTGAAATTCCAGCCAAACATTGACCTTCCTTTGGGCCGATCAATATCCGCATGAACAACACACACACACGAAACCTTCTAATATTCTAAGTTAATAAATTTCCACAAGAGAGATTGCTTTGGCAACATGTTGCTTCAATTAATTCACTTTGAAATATTATATTTCTCAAAAGAGTCGTCATACCAAAATTTGAACTTGAATTGACTGTTTTGCATACATTTAAGACTTTAGGATTTGAATTATGAAATTCAATACTTTAGGATTAAGTAATCATTAAGTTGGATGGTTAAATTGTAATTTAATTAAACTTGATTGGCCAATTATGAAATATTTTTAAACTTGAAGGACTAAATTGCAAATTTGCCAAATTTTAGCGGCCAATTTATAAAAAAAAATGAAACTTTACGGACTGAATCGTGAAATTCAGAATCTTTAAAACCCAACTTAAATGATTTCTTAACTTTATGGGCTGATTTTGTAAATTAAGAAGTCTGAAGGACTAATTTAAAAGATTTCATAAGCTTAGGGTTTTATTAATTATTAAAACAAATTAGGAGAACCTGATATGAAATAAAAGCAATTTTCGTGAATTGCAACCAATGCCTTCAGAACTTCAAATTTTCGAGTGAGGTCCCTGGGCCAAAAAATTGAAAAACTAGGGTTTGCAGTGAAACCCTAGCCACCACCGCACACCAGCCCTAAAGAACGCGGCGCCATCGCCGGCGCTGCACCCAAAAAAAAAAAAAAACTGTGTTGCTCGCTGTATTCCGCCGCGTGCGGCTTCCCTTCTCTGACCAGCATCCTCAACCAACAATACACATAACTCACAACCATTCACAACACAACAATTCGAAATATGCAGTAATCAAAACTGAAAATCAATTTACAGTTTTAAAAAAAAAATCCAATTCGAAATATATATATATATACACAAAATCGATTTCAATCAAGGTTGAAAAACAAGATTTTCGCATATATCTATTCATACACAGAGGAATCGATCGGATGAATAAAAAATTTATTCATGTTTCCAATTTTTCAATTTGCTGTGTATGTATTTATTTCAATTATACGAAATAAGAAGCCTTATGCTGCACACAATTTGGTTTTACACATGCGTTCAAAATTGATCTGATAATTCAACACGATGTTGGCTCTTAGGGGTGGGCATCAACTCGCCCAACCCAACCCAACCCGATCGGGTTGGGTTGGGTTTTGATGAAAAATGGGTTGTGATAGGTTATAAAAAAAAAATTGTTTGGATTGGGTTGGGTTGGGTTGGGTTGTGGGTTGGATGACAAACCCGACCCAACCCGACCCAATCAAAATTTTAAAAATATAAGACCATTTAAATTTCAAGAATCTTAAATCCATTTTTAATTTGGATGAAACTCAAATATAATTTGAATATATTTTAGTTTTATTAACAAGTATTCAATTTATTATATTTGAACTTATTGTATTGTACATAATTTATTTGAGTTAATAGTTGATTTATGGGCATAATTTTTTAGTTTTCGAAGAATTTTATTTAATTGTACCAAAGCCCAAACTACCCAACTCAACCCAACCCGACCGAAACTTGATTGGGTTGGGTTTGAATTCATGTTTGGGTTGAGTTGATTTTTTATCAACCCGACCATAGTGAGTTGAGTTCGGGTTGGGCAAAAAATCGACCCAACCCAACCCACGCCCACCCCTAGCTCTGATACCACTTGTTAAAATTAAATTTAATATAGATGATTGTTCATCTAAAATCCATAAACATCATGCTGTGATTATCAAGATCGAAACTAAAGCGGAAGCGTACCTGAATCCATTATTGTGTTTGATCGAACGGGGTTATGGTCTTCCAACTGATTCGTGATTTTCTCCTTATATTTCTTCTCTGTTGATGGGGATGCAGAGAATTATGAAAAGTCACGCTCAATTGGGGACCATGACCTGTATAAATAGCTGTAGGGCAGCTATCGTATTTCAATGTTATTAAATTGGCCCCTCATCAATTTAAAACATTGAATCCGTCTCCACACTTTAATCTCACGACACTTAATACCCATTAGTCCTGAATAATCTTTAGTGGATCACTTTATTGACTAAATCCTTAAAATAGCACCACACATTTTATTTTATACATGTTTGGCCCCACATAATTGAATTTTATCCAACAGTGAAATCATTCTTTTTTTGAACAAAAGTTGCCATTTCAAGTGGGGTCATTTGTAGCGACCAAGAATTTTTACGCGATTAATAATTATTTTAATAGAAAATCGTGTCGCTACTATTTCACCCATTTTTATTAAGTTAACGCCACGACGTATTCGTATAGCCAAGTCAAGAAATAATCGAGATCGTTCGATTTTAAATTAAATTCCGAATTTCTAAAATTATCTCCATTCTCTTGATTTAAAGTATATTAAGTCTAAGTACTTAATTCAATGTTATCCCAATATTTATTTGTACAAAAATTACTTTTATTATTTAAATTAAGAAAATATATGCAAGCATGAGAGGTTCCATTATATATAATAATTATGAGAATCTTAATTTAATAAATATGGAAAAGTATATAAATGGTTGATAGATTCCATTATATGTAATCATGAAGAGCATAATATTTGTATAAATATGGAAAAGTATATGAATGAATTATATACTCCATTATATATAATCATGAAGAGCATAATATTTGTATAAATATGGAAAAGTCTATGAATGATTGATAAGACTCCATTATATGTAATCATGAAGAGCATAATATTTGTATAAATATGGAAAAGTATATGAATGAATTATATACTCCATTATATATAATCATGAAGAGCATAATATTTGTATAAATATGGAAAAGTATATGAATGATTGATAAGACTCCATTATATGTAATCATGAAGAGCATAATATTTGTATAAATATGGAAAAGTATATGAATGATTTATATACTCCATTATATATAATCATGAAGAGCATATTATTTGTATAAATATGGAAAAGTATATGAATGGTGCTTTACTTTAAGAAAATGATGTGTTAAAATTAATAGAATTGAATGATTATGTTTACAATATGCCAACTTTATACATCTATTTAAACCCATCTCTTTTACACACAACTCTACACATATACACTTATTTCCAATCTCTTGACAAAATCCACAAGTAAGAGAAATTCAAGGTGGTCAAGAAAGTTTTGGTCCATTTACTACTACACTTCATTTTAATCTTTTAAAAGGTAAGTATATCTTATGTTTTTATGAAAAGTAAGTATGTTTTTATGAAAGGTAAATACACCTTATGTTTTTATGAAAAGTAAGTATGTTTTTATGACAAGTAAGTATATCTTATGTTTTTATGAAAAGTAAGTATGTTTTTATGAAAGGTAAATACACCTTATGTTTTTATGAAAAGTAAGTATGTTTTTATGACAAGTAAGTATATCTTATGTTTTTATGAAAAGTAAGTATGTTTTTATGAAAGGTAAATACACCTTATGTTTTTATGAAAAGTAAGTATGTTTTTATGACAAGTAAGTATATCTTATGTTTTTATGAAAAGTAAGTATGTTTTTATGAAAGGTAAATACACCTTATGTTTTTATGAAAAGTAAGTATGTTTTTATGACAAGTAAGTATACCTTATGTTTTTATGAAAAGTAAGTATGTTTTTATGACAAGTAAGTATATCTTATGTTTTTATGAAAATGTTTGGATCATTGCTATGAAATCAATCTCACAAGATTGTTATGGGTTCCATATGATATGTTTATGATTATGCTAAGGGGACCGGAGTTTAGTAGCGCTACACATAAGAATTCTTGCCATTTAAGTTCGGTAAAATTCTTGTGTCTCCCTATGTTTATGAATATTTCAATCCTATCCTATGTTATGATGAAAATGATCCATATGCATTCAAAAGAAAATTTATGCTTGGTATACTTACTGGGATTTTATAAATCTCACTCCACGATATTTACCATTTTCAGATAATTGAAGGTTCGAGGCGGTCAACATGGAAGTGGCAAAAGTTGTTAAGATTGATGAGATAATTATGTTGAACTTTATGTAAGAAAATTATGTTCTATTTTTATTCACAAATAAAATTATGGGATTCTAATTATTCTTTTGAATAATTTTACATTACTATTTAAGTCTCGATAATATGATATGAGTCACTTTTTGTGGCACTCGAATGGTCGAGAATTCGGGTCGTCACAGTTGGTATCAGAGCAAAGAGTTTTAAAAACGATTCTGTAGATTTTTGAAATTTTATTTCTTTAAAAAAAAAAAAAAAATCACTATTCACGTGAACAGTAAAACGACGTGCTATTCATGATGAACAGTGAACGAAATCACTATTCATTATTAAAAAAAAAAGTTGAATTTTCACATGTCAAGTATGGTTATGATTTTGAAAAGCATGATGAAATTTGATGTGCGAATTTCAAGGACAAAATTCATTTTAAGCAAGGGAGTTTGTAATGTCCTGAAAATTTTATGGAATATAATTAGTTAGTGATATGATGTTTATATTGATGTCTTTGATAAATTTCTAGAAGTTCGGGGACTAAAGGAAAAATAAGATTTGACGATAAATTTTATTTGGGTTAAGTTATTAATTATTGATGGGGAGATAATTACTATATCGATATTGGATTTGTTTTGAAGACTGTGATTAATTAGGAATTATGATTCAAGAAAATGTTGATTTGGATACAACCACATTAAATTATTGTTGATTAAAGGAAAATAAGATTATATGAAATATTTTAACTCATCACTCTACTATGTCACTCTCCACGTATTGACTCCTCGAACCAGGTATGTTATATGCTTTGCAAGTCATTTACGATTTTATTAAGACATGTTAAGTATGAAATCTTCATATGTTATGAATCTTTATGTGTTACACATAATATACATGTCAAGTATGATATAAATTGATAGAAGACTCAATTTTTTTATTCTTTTCAATGTAGAATCATGAGACAGAGAGGATATTTATATGAATTTTGGTGCATATTAAGCTTAGTAAGATTGACTCAATTAGAAATTAAGTTGGGTTGTAACTTTTGCCCAAAATATATGGAATAATATATTAAACAAACAAAATTGATAATGAATTCGTACAATAATTTATCCCTTTATCACTACCTTTGTGTAAAAACAAGGGAAAAACTGTGGATGGTTATTAGTACTTCCTCTTCAAGTTTCAATTTTCGGTTCAATAATTTATCCCTTTATCACTACCTTTGCTTAAAAGCAAGGAAAAACTGTGGATGATTATTGGTACCACTCTTCAAGTTTCAATTCTGAAAAAAAAAAAAAAAAAAAAATTCAGAAAGAAAAGAAAGAAAGAGAACGGGTGTTGAGCATAATGGGAATAATATGACTTAAGAATGATTTTCAAAATAATTGTTGTCCTCGAGTTTAGAAATGATAAACCTTAAATGGACTTTGCATAATTGATTTTAGACATGGCATTAAGTATGAGAAGTCAACAGAAATGATTAGAAATATGTTCAGATTATCTATCATTTAGATTTAATGAGAAATAGCGATCCAATTTTATGAATTTTTATGAGATGTTAAGATTATAAGTGATATGATTTTAATGAGACTTTTATGAGAAGCATTATGAAGTTAGAGATTTAAAGATTTGGTTATTGGGAATTAAGTAATGGATATTATGTTGAGTAAGTGAATTATGCCTCTATATTGAAGAGAAATTTATTATGAACTTTGGCCTTGTGATTAAATTTTGGGAATATGATTTATGACTTATAAATATAAGTATGAGTAATCTTTTGAGCCAATTAAGGTATTGAAGGAAGTGATATTGTGATATTGACGACTATGATTTGAAATTTCTATGTTGAGGAATTATGAATTGATTTTCTGGAATATTTTTTTATGATATTGAAGTTTGATGAAATTGTGGTCAATTTTTAGATCGTTGTGATCAAATGTGGAATTATTTATTATTGTGAGTTATGAAGTATGCTTACGGTTTGAATAAGTCCAAATTTCAAAGGAAACTCTGCTTAGAATTTTATCGTTTAGAATTAAGAGCATAGTATGGTATGCAATCACTAAGAGAATTGAGGTTAGACATGCAAATTCATTTACATCACAAACGAGATTTAGTAGATGATAACAGAGATATTTATTATTTTCTCGTAAGGAGAACACACAAGAGTCACATTGGAAAGAAATACATGAAACACGCAAAATCAAAAGAAAGCAACATGGGAAATTCCTCAAATTGAGAGATGTGTTTCCGGAGTAGCCGTATCCTACCACCTCTGACCTTTTGAGGAAATAAAGAAACCTTCAAAGAGGTGTGTTTCGAGAGTAAGAATACTCCGTAATCTACCACCTGGAACCTTTGAGGTACACACAAGATTTAAACATTAAGGAAATCCTAGGAAATTAGAGGGGTGTCTCGAGAGTAAGAATACTCCGTACTCTACCCCCACCTATTCTAAGATTCATAAAGTTAAGTTTACATTAACCGGACTCCATTTTCACTTGATTCCCCTTCCTTGCGACCAATCTATCTTAACCCCTGCTGGATCTTGTATTGAGATATATGACTGCAGCTTATCCAGTAGTTCATCAATAGTAGGAGCAGAAATAAGGAGCCTTCTGGAAAATGGAGAGATGAATCCCTGTTCCACAGCATAATCAAGAAAGGTTAACAAGCCATCAAAGAAATTGTTAACATTCAGAAGCCCAATAGGCTTAGTATGGAGATCTAGTTGAGCCCACGAGGTAATGTTAAAGATTTCTTCTAAGGTACCAAAACCTCCGGGCAGGGCTATAAAGGCATCAGAACCATATAGCATACAAGTTATGCGTTCATGGATGGATAATGTTTGAACTTCATGCCCTCGTGTTTTGCCTGCAACATCTACCAAAGGGACAGGTATGACACCGATTACTTTTGATTTCTCTGCAAGAGCAGATTGGGAAACACAACCCATTAGACCACTGCTACCACCCCCATACACAAGAGTGATACCTTTTTCCCCCAGTTTCTTTCCAAGATCTACGGCCGCTTCTAGATAACTGAAGCCTTTCCCCACTTTTGATCCACAAAATACACAAATAGTTTTGATCTGTCGAAGTTTTGGTGCTTCCATCTTTGATAGTATAGAAGAGAAAACTTACGAAGAAGATGTGATTTTGGGATGCCTGAACTATGAAATATGTTTGGCTATTTAAAGCCGAAAAAATTTACTGTTTTTGATTGATTATGAAAAAGTAAAGATTTACTTTTGTCAAAATCGGCCAACTTTTGACTGTTTTACCAAAGATATCACCTTTCGGTGATTTATTTCCAGCTTTATCAAAACTCGAGAAAGGAAAATATATTTTATTTCCAAATCGCGTGAAAGAAAACAGCAAAATATTTTAAATGTGTATCAAGAGATTTACCTTATATCATTGTTGAACTGCCAGAAGCCTCATTTTGTAAAACAGACTGGCAAACAGGATCTTTTGCTATTATATTTTGGAGACTATAACGATTTTTGTCCTCGTTAAACTGAGCGTATAAGGAGAGAAGTTCACGTTGCACATAACCACTTGGGTGCGTCTCAAGAGTCAGTCGAATATCATCCAAAGACTCCTTACTCAGTCCACCCTTTATGAATTTGATTTTATCATCCCGATTAGTAGAAGAATATCCTACTGTTTTGCAACGAGTATCACAGTTCCAACGAGCACATTTGTAGCAACCATTCAGCCTTTTTGCTCTTCGTTTCTTTGCGAAGGTGCTTTTGCCTAAACCAGGCATGTGCTTTGGAAATGTCATAGGTAATTCACCAGATAGTCGAACCTTTGCTTCGATCAACCAGCGAACATCTTCTGAAACACCATGAGCCATCAGCAACCTCAATCTTTCGAGTCTTATTCGATAAATTTTCCTCAGATCATTCATTGGAAGACTGGAATAATACTTGCGAATGTTTGTAAGAATGATATCCATGTTTTTGATGGATCTAACCTCTTCCCAGCATGAACTATTTAAAAGCATTAAGGATCGGAGGGAATCCGCGTGATATTGATTCCAGCAAGAAAGCGCGGAATAGAATAATGGAAAAGAGGGAACAAGAGTTTATACGCCGTTTACTTTCTTGATAAAAGGAAGATTTGATGATGACGGGATTTGAGATATGGAATATTTTCTTGGATTTTGGGTACTGATATTTTGATATAATAATCAAGGTATAGAAATAATACGGGGATACGTGAAAGTGAAATAAGGACTGTATTGAATCAGGATTAATAAGTTTGTGCAAGTGAAAGGAATACCTTACGGGAAATGTTATGATATTTGAGTTAAGAATTTTAATTATTTGGGAGATATTTGTTTATTGAATTTTGCAGAAATTTTGGGTTACAAATATTGGAAAGATAAACTGATGATTATGTTGATATGTGAATAACATGTTTGGGTATATTACATAGAGAATATTCAGGTAATCGTTTTAATTATTTTGGGATATTTGGTGATAAGAAGAAATGACAAATTATTATGGTATGATATGTTACTAAAGATTTATTGAAATTTTAGAGATATTAATACGAATATTTGAGGTCACATGATACGATGATAAATGACAAGTTACATGAATACTACAAGATATGATGAAATATCACATACGATTGGGAATTTTCATTTTGATTCAGAAGAATTTATGAGTAGACATATGTCTATTATTGATAGAAAAGTCCATGTCTTAAGAAAACAAATTGATGCATTTAGTCAAAGTCCAGTGGGTTAAATATGGTTGGGTTAAATATGGTAGCGATGATGCTACATAAGAAGAAGAAGAAGAGATTCTGATTAAATGTTCAGAAATCATAAGATCAAGTAAGATTAATTTCGAGGACGAAATTATTTTAAGGGGGTAAGTTTGTAGCGACCAAGAATTTTTACGCGATTAATAATTATTTTAATAGAAAATCGTGTCGCTACTATTTCACCCATTTTTATTAAGTTAACGCCACGACGTATTCGTATAGCCAAGTCAAGAAATAATCGAGATCGTTCGATTTTAAATTAAATTCCGAATTTCTAAAAATATCTCCATTCTCTTGATTTAAAGTATATTAAGTTTAAGTACTTAATTCAATGTTATCCCAATATTTATTTGTACAAAAATTACTTTTATTATTTAAATTAAGAAAATATATGCAAGCATGAGAGGTTCCATTATATATAATAATTATGAGAATCTTAATTTAATAAATATGGAAAAGTATATAAATGGTTGATAGATTCCATTATATGTAATCATGAAGAGCATAATATTTGTATAAATATGGAAAAGTATATGAATGAATTATATACTCCATTATATATAATCATGAAGAGCATAATATTTGTATAAATATGGAAAAGTCTATGAATGATTGATAAGACTCCATTATATGTAATCATGAAGAGCATAATATTTGTATAAATATGGAAAAGTATATGAATGAATTATATACTCCATTATATATAATCATGAAGAGCATAATATTTGTATAAATATGGAAAAGTATATGAATGATTGATAAGACTCCATTATATGTAATCATGAAGAGCATAATATTTGTATAAATATGGAAAAGTATATGAATGATTTATATACTCCATTATATATAATCATGAAGAGCATATTATTTGTATAAATATGGAAAAGTATATGAATGGTGCTTTACTTTAAGAAAATGATGTGTTAAAATTAATAGAATTGAATGATTATGTTTACAATATGCCAACTTTATACATCTATTTAAACCCATCTCTTTTACACACAACTCTACACATATACACTTATTTCCAATCTCTTGACAAAATCCACAAGTAAGAGAAATTCAAGGTGGTCAAGAAAGTTTTGGTCCATTTACTACTACACTTCATTTTAATCTTTTAAAAGGTAAGTATATCTTATGTTTTTATGAAAAGTAAGTATGTTTTTATGAAAGGTAAATACACCTTATGTTTTTATGAAAAGTAAGTATGTTTTTATGACAAGTAAGTATATCTTATGTTTTTATGAAAAGTAAGTATGTTTTTATGAAAGGTAAATACACCTTATGTTTTTATGAAAAGTAAGTATGTTTTTATGACAAGTAAGTATATCTTATGTTTTTATGAAAAGTAAGTATGTTTTTATGAAAGGTAAATACACCTTATGTTTTTATGAAAAGTAAGTATGTTTTTATGACAAGTAAGTATATCTTATGTTTTTATGAAAAGTAAGTATGTTTTTATGAAAGGTAAATACACCTTATGTTTTTATGAAAAGTAAGTATGTTTTTATGACAAGTAAGTATACCTTATGTTTTTATGAAAAGTAAGTATGTTTTTATGACAAGTAAGTATATCTTATGTTTTTATGAAAATGTTTGGATCATTGCTATGAAATCAATCTCACAAGATTGTTATGGGTTCCATATGATATGTTTATGATTATGCTAAGGGGACCGGAGTTTAGTAGCGCTACACATAAGAATTCTTGCCATTTAAGTTCGGTAAAATTCTTGTGTCTCCCTATGTTTATGAATATTTCAATCCTATCCTATGTTATGATGAAAATGATCCATATGCATTCAAAAGAAAATTTATGCTTGGTATACTTACTGGGATTTTATAAATCTCACTCCACGATATTTACCATTTTCAGATAATTGAAGGTTCGAGGCGGTCAACATGGAAGTGGCAAAAGTGGTTAAGATTGATGAGATAATTATGTTGAACTTTATGTAAGAAAATTATGTTCTATTTTTATTCACAAATAAAATTATGGGATTCTAATTATTCTTTTGAATAATTTTACATTACTATTTAAGTCTCGATAATATGATATGAGTCACTTTTTGTGGCACTCGAATGGTCGAGAATTCGGGTCGTCACATCATTTCTTGGTTGCCCCAAATTGTTGCCAGAGTTCATTGTTTTTTCAATCATGCTATATGAACAACTAATTTGAACAAATTTGTGGACAACCCACTCACATGGGTGGTGGAACCCACATGTGAGTGGTATGTGGGCTCCACCACATGTGGGCTCCACCACCTATGTGAGTGGGTTGTCGACAAATTTGTTCAAATTAATTGTTCATTTAGTGTTTTCCTTGTTTTTTATTTTTTTTATTTTGGACATGAGTTTTTGCAACTTCTACAACCCCCAGTGCAGATATCATGCGAGAACAATATTTGTAAGTGTATTTGGCAATACCAAGTTACTTTTATTCATGCATTTCACTAGATTCATGACAAATTCAGTTTGCTTGGTGACCACATCTATGTGAAGAGCCTTATATGATATATCCTCTTTCTATTATCTCTATGCAAGCTACACTACTGTCCAAATTCAATGCAGTTTCAACAACATTCCAATCCCCTCTTAGAGCATAGTATTTACTTTCTTTCCCCTGATAAGATGTTAGGGGATACTATCGCTCTACCGTGAGTGTAATGCTGACACATGTTCAGAAATTTTAAAATACTGAACACATATCAGTATCATATTCACGATAGACACATTAACACCTGCCCATCGTGGGAGGTGATCGTTTCCAACTATTGCCAACTATGCACTAAAAATGCAGCAAGAAATAATTTTAACTCTGTTATAAAACTATCATTATCTAAGAACAATATAAGAGAGAAAGAGATGGAGAGAATAGAGAGGAGGATTCTCATTCCATTAGGTGTATCCTTACAAATGAAATATGACTCCTATTTATAGGAGTGGACAATGGCACAATCGTAATATTGTAAATTTTACAGGGATATAATGGTAATGTTATTCACATATATATATTATTTATAACACTCCCCCTTGAATGACATATTACGCAATTGTCTGCCTCGTTATAGTGCTGCCTCGTTAAAACCTTGTCAGTAAAACCAAGTGGGACAAAATCTGAACGAAGGAAAAAGAGTACAGCCGCTGCCTCGTTAAAACCTTGTCAGGAAAACCTAGTAGGACTAAACCTGGACGAAGGAAAAAAGAGTACAGCATGACAACATGATTCTCCCCCTGAAGTGTGCATTCAAGTATTCATGAACCTTTTGAATAATGATATCATCTTTCTTCTGGAATATAAAAATCTCCTTGCATAACATTCTTCATAAGATGTCTATGATTTTCTTCATTTGTTGATATCATTCCAGTATAACAATGTGTTGCTGAATTATAGCTTGTCAATAGCTATGATAATGCCTCAAAAACCTTGCTAGGAAAACCCTGTGGGACAAAACCCTCAGCGAAGGGAAAAAGAGTGCAGTATTCTCATTAATTTTTATCAATACGCCTCAACTGTTGCCTCATTAAAAACCTTGCTAGGAAAACCCTGTGGGACAAAACCTCAGCTAAGGGAAAAAGAGTGCAACGCATATTTATTCCTTTTCATGGAATATTACAAGTATATTGATGCAATATCGTATCTTTTCATCAAACATATCATTCATGATGAACTTTGTTCATAGCTCATTTATGATGTCATAACATGCTATATTATGCAATGTTGTACTAATTTATCGATTGCATCTTTCACTTCTGGTGAATAATCAAATATTGCATCTTTCACTTCTGGTGAATAATCAAACATATTCATTTTCATATTCACTTCTGGTGAATAATCAAATCTAGAATTCACTTCTAGTGAATAATAAAATATAGAATTCACTTCTGGTGAATAATTAAACATATTCATTTTCATATTCACTTCTGGTGAATAATCAAATCTAGAATTCACTTCTAGTGAATAATAAAATCTAGAATTCACTTCTGGTGAATAATTAAATATATTCATTTTCATATTCACTTCTGGTGAATAATCAAATCTAGAATTGATTCACTCTTATCAAAATCTAGAATTCACTTCTGATGAATAATTAAATATTCATTTTCAAATTCACTTCTGGTGAATATTCATTTTCCAAATTCACTTCTGGTGAATATTTATTTTCCTGATTCACTTCTAGTGAATATTCATTTTCCGGTAGATAATATAATTTTGCATATTGAAAATCAATTGCATGCCCAAATATTCAAATATAATAATAGTACACTCCAATTTCACTTTCAACATATTATATCATGGAGTCATTTGTATCATTCTATAGTGATACTAATTTGGGCATATTGAACCTTTCAATGATTTATACATGTATGTTCTTGCACTTTATAAACTGCAATTTCTAATTTGCAGGAGCATAATCAATCATTGAAATAGATATCAATTTCGACATATAATCTACAATCATTTTACTTGAAATCCCAACGTACCGCGATCAACTGGTACATCAAAGAATACTCCCAAAGTACCGAGATGAGAATCATACATTTTGATCTCACTCATTGGTATATCAAAGAGCTCAAGCTAGTGATTTAGACTATAGTCTATCCACCATATGTCATGCCAGTTCTATGAAAAATCTTGCGCGCAACGAGTCGTCTTTTACGACTGTGAAATATTTTTCTTTGTACATATAATTACTGGCTTTACACATTTAAGCATTTGGACTTCAGGTCCTTGAACAATAATCATTTGGACTTCAGGTCCTTGAACAATAATCCCTACATTGGGGTTATATACTTGGCCAAAGTATTATAATTTCATCAACCTCATTTTCATAAGAGGGTATGTAGTCGACTTATTTATCGATTCCATCTCAATATAACATAGGGAGATCTCTTTATATGTTCTATCATCAGGTACCTGAATCTCTTACATTTAATTATGTCCCTTTTACTCACCATGAGTATTTAGCTTCAACGGGACCATCTTAATCATTCAAGAGATATTTATTTTGGAATCGATAGTCATTATGCTTCGGGCATAATTACGCTTCAGGCATGTTTTCTCCATAATGTTTTCAAACATTATATTATATCAATCGGCTAAAATGCCGCACATGTCGTCCCTTTAGGGATGTAATTTCAATCATATATCTCAGTGCGCTTTGGTGGAGTGTATGCATATCGCACTTTTACAAATCATAAAGCTTCTTGAGCTAATCCCTGTTTGACATAGAATATTGTTGTATGATAAACAATTTCTCATAGAAAATAATTTGAAACTTTTGATAATCTAACCATTTATTATAGAACTTCTGGTTCAATACAGTTTTATTTCATTTCTATGTATGAATATTTAATTCAATACAATATCGCTAAACTTCTGGTTCAATACAATGTATATTTCATTTATGAGCTTCTGGTCCATACTATATACATATTTCACTTGTACATATGTATGAATTTCTGGTTTAATACAGTATTCATTTCATCAGTACGTATTTCTGTATAGTTCAAATCAGTATACCTTTATTACTTTTAGTATACCGAAAAATCAGGTACAATATCCAAGGAAATATCTCATGATCTCAATTTTGTCGCCAAATCTTCCCTTATATCGAAAAAGGTAATGGCATATTATCTCACCTTTTCAATAATTTATTCCATTATTTCTTGATGGAATCCATATCACTGACACGCGGAGCCGCCGCTCTTTTACGCGTTGAATAATGCATTTAAATAGATGATTTGGGAAGAAGGCTAGATCCATCAAAAATGGATATCATACTTTCAAATATTCGCAAATATTATTCCAATCTTCCAGTAAATGATTTGAAAAGGATTTACCGAGTTCGACTTGAAAGATTGAGGTAAATCTTTTGATACATATTTAAAATATTTTTCTGTTTCCTTTCTCGAGTTTTATAAAGGCTAGAAAAATAAATCACCGAAAGGTGAGTATGATGATTTTGTTAAAAGTAAATCTTCACTTTCTCAAAAGACGAGTAGTAAATAGTGAAATTTTTTCAAATTAAAAAAACCAATGATTTTCACAATTTCATGCATCCCAAAATATCATTTTCTCATAAGTTTTTCCTTCCTTATTCTCTCAAAGATTTAAGGTGGTAGATTATGGAGTATTCTTACTCTTGAAACACACATTTTTCTTTATTTCCTCAAAAGATCAGAGGTGGTAGGATACGGCTACTCCCGAAACACATCTCTAATTTTGAGGATCATAAATGTTTCCCCTTTTTGTATTTTGCATGTATGACTCGTTTATGCTTCTTCAGGAGCAATAATAATAATATCATTTCAGTATGTTTAGATGATAATTTTTACTTCTTCTGGAGTAAATATGTACTTCTTCTGGAATACATAAGTGCTCGTGCAAGAACTTTTCCAGACACTTATCATCTAATATTCATCTCATAATACTGATGAGATTATTTTAACATTAGCCATATATGTGCTATCATGTGATATTATCTTATCATACATCAACATTCTTATTGGATAATTCATTTTATCTTATCTTTTCAATACAGATAATGATAATTTCTAGTACCGTTTGATAAAATATTTTTATCAACATCCAACAATAATAATATCAACTTCTAATAAAAATTAGTTCGGGCCCCACAAGTTATTTTTAATTCACATGCATGTTCCAATTGAGTGATTAATATGATTATTAAGGGGCCAGACACGCATGTTCCAATTGAGTGATATTATAAAATATGGTTAACATATTAAAAAATATACTAACCTTTGGTGGACAGCATATTTTCCACTTTGGCTCATAGTTGTCCATCATCTTTGTGGACAGCTCAACTTTGGCTCATCATGAGATTTTTTCCCTTCGTAGTCGTGTAGCTGAGATCTAAGTTTACAAGAACCTTATGTTTTCCAGTTCCAATCATTTTAATATGCTTCACAGATTTTAATTATGACTTCATTTTTCTCCCTTAATTTTCTGATGCATTAACCATCAGCAACTGAACAATTCCCAGCAGTAAAACACCTTGCCAAATCCAATACCCTTTTCTCCATTACCGAATTTAATATTCCAATATTTCCACCAATTTCCACTACCTAATTTAATATTCCAATATTTCCACCAATTTCCACTACCTAATTTAATATTCCAAATTGGTGGAATGATATGAAGGAGAACTCCCACGTTCGTCACCTTTTTGTCTATAATAATATAATGTCCCACTACTATCAAGTAACTATCATGTTCCACTAAGTTGGTGGAATGATATGAAAGAGAATTCCTGCTTTATTGTCTGCACCTTTAGCAGTGGACAACACAGTTTCCTCTATGCTTTTGTAACTACTCAGGTCTAATCCGTTCATGCCTGTTGAAGTTTGCCATGTTACTATATGCTTGCAGCCTGCTCATCTCTGCCCTCAGCTTCGAACCAGCAGCCTCGTTCAGCAGTAGAAACTCTCCTCCAGCTGAAGCCTCTGTTTGTATATGTAACTCAGCAGCAGCCTAGCAGCTGCTTCCTCCTTTTTGCGTCCTTTCTTTTGCTGCCTCTGCAGCAGTCTCTCCTTCCTCTCAACAAAAATACACCGCAACCAGCTGCTGTCTTTCCTCCTGGCAACAGGCTGCTTAAAACAACAGCCTAACTCAGCTATTATCTTCCCCCGTCCACAGGCAGAAGCAGCCTCTAGCAGCAGCAGTGTCACCCGGCTGTAAATAAATTCGCATACTCCCGGGCTTTGATCCGATTTTCAGATCTGGAAAGGGATGGCCGGATTTGGATAACATCGCCGCCTTCTGTTGAGGACCACCTCCGCTACCGTCCATGTTTACTTCATCCAAGGCGGTCTTGTAAATCGTAGAAATGAATCGCAGTGTCCACCGAGAGTCTCATGCGTCGATCTCTTGGCCCCTTTGAGGTGAGAACTTTGCTATGCCCATCTTTTCCACCAGATGCTCTTGAAACCCGAACAATCCGTGATGAAGGCCAGCCACTAAAACTGCCCAGGCCAGCACTAAGATCAATACCGCCATCAAATCCGTAGCCGTGATTTCAGATCCGGTCTTCAATCGTTAATTGGATATAGGGGGAGAAACATTGATTTGTAAAAATCAGGTTTCTGATACAGAGGCTCATCTTTTAGATGCAACTGTAGAGCATACTCCCATTATATTACTCAATTGGCTAGAGACTCGTGCTGATAACGTGTTATAAAACTATCATTATCTAAGAACAATATAAGAGAGAAAGAGATGGAGAGAATAGAGAGGAGGATTCTCATTCCATTAGGTGTATCCTTACAAATGAAATATGACTCCTATTTATAGGAGTGGACAATGGCACAATCGTAATATTGTAAATTTTACAGGGATATAATGGTAATGTTATTCACATATATATATTATTTATAACAAACTCTAAATTTTGCATATAATGACTACCTATGAGACAATATAAGAATCAGAAGGATGAAGAATATCATACATAGAATATGAGCATATATACGTGTCTTTTTTAGTCTCAATAAAAAAATCCTCAGTTTCTATTTGCTGGTTACAAAAATGTCTGGGTTGATCTGAAGTTATTTTGTCTAAATTTTCCTCGCTCAGCTCAGTGGTAGAAAAAATTAGTCAAATCTTGAACAGATTAGTTGAAACCTTAAAAACGATAAAGAAATTCCACAAACATTACAGCAGAAATGGTATATCATTCAAGATCAGTACATTAATTATGCCAATAATATCAGACCAAATACTACACGGAACATAAATTAGAATGATAAAAAGATGGTTTGATAGTCTCTAAATGTTAATCTGAGTTCGATATTTTCGGTATGATCTGGATTTGATGAAATTGTATGTATATTTAGAATGCCACTGTGTTATCATTTTTTCATTTACAGATACGGTGGATTTCTTGGGTTTTGATTTTTTTGTCTGTTCTACAAAATTCGCTTACACTTACGCTTAAGCGCGCTTAAAATTAAATTTTGACTTTCACGTTTCGTCACACTTCACGCTTTAACAGCGCTTCGCTCGCGCATTGTTAGACTTTTTCGCGCTTAGATGCTTATGCTTGAAGCTTGACCTCACTGCTTCGTTAGGCTTTACACTTTTTAGAACAATTATGCCCTATCTTTTAGTTTTTAGTTTGTAACTGCATTTTTTTCATCTCTCTATTTTTTTCTCCTAATTTGGTGAAAAGTTATTTTTACAATTTATACATAATGAAAGTTTCATTTTTTATTTTTAAAAAATATTTTGGGTTGTACATTTCATTAGATGGTATCAATCTAAATTGACCAACAAAAAAAACTAGGTGTGTGCGCTGCGCAATTGGTGATCCTAGAAATGAAATTGCTGTAGAAATCGGTTGGGAAATCTGTGAAGGACCGGTCGTCAGCAAATTTCAAGCAGAAAATTAGACTGAATCCATGATTGAAGAAGCAAGCTTAATAATTCAAACGTGAACTCGACCTCTATCTGTTAATCAGACAACTTTACCGTTGCCAGGTCAAAAAAAAATTCGATCCCTTTTCAGATCTAAAAACTCCCATCTCCACAAATCTAAAAACTCTAGCAATCCAGTACGACCAGCCAACCGCTCTTGCCACCAACTGGATATGTCCTACGTGAAAGATCAAGTTGGTGAGTCGTGTGATGGGAAACCTTAGAGGGCCAACTTTCATTTATCATTGACATTTCTTATTGAATTAATGGTAGAACCATGCTATCAGACCTTTATTTCGAAATTCGATAATTTCATATTTATAGAAATAGGAGATATAACTCATGTATTTTTTCCCTTTTTTTTAGGCGCATTCGAATTTTTTTGAATTGTTTAGTCAATCTCGTCCTGAACTCGCACGTATGACTTTGTTTTTCAGGAAAATTGCATAGTGAAAGATCCTGAATCTTAGATTTATTTAAAAAAAATTTCAAAATCACAAATCTTTCTTGTGCGATTGGAATAAATAAAGAGTCGAAAAGAGTGTCATCACTTCTTTCTCTTATTCAATTACATGACTTTGGAACAATTGGAAAATTAAGAAATGAAACAATTCAGTTTGAACTTGAACATTAAAGTACGATTAGGAACTTTTAAGCTATTCCAAAGAAACACTTAACAAGCTAATTAGTAAATTGTTTACTAATTAGCTTGTTAAGTGTTTCTTTGGAATAGCTTAAAAGTTCCTAATCGTACTTTAGTAAACACTTTTTTTTTTTTTTTTAGTAAACAATTTACTTATTGAATATTAATCCACTGAAAAATGAGCTGTTAGCCACTACTAAAATTTTATTTCCGACAGAAACCTCTTGAAGAATCCATGAAAAGCATAGGCCAGCTGAATCCATTTTTATGTCCCCATTCGGCTTCAACTTCACCTTCTCGAAGTATAAATTACAGGCAGTAGACAGCTCACAATTTATTTATTTATTTTAATATTGTTTTCATATATTTGACAATCCATTGGCTTATGATTAACTTACGCAAGTAATTTATTGTCCTTTGGACAAAATGCCTGCTTCTGTAATTATGTCTATTTATTTATTAATTTATGATCAGACAAGACTTTGCTTTCGTTTTGCAATTAAAAAGTACTTTTGTTAAAGTAAAATTACGTTTTATTCTTTCTCTGTCCCCGTTTGATTTTCTTAATATATTTTAACATTAATAAAGACTGATGAAATTTATGATTAAAAATTCTAATAGAGTTGCGTGTTTAAATTAATTATTGACTTTTACTTAAATTTTTATCATTTTTTTTAGTTAAATCAAACGGAGATTAAATTTTTAATAGACTATAAAAATCTTTTTTGCGTTTCATTCGATATATTTAAAAGAATATTTACCATAATTACATTACCGATAGACTATACAAATTTGGAGTTGTGCTCTAGTACGCATCAAGCAGTGCATGGTTTCTAAAAAATAAAATAAAAATCAACTTATTAAAAATAAGTACTTTTTAATATATAAGTTTTTAATTTGACTTTTTTCTGTAAGTTATATTATATATATAAATAAAAAGCTTGTACAAAGGACTTGTTTGCCAATGATTTGCATTAGTAAAACAACTGCAGTTGGACCAACCTAACTAAGTGTCGACTTAATCCAAGTTAAAGTAGATTGGACCGCATTTAGCGTGTAGTTTCAATTAATGGCTTATAATCAAACTGTAAATATAATATTGAACTAAGCTTCTAGTAAAATATTTAATATATTTTGATAAAAATTAATAAAATATGTAATAAGAAAGTTGGCAAATCGTTCCTAAATTGCTTTTCTTCCTAAGAATGGGTTTTTTTTTTTTTGCCTTCAAAAAGTATTTACCGTTCTGTGGGGGTTTGATAGACAGATAGTCCGACTAAAAAGGTTTGACTTTGTGTTTTGGGACGAGGGGCTCCTTTATTATTCCTTCTATTTGTAAAAAGGCAAAAAGGAGCAATAAAAAAGAAAGATCGTCAAAGTATGATTCTAGTAGACTTGATTGAAGGTGCTTCTGATTTTTGATCTTTTGATTTTTTTTCTTACGCTTCATGGCAATCGTATAACTTCAATCATTATCTCAAATAGGGCTCTTCCCAAATTACCATCACAACATATGTGATTAAAACTAAGGTGGCGTTCTGTTTGTATTTTATTTTGTATTTTCATTTTCGAAAATGTTTTGTGTTTTGTGTTTTCATTTTTGTTTTCAAATTTGCTGAAAACGCGTTTTGTTTGTCATTTCTGAAAACTGTTTTTGAAAATGAAAAGCTGGAAAACACGTTCTGTTTGAAATTTTGCAGAACACTATTTAAATTATTTTTAATTAATTTGTTTGCAGAATACTACTAATTCCAACTCAAATTTCCTTTCACAATACACTAAAAATATGGTTACATGCAACACACTAATGTGAGCATTAAGAGTCTATATTAACACAGCTTGGTCAAGTTCGGGACTTGAGAAAACTCTACTTCTATTAAAATTCAGAAAATGCAAGTTTTTTCAAAATCACCAGAGTCCATTTATCATTACATTTTTTGAAATATAACAACAAGAATTCTCATTTAATTTATTTTTTTTTGTAATGTTGATATTGAATTGAATAAAAATTTATTTAAACTAAGTTCCAAGTTAGGATAATTCTCAAAAAAAAAAAAAAAATTCTTTATTTAGGCTTAGTTTCAAACTGGGATAATTCTAAAAAAAATAATATAAAAATAAAAAATAAAAACTTTATATTAAGATTAGTTCTAAGTTAAGATAATTCTAGAATTAAAAAAAAAAAAAAAAAATCCCAAAACGCGTTTTCCGCGTTTTGGGCATTTTTTGTCGAAATACACACAAAACGCCCAAAACGATGTTTCGGGCGTTTTCCGTTTTGTGTACAAATTTTTTTTTTTTTTCCAAAATGAGTTTTCGAAAATGGTAAAGAGAACGCGTTTTTAACATTTTCGAAAATAAAAACAGAAAACGACCTCAAAATAGCAAAGAGAACAGGGGCTAATTGTTTACTCGTTTTAAGTTTTCAAGCTTTATCAAACATGCATATTCCCTTAAATAGTGCAATTATATGGTAATTACTTGGTGAGTTTTGGGGTCTTTTTCACACGTGCATCTTCTTTGTCAAGTATCTCTTCGTCCACCAAAACAAATATACTTATAATTTGAAATGGAGCCACTCCTTTAAAAGGTCATTATATTACATTACATTGAAAAAGTGACACTAAGAAAACATATTTGAGAGAAAAATGGGTTCACGGGTTCGGGTTTTGCTGCTAGTGACTTGTTTATTATGGCCAGCGGCAATGGTGGAATGTGAGATTCGAAGTTACAAGTTCAATGTAAGTACACATTATTCATTTTTACTTCATAGTTTTTGACATAGTCGATGACATTTTTGATACATAATATTATACTATAGTGTGAATTGATAAATTTTCGCCTTCTATTTTTCGATCTTTTTTGACAATTTATCCATGCAGGTAGTGATGAGGACAATAACAAGACTGTGTTCAAGTAAGTCTGTCGTGACAATTAACGGCCGTTTCCCAGGTCCCACAATCTATGCAAGGGAAGATGACACCGTGTTAATCAAGGTCGTCAATCGTGTCACTTATAATATGAGCATTCACTGGTTAGTTCATAACTATATGTACTTATTCAATCATCATTCTTTCCTTCAAGTTTTCCAATATTCATTTCTTGTCCAAGCCTTCTGCCCAAAAATATAGGTATGGAAAAATATTAGTAATTAAAGTAAATTTAAAAGAGAATGACACAAGTTTTTGAGTTCTAGAGATAAGAGAATCTAGTTGGGGGTTGAGTTTACTTAGATTAGACACGACACGACACAACACGGCATAGATGACTATTTTCAGGCATCTTATTTCTTGAATTGCAGGCACGGAATAAGGCAATTTCGAACAGGTTGGGCCGATGGGCCAGCATATATAACACAATGTCCAATTCAACCAGGGCAAAGCTATGTGTACAATTTTACAGTTAATGGACAAAGAGGGACACTCTTTTGGCATGCACACATTCTATGGTTAAGGGCAACTGTCCATGGAGCCATTGTCATATTGCCTAAGCTTGGACTACCTTACCCTTTTCCAACACCCCATAAAGAGCTTGTGGTAATATTAGGTGGGCTTCTCCTCTATAATTTTCTTATTTTCATACGTAAAATCTCCTTTCCCACGCCCTCGAAAGCAGTAGAAATTAACCGTTTTATGTCTGATTTGATCAGGAGAATGGTGGAAATCGGATGTTGAAGAAGTGGTTAATGCAGCCATGGAGTCAGGCTTGGCACCTGATGTTTCAAATGCTTACACAATCAATGGTCATCCAGGACTCGTCTCAAATTGTTTAGGCCAAGGTACACTTAGGGCCCGTTTGGATGGCTTTTGAGAAGCCAGAAACTACTTTTGAAACCCAAAAGTTGCTTTTGATTGATTGACAAATTTTTCTTCCACCAGTTAGAGAGCCTTTAAGAGGAAGCTGATCTTGTATAAATTCCTCCAAAAGCACTTCCAAAATATGAAGTACTTTGATAATTTGTTCCTATTTGATCATTCTAAAATTCTTGATTAAAATCAAGTCAAAGTGAATAATTAATTTTAATCACACATTTCATATTTCTCACAACTTTTCAACAACACATTTCATCAATTTTTATCAAAATCTAATAAAAATCTGATTTTAATCCACTATATTTTTCCAACAAAAATTTAGGTAGGTTTTTCATGAAGCTATTTTGCAAAAAGTGAAGGCTAAATTTCTATATTCTAGCAATTAGTAAGCATATCTATTTATCGAGGATTATAAAATTGTTGAGTTGCACATTTTCCCCAGGAGGATTCAATCTAGCAGTGGATCCGGGAAAAACATACATGCTAAGAATCATCAATGCTGCACTAAATGCGGAACTTTTCTTCAAAATTGCCGGCCACAAATTCACCGTAGTAGAGGTCGACGCCGTCTATGTCAAACCTTTCATCACCGACACCATTCTCACAGGACCAGGACAGACCACAAACGCCCTTCTCTCGGCGGATCTCGGCACCGGAAACTACTTAGTTGCTGCCTCTGCGTTCATGGATTCGCCCATCATGGTCGACAATGTCACTGCCATAGGCACCGTGCATTACGCCGGAACACTCGCCTCCACAGGCACTGTTCTCACAATCCCACCACCGCGAAACGCCACACCAGTCGCAGCCAAATTCTCGGACTCCCTTAGAAGCCTGAATTCCAAAACATATCCTTGTAAAGTCCCATTGAATGTTGATCATTCCCTTCTATTCACCATCAGTCTCGGCCTGAATCCATGTGCCACTTGTAAAAATGCCTTTCGTGTTGTAGCTGCAATTAACAATGTCACCTTCGCCATGCCAGAAATTTCCCTCCTGGACGCCCATTTCTTCAATATCAACGGAGTTTTTTCCGACGATTTCCCCGGGAATCCGCCGGTACCGTACAATTACACGGGCAAGCAACCGATGAATTTGGGGACAATGATTGGAACGAAGGTGTATAGAGTTGGTTATAATTCTAGGGTACAGGTAGTTTTGCAAGATACAGGGATGATTGCTCCTGAAAACCATCCAATTCATTTACATGGATTCAATTTCTTTGTTGTTGGAAGAGGATTAGGAAATTTCAACGCTGATGAAGATTCTAAGAAATTCAACCTTGCTGATCCTGTGGAGAGGAACACAGTACAAGTACCTTCTGGGGGGTGGGTGGCTATAAGATTCATTGCTGACAATCCAGGTATTTTTAGCATTTCTCATATCGTTCTTATTTATTTTTTTGTTTATATATTTATTTATTATTGTGTGTGAATATATTAAGCTCCTATTTGGTACTCATTATTTCAAATCTAATTTTTTTTTTAAAACTTATTTTCAATTATACATTTTATCAATAAAATAATCTATACATAATGATGTGAACCACTTTGATATGTTGACCAAAAATTTTCAAAACAATTTGAATCAACCAAAGAAAGCTAAAATTGATAAAAATGAATCTTGTCCCAAACTTAATCTAACCAAATTTTCAAGGAATGAACCCTAAATTAATGATAGGATTGGCAAAAAAGCTTATCGGCTCGAAGGATCGAGCCAAGCCTAAAAAATGGAACATGGCTCTAGCCTAGGCTGGCCCTGTGGCCCGTCGAGCAACACGGGTCGACTCGTGTCTGGGCCAAAGTGGCCCATACGCATGGCCCACTTCAGCTCGTGATAATGAGCAGGCAGCTAGCTGCTCTGCTATTGCGTGTTGCTTGTTACAACATGCAACAAGCAATTTAATACACATTTTTTTAAAAAAGAAAAAATTGATGTAAAAATTGATGGACCTAGTCTTTTTTTTTTTTTTTTTTTTTTTTGAATGAGACTAGAACTAGCCAATATAATTTGAATTGAGTTATTTAGTATAAAATTTCCAAAATCTATATTTAAATTTTGATTGCATCTAAAGTTTTGTTTGATATTTGTAATATATTTATTGCTTGTATTATTTTTTTAAATAAAACATTTTTTATTTTTTAAATAAACCACACTTGTATATGCTATATTGCATTTGAAATGTTTTAAAAAAAATTGAGAAAACCCGAGCCGGCCCAGCTCAAGTTCGGTTCGGCTCGACTCGACTCGGCTTAGAAGAAGCCCAAGCCAAAAGCTCGAGTCGAGCCTAAAACAAATAGTCGAGCTTTGGCTTGGCTAGGCTCGGGCCAAAAAAACTAGATACCATTTTACCCGAGCCAAGCTCGAGCCATGATTTTCGGCTCGCGAGTCGGCTCGGCTTGTTGACATGCCTATCTAATGGATAGATATAAGTAAATATCAAGATTTTGGATTCAACAGTAACACAAGAATAATAAATTTTAATGAAGTTGAAGAAATTCCTAAGAGATGATGTTTACCTCACAATGTCTTACAACCAAGAGCTTCCAAGATGAATCTTAGGATTTGAGAGGTATTGGGTATTTATAGTACAAATAAATAGGGAATAAATTAAAATTCTCACGAAATCTGGGTTCAAAACAGCCGCGTGATCGCGTGGGGAAAGATCGCAGGATTGCATGGAGATCACTTCCGGTTGAACACTACATTCTGACCATTGCTGTTGATTTGGCCAGGGCGATCGATAGCGTAGTGCTCCGTTTGGCCTCCATCTTCAATTACAATGTATGTGATGTTGGTATCGAGGTTATCTTTTGTTTGGGCTTGACTCTATAATTTGTGAACAGGCCCCACTATCAATTCTTGAAACTCTTTGTCTTTGGCCTTAGATCTTGCTATGGGTCCCACTAATACGCGCATCGAGGTTTGACTTTCTTGGATCTCATCATCCCCTCCATCTTGAAAAGGATTTGACCTTGAATCTTGTTTGCTAGTATTGTCATGAAATTCCTTGATCCTTGATCTTGCAATGGGGCCCATAGTGGAGTGTAGTGAAACTTAACTTTCTGATTCTCATCATTTCCTCCACCTCGAGAAGGATTCGACCTCGAATCGGTACATACAATAAAAAGAGAAAAATCAAGCACAATAATTGTAATTGAAATTTTATACTCGCCAGGTAAGATCAGTTTGTAGGCGTTATCTTTGGATTGTCTTTGATTGGGAACACATTCATACCTCAAAAGGAACCATATGCAACCTCTTGGGTCAAATGTGACACGTTTCCTATCATTGTTGGCATTGGAAGTGTAATGCTCATTCTAATAGAATTATGAGAAATTGGAAATATGTTATTGACAATGATAAAAATAAATCCCAATTACAATTTTTTGTGTTCCTGTATCTATTTACACAAGAGTTCAAACTTCAATAGGAAAGTTAATAACTAATTATACTAATCCTATACAAGACATATACTAATTGATACAATGTGATATTTACTTGGAATACAAGATAATAGAGAATAATCAAGATTTGTCAAGATAATTATTCCAAGAATATCAAGATAATGTTGCCAAGAATATTCGGCTAGGCTGGGATCTTGTGTGGTCCACATTTGACTTTGTATGTTCCTCCTCCAACGTGCCGTGATCTTCATGCAAAGGTGGTGGTTGCCTTGGTATAATTAAGTTCTTTTGAATTTCTTTAACAGGCCCCCGCAAGATGGAGGCTTCGTTAGAGACACCAATCTTTGATCTATTTGAAGTGAATTTTGAGGGAGGTAGGGATTTAATAAGGACATCAACTAACTGATCATGGGTTGAAATGTAGGACACAGTGAAGGACCCATTTTGGACATGAGTATGGACAAAGTGGTAATCTATAGCAACGTGTTTCATGCGGGAGTGGTAAATAGGGTTGACTGCTAGGTAGGTCGCACCAAGATTGTCACAGCATATAATGGGTCATTTTGGTTGGGTGATTCGAAACTCAGATAACAGATTTTTGAGCCAGAGAGTTCATTGGAGCAAGAGGCTAGTGCACGATATTCCGCCTTAGTTGAGGATCAGCAATAGTGCGTTACTTTTTCGAACTTCAGGAGATAGGGGATTTCCCAAGGTAGACAATGTATGCAGAAGTAGAGGAACGGTCATCGGGATTTTTGGCCCAGTCAGAGTCACAAAAGGCTGTGAGAGATGGGTCGAGAGACCAAAGAAGTAAGAGACCATGATGGATAGTATGTTTGAGATAACGAAGAACCTGCTTGACAGCTATTAGATGGAAGTCCAAAGGACGATGCATGAATTGTGACAATTTGTTTACAGTGAAACAAATATCAGGACGGGTGAGAGAGAGATACTGTAGAGCACCAACAAGCTGCCGATATATGGTAGCATCAATGGATGGAGATTTATCAAATAAAGAGAGGGAGGTGGTGTTACAGAGAGGAGTGGAAACTTCTTTTGCGCAAAGCATGTTGGCCTTCAAGAGAAGATCATGAATGTACTTGTGTTGACTGAGAAAGAAAAAAGAGTCTGTACGAGTTACTTCAACACCAAGGAAGTAGTCGAGAGAATTAAGATTTTTGACAGAGAATTTCTTTGACAATGTAGAGAGAAAGTGATGAAGAGCTCCTATGTTATTTCCGGTGACCAGAAGGTCATCAACATACACAAGGAAGTAGATGGTGATAGAGGGACGATGGAGGAGAAATAGAGAAGAGTCACTGAGAGAGTTGACAAAGCCATAGGAGAGAAGAAATGAGCGTAGCTCATGGAACCATGCTCTAGATGCTTGCTTTAGACCATATAGGGCTTTGTGCAGGCGGCATACATAAGATGGGTAACGGGGGTCATAAAATCCAGGAGGTTGACTCATGTAAACCTCCTCAATTAGGGTACCGTGGAGAAAGGTGTTATTCACATCTAGCTGGTGAACATGCCATTGGTAAGAGAGAGCTAAAGTTACGAAAATGCGAATGGTTGAGGGTTTAACAACAGGATTGAATGTTTCATGGTAGTCAATTCCTGGTCATTGGTGGAAACCTTTGGCAACAAGTCGTGCTTTGTAGCGGGAAATGCTGCCATCAGGATTTCTTTTGACCCGGAAGACCCATTTGCAACCGACTCGGTTCATAGAAGAGGTGCGGGGAACAAGTGTCCATGTGTGATTTTGAAGTAGAGCATTTAGTTCATCGGTCATGGCATTGCGCCAATGAGCCGATTTCAGGGCCTGGGTTACACAAATGGGCTCAAGAGATTCGGTTATCGGATGCTTGGTGTTGTGGAGTTGTTTGGGGGCGATAGATCCCGCTTTTGGCATGTGTGTTGTAGGGATGTGAATTAGGCTTGAAGGGGGGACTAAAGGGTTAGGCGGTTGGACAGTGGTTGCAGTGGACTGCCCAGCGCGGGGCTAGGTGGGGGGTGAGGGGGGGAGGTTGGGTTGGGTTGGATGGAGTTTGGTTGGCAAAGAGTGGAGGCGATCCGTGCGAGCTTTGTAGTGGCTCAGACTGTATAGTTTCACGAGGGGAAGGAAGGCCATTCATGCGAGAGAGTGTGGCAAGAGACGAAGGTCCGCTTGGGCAGTTCAAGATGTGTGGAACGACCGGTGCAAAGGCGGGTCTTTCTTGGCCACGACATCCACTGGATGTAGGCATGGTGGGTGAGAAAGATATGGGAATATGGCTAGGAACTTGGGACGGCTGAGAAAGTGATAAGACCGGGGAAGAGTTGGAGAAAAAGGTAGAATAGGGAAACATGTGTTCAACAAACTGAACATGTCAGGAAGTGAACATTTTCCAAGGTGGTAGTCAAAACACAAGTATGAGTGATGCTTGTTGTCATAACCTAGAAAGACACACGGCCTCGAGCGAGGCTCAAGTTTGGAATTGGTATATGGTCTAAACCAAGGGAAGCAAAGACAACCGAATTGTCTCAGATTGTCATATCTAGGTTGACGTTTGAATAAGTGAAAGTATGGGCTATGGTTGGATAGATTGGAAGTTGTGAGACGGTTAATGAGGAAAGTTGCGGTCTGGAATGCATAAGTCCATAATGGAGTTGGAAGTGAGGCATGATGTAAAAGAGTTAGCCCAGTTTCAACAATGTGCCTATGGCGCCATTCGGCTAGGCCATTGTATTCGGGTGTGTATGGTGGAGAGATTCTATGAGTGATGCCAAATTGTTCCAGCGTGTGTGCAAGACCGAGGTATTCCCCTCCGCCATCAGTGTACAGAATTTTTATTTTGCATTCAAGTAAATTTTCAACAGTTGTTTTAAAGATAGGAAAAATATGGGCAACATCAGATTTTAGTTTTAAGGGAAACAACCACATGTACCATGAAAAATGATCAACAAATAGTAAATAGTAATTGAAACTGTCTCTGGATGGGACAGGACTTGGACCACAGACATCCGAGAAAACGACTTCTAAGGGACGACTACTAACTAAACTAGAAGTTGAAAAAGGGAGCCGGTGGCTCTTGTTACATAAACATGATTGACAAGAAAAAGAAATAGATAAATTAGGAGACCGAAGGAGAGAAGTCCAGAGGCAAGCATGTGGTTGATGGTCTTAACAAATGGATGGCCAAGACGTCCATGCCACAAGGTGGAGGAGATGGAGTTGGTGGAATTAACCGTTGGTCGAGATTGAGACACGCTATGGGAGGACGACCACTCATATACTTGATTCTTGGTGTGACCCTGAATGATTGGTTTGTAGGTGAGCAAATCCTTCACAAGAAAAGATTGGGGAAAAAATTCAATAGATAGGTTATTATCATTGCACAGTTGATAAACAGAAATAAGGTTTCGTTTTAGTTTGGGAATACATAGAACATTGGAGAGCAAAATATTAGGGGAAAGAGTAGTTCGACCTGTATGAGAAATTGGAAGAATAGAATTATTACCCAGGACAACCTCATCTGGTCCGTCATATGTTTGATGCAGAGACAGATCTTCTAGCTGCGAGACGACATGGTTGGAGGCCCCTGAGTCAACAATCCAATTATTTGATCCAGTGAAGTGAGAGATGTTGTTTAACTGAGTGCTTTGTTGGACGGAGGTATGGGAAAAGTATCCAACATGTATTTGCTTTATGTCCTTTCTGGTTGCAATATTGGCATATGACAGGTTTACGAGAGCCATCTGAGCGAGAGTCACGAGCATGTCCGCGGTTAGTGGAGGCATGGCGTGGCTGATGGGGAAGGTTTGGGAAAGTTGGAGTAGGGCCGTATGGAATAGTGGAAGTAGGGTTTGAGATTTGTGGGGGTGTAGTTAAGGAACGGGTTTGAGATTGGGGAGTTGGTGTCGGTGTCGGAGAGGAAAAGTTCATGGTCAATGAGCTTGTCATAGAGTTCCTCGAACTCGGTAGGAGTGTCACAGGTATGGATTGCAGCTATTACCTCCTTGTATGCTGGCCTAAGCCCCCATGTGCAATAGATGAGCAGATCTGCATTGGTAAGGGGTGCTCCGAGGCGAGATAATTCATCAGAGAGAGATTTGATTTTTAGGAGATATTCCGAGATTCCAAGTGTGCCACGGGAGAGATTGGCAAGCTTATCCTTGACGTGTATGATATGTGACTAGGATTTTTTGGAGAAAATTCGATCAAGTCCGGACCAAGCCTCATGAGAAGTAATGACTGAGGCAATTATAGGAATTACATCTTCAGTGAGGGAAGCAAGTAGAGAATTGAGTATCAACATATCTTGTCTTTTTCGATGTATATATTCGAGATTTGGTTGTTCTTTGTCCTCAATCTTGATTGTGGAAGAAGGAGATGGAGAAGTGTCATCCAGAAAACCGATGAGGTTTAGGCCGTAAAACAAGGAGGTGAATTGAAGTTGAGGCGTTGATCTGGATTAGGCTGGTAGCTGAAGAGGATTCGGTGTGGTCATTGGCTAGGGTAATGGAAGACATGGTGAGGAGAATAAAAAATATGGGGAGGACAAATGATGCTGGGGAGAGTATGAGAGAACAATATGAGAAAAAAAATATTATTGTTGTGTGAACAAAAAAGAATAAGTGGCAGGCTAATTGATGGAATGGAGTTATTTATGGCCAACAACTTTTGGAATTTAATGGCAGAGGAATGGAATGTGTTGCTGGAGATAATTTTGAGTGGAAATGGAGAGGGTCTCGAGATTGAAGAGGAACGGCTAGGGAAGGAGGAAAAAAAATTTGGGTTGCTCGTGAGAGTCTTAGGACTGCTCTAATACCATAATAGAATTATGAGAAATTGGAAATATGTTATTGACAATGATAAAAATAAATCCCAATTAAAATTTTTTGTGTTCCTGTATCTATTTACACAAGAGTTCAAACTTCAATAGGAAAGTTAATAACTAATTATACTAATCCTATACAAGACATATACTAATTGATACAATGTGATATTTACTTGGAATACAAGATAATAGAGAATAATCAAGATTTGTCAAGATAATTATTCCAAGAATATCAAGATAATGTTGCCAAGAATATTCGGCTAGGCTGGGATCTTGTGTGGTCCACATTTGACTTTGTATGTTCCTCCTCCAACGTGCCGTGATCTTCATGCAAAGGTGGTGGTTGCCTTGGTATAATTTAGTTCTTGTGAATTTCTCTAACACATTCTTCTTCTCAATTTGAAACTTGGCCATCCCATGAAAGGATCTAACCCCCTTCGCATTTTTCTCTCAACCCAAGCTACCTCTTTCATCTATAAACAAATGAATCAAATGCAAAAAAAGTTAACTGGTTAAGATCATAAATAATCTCAAACGGAGAAATTTCGAGGATAGAATGGACATTTCTATTATAAACAATCACAACAAAGGATAGATCATTTTCCACCCTCTTTAGGTCACTTTTAAGGCTAGTGTGAAGGAATTGTGTTACAACTTTAGTAACCACTTTGGTTTGGCCATCAGATTGGGGAAGAAAATTGATTAAAACTAGAAGTTTGGTTCCAAAACTTCCCCCAAGAAACTTCCCAAAGATGATTAAGAAATTGTGCAATTATACTCGACAAAATACCCCTACGGACAACATGTAAACACACTACTTCCTTAAAGGAAAAAATTACTATGTTGGTAGCAGTGGTCTAAAAAGCGTGAAAGGTGACGAAGCATAGAACCTGAGTGTCAAGCTTTTCAACCTTAAGCGGGAGTAGGCGTTAAAAAGCGTTTTTCAATTCTTATATACTAGATTTAAATTTTACACATATTTTAACCCCTTAAAAAATATGTAAAAATAAAAAATTAGAAGCATAAGCTTCGGGCGCGCATACTCGCACTTCGCCACGCCTACTCGCTCATTTTTTGCGCTTTTTAGATAAAAAAAATTCAGACGCTTTTTTCACACTTTTGCTAATTCGACGTGTTGGAGGGGCGCGTTGTGCGCGCATAACACGGTAGTGTCATTGTTTTCATGACATGTAATAAACATTTCTACCAACAATCACAACAATAGCATCATTTCCCTTTTTAAACCTAGGTAAGCCCAATACAAAGTTCGTAGGAATATCAATACAAGGCTTAGTATGTCAGGCAACGGTGAGTATAATCATTGAGGCAAAAACTTGGATTTAGCATTTTTGCAAGTGAAGCACTTACTACAATTGCAAACATGTTCAACACCAATTCTCAAATTAGGCCAATAAAAATGATCACTTAATATATCTAAGGCCCCCATGATTCCAAGTCGCCCCATCAAACACCCAACATGGGCCTCTTTCACTAGCAACTTGCGCCATAGCACATTTAGGAACAAACAATCTAATTTTTCAAAATAAATAATCGTCATGCTTAAGGAATCTATCAAAGTCCCTCTTACCACATGATTCAAAAAATGATACACAATTTCGAGTTCTTAGCATGCAAGCTCATAATAAATCCAAAACCAAAAAAAAAAAAAAAAAAATGGCATTTAGGCAATTAGGCATTTAAAATTTGTTTTCACAAAATAAGAATTCATCATGCCTATATAATTTACCGCATGAAACATTTTTACAAGTCAAAAACACACTTATAAAACCCACATCATTATCATACATCTTTCTAACACATTCAAAATTTAATAACCTTACATTTAAATAAGTGATAAGAGCATACCTCCTAGATAATGTATCGATATTACAATTCCTTTACCTTGATGGTATTTGTTTATGTAGGAAAATGTTTACCATGTGCTTCATCCACTTGGCATGCCTTTGAAACTCCTTGTTGCTTTGGTCAATTTCCTGCAATAAAGAAGTAATCAAGTTAGGGAGGGAATTGTTAGATTCATGAAGCGTGAAGAACATTTTTGTGTGACCTTTTCCCTCAATTTATTTTGTGGCACTTCATTTCCTCTCTTTTTTTTAGGTAGGAACCTCAATTCTCGGTTCTTCTCTCGCCTCACCTTTTTCTGGAGTCGTGGTTCCAACTCTCATTTCCTCTCATTTTTCTATGGTCGTGACCCAACTCACTTGTCTTTTTCTTTCTCAAACTCCTTCTTGACTTTCATTTGGTCCTTGCATACTTCTTCTGAACCCAAAGAGAGGAGCACCACCTTTTACCCACTCAATTGAAAACTATACCGGTTCTTCTTCCTATTATGTTTCACATTCCTAACACTTTACCAAGGTTTACCTAAAAATATGTGAGTTGTGTGCATGAGGACTACATCACACAACACTTGATCACTATAGATTCCAATGTCGAAGGCAAGAAGAACTTGTTTACTCACTTTAACTTCCCTATAGTTACTCAACATTTGTAATTGGTAAGGATTATGATGTGTCATTACCAGTAACCCCAACTCTCTCCATCTACAATGAGGTTACATGTCTTATCCCCCTCAAGGCACATAGTGTAGAAAGACTTTTTCATGCTTCTTCATCTCACTAACATTGAACAAAGATGTTGGTAGATTAACAAACCTCTCCACCTCTCTCTCCCCACTATCACTCCTCCCATGGAAGGATGAAATCTCCACTTTTATACTATCAATCTTCTCATCCATCACATCTCCACTCCTATCAAACCAATCTCCTCTTTTCCTACCCATGCTCCCATTTGTTCCCTACTCCCATCACTATGCAAAATATTCCCATATTTGTCAGTCACTCTTCTCCTATTATCCCTTCTTTTTCCATTACCCCTAGTTGATGTACTCTCCCCTTTTGTTTCTAACATTTCCAACCTTCCCATAATCTCTTTCATTTGTTTAGTCATGGTGGTTGAAAAAACTTGCACCATCTCTCTCAAGTATTGAGTTTGAGCATTGGGATTTTACCCACTTTGAATATTGAAATTATACATTTTGTGTAAGTGTGATAATGTCATGACAAGTAATATTTTATCTCGTGTTTCACTCAAATTAGCCTTTTACCCGATAATGAGCTCACCACTCTTGACTTTTTCCACTCAAAGTTTCCTTTCTCAAGTTCTTCCAGGAAGGTAATCAACAAGGCTGAGAAAGTTAATTCTTGTGAAGTCAATAACCACAATCAAGCAAGGAATTTAGGAGTGAGTAGATACAATAGCAAGTGAAATTTGCTTACTTGCTATAACAAGAGATGAAATTTGAATTGCAGGACAAAGTTTCAAGAGTACAAGGTCAATAATTGAATGGACAAACACTAGCAACTATCAAAGAAAGTGTTTAGTGTTTGAAAAAGTAGCATCTGCTAGTGTAGTTCTCATTTAGGCATTTTACCAAACACTTTGTGTGCACACTTTGGAAAAGTGTGAATTGTAAGTATATGGATAATGGAAACCTCTAATAAACTCAAATATGATAACAAATCAAATATCCAATATGTAGGAATCAATAGATACTCAAGAACATTAAATTATATATATATATATATATATATATATATATATATATATATATATATATATATATATATATATATATGATACTAAATGATGTGAAATCCTTTGGTATGTTGACAAAAAATTCTCATAACAATTTGAATCAACCCAAGAAAGCTAAAATTGATAAAAATGAATATTGACCTAAACTTAATCTAACCAAAATCTCAAATAATGAACCCTAACCCAATGGATAGAAATAAGTAAATACCAAGATTGTGGATTCAACAACAACACAAGAATAATAAACTCTAATGAAGTTGAAGAAATTTCTAAGAGAACAAAATTAAAGAGAGGATGTTTACCTCACAATGTTTTACAACCAAGAGCTTCCAAGTTGAATCTTAGGGTTTGAGAGGTATTGGGTATTCGGGAATAAATAAAAATCGGAATAAATTAAAATTCTCGCAAAATCTAGGCTTAAAACAACCATGCGATTGCGCGTGGGAAGATCTCACGATCGCGCGGGGGAAGATCTCACGATCGCATGGAGATCACTTTCGGTTGAACACAACATTCTGACCATTGTTGTTGATTTGGCCCGAGCGATCGGGCGCTATTTTTCCTATGCGATCTCGTGGTACTCTGTTTGGCCTCCATCTTCAATTGCAATGTATGTGATGTTGGTATCGAGGTTATCTTCCGTTTGGGCTCGACTCTATAACTTGTGAGAGGGTCCCACCATCAATTCTTGAAATTCTTTGGCCTTGGATCTTGTCATGGGTCTCACTGATACGGGTATCGAGGTTTGACTTTCTTGGATCTCATCACATATACCCAAAAAAAACCCTACTTTTAACCACTCATTTTTCAAAATTTACTATTATAAACTGCATTATTTTGAAATAATGAATCTCAAACAGGGGCTAAAAGTTTTGAATTTGAATGCCTCAATTTATTTATTTAAAGTGTTGGTTTCAAAATAGGTTTGGCTGCTTAAGTTCGAGAATCGAGATGATCTATTTGTTAAATATCTAATCAAATCAATTCGATTGCATTGTTCAAGGGTTGAGCTATCATGATTAGAGATGGCAAAAAAATTCGACCATTCTCGAACCCAACGGTACCGACCCGAATGAGGCGCCCCATGGGTCAGTTGAACTGCTAATTTTGGATGCCCCGACTTGAACCTGCAACCTGCCCCAATAATTAATTTAAAAAAATATATAGGGAGACAAAAAGAAGAAAATACAAAATAAAATAAAATTGGGCAACGGGATTGACCTGACCCGCCCCAATTTCGTAGGCGCACAGGGGTTTGGTGTAAAAAAAATCGCAATTCGGGGACAGGTCGAGGTTACAGAACTCAAACCCGCTCATTGCCGTCACTAATCAGGATGAACAAATTGTGCTAGACTCGACTATTTAGTTTTAAAATCCATGAGGATCGATCCAATTGGCCCAGTAATTAAAAGAAATTAGAAAGGTAAGGTTGAATTTTTTTTTTATTAAAAAAAACCCTAGCTCAATTTGAATAGCTTTAAATTACAAAAAGATTGAAAAAAAAATTTGAAAATTACTCTAGGACCGTTTTAAACTTCCAAAATCAAATTAATTCAATAAACAGGTGATAATAAAGATTTTTAATAATTATATTTTAAAATTAAATAAATCAATAACCTACGAACCCCAATTTATAACATAAATCACCGAACCCGTCTTCATCCCCTCTCCCCTCTCATCCTCCCCTCTTCTACTCTGTAGTGACTCCCGTCCTCTCTACTCTAGGAACGTTTTGAGCGAGATGTTTAGATTTTTGTGTAGATTAGAATAGGGGTGGACAAAAAAATCGGAACCGAGTAAATCAAAATATTTCGATTTTTGAAAAAAAAAATCAATATCGAAGCCGAAACCGATCGGTTCTTAAAATCAAAATCGAAAACCGAAATCAAAACCAATAAATTTTTTTTTTTTTTGAATTTTTCATTGAATTATACAACAAAATATATTTATGTTCACGCTTTAATGTGTAGATAATGGGTCAGAGGAGTATAAATTTACTCACAATTTTTCCCTTTGAGAAATGTTGTTTAGATTGGTAGTATTTTAATTAAAAATCTATTACTCACAATATTATCCAAGTAGAACCACACTTTAATGTATAGACACTTAGACAGTGTATGAAATGTTGTCTGTTTGATACACTATTATTATGGAATTTAATAATTTACTTTTAAGTTATTTCATACACTATTATAGTATTATTATTTTGTGAAATTTACTTTTAATGAGATTCAAATGTTCTTACTTCCTCGACGTGATATCCTTTTCAAATAAGAATGGTTTTAGAGTAAAAAAAGATTTTAACTATCAAGATTCTGGGAGTCACATTCGTGGTAATACATGAATTTGGATTTTAATTTTAATTGAAAACTTTATTTGGTTGTATTTACCTTTAATTTTTGCAAACAATTAGATTTTTTTTGTATTTGCATTAAATTTAATTTTTTTTAGTTGGAACCGAACAAAAACCGAAAAATAACCGAAAACCGAACCGAACCGAAACCGTTCGGTTCTAGTCTTTGAAAGAACCGAAAGTTTCGATTCGGTTTCGGTTCCTTTAATAATCGAATCGAACCGGTAAACGCCCAGCCCTAGATTAGAGCGTTGTATTGTTCCCAAAAAATAATGACAGGTTGGATAGGTTCGCAATATTGGCGAGTCCTTGGGCTAGTCTAGTTAAATAGTCAGGGTCAATCCCAAAAAAATATTTAAAGATATGCGATTCGAATGGATAATTGTTCAGATTACTTATTTTAGATAATAAAATTGATTTTTACTACCCAAACAAAAAAATTTGAAAAATATTTCATTGTTACTAAAAAAATTTAAAAGTGTCATAAGTATCGTACTGTGATACTAACATATTTGAGAAGTATTATAAGTATCAGATTGTAATATATCAAGTGATCATGAAGTATTTTCAGTTTTTATAATTTTATTGTAAGTAATTTTCAAATTTTATAAAATTCAAGTAAATTTCAATTTAATCCCTAAAAATAGGGTATTTATGTGGACAACATTGATTCGAACCTATAATGGGTCTGAGTTGGGCCTACTTGTAAGTGGCTCGTTTCAAATCAATTCAACAATTCTGCCCTGAAACTATCCTTAAAGCCTGTTCGACCCACCACATTTTCATTTGGGATAATTGCACTCCATCCTTTATTTTTGGGGTTGATTGCGCAAATCATGGACCGAAGAAAAATAATGAAAAGTACTTCCTAGTCATCATCTTCCCAATTGCACTGCTCATCCTTCTGCGACTACCTATCAGGCTACCACCGCACAACCACCAAGTCACCACCCGCATCAACCACCATCGAGTGTGATTTAGCGATTTCCCTACAGCCACAGGTCGTAATGGATTCACAATGAACAGTGGTCGCGAACCCACAACCCCAAATCCGAACCATAAATGCCAAAATCTGATTAAATGAATCTTGAAATAGTTGTTGAGGAAATGAAAATCAACAAATCCTAAAGATCCAGACCAAGAATAGAACTCGTGATGGACTTTCTAAAATCGAAAATAGCAGATTTTCGTTTTCCTCAAGAACATCGTACCAAGAGCTAAATATAGTTGATTTAATGGTAGGTAAAGGATATTATAGACCATAAATGCAACGACACCAACCAAAACAATGAGAATCAAAGCAAAACCAGTGGAGAACCGTCAAGAACACAAGCACTAGCGGGAGGGTCATTTCTTTATCGGATGCTGCAATGAGTGTTAAGAAATGATCATTTTTATGGTGGTGGTAGAGGATTATACTAGAAAAATGTGAGAATAGTGCATGAAAATTATTTGATTTTATGTCTTTGATTTTATGCATGAGACAAAGTATCATAATTTTTTTTGTAAAGTATCATAATGTGATACTAAAATTTTTCACAAAGTATCATAAAATTTTGATAAAGTTTCATGTTATGATACCAAAAAATAAAGTAAGTTTCAATTATGATACTAAAAGTTAGTTTTTTTTTTTCAAACGCCTTAAACTTTTTTTGTGGCCCGTAGCCTGTCTAAAGACGAGTCATTTACAATCCAGCCTGATTCTATGCTTTTCTTGAGTCGAGCCACTCGAACCGAGATGGCCCCCATTATATATTAGTTTATTTTATTTCGAGAGTTAATTCTGATTTTTTAATGATTAGGAGTCTGGTTTATGCATTGCCATTTAGAAGTGCACACAACATGGGGACTGAAGATGGCATTCTTAGTGGATAATGGTAAAGGGCCCAATGAATCTGTTCTACCGCCGCCCAATGATCTACCCAAATGTTGAGAGCCCAAATCTTCACATTTGTACATTCGAAAAGGTTTTTATTCACCAAACAATAGAGGTGAAGAAGACCAGAGAAGGACCCAAATTCTTTTACTTTTACTCTTACTCAGTGTTTTATCATGGATTGTATGTGTGTATTATGTTTGGTCTATAGTATTGAACATATTGTCAAAACTTTATTATTTTTCTTTTCTTTTCTAGTACTATTCATTTATGTTTGTTCATCTCGCCTTTGTCACTTATATGTATATAAAACTAGTCAGCTCGTGTTTTATCATGGATTGTATGTGTGTATTATGTTTAATCTATAGTATTGAACATATTGTCAAAACTTTATTATTTTTTTTTTCTTTTCTAGTACTATTCATTTATGCTTGTTCATCTCGCGTTTGTCACTTATGTATATAACGAGTGTTGTTTGTAATTATGTATATAATAATAGTGTTATTGTACATGAATAATCATAAGTAAGATTTTGTTCAAAATGAGATGAAAATAACGCACGAAAAAAATACATTGTTAAGAGACAATTTTGAACGACTATAAATTTTTCTAAGTTTGATGGATGTATTTCGGAAATAATGTAATAAAATATTGTGTGAGAACTCCATATTGCATATAAACAATGAGAAATAACATTTTGTCAAATTATGATCCATCGGTTGTTACATAATTTCAAAAACGAATTTATAATTTTTTGCGAGCTCTTTGAATAACATATTAAAAAATTAGTTTTGTCTAAAATATGCACGATCTTCGAAAACGTGACGAAAGTTGACTTGTGAAAAAAATTGTTAAATGACCATTTTAAATGGTTATAACTTTTGCTATGAATGACGGTTTTATAGTTCGAAAGATAATGTGGTAAAGTACCGTGCGATAACTTTACATTAATATCAAGATCTTGTTATTATGATTTCATTTGAGTCAATAAAGTTGACGAAACGAAAAAAAAAAAGTAAAGTAATAAAAAAATAAAAATAAAAAACCACTGAAGGGAAAAAATGATCTAGCCATAAATGAATAGTGGTTTTAAAACCCACTTATAATATAAGTTAGGAGTGAACGAAGTTCGGTTTGGACGATTTTTGACATATTTTCAAACCAAACAATTTTAAGCAGTTTGGCATTTTTTCAAATCAAACCAAACCATTTCTTACGATTTTGTTCGATTTTAATTCACGATTTACCTATCGACATAATATAATATATTTTAGATGTCAAATTAATTCGTATTTTTTAATATATAAAGGTAAATTAGAAGTTAGTATAAGCTAAAATATGTTAACATTCTTTAATTTATTCTTTACCTCATTACTTTTGCAATAAATTGATAATAAAAGCATTATGATGAGTGAATAACTTCATTGAAATGTGTGAGCATGATTTTCAGGCTATCAATTGTCGATATGTATTATACATCATTTGTAGAATTGATAGCTCTAGTCAAAGATTTAAATTCCTTTTCATTTTCAGCAGTTTATTGTAAGTGCGACTTATTGTTGCATTATCTTGATCAATTTTCTTGCTTGGTACAATTTTTTTTACCTTCAGTAATTGCGACTTATTGTTGCATTATCTTGATCAATTTTCTTGCTTGGTACAATTTTTTTACCTTCAATGCATACATGGCCGAAGCTGTAAGGTAGGAAATTTTCTACATTTTTTTTTTTTTGGATCATCATAATGCAATGAAAACGAGAAAAGATATACACGAGAATTTTATTTTCATAATTAAATTTGACTTTTTTTAATGAAAAAATAGTAAATTCAAATTAATAAAATTAATTCTTAATTTAAAAATAAAAGCAGTTTAGTTCGATTTTTTGCGGTTTTTGAAAATCAAAACCTAAACTATTTTGAAACGATTTGATTCGGTTTGAGGAAAAAAATTCACTGGCCCATGTGATCTCAAACCAACATTTTCAAACTAACGAATTATGTTCGATTTGCGATTTCGCGATTTTTTTGTTCACCCCTAACATAAGTAAGAAAATATATATGAGAAAATCTATAAATAAAGTTGTCATTATATCAGTGGCGGGAGCAGACATTTTGCAGTAGGGAGGCACAATTTGCGGTAGACCTCACGGGGGGTTCAGGGGTAGCGCCTCTGATTTTTATTTTTTTTTTTAGGAAAAGATCGGAAATGACGATAAAATTCAAATTCACAAAAGACAATGTACTAAATAATATGCAATTTCACAAATATACTAAATTATTTTCTATAAGATCTAAGTTATAATTCAAAAGAAATTGACATATTATATCGCAGTAAACAATCAATTAATATATTCAAATTTCAATTAATAATGTTCCTGTTTAGTGTAGATTAAAATTAGAATTTTAGTAGATTTTGATAAAAGTTAATGAGATGTGTGATTGAAAAGTTGTGGGTCCCATGAAATCTATGGTTGAAATTGATTGTTGACTTTGGCCAAGATTAAAATCTAAATTTTAATTGGTACCAAAAAGCGGCTATATTTACTGAGTACATGCTACAATCTTTTACATATATTTCATCTAAAACAATCTATTCAATATGCATAAATTTCAATTATTCAAAGTCCAAACATTACCTCCATTCAAAAAAAAAAAAATTAAACTTCAAAATTGGGGGGTCACATGACCACCCAGGACCCCCCCTCTCAATCCACCTCTGCATTATATACATATAATATGGGTGGTGAATCTAGTGATGGAGGTTCGTATTACCTCGTATCTCACATGTTTGATGTATATTGTTTTAGAATATTTTGACGCCACCAGCCTTTGAGGTACTTACAGCTCGGTCAACACAGCGAATTGTCCACCGCATGGTGTGGATTTATTCCATGCGAAGTGGACGCGTCCCTAGGGGGTTTCGAACCTTGGACCTTTGAAATATATGAATTCTAAAGGCGTCTTTTTTGTAGCGTACCCGGTCCTCAAGGGCTGCCAGCCGTCTACTCATGGTCTTTCCACTACCCCCTAGTCGTCCTGCTCCTCAAGGGCTGGCAGCCTCATTTCCAGGAAGTGGATTTTTGCCTCCCTAGGGATTCGAACCTTATACCTAGGGATTAAGTACAAACTTCATGGAATTCCTAGTCCGTGTGTTGACCGAACCATAAGTACCTCAAAGGTTGGTGGCGTCAACAGGGTCAAAAATACCATATTTGCTAAACTTGTTTATGAATATCATATTTCATCAAATCACCTTTTTATCATAGATTTTTTTAAATTATTTTTTAATGCTAGAGTCTAATTAACCAACCAATGAGAATTGCAAGTTGTGTGCACACGCTTACCGGAGTGGGTGTCCAGTCACATGCATTTTGACTCTTAGAAATAAGAGAACAAACAAACCGGTCCACACCCTATAGGAATCTTTCCTTTAATGGAAACAAATTGCCAACCTATGCAATTATTATCATATTCATTCATTCATTTTTCTTGTGCAATATGTAGTCCCCATCATTTCCAACACTCCGGCCCTTGCATCCAATAAGGGCCAATTGCTTTTTTCGAAGAATATTTTATTTGAACTCGAGGATAAACTATGTGCTCCCGTTTTAAATTTAACTTAACAAATATACATTTCGTACAAGTTGTAATGTAATTAATCTCACAGTATAATGATAGTTGTGGGTAGAAGTGTTGCTCACTCTCGATTTTTTAGTCCTCTGAGAGGAATCGACCGTTTTGTCTAGCAAACGGCCTGCAAACAGAGATTTTCGTCAACCAATATCTATAATGATTTGAGACAACCTTTTTCCCCCCTTCAAACATAGAATAATGCTAAGTATTTTAAGGTTGAGATCAATCTCAACCCAGTTGGCACTCTTCCATTGAAAATTGAAGAGGTATCTTGTGTATGTACACATGGACATCTTCTCATTCTCCAATAAATGTTTACCAACTGGGTTGAGATTGATCTCAACCTTTAGATAAATAACATTACTCTCAAACATAAAATAACGTCGTCTTTCAATTCAAATCACGTAACTAACAATTTAACTACATCATACATGTCGTACAAAACTAGCAAAACATCTTACTCTAAAAAGTACTTTGCCAGAGGTCTTTCTGAATAAAACCCATTGTCAAATATGTAAAAATAAAGATTATAGAATATTAGGTGGCGTTCTGTTTGTATTTTATTTTGTATTTTCATTTTCGAAAATGTTTTGTGTTTTGTGTTTTCATTTTTGTTTTCAAATTTGCTGAAAACGCGTTTGGTTTGTCATTTCTGAAAACTGTTTTTGAAAATGAAAAGCTGGAAAACACGTTCTGTTTGAAATTTTGCAGAACACTATTTAAACTATTTTTAATTAATTTGCTTGCAGAATACTACTAACTTCAACTCAAATTTCCTTTCACAATACACTAAAAATATGGTTACATGCAACACACTAATGTGAGCATTAAGAGTCTATATTAACACAGCTTGGTCAGGTTCGGGACTTGAGAAAGCTCTACTTCTATTAAAATTCAGAAAATGCAAGTTCTTTCAAAACCACCAGAGTCCATTTATCATTGCATTTTTTGAAATATAACAACAAGAATTCTCATTTAATTTTTTTTTTGTAATGTTGATATTGAATTCAATAAAACTTTATTTAAACTAAGTTCCAAGTTAGGATAATTCTAAAAAAAAAAAAAAAAAAAAAAAAAAATTATTTAGGCTTAGTTCCAAGCTAGGATAATTTTAAAAAAAATAAAAAAAAAAAAACTTTATATTAAGCTTAGTTCTAAGTTAAAATAATTCTTTATAAAAAATAAAAATAAAAAAAATAAAAATAAAAAAAAAATCCCAAAACGCGTTTTCCGCGTTTTGGACATTTTTTGTCGAAATACACACAAAACGCTCAAAACGATGTTTCGGGCGTTTTCCGTTTTGTGTACAAATTTTTTTTTTGTTTTCCAAAATGCGTTTTCGAAATTGGTAAAGAGAACGCGTTTTTAGCGTTTTCGAAAATAAAAACAGAAAACGACCTCAAAACAGCAAAGAGAACAGGGGCTTAACATCTGTTCTCTTTGCTGTTTTGAGGTCGTTTTCTGTTTTTATTTTCGAAAACGCTAAAAACGCATTCTTTTATCATTTTCGAAAACGTATTTTGAAAAAAAAAAAAAAATTGTACACAAAACGCAAAACGCTCGAAACCTCGTTTTGGACATTTTGTGTGTATTTCGACAAAAAATATCCAAAAGGCAGAAAACGCGTTTTGGGTTTTTTTTTTTTTTTTTTTTTTTAAAAAAATTATCTTAAGTTGGAACTAAGCTTAATATAAAGTTTGTATTTTTTTATTATTTTTTTAAGAATTATCCTAACTTGAAACTAAGCTTAAATAAATAATTTTATTTTATTTATTTATTTATTGAGAATTATCTTAACTTGAAACTAAGCTTAAATAAAGTTTCATTGAATTCAATATCAACATTACATAAAAAAAAAAAAAAAAAAATTAAGTGAGAATTCTTGTTGTTAATTTCAAAAAATGCACTGATAAATGGAATCTGTTGATTTTGAAAGAACTTGTATTTTCTGGATTTTAATAGAACTAGAGCTTTCTCAAATCTCGAACCTGACCAAGTTTTATTAATATAGACTCTTAATGCTCACATTAGTGTGTTGCATGTAACCATGTTTTCAATGTATTGTGAAAGAAAATTTGAGTTTGAGTCAGTAGTATTCTGCAAGCAAATTAATTAAAAATAGTTTAAGTAGTATTTTGCAAAATTTCAAACAGAACGTGTTTTCCAGTTTTTCATTTTTAAAAACAGTTTTCAGAAATGACAAACTAAACGCGTTTTCAACAAATTTGAAAACAAAAATGAAAATGGAAAATACAAAACATTTTCGAAAATGAAAATACAAAATAAAATACAAACAAAACGCCACCTTAAATTTTGATTGTTGCATTAGTTATATTGTTGTTTTTGGTAGGAGTTGGAGAGGCAACCACTAAGTGCATTTCATGTGCAGTCACCCCTATCATGTATATAACTTAAATAGTCACTGAAATGTATGGGGAACAATTAAACAATAAATGCATAGAGTACTACTAGACCCATATTCCCAATGAGGATCTTGCATCACGTTTCCTATTTCCACATATGGATTTTTGTTTTCATCTTACATATGCAATCGGAAATTGTAATTAATTAAAGTAGTTTTTAAGTACAAGTTGTGTTGTAGTTTAAGTATTATTATTATATAGTTATCGATGTGGCACAAGTAGTCTTGCCTATCTAAAATTCAGTACAAGACGTCACACTTAACCAACACATTTTATCTACTTTTTAAAAGTAACTTTTAAGCAAGTGAGACATTAACAAATTAGTGCAACTAAGCGAGAGTGAATATCACACTTAATCAACCTAGTCGAGTCTTCATAAGCGAAGAGCTCAGCGAATGGTTATGCTAGCATTTGAATAGGAGAGAACGAAATACCCTTTTATGATTCACATGTTCATTTCCTTTCCTAGCGATAACCTTTCCAGAAGAATGCTATCCCCATACATTAGAGCCCTCCAGATCACTGCTTATATCGGTAATAGTAGTCTTCGTCGTTCGATACATATTTTTTCGTACAAGACCTTCATTGATCGCGAAATCACACTCACACCTACAATGTTCTCGCAATTTCAATCCAATTCGGTCTTCAGGAAAAGATAAACTTGACCAAGCAAACACTAATTGATAAGCGCGCTTAGATGTAACCAATTCACCCAATTTGAGTGTCTAGTATGTACAAATTCTTTTCTAATAAAAATATCTCATTCTTTTATATGTTCTTGTCCAATAATGCATCACAAGTGGTCTTGCACCTGCAGAATGGGGATTGAATACTCTTTTTTCATTTTTACCCCCCCCCCCCCAAATTTCTAGCGTGGTCCTTGGACACGCGATGTTATTAATTCATTTGCCTGTCACGTTGAATAGAGGTTTCGACCACCGAGGCATAGGGTATACCTAATAATTAAGCGGTGGATGATTGCCTAAAAAGAGCATGTTACATGTGACCAAATTACTTGTAAATTTGAGTTGCAACTGTCCAAAGACATTCAGAAGTCACAGTCTTCATATACATCCTCATCGAGGTATGGAACTTCAATCATTGTGACAAATTAATTTTTGGCACATTTTGTGTGTAACGTTTTGTATTCAATAGGATAGGATTGGACATGATTCACGTAATTTATACATTACATCCGTCCCACAAAGATAGATTTATTTTCTTTTTTTGTTTGTTCCAAATTATATGTCATTTTTTTATTGAGAGTATATTAATATCTTAATTTTCTAATATACCCTATTTAATATGCATTGTTACTAATAAACATGAACTACCCAATAATCAATGTAAGGGTATATTAGGTAAAATGTTAATAAATTTATAGTTTCAACATATATTAATTATGTTTTCTTAATTTGTGTGAAAATAGAAACGAGCATTTCTTTATGAGGCGGAGGGAGTATAAAATTACATGTGGGCTATGTGAAGTTTTAATCTAAGTGTGCGTTTGGCAAACCATAAGAAATAAATTTTTAAACATGTTTTTTTTTTTTTTTTTTTTTACATAATTTTTCAAACTACTTTTTAACCACACATATTTTCTCTTTTCAATTTTCAACAATATATCTTACCTAGAAAATATAAAAAACATGTTTTTAAACATTTCCCAGTTGCCAAACAGAGGCTAAACTTTGGCAAACTAGCGCTAGATCCCAACCTTAGGAATTCTTGATTTTCCATTATTTTGCTCCATAACTAAGAGATCAATTAGATAAGAAAGATGCTCTACAATCCATACAAAAGAAATATGCTTCTGTCATATGTTACTATATACCTTGCATTTGACTTTAAAGTAAATTCTCGATGCCTCTCTAGACGTGTATTTTAATATTTTTTTTAACTCGTTGGAGCTCCAGGATTTGAGTAAAAATTCGGATGTAGAGATCATGTAACTAGAACATTCTTTTTAGAGTAAAATAAGGTTCGAATTTTTTAGGAGTTTGAACCTCGTGTAAATGATATCTCATGTATAATAACTTTTAAGAATTAATCTAATTATACATCCAAGTCGTTCAGATCCGTGTATCAATGGTGTGTTGGTAGATTTGTAATTATTGATTTTGAAAATGATGTGATAGGTAAGTTAATAAATGTTTGCCAAGTATTGTATCTATAACCTAATTGGTAAACGATTATATACAAATAGCATAACTCAATTCTTAAAATGTCAAGTTTGGGGAATTTTGGGTCCCAAGATATACACGAAGCTGGAATTCATTAGATGCTTCCTACTGATTAAATGCATACGGATCACTCAACTTTGATCGTAGGCACATATAAATCTCTCAACTTTAATCAATTATTATGCCCTTCAACCTTTGTGACCTTGAAGAGGCCAACACTTAAGGGCCTTCTATTTTCTCGGTTGGTAGAGTCGATGATAGGTTGAAATTTATACTATTTTGAAATAGATTAATTGGTCATTGGCTTGGTCTTGAATTGAAAAGAAGATTTGGTCACATAATAATTTAAAGTACGATAATTATATTGACACCATGTCTGACTTTTATTTTATTATACTATAAATTCTCAACCTTTACTTAAGTTACACTTTATACCTTAGAAACGAAAGATTGAAGACAAAAATGCAACAAAAGAAAGCTGAGGATATTATAAATTATAAATATAAATATAAATAATAGCAATAAGCAAAATTAACATCTATCTCTTCCCTACTACTCCAGTGCTATCCACTGTTCAAATTATTGCTCATAAGTGGTCAAGGCAGGAGGATAAAACTCACAAGAGGAATCCAAGCCAATATATGGTTTCTTTTTTGTCAATTGTAGTGTCCATTCAAATCTATATCAAATATACCTTTTAAGATTAGCAAATAATTAAGCACTTTTTAGTGCTGATAAAAATAATTTTTTTTTAAATAAATTTTGATAAATCTCGATGAATTGTAAGATTGAAAAGTTGAGAATTTCTCATAAAATATGTGATTAAAATTAATTGTCGATTTTGACTTAAATTAAAATCAAGATTATAATCCCTACGTACCAAACATGGACAATTTTGATTTAAAAATAAAATAAAATTGTGATATGTTGTTAAAAGATTAAAAAAAAGTTGTGGGTTGTAGAATTACAAATGAATTTTTGAGTTTTATTCTTATCAACCTTTTAGAACGAATTGAAACTTCAATTTTTAGTTATACGTAGGGGTGGACAAAAAATTGGAACCGAGTCGACCGAAGCGAAATCGAATCGAAAATTGAAACTGTTCAATTTTTTTTAAAGGAATTCGATCGATTCTCAAAATCAAAATCGAAAACAAAACCTATAAAACATTATTGATTTTTTCTAGAATTATGTCCTTCGATATTTTTCCTTAAATTAAGTCAACATTCAAGTAGTGATTGACATTTGTTGTTTTATTCCTAAAAGGATGTCATATGTCTTGGTTTATACATTTCCATTACTTTTTATCGTCTACCAATAGGTTGAGATATTCATGTGGTGAATTGTTGTTAAATTTCTAATTGTGATTACCTTTTAAAATCCAGAAAATTGTTAATATACTTCTCCATGATTGAGGAAGTCATTTCAGTAGATTATAAATTTGATAATTTTTTGCATGCAATATTTTTTTGCATTTAGTTTGATTTTTGCATACATTTAAGCAATGTATCAAGTTCCATTTCTTTTTAATAGGAACCGAACAAAAATTGAAAAATAATTGAAATTGAAACCATTTGATTTTTGGGATTAAATGGAACCAAGCCGAACATAAAGTTTAAGTTCCATTTCGATTCCTTCAATGACTAAATCAAACCGATAAACATCCAAAGCCTAACTATAGGAAGCAAATGTATATATACTCATGAGAGGAGCTTATCACAAGGTTGACACTAGGAAATGTGTCCAAGATCGCTCCTCATTTTTATACTGGTTCTTGAATAAATTAGAAGTACTTGATCGAGTCAATTAATTTATTGATTCTTTATAACAAAGTATAATCAGCTTCCCGCATTGATCCAAACTCATGAACTTAGAACTTAGCACTAATCAAGCAAGTATTACATATTTTTATAATAATTTTCAAATCGTTTAGAAAAAAACATTGATCATATTTTTTATATTTTTATGACATATAAAAACATGAGATATTTGATTAAAAAGCTGTGAATCTCATAAAATACTTGATTAAAATTAATTGTTAATTTTGACTAAAAATTAAAATCTGATTTTAATTAGAACCAAGCCCGGCTATCTCATAAAATACTTGATTAAAATTAATTGTTAATTTTAACTAAAAATTAAAATCTGATTTTAATTAGAACCAAGCCCGGCTATATATGGAATGCGGTATGGTTTACACGCGCTGTGAATGCGATGAAGAGTGGCATAATACTCCGGCACATTCCAATGACCAAACAATGTGAAAAACTGAAAAGGAAGGGGCTGTGGTTGGCTACGCCTACACGGAAAAGAGTTAAAACGGGTATATATATACAATGCAACAGGGTTCACAGCATCCGTCTTACGTGTGGATATTTGCTGCATGATTGGGTCCCTCGTTGTTGGAGCATCAATCATGCTATAAGAACATAATTTTTGACATAAAATTTTATACTTGTACACATGACAACAATTTATTAATTTATTCATCACATCAACTCCAAAATCCACAATTCATAAAAATTTGGACATCTAAGATGATAATGAAGAGTGACAAAATAGCATTTTTCGTTTGCCCAATGTGAATCCTGTTTTCAGTAATTAATGAGAATCGAATTGGCGCTGTGGTCCCGTCCTGTATCTGATCTTGACATTTGATCTGCACCATTATTTGGCATCTACTATTTGGATCCTAGGCCCCAAGAAAAAAGATTTGTTAAGCATTTAAAAGATGAATAATTCTATCTTCACAATGTCATCCACATTGTGGATGACAATCCCCTCATATTGGGGTGGGGATCACAAAATACACATTGTGGATGACATTGTGATTGTAGTATTGTTAAAAAATTTACAGAAAACTAAGGAAAGTATCAAGTAGGACTAAAGTTAATTGGAAAAACAAAGTTTTTGTTTATGAATCCTGAATCATCAGTAATCAATCTATGCCTAGAAATTCTTGAAGATTTCAAATACATGTTTACAAAAACAAATAAACAATTAGAATACTCTAAAACAGATTTAGAAGCTAATTATAAGTTGTTAGATTACGGATTAAAAGAACATCCTGATTTAGAGTTTCCATTACTTGAACAATTTATTATAGAAAAAGATAAACAAGTTCAAAATTTAGAAAAAATAGTTAAAGAGCTAGAAAAAAATAGTAACAGAAAAGACTTTAGAAAGTGATAGTCAATTTTATCCATTTTATTGTAGTATAAACCCACGTAGAAAAATTAAAAGACTTCCGCTATAAAGTCTAACAACTCTGCAAAGAACTTTAGAATAAACCATTTTACGTCAATGACTGAGTTTATTCTTTATAAAATTAAAAATTTTATACTTGTACACATCACAACAATTTATTAATTTATTCATCACATCAACTCCAAAATCCACAATTCATAAAAATTTGGACATCTAAGATGATAATGAAGAGTGGCAAAATAGCATTTTTCGTTTGCCCAATGTGAATCCTATTTTCAGTAATTAATGAGAATCGAATTGGCGCTGTGGTCCCGTCCTGTATCTGATCTTGACATTTGATCTGCACCCTTATTTGGCATCTACTATTTGGATCCTAGGCCCCAAGAAAAAAGATTTGTTAAGCATTTAAAAGATGAATAACTCTATCTTCACAATGTCATCCACATTGTGGATGACAATCCCCTCATATTGGGGTGGAGATCACAAAATACACATTGTGGATGACATTGTGATTGTAGTATTGTTAAAAAATTTACAGAAAACTAAGGAAAGTATCAAGTAGGACTAAAGTTAATTGGAAAAACAAAGTTTTTGTTTATGAATCCTGAATCATCAGTAATCAATCTATGCCTAGAAATTCTTGAAGATTTCAAATACCTGTTTACAAAAACAAATAAACAATTAGAATACTCTAAAACAGATTTAGAAGCTAATTATAAGTTGTTAGATTACGGATTAAAAGAACATCCTGATTTAGAGTTTCCATTACTTGAACAATTTATTATAGAAAAAGATAAACAAGTTCAAAATTTAGAAAAAAGAGTTAAAGAGCTAGAAAAAAATAGTAACAGAAAAGACTTTAGAAAGTGATAGTCAATTTTATCCATTTTATTGTAGTATAACCCCACGTAGAAAAATTAAAAGACTTCCGCTATAAAGTCTAACAACTCTGCAAAGAACTTTAGAATAAACCATTTTACGTCAATGACTGAGTTTATTCTTTAGATATCCCCCCCCCCCCCTCTTTTGGTATCAGATTCATAGATAAAAGACAAGAATTATAATATTTAGATTTAGAGTTAAGCACAAACACTAGGAAAACTATGACAATTGATAATCATATTATAAACTATAATTTAGAAAGTAAACATAAATTAAACAATTTGTTTTCAGAAGATCCAAGCCAAAGTCTTATTATAGATATAATTATTAATTTTTTCAAAAATTTCGAATTAGAAAATAAAAGATTTAGTAATATTAAAGAAAAAAAATTAGATTATATTAAAGATAAAAATTGTGTTATTCTAGGAAAGTTTAGATTATAATATTAAAAGTTCAGAGTTAAAAAATATTAAAGAAAGTTTAGATTATATTAAAGATAAAAATTGTGTTATTCTAGGAAAAAAAAAGTTAGAAAAAATACTCATTAAGATAGATTTTTCAGAAATAACAAAAATTTTAAATCTTAATAAACCTAAAGAAATAGAACTTGAAATAAAAAAGATAATTATGAAAACAGATGAATTTGTTAAAGAATTAAAAGGTTTAATTCTTAGTTAATGAACGAAAACTACATCATAGATAGAAACAACCTTGAAGTACTAGAATATTGTAAGTCTTTCCATAAAGAAACACAAGGAATAACAAATTTAGATTATTAGTTTTATTGCATAATAATTTGATAATCACATTATTAGTTTCATTGCATAAGAAAATTGATACTTTAGATAAGGCAATAGTACCAATCTCTTCATTAGATATAGAAAGCGATTTAAAAATTATAACAAGAAGATTAGGAAATTTAAATCTAGAAAAAAAGGTAAAGAAAAAGTAACAAGAAGATTACCAAGAGATTTAAAATTTCCAAGATGAGTCTGTCATCAACTTTCTTAGGAAGGTCTAGAACAATCCGTGAAGAATCATCCAGGCCTAGCATATCAGGAATAAATAGGAATTTATTAGATAGAATATTAAGAAGGACAGAACAACATGACCAAAGTATTGAAGAAATAATCCCCAAGAAGTTTATGTAAGATTTCAAACAAATGGTCTAAGAATCCTTAATCCAGATGTTTTATACAATAGAGGAATATTTGAATCAAAGACACGGTTCTTTAGACTCAATAGGCAAGTATCAGTCCAATGCATAGGAAATCAAGTTAGAAAATTTAATTTAATTTCAAAATATTCTAAGAGAGAATTAAAAAAGAGAAATTATAAATTTATTCATTTAGGACTTAAGTCATTGGTATAAAAGGAATGACAAGAAAAAAATTAGGATGTAAAACGTTAATCACTATTATGATGAAAGATTCAATAACATAGATAAAAGTCAAATACCCAATATGGAAGTAGATATGAATAGTAATAATGGTATTATATACTGCAATCCAAACTTTTAATGACTATTAAAGATTTTTTAGAAAAGATAAAAATAGTTATTCAGACTAAAGGATGCGAAGACGCTGAGAGTGGAGAAACCGTATTAATCCATATAGGATTTTTTGGAAGATATTCTACTAATGTCAAAACTAAATATAAAATTTATATAGATAAAGTAGTAAATTTAATGAGTAGTAAAGGAATTAATATGGTTAAACCAATAGAATATTTCGTAGAACAATTAACAGGATTAGAATGGGGATATGGATAAATTTTTAGAAGAACAAGAAAAAAAACTATTGTACCTAGAGAATCTTTAACTTACACGGATAGCCATGGTAGGACTAGCTTAAGATTTATAGATTATAAACAAGTCCAAAAACAATCGGAAGAAGAAGAACCATATCAAGAAAATATGAAAGAAGAAGAACCATATCAAGAAAATTTTCACATAGAATTAATAGAAGAAGGTTTAGATAAAATAATTTTCATAGAATTAGAAGATTAAATGTGCCTTAAAAAACAATTGAAAGAAAAAGAATATTTATATTATGATTTAGAAAAAAACATTAGGATAGGAATCATTGAAGAAGATTTTGTCAATTTGATGATAACAAATCAGATATTACAAATTTTAGTTATGCAAAGAATTTAATGGAAGACACAAATACATATAGAACTTAGATGAAACCCCTTTTGATAGAACCACAAAACATGAGACACTTGTTTCTGGAGAAGGTTTTCCTCCTAGAGGAGCTTATAGTACATATAATGAACCTTCACAAAATAAAAGGTATGTAGCCAGAGAAAGTGAGAAACCCTTGGAAAATATGATAGAATTTCAACCAGCTTCAAAAGCCCAAATGTTAAGGCCATGTTCTCTTTGCTGTTTTGATGTCGTTTTTTTTTTTTATTTTCTAAAATACTAAAAACGTGTTCTCCTTACCATTTTCGAAAACGTATTTTGGAAAACAAAAAAAAAAAAATTTGTACACAAAACGTAAAACGCTCAAAACCTCGTTTTGGGCGTTTTGTGTGTATTTCAGCAAAAATGTTCAAAACGCGGAAAACGCGTTTTGAGATTTTTTTTTTATTTTTTATTTTTATCCGAACTTGGAACTAAGCCTAAATAAAGATTTTTTTTTTTTTTTTTTTTTTTTTTTTGAGAATTATCATAACTTAGAACTAAGCTTAAATAAAGTTTTATTGAATTCAATATCAACATTACAAAAAAAAAAAAAAAAAAAAAAAATTAAGTGAAAATTCTTGTTGTTATATTTTAAAAAATGCTTTGATAAATGGACTCTGGTGGTTTTGAAAAAAACTTGCATTTTTTGGATTTTAATAGAATTAGAGCTTCCTCAAATTTCGAACCTGATCAAGCTATGTTAATATAGACTATTAATGCTCACATTAGTTTGTTGCATGTAACCATATTTTCAATGTATTGTGAAAGAAAATTTAAGTTTGAGTCAGTAGTATTCTGCAAGCAAATTAATTAAAAATAGTTTAAGTAATATTCTGCAAAATTTCAAACATAACGTGTTTTTCAGCTTTTCATTTTCAAAATTAGTTTTAAAAAATGACAAACCAAACGCATTTTCAGTAAATTTGAAAACAAAAATGAAAACAGGAAATACAAAACATTTTCGAAAATGAAAATTTAAAATAAAATACAAACAGAACCTCACATAAATATAAGAGCACATGACCCACAAACATGGACGAATATTATAGATGTATGGAAAAATAGAATAATAGGACATTACATTAGAAACTTCCAAGAAATGGAACCCTTAGACATGTATAGGTATTTAGAAACATTCTTAGGAGAAAGTACTAAAACAATGTGGGAAGCTTATAAATTAGAAAAGAAAGAAGAATTTGATCAGCTTGTTGCCTTATGAAGTAATCCATATAATTTTGTTAATAAAATACAAATTTTAATTACTGGAACAAATCCAAATTCAGGACATACGAGTATACAGAGAAAATCTATGAGAGATTTAGAACAACTTAATTTATACAAATAGACTAAGGAAAATATGTTCAGAATTTTTTAAATGAATATTATTATTTAACTTCAATTTCAGGAAATACATGTAACCAAGAAATAGGAAATAAGCCACTGTTTGTTAATTTTTTTTTGTTTAAAAACATGTTTTTTATGTTTTCTAGGTAAGATATATGGTTAAAACTAGAGAGAGAAAATATGTGTGGTTAAAAAGTGGTTTGGGAAATTGTGTAAAAAAAAACATGTTTCTCTTGGTTTTCCAAACAGATGCTAAGTTATTTCATAAATTACCAAGACCGTTGGGATTAGAAATAACAGAATCATGGAATAGTTTAGTATGAGTAAGAGAACAACTAGAAAAAAGATGGAACATAGGACATAGAATTCAACATGTAATCAGGTGTTTAGAAGGTAAATATGTAGAATTACAAATCCAAATATAACTAAAAAAGACAGATTATAATTTCCGTAAAGATATTTTTACTCTACAAACTTATGGAGCCTTAAGTTCTAAACATTTTAAGAAAAAATATAAAAAAGATAAAAGACCAATAAAAAAAGGTATTTTCTAAGAAAATCAAATAAGAGGAAGCCTTATTTAGATGAAAAAAGACATGTTAGAAAATTTAAGCAAGAAATAACTTATAAAAATAAATTTAGCTGTTTTGTTTGTAATAGTAATGAACATTTAGCAAGAACTTATCCTAAAAGAATCAATAGATATGATAGAAAAAGTACTCTGATTGAATGCACAAATGAAGATTTGATACAATTAGATAAATACATTTTCGATAAAGAATCCATATATAATATAATATCAATAGAAGATAAATTAGAATTAGATCAGGAAGAATCTGATTATGAAATTATAGATGAATTCTCAAACTTAAAAATTAATGAAAATTCAGAATCTGAAGAAGAAATTAATTTAGTAGAAACTTGTTTACATGATTGGCAGAAAAATATAGGAACGGACAATATAACATGTTTTTTATTTAATTGGTATCCAGCTAGGAAACTTAGAGCAAAATGTTTAGAATGCTATAAAGAAGCATGCATAAAATGTTTAGAAAATAATAGAATAATTGATAAAGAAGAAATAAAGCTAGAATTTACCAAAGAACAAATAGAAATATCTGAAATAAGAATTCTAAGAAGAAAGATTGAAAATTTAGAAGATATGCAAAAACTTTTGACAAAAAGAATAGAAATTTTAGAATTCAATAATAAAGGCAAAGGAATTACAATAGAAGAATAAGAATAAAATTCAGAATATTTATGGATAAATTATGTTCAGGTAGTATCAGAAAAATTTTAAAGTATTAAGGTAAAATGTCAAATAGGAATAGGAGATTATGTTATAAAATGTTTAGGATTAATAGATTCAGGATGTAGTAATTGTATAATCAATAAAAAACTAATTCCAGAAAGATGTATAGTAGAATTTAAGAATCCAATAGATCCCTAACAAATGGATTGAGATCTATATACATATACAGAATTATTAAGACCAAATAGTAAAATTAGTTTTGAAATTAATTTTGGATTAAGTATGGAATATACATTACCAAGAGATTCTAAATGGGTAAGACCATTAAACTTAAAAGAAACAGATTTCATTATAGGATTAAGTTTTTTATTAAAAGACAATGGAAGTGTTACAATTACAAAAGATTTTATACATTTTCGAAAGCATACACTTGTTAGCCCTACACAAATTTCACATTTTCCATCAGAATGCGCTTAGAAGCGTGGTGGAAACCTAAAAGAAAAAAATTGCCCCTTTAATAAAGAAAGAAAATGTCAGCCTGTAAAAAAAAAGAACCATTTCAGGACATAAATGAAATGGAAGAATTAGGATTAGAACAAGAATTAAATTTTGGCCCCATAGAATTTTTAGATAATGAAAAAATTTACAATACTTTAATTACAAAATAAGAAATTGAGAACTTAGTTTCTAAATTAGAAAATTGAAAATCTTAGGAGAAAATGTTCTAAAATATTGGGATAAAGATAAGGTTATTTGCGAATTAAAAATTAAGAATCCAGAATACATAATTAGGACAAAAAATATAGAAGCCACTAATTTAGGTTTAGAAGATTTTAAAATGCACATAGAAGAATTGTTAAAATTAGGAGTAATAAGAAAATTAAATAGTCCACATAGATCAGCAATATTTATTGTTAGAAAACATTCAGAATTTGTTAGAGGAAAAAGTAGGATGGTAATTAATTACAAATGATTAAAAGATAATGATATAGATGATGTTTATAAAATACCAGATAAGACAGTCTTAATAAACAAAATACATGATTGCAAAATTTTTAGTAAGTTTGATTTAAAATCAATGTTTTGGCAGATTAAGATGTACCCAGAAAGTATAAAATGGATAACATTCACTTGTCCAGAAGGACATTTTGAATGGCTTGTTATGTCATTTGGTTTAAAAAATGCACTAAGTATTTTTCAGAAAAATATGGAAAGTATTTTTAATAAGCATAGTAAGTTTTTTATTGCATATATGGACTATATTTTAGTATTCAGTAAACATAGGAGAGAACGTAGAGAACATTTACAGATTGTATTTTCAAAATTCATTAAGCATGGACTAATTATTAGTAAAAAGAAAATAGTTTTATTAAAAGAATATATAGATTTCTTAGGAGTAAATATAGGACAAGGGGAGATTAATTTACAACCACATATTGCCCAGAAAGCCTTAGAATTTTTAGATAAACTAGAAGATTTAAAACAAATTCAGAAATTTTTAGGATTATTAAATTATGCAAGGCCATTTATAAAAGACTTAAGAAAAATAACAGAACCCCTATATTCCAAAATATCACCAACAGGACAAAGATACTTTAACCAAGAAGATATAAAATTAGTTCAAGAAATTTAAAACAAAATAAAAAATTTATCAAAATTAGCAATGCCATTAGATACAGATTATTTAATAATTGAAACAGATTGAAGTATAATAGGATGAGGAGCAATATTAATTTGTAAACCCAACAAATATGCTGACAAAAACACAGAACGAATCTGTAGATATAATAGAGGAAATTATAAAGAAAAAGGAAATTTAAGTAGTATAGATGCAGAATTATTAGCTGTAAATTATGCCTTAGACAGTTTTGAATTGTTTATTATTTATAAAAAAGAATTAACAATAAAAACATATTGCGTAGCAATTGTTTTTGTAATAAACTTAAACTGGATTCAAGAAAGAATAGTAAGAGAAGGTGGTTAAATTTTATTGATAGAATAACAAACACAGGAATTAATATAGAGTTTGAACATATAAAAGAAGCTGATAACAAAGTAGCAGATATCATAAGTAGAATGATAGAAAATAAGGATTTTATAAATTCTGACTCTTTGTAAATTTCACAGATGTCCAGACCTCCTTTGAGACCAGGAATTCCTCTTGGAAACTCATTTGCATTTTCAGTTCATTTCAGACTTCATCTAGTTAGAACAAACCATTTTACCAAGAATGCATAAGGTTTGGTAATCAAGAGTTAATTTGTCTTCCGTCAAGTAACATTTCTTTCAAAGCTTTACCACACGTTTCTTTATCAAAAGAAGAAAAATGTATTTTAGATAACTTATGAATTTCTTACAATAAAAACTCAAAAGACCAGAAATATTTTCTTGCATCCATGAACGCACTTTCAGAGCATTTTAATCAGAACATAAATAGATTTAAATTTTATGTTGATATCAAAGGTAAAACTCTTGGAGTCTTTCATACATGGTTAGAAATCTTAGAAAGCATTAGGGATTTTAATGACCCACTCTACAAAGGTTTTACAAATTTACAAGAAGACTTAGACACGGCCAGATAACACATAGGATTAAATTTTTATATTTCACCCTCACTAAAAAATTATTCAGACCCACCTCTTGATTTTACCCAGCAAAGACAAAAACATTTTTTTCTACCCATTGTGAGGGTATGCAGAACAATTTTAAAATCATCAACGAATCAAACCAAAGCCTTCTTTCAAAAAGAAAGGACAAAAGAAAATCACAAATTTAGAAAAAGAAATTATTAGTTTAAAGTTAAGTCTTCCTAAAGGTACTACTGAGCCTAAGAAGTCAGTAGCTAATCCAGTTTTAACGGTGGCTGGTAAAAACTCATCAAACCCGTTGATGGCTGTGGACTTGGACTCAGGGAACTGTCGATTTCCCTACTAATCAGGACCAACAGAAAAACTTAGGACATACACAAGGCATTTGGGATACATTAGGATAGCCTAGTGGTAAATTTGATTATTTAGTAAAGTATTCAATTGAGGCAGATCCTAGTTCATCTCAAGAAAATGCTAGTCAGAGTAATCCCCGGAACAAAGGAAAGGAAGTTCTACCAGATAGCCAAGATCCAGAAGACGACGTTTCCATTAATAAATTACTTTCCCAAATCCAGGACTTTCAGAACTTAACCAGAAGGAATGAAGGAACCTTCAAGCATAAAAAGAGAATTTTAATTAAGAAAAAGAAGGACGAAGATATTAAAGAAAAATTTGATGATGCCATTAACAAAGCTTTTGATAAGATTTTTTCAAGAAACAAAAATACAAAGAAAGGAAAATTCAGGAGTGTCCACAAAAGGAAAAGAATCCAGAAAGCTCTAACCAAGGTAGTGATAGTGAAGATGGTGAACAAGAAGAATACACTAATTCAGATAGTGGGATGTCGTTTTCCTCAATTGCAGAACATAATCTGAACACTTGTAGGTAGGAAGATGTTGTCGACGCAAGAAGACAAGTTACTTTAAAAAAGAAGATGCTGATAGGACAAAAGAAGGATGAGAACTTTTTAACCAGAAGTTTCTCGGTGAAACACGTATCAAAAAGGATAGACAGCTGTAAAGAAGACATGATAGAAATGAACACGCATGAAGACCTCTATAAGATAAGCCTTATTTTTAGATTCCATTTAGGGATAGTTTAGTCATTTTTGCTCCCAGAATTTCTCTATTTAAGAGAGACGTTTTCATTTGGAAGAGAAAGAGTTTACAACCTGTGTATCCCTGCTCACATAATTCCAGAAAACCATTCATTCCTTAGAAAAATTCTCAATCCAAATATTGTATAGATAAATAAGGAACATGTGAATATTTTTCATGGTATTTCTCTTTTCCAAGTTTTATTTAGTCTTTAGGGGACTTTCCGAAAGGGAAATCCTTAGTTGTATTTTCTTTAAGATGTTTTAATGAATCTCCAAAAAAATTTTTAAATTATGTTGTCTTTTTATGTTTTCATTTCCTTGATAATATGATGTAAATTTTTTGTTGCACGATAATTTATTACATCCTATACATATCATAAAAGCATAACTTGATTTCTAGAAGCCATATTGTTTCTAAGTTAATTCTGAGTGACCCAGAGTTATAAGGATTGTTGGATGGAGTGAGCTTTTTAGAGTCTTTTTGAGTACTGAGGAAAGTGAATCAATTAACTTAGGAATTCTTTAAGGTAGTGTCATGGGTGACCTTTTAGGAAGGAATCCGGTTCAAGTTGATATGTCTTAATTTTTAATAGTAATTTTTGTAATTCTTTTGGGAATAATTCCTTGATCCCATATCTTGGTTTTTAATAGTGATTTTTGTAATTTTTTGACTAAAAAGAGTTGAAAAAATATTGGGATTATATTTAAAGATATTAAAGCTAACACGAATTAATATTTTCTTGAAAGGATTAAAACACGGATGTCACATTTACTCGCGATAGATGTGCCAAACTAAAGTAATGATTGATTAATATTTAGATATGTCAGATTTGATCTATTGTTCAAGATCGGTAACTCTTAAATTGCCCACCGAACACATGGCACTGCACAACACGTATGCCAGCTTCCAATGCCGATCTGTCACATTTGCGGTGTCAGGGACGAATCCAGAAATGTGATTCAGCACGAGCAAATTTTATTCAGCACGAGCGGCCACTACATAGTTAAGAGGGAAAAAAATTAACGCCAAAATTATAAGGTAAAAAAAAAATTCTTGCCGAATTCAGTACGAACGACCGGCCGAGCTCACCAATAACTAGGTTCATCCCTGTGCGGTGTGCAACATAAGATTTGTTCACCGTTGACAACATATCAACTTCATTAGACATGTGCAAATGTCTCCTTCATGTAGAATAACTCCTTTGACTCTCGAAATTGTGTCATTCTAAGGATCACATGACCGTACATTATTTTATTTTAATTTAATTTAAGAGCACTAAAAGGATACATTTTTTTACAATAGGAGGGCTAGGAGCATCCCACCTAAGAGATACACTCGAAAAAGCCTTATATAGTATATTATATATCAATAATCAATAAAGATATAAAAGGCACTACTAGAACTTTTTATTCACAACTTAGTCCTTCCGAATTTCACCAATATTTGAGTTTTAAACCATTTTAAATTCTTTGTTGACCATAGTATGATAGGCTTAATGATTTAAAATAAATAAAAAAAGATTAGTTCAACTTAGAGAACGTAATTGTCGGCTAAAACTGAAACTTTTGAAAAAGAGATTAGTCAACTTTACCTTAATCAAAAGCTCGTTGACTTGATTATATCTCTAATCATGATTGGCTGGTCATTCACCTGGTGACAGCAATATCTGCCCATTGCAACCTCCACTTTAAGGAACAGTATTAGATGCCTTTTGCCCCCCCTCCCCCAAAAATAAATAAATAAGTAAATAAAAAAAGAAAAAGAAAAAAAGAAATATAAAAAAAAAAATTACATTGAATAAAACTATATAAATAATAAAATTATATGACGAGATATGTAAAATTGTAGATCTCATGAAATGTATAATTAAAATAACTTTTTTACAAGCCCCCTACTTGGTAACATCGTGTGGTTTATAAACCGATTTATTAATGTTTTTGAGGTAAATGCTAGTTATTGAAAATTGAAGAGAGAAAATGAGAGTGATTTGAAAAATTGTATAATTTATAACTGATTTATAAATTAGTTTATTTGGTTTACCAAACGAATGCTTAATTTAGGCTTGTTTTAACCAATATGAAATATAAGCTAAAGCGCCAACTGTTTGGAATTTGAAAAGGAAATAACCATTCGACTGCTAGAGTGCGCATCACGTGCAGTAAGGCATTTCCCTTGAATGTTTCTTGGAAATGTGAGCTAATCATTTCTTTGTCATGATATGTGCCGCCAATAAAGCACGCTGACGTCTCCCAACGTTTGTCTTAAAGGGAGAATAAACACAAATGGCCCCTATTTCCATTAGCTTGAACACCGCTAAAAAATCACCGAACATCCCACAGTTTCGGAGTGTTAAAAGGTGGTTCGTATGCAATCAACCTCGGACTAACAGAGAAGCACTTGAAAATAAATTCAAAAATTTCGTGTTGCTCCATGATTATGCGATAACCTCTTCGAAATGAACCTCCCAAAATAAATCACAACGGCTGGTATATGACAAATTCGATTCGCACATAAATCAACGCATCGAACTTGAGGGGCTAATGTTGCGATCATGCCTAAATGAGCATAACACGTCACTTATAGGGACCCACAAGATGTCCAATGAATGCCAGCAATGCATGGAGCCTAGGGCCTTACAAGTTATTGAATCGTCATGGTGAAATATGATCCGGAGCCTAAATGACCGAACTGGTTTTTTTTGCCTCAGATAGGTGATGGGACCAGCCATTGTGTCGGAGGGGCACATGTCACATCCCTTGTGGCTTGACAAGACAGCGCATTTACAAGGGATGTGACAAGTGCCCCTCCCCTATAGAAGGTAACAATGATTATATCCAAGAAATTGGTTTACTTCTCCAACGATCAGGGACGTAACGCGTGTAAAGTATGACACGTGTCACCATATCAAACAATAATTTCGACTATAAATAGAACAAGTTGATCTCCAAGTTAGAGGTTAGAAACTATATATATAAAATCTCACTCATTTTTTTTCTCTTTTACACATTTATATTTTCCGCACCCAATTTATATTTACTCGAAATGAGTACTGACTTAGACATCCGAGTGTAAACGAGAGCCACATCGGCCCTCTTTGCAAGCTGATTGTTTGTCCTAGTGCACAGGAGATCCACGTGTTCAAGAGGGATGAGCTGAAACGTGTTAATCCGAGATCCTACAAGATTTGTGGTCAACACCTAACAAAATATAAATTTGTTTAGCCTCCATTGGTTAAACTTGTTCACAAACAACACATTTCTCCATATTACTTTTTAATCATACATATTTTTTAAATTATTTTTCAACTACATATTTTAACTTAAAAACATCACATTCTTTATTTATATACAATTTTTTTTTACCAAACAGAGTACACATATTTTAAGATAGATAGAATTAGACTAAAGTTTGAAGAAAGGAAAAAAAGTTTTAAAATTCAACCCTTTTGTGAAGCATTGTTGTTGAAACGTACAGGAGTAAGGTTCCATGAATGATGATGGAGGGCCAGCCCATACGTCATTAATAATTTAAAATAAAATTGGAGGAAAAAAAATGAAACAATGTAGTTATAAATGCAAATTTTAAAATTGAGGTGAAACCTATATAATTACAAAAATCAAGTTATAAATAAGATAAATTAATTAAATTAAATAATTAATAATATTTTATTAATTACAAATATTAAGGTCACAATATTGTAAAATCTCAGATCACAAATTACAATTATTTAAGGTCACAAACTAAGAATCTCAAGTCAAAAGTCTAAAATCAAGGTTATAAGATCACAATTAGTCGGGAGAACAAGTCACAACCACCATTTTTTTTATCACAATAGGCCAACCACTATTTTTAAGGTCACATGAACGATTTTCTTTAAGGTTAGTCATCGAACTTATGTTTAGGCCACACTCACAAAATTTTTAAGTCACAGTGTAACAGATTATCAATCACAAAATGTCAAATTAATCGATTTAGGTTTATTAGATCACAATTATATAGATCATAAAAAAAAAATTTAATTTCACGTTTACATATTAGGTCACAATTTTGCGATTTGCCTCCTCCGCTATCTCACGACCACCACTGGTGTCCCTGAATATTCATGTGGTCGCCACCACCAGAAAACTCACGTCGTTGCTAGATTCAAGTACCAAAATTCATCAATCACGCCACCACCACTACGGTATACCTGAATATTATCACCACCTCTGTCGCCTCGACCTTCGTCACCATGAAAAGCAGCGGCGCCACTACACGGTTAGGTCATAGGACCACCATGATTTCCGGTCCCAACCACCATTTTCAGTTCACAAGAACCCCTCCCTCACTACCGGCACTGTCGCCTCCGCTACTTCAGGTTGACATCACCACCAGTAGAACAAGCATCAACACAAATTATATGCAAAACCCCACTTGATATCGAAGCAGCACGACGCAGCGGCGTCGCTGCTGCTAGATCTATGAGAAGGGGCCGCTGCTTAGATCTAGCAGTGGCGCCACTTTTAGAGGTGCATCACTGTTACCTTGAAGGCCTTTCATGAGACTTTCGAAGCATTAGCCGAGTCCAACGTGCAAGTGCGGTGGAGGGCATTGTCGCTGAACGAGGTAAGAGTCGATTACATTAAAGTAGTGGAGTGAGGGCACCGCCGGTGACGAGGGAACTAGAGGCGGAGACCAGAGGCATGGGGTGTTGCCATGGGTGAAGGAGTCTCTAGTGCTCTGTTTGTAGGAGAGGGTGTGCTATGGGATGGGGGAGCCGTCGGTATTGGTGTATGGTGGATTATAGAGAGAGAGGGCGAGGATATAATTTGGGTTAAAAGTGGTGTATGATAGAGATGTGTTTGAATAATTATTTTAATTTTAATTTATTAATTAGTTATAAAAAAATTAATTATAACCTAATATTTGTATTTATACATGTTTCATCTCATATTTGAATTTTGTAATTTAAAAATAGGGGTAGGTGTAATTTCCACAATAAAATTATTAAGAAAAGGCCTATGTTTAGTAAAAAAATGTTTATAATAAACAGGCCAGACAATATTCATTGTACCCTTTTTTTTTTCTTTCTTTTTTTTTAAAAGTAAACAATTTCGATTTATCAAAGACTTCCGTCCATTATTTTTTAGTTTTTTAAAAAACTGATCAATAAAATATTTTCACTTCGTTTATAAAAAAAATTTATAAACAAAGTTTAACTAAGCAGTATTTTTAAGGGGGAAAAAAAATACAAGACGAGATTGTCAATTATTATTATTATTGTTATTAGAATAAAATTACTTACACAATGTTGTTCACAATGTGGATGACAATTGATGATGTGGAAGTGTTTGTTATTGTTAATTAAAAAGATGATGTGATGTGTGAAAAAATAGGATCATGCCACGTAAGTTAATTGTCATCCTGATTGTTGAATGCATTGTGAGCGTATCATAACTCTTATTATTAGCTCACGTTTGAGCCGCTTTAATTTTTTACACATTTTTTTCTTCTTTTCGACCATACATTTATTATTTATTAATAAAATAATATTACATATAAATAAATAAAAAATGTAACTTTTTAACAACATATTCTCTTAATATTATTATTCATTTTAAATATACTCTTTTTAAACAACATGGAGTTATTGTGTTTATTATGTACTGTTTAAAATGAGTTTTTTTGAAATGAATAATGATTTTTTAAAAGAATGGATGATTGAGATTTGATTGAAAAGTCAAATATTATGAACTTGACTTTTAATGAATTATTGAGATTGAAAAATGTAGGAAAAAAAGAAAAATTTAAAGTGAAATATTACGGATACATTTTTCATAAGTTGCAGAATCCAAAACACTATCCCATCCAATCACATTTCACCAACCTCTTCAGCACCCTCTCTCTCTCTAAGTTTTTTTGGCAAAAAATTCAGGTCGAGCTTGCTTTTCCTTTTCTTACTTTCTTTTCTTTGTTGTTTCTATACTTCAAGGAAAAAGGAGGAAAGCAGAATACTCTTTCTCTCCTTTTTTCACTTCACAAAAGCCCAGGCTCCTCTCAACTGTTCTTCTCACTCGAGTTTCCATCCTTCAGCTTTTCAGGTTGTGACAGTTCTCTCAACCCCAGCTTCTTTATCAACTGTCTCTGTTTCTTGCACCTTTTTGCTTTTTCCCTAGTGGGATCTCAAGCATTCAAGCTGCGGAACATAAGTTTCCATTAACTCCTATTTTCTGATTGAAGATCTTGTATCATTTTCTTGGAATTGTTATTGGGTTTTTACACTTCTATTCTATTTGCCTTTTGTCATTTGGTTTTGTGGGTTCAGATCTCGGTGGATTTCTATTGTGTGAAATATTTTTTACTTTTTATTAATTATTACATTTTCTTTTTCTAGTTATCAAAATTTGTGGGATTTTCTTTGATTTTGAAAAAGGTGTTGTCTTTTTAAGATTCCTCAAGCGAGAGGTGGCTGTAGAGGAAAAGCTATTCTGATTCCTCCCCACACACAAAAAAAAAAAAAAACAAAGAACACTGATAAAGCCATTGTGAAGCTTCCACTTCTCTGCATTTCCTTTTCCACTTCTCTTCTTTCTCCACCCTTTTCTCCTCTGTTCCACCATATTCAAAACTTATTCAAGATCTTCTGATATTTCAGCACATATTCTTCTTCTTTCTGGGATTTCATTAGGTGGGGTATGGAGATTTTATCACCAACTTCATATTTCTCTAATTCAACTCTCGAGAGCAGAAGCACAAATTGGACTCCTGCTGAAAACAAGGCCTTTGAGAATGCTCTTGCACTGCACGATAAGGACACGCCCGATAGATGGCAAAAAGTCGCGGAAATGGTTCCGGGGAAGACTGTGGGGGATGTTATTAGGCAATACAAGGTGTTGGAAGATGATGTTAGTAGTATAGAGGCAGGGCTAATTCCAATTCCTGGATATAGCACGTCGTCGTCGCCTTTTACGCTTGAATGGGGGAGCGGCCGTGGATTCGACGGATTTGACCATGCTTATGTTGCCGGAGGGAAGAGATCCTCTTCTGCTAGGCCTAATGAACAAGAAAGGAAAAAGGGTGTTCCATGGACAGAGGAGGAGCACAAGTGTGTTTTCCATCTCTGATACTGCAATTAACTCCATTTTTTTGCTTTAGATTACTTTATGCAGAGCAGTTTATACATAATATAATTGTCTTATTCTCATTGAATTTCATTCTTGGAATGCATGTAACTTGAAGTCTGATTGATGTTAATTTATTTGATAATATTCCTATTGTGTTTGACATTAATTTGGGATGATTTGTTATATAGGTTGTTTCTGATGGGGCTTAAAAAGTACGGGAAAGGCGATTGGAGAAATATATCGCGCAACTTCGTGATTACTAGAACGCCAACACAAGTTGCTAGCCATGCTCAGAAGTACTTCATTAGGCAGCTGTCTGTAGGAAAAGATAAGAGGAGAGCGAGCATTCATGATATAACGACGGTTAATCTCAATGAGAATCAAAACCCATCACCGGAGAAGAAAGAACCACCTTCTCCGGAGAAACCCACCATTCTTACACAGCAGTCGAGTTCTGCAGCAATGCATAAACTTCCTTTCCACTGGGATCACTCACCCAATGATGCAATCATGGGAGGAGGCACGGGACATATGTTTTCTCCTCCCTATGGCATGAATTCTTATGGACATAAAATGCAGGTTCAACATTTGCAAAGAGGTGGTATCCATGAATCATTATTGGGATCTCAAAACATGGTGTTTCAGATTCAATCAGGGCATTATTTTCCTCATGCATGATATTGCAATAGCCCTTGATTAATTTTCACTTTGTTAGCCTGAAATTCCTAGTTTGGATTTTAATAGCATAGATTGCTTGTGCTTTTTTGTTCATCTCTTGTGAATATTTTGTTTTCGAGCACTTGTTACGCATTCTGGAAATTTTTTTACCATACATATTCTCTCTCCACTTTTCAACCGCACGTTTTATCAAAAAAACATAAATAAACCAATTTATAATTGATAAAGTATTATGGAACAGAGATTTTATTTTTTAACTTGAATATATCATCCAGACATGGTATATTCTATTGTGCACTCTAAGCAAGGAATTCGAGGGAGGCAATATGAAGATAGGAAGCTTTTCACTTGGAAATGACAAGACTAGGACATTTCTTTATATTTATAGAGAAAAAGGAATACAATATGTGCATGTTGCATACAAAAGCACTCGAGGCCACTTTATTCTGATTTTTTGCATCTTAACCACGTACATAAAACTAGGATCTCACACTTTCGGTTTCTGTGGATAATATTCTAAAGAATCAAACGAAGACTAAGCTTATGCATACGTATCGAGACTATGCAAAAAGTGCATTCAATTATATTCATGAAGAAATCAGAAAGTAACAAGACAGAGACAACGGTTATGAATGACCAAGAAACCAAAAAAATACCACGAGACGCATCATTCATGACGATGTGAAGCATGATAATGTACTAAAGAATATGCCGTGTCTTTTTATCTTCAACTCTAAGCTTGCATAGGCTGCAATATTTCAACCTGTTTTACGGACAATGACTCGATGGCCATTATGGCCCATAGAGATGTGAATAATCTCTTGTGGATTCTTGCTACTGAATTTATAAATATCACAAGATGAAAGAGAAAAGGCGTAGTATCTCTACGCTATAAATTAAATCAATAGGAAATAAAACTTTAGGAGTAAAGAGATCTATTCGATAATGGTATTGAAATTTAGGAGAAACAAAATGGATTTTAATAAACATACAGAGAATCCATGCTGTTAGCTTCTTGAGACATGACGATCATTCAATTTTATCTACTCCTTTTAAACTTGCTATTGCAACCATTTACTAGTCAAGGTTTTAATCTGGCTAGTAACTAAATACAGAAGAAACTATGATTTCCAGAAGCAAACTTGTGAAACTAACTCCATAATACTAATCAGTACTGTGCTCTGGGTCATCTAAGCTAAACTTGCCTGCGCCAAGGCTTTCCATCTAAGCTAAACTTGGCGGCAATAGCTAACAGAATCTGATCTTACTTTTATTTTTCTGATTCTTCTTCAACTCCACGAGATGTACCCTCTAATACCAGTTCATTTATCTTGTTGGTTACCATTTTGTTCACTATGCAAAAGTTTGTGGATTACTCAATGCTTCTCGATGAAGAATTTGTTGGTTCCTGCACAATATCTCCAAATGTTGACAATGTGAGGCCTACGTTTTGTAAAGTAATAAAAATGCAAGTTCATCAATCATTCTGTGTGTGCATGTGGTGTTCCAGTGATCAAGTAGATTCTTACTGCAGGTTGGTAAAAAGTTTCTTTTTCTGTCCTTACCGAATAAACGACTGATGTTCAAGAATAGCTTACCGCCGTCGTAATGTAAGTGATAGAATTATCTGAATCGTTCTTCTCAGGGGCGGAGCTAGGAATTTTTCATAGTGGGGGCGAAATTGTTTCGAGTTGGAGGGGGGAGGCCCTCGTCCTGGGGTTTAAAATTTTTTTGAACCTAAATTGTTGAAATCGACTATTTTGAGTCTAAAATAGACAAGTTAAATTGATAGACAAAATTGAATAAATAACATCTTAGATTATTATTTTTATATGCCTTTTATATCTGTATTGATTATTTATAAGTAGTAAAATTATACGAATATTTATCAAAATTAATATTGTCAATATCAATAATTATTAATTCTACTACAATTCTACTACATTAATAAAAAACAAAGTACTACATGCAGAGGAATCTTTGGACAGCTTGGTGGGCCTAGACATCACTTTTGAGTTTTGACCACACGTATAATTGCGGCTGCTATATATTTACAATAGTTTAGGGCAAAATACAAAAATTCTACCGGGGGCAACTACTAAAAACCCAAAAGCAAACCTTTATTATATAAAAATAAATTCTCGGGCAGTGGGGGCAGCTGACCCCGCTGCCCCCACAGTAAATCCGCCACTGGTTCTTCTCCTTTGGTACCCCTAATGTGACAGTTCCATCGCGAGTCGCGACTCTCTCCAATATTAGTATTAATTTCTAATTTTACTTCATTGCCTAGCATTGAACCGTGTCCATTTGCATGGTGTATAGCTTCTCCATCCTCTTCAGATTTTTTATGGGTCCCCGAGTTTTCATTTTCTTCCACTGATATTGATGAGGTAATAGGAGTTCTGTCTGCTTCTGAAGCTCACTTTTGTCTTCAAGACTTTCTGAAGTTGTACATTCTTCATGATCCATTGGATGATTCAACTGGCCCTCATTCCAGTATCTTCACATAGTGCCAAGTTTTCCATCTGATCCTCATAATTAATTGGTTCATCAACATCACTATGTCTGTCAACTTCTTCAGTGGACTTCTCTTGATGATGGGAAGATTCCTGCTCATAACAGGAGGGTCATAAAATAGAATAAAGACGATTATTACTATTTACAGTGTGTACATAGTACTTGCGTATATTTTATCTTGGCTTGTTAGACATTAACATATTTGTACAGTGTACATGAGGAAAATGCATGTCGATTCTAATATAGAAACACGAGATACTCACAAAAAGGTAATGGCGTCAAATATTTCTTAAACAATAAGAATCAATCTTCTCAAGCCTTCATATATGTATTCAGATGGTTTTATGTTTTCCCTAAGAGTTCGGCAAACCTGTTCTATATATGCATCATTATGCGAATGAGCGGTTGAATCCTCCAAAGGCATTGAACTTTGGGACAAAATTTCACTGGAAACTCCTGTTCCAAGCTCATCTAGCATGTTGTTTTCTACAGTAGTGTCAAACTGATCGACCTCCATTTGGATATTTTGCTGAAATTCTGAAAAACCATCCACGGAAAAGTTTTGTTGTAGTACAGATTGAGGAGATGAGCATGGACTTGGGGCAACAGGATTTTGTTCAACAGACGCAATCATCGGTGACTCAGATGCTTGGGGATCATCGGACTCCTGGGAAGTCCCAGAATTCCAACTTCGGAAGAACATGGTTCATCCTCAAAAGGTGTTGAAGTAGTTAGCATTCCTTCATGTTCAAGCACCTTTTCCAATCTATTGTCACCATCTTTAGAAGAAATTCGGTTATCAGATTCTGAATCCGCTAATTCTAACGTGTGATGACTCTCATCCTGTTTCTCAGATCGACTGCTTCAGTAGATTCTGAATCAACTGTTAAAGACTGTTCTATCTGGTTCTCTCTACCATCCTGCAGCATTTCTGAACCATTTACATCACAAATGGCTTTCATCTCAATCTTCAACCTCTCACAGGGATCAGCAGGTTCCCATTCATCATGAAAAGAGAAGCAAAAGTAAATGCACAAATGATTTTTAGCACTCTGGCCCTCAAAAAATTGCAGAATACACAAATAACTCAGTTTTAAAGAAAACAAAATGAGAAAAACCCATCCTAAATAAATTACTTCATTATCCATTATCTTGCTTTGATCTAGAGGTGTTTGGAGCTTTAGTTTTTAACCAGTATGTGTGAAGGTTTTCAGACATATTTGAACAGTCTCGCAAAAGAAGATATTTGTGATGAATCATCTATCTCAAAACCAAATGACAGCGAGTGGAAAGGCTGACTGGGGGCTCCTAGTAGCTTCTTAGGTAGTACTTTTACAATGCGGGACAAACATGGAAAGCTAAATGAATAGTGGCTTCAGTATGGCGCTGTTGATATAACAAGCACAATGTGCAACTTCGGCACATTTAATTCAAGAAGGTGCATGCAACAGTAGACAAATGAGGCAGAAATCGATAATGAGACCCATTTAATACCTCAAATACCTAGCTTTCATGCCATGAGTGGAGAGGCCTTCAAGGACCTTTTATTCTGGTAAAGAGCTACAATTGGCTGATCTTGGGCCCTTATTTTAAACTGATTGGTACCAAAAGCATCAAGTTCAGAATCAGATCAAACTCTAGATCTAGGAATGAGTATGAAATTATTACTGTCCAAAATTTTAACTTACTAGTGATATTCAAGATTAATTGCTATGTGATGGGTGATTAACTATGTTTCATGTTGATTTCGTGCTCTCTCATGTGCCAGAAACTACAAGTTTTCATGTGATAATACCTGTGCAGAAACTAAACAGCTCTGGTATTCTCCATGAATCTTCGTGTTCTAAACAATTTCCTTGCTTTCCATCTTGCAATTAGACTTTCTAATCTTTCGTTCCTTTCAATCTCTGAAATCCCAAGATCCATTAGATTCTTTTGATCATCTGCAGTCCATTCCATAGACTCATTACAATTTACGAGCCTCTCTTGCCTCTTCTTCATCTTCTGAGTCCTCTGAAGTTCCTATTTCATAGGAGCCATCACAAAATTCCTGTTTTAGACTTTTAGATGAAGAATCAACCTCCACATCCACCTCCACCTCCAGAATTTCTTTTGGGCACTCTTCTTTGTCTACCAAATCATAATTGATGCTGGACGAGAAAAAAAGAAAAAAAGAAAAAATAGAGTTTTCTCCTCCACATTGTTTTGGGAATCATCATTATCTTCTCTCCTAGTATCTTCCACTCTTCTTCGTCTAACAGAGCAAACATGCACCAGAGACTTCCCATTTCTACCAACAATTGAACTTCCATCATTATTCTTTTCATCCCTCTTATAAAGACCAGGAAAGAATCTAAGGGGGTTTATTCAATTGAAATTTCGAAAGACATTTAAAGACTTTTTTTGATGGACTTTTTTTAATGATTTTTATTGAATTTGATTGACTTTTATGGATTTATATAGACATTTAAAGATTTTCGTGGACATTTATTTAAAAGATTTTCATATACTTTCAAAGACTTTTATAGATTGATTTAAAAGACTTTCAAATACTTTTAAAGACTTTTACAGATTTTTATTTTTTAATTGAAAAACATAAACGTTAATAGATTAATTTTCGTATGATGTGAATATGAATCGTTAATAATAATTATGTGTAAAGTGAATTAAAAAAAAGTGTGAGAAATATAAATAGTTTTAAGACATAGTTTTAAGACAGAGAAACATTTGTGATTAAAAAAATGGAGGAAAAATAAAATCACATTTGATATCGACATAAAAATTGTACTATGTTCATAAAAAAATTTCTAGAGAAAATTCTTGAATCACTTTACTTATTATTATTTGTTTTGACACAATTTATTTATTATTTTTCTATAAGATCTTATGGAATTTTAGATAGATTTGTTTTCATAAAAAAATCGAAATAAATGATGAAAAAAAAGAGAGTCCAAATATAAAGAAAAAATATTTAAAATAAAAAAATACAAAAAGTTGAAGAGAAGAGAAATAATGATTTGTTTAGTCAAATGTTTAAGGTTTCTAAAAATAATATGAAAGAAGAAAAATATAGAATAAATAAAATTACAATTTAAAAGAATTTTTATTTTTTTTTTATAAAAGTCTTTCAAAATCTTGGAGGTTAATGAGAGACAAATAAAGAGATTTTGTGGTTGTACTTTATGTTTAGAAGTTAGTACATAGAGGATTTCATAGGAGTTTTTAAAAGTCATTGATAATTTGAATAACACGGGACTTTTAAAGACTTTTAAAAGTCTTTATACAATACACCATGACTTTAAAAGATATTTTAAGAGTCTATTAAAATCTAGATTGAATAACTCAAGATTTTAATAGATTTTAAAAAGTCTAAATTGAATACCTCTAAACTTTTAAATTCTATCAGAGTCTTTAAATTTCCTTCCAAATCCTAATTAAATAAACCCCCTAAGAATGAGAGCAGTAGAAACCATAAAAGGAAACAAATAAATCAAAAACCAGAACACTGATGGAAAATTTATATACAGGAGAAATAAGAATAACGAAGTAACTGAAACAAATGCATACAGCATACTTCATAGCAGCATTAACCAATTCTTTGGATGAAAATTTCAGTATTTTCCACAAAAAAAATTTGAACATCATTTGCATTAACGTCCATTTTTATTTACAAAAAAATTGATCTAATACTTTTTCACAGAATCATTTCAATTTTAAAAAAATCTAAACCTGTTATCTTAGAATCAAATTATTATCTCGCATTGTGATTTGTGCAATCCATTAATACGTTATTGAAAAGACAGCTGAATCGAATCTGAAAAGTACTAAATAAAAGAGGAGAAAAGGAAAGGGCAAAAAACCCTCGTTCTAAAATCAACCAAATTACTTTCTTTTGTGTAAATTAAATTGCCAAAATTCCTCTAAATATTAAAGGGCAATATTGAAACAAACATTCGTAGCTTTTACCTGAAAAAGGCTAATGAGTTCTCTCTCGTGATGATTCTACGTGTTCAGCCAAATGGCCCTTTTCGACAAAAGGAATCAAAAAATTAATTTGTAATTATTACAAAAATTTAAATTACACAATTTTTTATATTATTTTTTAATCATTTATATATTTTTTTTTTCAAATTTTAACATTTCATCTTACTTAAAAAATACAAATAAATCAACAAATAATTTCAATTCCTTGATTTGACACAAAACATTCCATTTATTTGCCAATTAATTTTTAAAGGGCAGGATTAATTGACAAATAAATGGAATATAAAGGGTCAAGTTAAGGAATTAAAATTATTTGTTGATTTATTTATATTTTCTAGGTAAGATGTGGGGTTAAAAATTGGAGAGAGAAAATGTGAATGGTTAAAAAGTAGTATTGAAAATTGTGTAAATTAAATTAAAGTAATGATGAAAATTTAAATGGTAGCCGAACACAATATAGCGAATCTCTGTTTGGATGACGGCTTCGTTTCGTTCAGTATTTGAGGACATGTCTACGTGCCATTGTTCTCCTGAATCCCGGGAATTCAGAAAGCGCCAACCAAGAATTGAACCGATGTTGGGATGCATTAATACCTACGAAGCTTGAAACTCGATGGATATCCAATACAAATGGACGGAAATTACCAGACCTAATGGATTTGTAGGTAGGATATGAGTGTAAATTTAGAAATCCGATATGAGTATAGATATGATATGAGTATTGTAGAAAAACTCATACTCTACCCATATAACCATTAATTTTTTTTTTTAAAAAAATTATTGTATTTAAATTTTAAAAATATATAATTTTAGATAAGTAGACTGTTTGATATTTGCTTATTTTTGGACAATTGGAGTTTACTTATTTTTTAATAAAGAATGTTGTTATACTTTTACTTCATTTTGATATTTTTATGTTGCGCAGAGATTGCTAATTAATATATTACATGTGAAGTTCATGAAATTAAAATACGTAACGAGTTTTAAATGAGTATAAAAGTATACATGCACCCTACTTGTACTTTACCCGCACTCGACCCGTCACTCTTAAGTGGGTATATGAGTAAGGTATGAGTATTATAAATCTTTAATGGGTAGGGTATGAATTTTCCAAATTCGATACATACTCTATCCATTGTCATCTCTAACTCATGACATTTACAAAATTAATTGAGTTTATTTTTTTCCTTAAAAATCCTCTCTTTGGCAAAAGGTTGTTTAAAATTTTTGTTTATATAAATTATGACGTGCCACCATTTTTTTCCCTTGTCTTTCTCGTTGAGAATATCTAGGTTTATTTCCATCATAAATATGACTTTGTTGGATATTTGTTAATAAATCGAGAATTGAAAATCGATTAAAGTGACTTCGTGTCGACTTCGGCCAAATACTCAAAAGTTCGGGTCAATCCGTTTAGGCAAAATTGTTTGCCACTTCGCCGCTTCAGGGCGCACAAACGGGGATCGACCTACCCGATCAGGTCGCGGGGGTCGAGGGGGCAGCGCCCCCCGTGGGGGCTCGGGGGCAACGCCCCCGAAAGAGAATTTTGATTTCTCTGCGTGTATTGAAGGGTATATTTGGCATTTCGAAAACCAATATCGGATGAATGAGAAATTACAGAAAATGACGAAAATCTGGTCAAAATATTTGACCGTGCGGCCGCACGGTTGTCCGGCCAAATGACACATTTTCATAAAGGTGCATTGTTTGGAAATGGTGCATGGTTTGGGCCTCAACCACTTCGTCCACACCCTTTCATGGTCTATATATAGGACCCTTTGGGTGTCCTATTCCTCACTTTTTGATATGCAAAACATCTCAACATCCTCACTTCTCTCCAAAATCAAATCATTTCATTTGTTTTGATATTCTTTCATTGCATCATTTGGAGTACATAAGACAAATTTGGTTCGTTGTACTTGTGTTTTGGAGTGCTACAAACACAAGTGAAGCCGTTGTATCTTGGGAGTCGATTGCCGTTATCCGTATGCACCGTTGCGGGGCAAATTCGACTTAAGGACAAAGAGTCCAACTCTTGCCTCGCTTTGTCCTTATTCTTCTTCTTATTTGTGTTTTTCCTTACCGTTACTCTGTCCAAATTTCTGTTTGGATTTACAAACTTTCAATATTTGGCATCACTATTCACAAATCCACCCAACAGACTTCAAATGAGTAATTGTTTGATTGAGGAACTCTGAGAACATCTTTTATGTAGAACATATATTCCTCCTCAATGGACATTCTGAACCCTTCAAGATCATCTAAACACAAATCATAAGACAATAAATATTTAATTATAAGTAGTATACTTTCAATAATAAGAAGATGTATGCATAATGATATATTTGTTATATTTGAAAAGTAAATCAAGTGAAGTAGAATTAAATTGTTACCTTCGTTAGTCTTTGTACTGAAGGAATATTCAGCTACCTCGCTAATGAAATTGGCAACAATTTTTCCTGATGGATCTCACAATTCAACTGTAGCTTGTGCACATGTTTGTTTGAATAATATTATAAATATATAAGGATTTTGGAAGGTGATTGAGATATAATGTATTTTTTATGAAAACACATGGAATGAACATGATTATGTATTAGTTATGAATAAAAAAAATATGGGAATCGCACGTTCTTTACAAGATTTGCATAATATACAAAAGTATTTCTCTCCATAGTCGGCATTTGATACTTTGTTACAATTTTTGACATGATATATAACTTAAAATTTATCTTTTTGTTTCAACAAGTACTGTACTTCTCACCCAAAAAAGAGTTGGCCTTTGGACAGGAAGGAAGCATATATGTTAAGCACTACAACAAAAGTCACATTTTACGGCATGCATTTACGGCGTGCAAATTAGGCATGTCGTAAAATTAGATTTTTTACGACGTGTAAAAATTGCACGCTGTAAAAACATGCAATTTACAGCGTGCATTTCTGCACGCCATAAAATATCACTATTTAAGGCACGCATAAGGAGCACGCCGTAAAAAAGTCATAAAAAGAGGAAATTTATAGCGTTCGATCGCATGCCGTAAATTGAAGAGATTAATGGTGTATTTACGGCATGACCTTTTACGGCATGTGGTCGCACGTCGTGAAAACAGTTTTACGGCGTGTATTGCATGCCGTAAAAGGTTCATTTTGTTGTAGTGAAGTAACACTATAGATACACGAGTGTTTGATTATATCTAATAGTGTGCAAGCATTTATGGAAATTGTAAACAACTTTTATGTTCTACAACATGTGTAAATATGAATTATAAAATACATGTCAATACAGTTTTAAATTTTCCTGGTATAGTCTTAGAATTGTGAAGCGTAATTGGTGTATCAAGAGTAAAAAAAAAGAAAAAGAAAAAGAAAAATGAAAATATATTTAACACTATGAATAATACTTCATTGTATTTGATGCAAGTTATATTCTCATTGTTGGAAATGGAAGACTTTGATGTGAGACAGTGGTTTAAGACTATTTTTCAATTATTTCATTCAGCTTGAGATTGTTCGCTTCAACCCTTTTTTAAAACATAAACAATATCTGTTACAGTGAATATTTATAATATTTTGAATATGATTTCGCAATTACTTGCTATAACAATAATGTAAAACTTACGGATACTTTGATGAAGTGCTTGATGTATAGTAAACTAACCAAGTTTTTAAAAACTTGTATTCATCAAATGGTCCATCAAAGATGAAGCGTCTATTTGCTTTACTGGTCAGTGAAAGACCTACAAAATTTACTATTTTTATTATTTTTTGTTTCACGTGACAAGATTATTCCTCTATAAGTATTAATTCATGCATAATTATGGATAGATGTTTACCTAGAAAAAATGAAACTCTAATATGTTTATCAATGGTGATGGTCTTTTTTGATATTTTACTATGAATGTAAATGCATTCTTTGTCCACAAATGTATCTAGGGATGAGAATGGGTTGGGTTGGGTTGGTCGGGTTGGGTCGACCGTCGACCTTCCCACCCTGTTTATATTTTTAATTACTTTTTTTTTTTTTTTTACATCTTTTGATAGGATAAAAATAGATAATAAATAATAATAATAAATAAAAAAATGGCGGGGTTGGCGAACCCGTCATGTAAACCACACATCCATAAAAAAACACAAAAAAATCACAAAAATCAAAACTTTTCCATGGACCAAACGGGTTCTTAGTGTGTAAAAATTATTAGCAACTCATTATTAAACTAATTATAATTGATTATTTGTATTTTCTAGGTAAAATGAGTGGTTAAAAATTTGAGAGAGAAAATATTTATGGTTAAAAAGTGATTTGAAAATTTGTATAAATTATAAATTGCAATCATTGCAACTTATAATGAGTTGCCGATCAGAGGCTAACATTTGGCTGACCATAACTAAATCTTGCACAAAACATTCAGTGCCAGATTTAGTATGAATGAATCTATTTGGCTTAATATCAGGAATAATTTTAGAGGGACATTTTTAATTAACATTTTTAAGTGACATTATGATATGACAAAAATACATTGGATGGTGTAAATAACTACCCCACTACTTACTTTTTTACCATCCAATGTATGTGTGTCATGTCACAATATCACTTAAAAATATCAATTAAAAATGTTGCACAAAACATTCAGTGCCAGATTTAGTATGAATGAATCTATTTAGCTTAATATCAAGAATAATTCTAGAGGGACATTTTTAATTGACATTTTTAAGTGACATTGTGATATGACAAAAATATATTGGATAATGTAACTAACTACCCCACTACTTACTTTTTCACAATCCAATGTATGTGTGACATGTCACAATATCACTTAAAAATGTCTCTCTAGAATTACTCTAATATCAATAACCATTGCAATAATCTATGCAATAGTGTGTTAACAATAGTGAATAAGTGCAGTGTAACTAGTGCTCTTTGTTGAATATGTGAATTGATATATAAAAAAATGTTCTAGATAAAAATAAACTTAAATGGTAAATGTAAGATATAAAGAAAAAAAAGATAAATCAAATTGATTCGGGATAGAGAGTGGACAATGTTAATATCGTTATTTGCATCCAAAAATTCTTCAAATTTGTCAAAAGAAGGGAACTGATATTTTGATTTCAGCGTTGCAGTGTTTTCTTCAAAAATTTCTTGAACTTTGATAGGGTTATTTTTCAAGGAAGATATACATTTTCTATCTTTTTTTCCTTGTTGGTGTGTTTGATAGGTCTCATTTGGCATGGAAAATGATTTCACACTTTTCACTTCACGCGCCCTTATTCCTTGTAAATGAGGAAAGTGAGTTCGTGCCTAATACATGGATTTTATTTTCCACCTTCTTGGAAAATGATTTTTGTCGCGTTTGATTTTTTTTTATTTATTATTGTTAATTGACTTTTTTTTTCCAAAAAATAACATTATTATATCAAGTACAAATATGTGAAAAAATATATTTTTTAATTAAAATAGCTAAATTTTGTTTTATTTGACATGAAAAATAATGACAATCAAACAACAAAAGTTGAAAAAGTTTCCACTTTTTCCACATAGAAAATTAAACTAATCAAACACATTAAACATCCAATTCTCAAAAATTCAATTATCAGGAATTCAATTATCTGAAATTCATTTTCTTTCCACACAATTTCTACCATCACTATCAAACACAACCTTATAGTGACATTGGAAATTAGTTATGTTCTACCAACATTGAGTTGGTCTTCAAATGAAGCTATGTTGTCATAATCCGTAGCATGCATCTCATTTCCCTATGTCTAGGAACATAATTGTTGTTGGAAAAATGTGAAAATGTGAATGATAAATTTCAACCCATGTAACTCCCATGTCTTACAATTGATGGTGGTTAAATTAGCCTTGTTAATTTGGGAGTTATGTGTGGTTTTATGGTTGTTAATTGGGGAGTTATATGTGTGGAGTTATGGTATAACTCCTTTGCATGATTGGGGAGTTATTTTGGAGTTATGATACTCCTTTGCATGCTATATAACCCCTCTCCCTTCCTTTGAAAAATATGAAAAAGAAAATAATTGTTTTGTCAAGACACATTTGTTCTATATTTTGTCCATAATTTTCTTTTGTCCTTTTGGTGATAGTTCATACAAAAATTCGGTTCGTCGGAGTGGTAACTTTGTGCTGAGTTAACTACTCAACCTCAGTTGTATCCTGGGAGACAGACGCTCAGACAAACCTCAAGCACAGATTGGTGAGAGGGGCGAATCTGTTTTAAGGAAACTGTGTTTGCACAGGTCTCGGTTCCAAATTTTCCTCGAATTTACAATTTTGGTTTTCATCAATATTTATATTATTGTGGATTCTTATTTGGTTTGTTCTTTTGTTAATCAAATTCGATAATTATTTCCCTACAAACTTAAAACAGATTCTGTCTAAAAAGATTTTGATTTTCTAAAAGAACAAACAAAGTTAATCTTACTTCATACAATTTTTTTTTAAACCCAAAATTTGGCTTTTGTATGAATAATAAAGAAAAAAAAAAGGGGTTACGTCAAAAAAGAAACCCCAATACCTCAGGTCCTCAACCGACCTTCAGACAACACTATGCAGTATACAGTACACACTACATCAAATGACAGCACCTTACGCTCTCTTTACTATTAAACTCCATAAAAATCCAATCCCAAAATGAAATTCATTTCTCCAAGACCCATTTTCACTCTCTTCTCTGTATCGAACACCAAAATAACCCTTTACAATATTTTCCATTTATCAACTTCCACCACATCATTTAATTCGTCCACCTACCATTCCCGCCGCCATGAGGAGGAGAGTCGGAATGTCCAGGTTTCGGTCTGGTGGGATTTCGAGAACTGTGATTTTCCTTGCAATGTGAATGTATTTAGAGTGGCACAGTTCATTACTAGTGCCATAAGGGTGAATGGGATTAAGGGTCCAGTTCAGATCACGGCCTTTGGCGATATAATGCAACTTTCCAGGGGCAATCAGGAAGCTTTATCTGCTACTGGGATTAATCTCAATCATATTCCTTCTGGATATGAAGGGTGCAGACAGACTGTTGCTCGACCTTCCAATTGAAATCAAAAGGTGTAATGTGGATGTGATTGATGGAAGTGGGTTTATGGCACCCAGTAAAATTAATCGGTGAAAAATTATAGACGTAGTGCAGGGATTCGCTTGGTATATGTTGGCTGGGAATTAAATCTTGGCTGTTGAGTTTTGGTTGAAATCGAATTGTGGATGAAGAATTCTGGCTGGTGGCTTCTGCCACCGTCGGCGCTTGCGGACGAGGCACACCTGCGGGTGTGGTACTCAATGCCATTGATGGTGTCACATCGCACTCGGGTCAGTTGGGGCGGGCTGCGGCCTTGCTGGTTGGACTTGGGGCGGCGACTAGGCTAGTGTTTGAAAACCTAGCTGGATCAGTGATTGAGGCAGGGGCTTGTTCGAAAATTAGAAGACTTCGGGGGCTCTTTGTGCAATTTCAATTTTATTGGTTTATTGCAAACTCAAGTCCTCAAATCTTGTTAAGATATTTAAATTGATCTTGAAATTAAAGAATTTATAATTTATTCCCCAAAGTTATAAATTATTCAAAGTTTGCGGAAATTTTGGATTTTTACAATCCAGTGCCTAAAGTTTGAATTTTTTAAAATTTGCTCCTAAAATTTGAAATCCTTCTAAAGTGGCCATTAAAGCTTCGCAAAATTTCTTTTAAGTACCAAAATTGGTGGTGACGAAAGTTTTGTGAAATTACAGCTGCTAAATGTGAAGTCCTACTATTACTCAAATTGTGGCTATGCAAATTATGATGTGGCTCAAACTGTGGCTAAATTGCCAAGTCATGTTGTGACCCAAATAGTGGCACAAATTGAAACCCCAACTGTGGTTGTTCCGATTAACCATTGGGAAAATCGGAGAAATTCAATGAGTTGAATTTCAAGAGATGGATGCAGAAGATGATGTTCTATTTGATCACCTTGAATCTTGCGAGATTCTTGATTGAGAATGCTCAAATACTTCAAGAGGGTAAATGAGACATTCAAGCAATTAGTGTAGTAGATGCTTGAAAGCATTCTGATTTCCTGCGCCGAAATTATGTCATGAACAGCTTGGTTGTACAACGTGTACTGCATAATAAAAATGGCTAAGGAATTGTGGGAGTTGGCCGCTTCCTTGAATATTTCATGTCGAAAGGATGACTCTGAGTAAAACTTTTCAAGTGGCTTCCATAATTGAAAAGATGCCTCCATCTTGGAAAGATAATATCCCCACGAGTTACGAAAATGGAGGAAGTCTTCCTAGAAATACCTACGAATGTGGGGGCGTCTTGCCAAAGTGGCTATACCTACACCAAAGAAGGTGAAGATAGATCTGAAAACTGTTGATCGCAATTTTATTATAGATATTTGCACAACAGTAGTGCTATCAATTTATTGTGTACGAATATAAGATTCAAGACTTACATAAAACACAATAATCGAGAAATGCTTTGTTCTTTGAATATGTATGGACATATAAGACTATGTTTGAAAATAGTCAAGACCAAAATTGGAAGAGGAAGTTGAGGTTGAATCAACATAGCAAACAAGAAAGGACAGAAAAATTTTATGGTCCTGTTTTCTGACCTATATGCTAGAAACTAAACCTCAAAGTTTTAAAGAAACTGTAAACTATTCAAAATGACCTCAATGGAAGGAGGCCATTAAAAGTGAGATAGATTCCATTTGAAAAATCATACTTGGGAAGTGGATCTTTCCGCGGGAAGCAAACCACTAGACTACCAATGGATTTTCGAAAGAAAATGAAATGAAACTATCGATGTACAAGGCCAGACTTGTAATTAAATGTTACAGGAAATGAGAAAGCCTTGATTACTTTGACACGTATTATCTGGTGACGAGAATAACATTCATTAGGACGATACTTGCGATTGTGACTTTGTACAATCTCGAAGTACATCAAATGAATGTTAAAACTGCTTTTCTAAATGGAGATTTAGAGGAAGATATTTACATGGAACAACCTGAGGGTTTTCATCACCAAGGCAGGAAAAGAAAGTCTGTAAATTGGTGAGAGAAGTCATTTTATGGCTTGATACAAGCAACCAAATAATGGCATAGAAATTTTGATAATGTCATGGTGGAAAGTTGATTTAAAATCAACAAGTATGACAAATGTGCGTATGACAAAGATACTAAAAATGGCTATGTCATTTTATGTCTTCACGTTGATGATTTGCTTATCATTGGTGATAATGATAAGATGATTAAATCTACAAAAGACATGTTGAACTCGAGATTCGACATGAAAGATATGGGTTTAGCGGATGTTATCCTTTGAGTTAAAATCTCAAATGGGCTTGTTCTAAGTCAGTCACATTATGTGGACAAAGTTCTCGAGAAATTTAACAAGGATGATTTTGTAGTAGCTAGAACCCTGATAGATACAATTCAACATCTATCGAAAAATAGAGACGACGATATTTCTCAAGTTGAGTGCTCTAGAATAATCAAAGGTCTTATGTACTTAATGAGTTTTACAAGACTAGATATAGCTAACGCGGTTAGCAAGCTGAGTATATATACGAGTAATCCAAGTTCTGACAACTGGAAATGAATAGTAAGAGTACTAAGATACTTGAGATATATGAACTGCACCAGATATCTCGTAGTTATTGAAGAACATAGTGTTGCTAACTGGATATCTGATATTAAAGACTTAAAGTCTATAGGTGGATTTGTATTCACACTGGGAGGTGCAGCGATATCATGGAAATCCTCTAAATAGATAGTTATAGCCAGATCTACCATGGAATCTGAATTATTGCCCTTGACAAGTGTGGTGAAGAGGCTGAATGGCTACGCCAATTGCTAGAGGATATTCCTAGATGGTCAAAGCTTGTGCCAGTAATTTGTATACATTGATATATTCAATCAGAAATTGGATGGGCACAAAGCAATATGTATAATGGTAAGTCTGTAGATATACGTCGTAGACATAATACCATAAGACAACTACTCTCAACTGGAGTTATCTCTGTTCACTATGTAAAGTCAAAAGATAACATTGGGGATCCGCTAACCAAAGAGTTAAATAGAGAGTTAGTTGCAAAGTCATTGAGAGGAATGGGACTTAAGCCCTTGGACGAATGAGTTAGTTCAATGGAAACCCAACCTAGTTGACTGGAGATCCCAAGATCTAGGTTCAAAGGGACAACCTAATTGTAAAGACTTAATTGAATCACTGTGGGGGTTAACATCCCTTGTCCATTCCTATGATGTAACAGTGATGCTCGTAAGATGAAGGATAAGCATTTTAGGCTTTTAATGATTCTTATGCGTCGGAAATCCGAGCGGAGTAGAGCGGGCTACTCTTAATTAAGAGATCACCTATGTGAGAGAGAAGTGGGGCCGCTTCTAAAGGAATTGTGTTGGGCTAAATTCTTAGAAACTCTCACAGAACCAGGCATATGTTCATGGCCTAACGAACATAACCGTGAGAACTGAGCTATGTAAGGAAGAATCCTGTGTGAGGTATATCATCGTTTACACAAAATGCAGAACAGTTCAAGGACATCGCGTCTACTGGTCAGCAAGTAAAGTAAATATACTTTCACAGGGGAAGGTTCAAAGGGTAATACCTACCTATCCTATGCAGGTTTCAACCGTTGAACTATATCACCCAGTCTTTATGTCTTTTGTTTTGTGTCTCTTGCAATTTTCATTCATGTGGGGGATTGTTGGAAAAATGTGAAAATGTGAATGATAAATTTCAACCCATGTAACTCCCATGTCTTACAATTGATGGTGGTTAAATTAGCCTTGTTAATTTGGGAGTTATGTGTGGTTTTATGGTTGTTAATTGGGGAGTTATATGTGTGGAGTTATGGTATAACTCCTTTGCATGATTGGGGAGTTATTTTGGAGTTATGATACTCCTTTGCATGCTATATAACCCCTCTCCCTTCCTTTGAAAAATATGAAAAAGAAAATAATTGTTTTGTCAAGACACATTTATTCTATATTTTGTCCAGAATTTTCTTTTGTCCTTTTGGTGATAGTTCATACAAAAGTTCGGTTCGTCGGAGTGGTAACTTTGTGCTGAGTTAACTACTCAACCTCCGTTGTATCCTGGGAGACAGACGCTCAGACAAACCTCAAGCACAGATTGGTGAGAGGGGCGAATCTGTTTTAAGGAAACTGTGTTTGCACAGGCCTCAGTTCCAAATTTTCCTCGAATTTACAATTTTGGTTTTCATCAATATTTATATTATTGTGGATTCTTATTTGGTTTGTTCTTTTGTTAATCAAATTCGATAATTATTTCCCTACAATTGTAACTAAAATAAGTACATAAAATATTCAAATTTTTGTTTAAAGTAAACACAATAGTTAGCTGAACCTGAAATGGAAATAATGATTATATATATATTTCTTATTTTGAAAATAAATTGGATATTTAATACTTATAAAGGTGCCTAAATAGGAAAATAATACGGAGCTGTAAAGAATTTAACATCATGAATGCATAATTTTTCTACATTAAAAACTTTATAGTTTGCACGAATAATAATATGAAAGAATGTTTTGGAACCTCTTTTTGTTTTCAGATGTCTTTGTTGTTGCTTTCTCAATAGCAACTAGCCTATTGATTGCATAGAAACCTCCAACAAATGGAGGGAGCTTCTGAAATCATAAGGATGGGATCTGGACTAATCCTATTTCTATATACTGCTGTGGTAGATTCCAAATCATAGACAAAGAGAAGTCTAGCTTCGTGATCTCATATATCAACTATATTTATGGGAAACATGCAAATAGCAAAAGGATAATGCTAATGAAATTAAAATTGCAGAATATATTCCTTCAATTAAATAAAGACACAAACACAATCATAAGGAAGAGTTATCCTATGAAGAAATACCTGCATTGCCACTGGGAAATCATCAGCAAATTTGGAGAGAAAAAAATTTGCTTGTTTTTTTAGAAAATGATGGTTTCCCTGCAAAAGATTTTTAGAGTTGAGTAAGGCTGATAAGCAGACGATAATTACTTCCGGAATGCACCAACTAACATCCATATAATGATATCCATACCAAAATCATGGACAATCAGAGAAAATAATATATCTACCTGGTAGGGTTCCAAGCTCAATGACATGCAATTTAGAAGTAATCTGTCCAGAAGAATCTGTCACTAAAGATTTGAGCAAATATTGACTGACTGTCTAGAATCACAATTACCTTAGCAGTTCTATTAAAACTTGAAAGATTTGGAGGCACTAATCTAGTGGAAGTAGAGGATGAACCAAGAAGTGATTCTCATGCAATATCCAAAATGGGTGAGGCAGCTACTTTTGAGTATTTGACCTCATTTTTCGAAGTCCCCAGTGTGTGCAGGTACTTTTTGTTCATGGTTTTACATTTTCTAATAATAAATCATATCGAGTAAAATCACAGTGATGTATAAACTCGGCTTCTTTTGTAACCTGCCAAGGAACTTGTATGCTAAATCAAAGAACTGCTTTCTTAAGGAATTTTTTTGTTCCATATGGTTTGATCTGTCGACTATTTGATCATTGCCTCCACCCAAAATTTATTTTGAATAAGTAAAAACTAAAAAGTTACTTATTTTAAAAGTATATCTTACCTTGCCATTCTGAATTGTAGATAAAGTTCATAGAAGGAATCATAGGAGAAAGAGCTGAATAGTTGAATAAGTTCACCACTTTCAAAAAACAACCAAAACAAAGCACATAACAATCATAATGTGTTAGATAAACTAATTGATCAACAAAACAGTAATAACCCACTTAGTGTTGTTGTGGTATTCAAAAATATCAAGACGCAACAACAGTAGGAAAGTCGAAAGACTAAAAAAAACCTGGATCAATGTGAATTGCGGTAAGATGTTACCTTCAAATCAAGCTGACCAATGCATGCATCTAACTAACATCAATGACACCTTATAGGTTACTGCATACTACATGATCCACAAACTAAAAGCTGGGTTTATTTACAGCCATATATAATAGAACAAAAGAATTAAAGCAATTAAAATTTATGTAATCAAAGTAAAATAACCTTGAATGAGCTTCGAACTTGAGATTCCAAGAATCATCACCATTGTGCTTGTGGTAACAATAACCTTCTTTGCAGCAAGATAAGAGATTAGAATCCACATTAGATTTCCCAATTATACATACGTGGTTAAGGCACAACAAACCTATAAAGAATGAAAAAATAATGACTGATGCATCTTATGCAAGTGGAACTTGCTGAAATGTAAAGAAATTATATATTTCAACTTATGCAAGTCAGAACTTATATATGTCAACTTATTCCACATATAATGAACTTATCATTCCAAAGCAAATATTTCAACTTATGCAAGTCTGAACTCTCCTAATTCTATGAAACTATTCTAAAGGAGAGCAGGTCAATCCATAAAATCCAATGAGAACAAAACTATAACAAACTAAAATTCCATTAGACATTTATCGAACTTGCATACATGAACCAATGTAAAGTAAATGATGTAATAGCATCAATACAAATATCCTTGATATGATAACCATGTAAGGAGGGAGTCTGTTGCCCTGTTCCAGATGAAAAATCTAAAAGCATAAACGAACCATTTCATTATCATCATATGCTAACATATACTATCAGCTCCTAGATACTGGAAAATCATCATCTCACTATTAAAAATTCAAAATATGCAAATAAATCATGCTCATTTATCAACAAAACCATCAATAGTGAAAAATATAATAAGAATTCAAGTTATTATACTATAAAAAATTTCAAAATAAGCAATAAGTTAAAATTCAATCGCACATGACTGAAAATAAGCTAAAATCTTTTACATTATGCTCTAATAAAATTGCACGTAACATGCACTAAAATAGATTAGTAATTGCAGGATACCTTCTCATGAAGAGTACCATCAAAGACATTCACTGTGTTTTAGCCTACGAAAAATCCTAGCTATTGGTAATTGCAGGATACCTATCACAGCCCACAAATTTAAAATAAAAATTGAAGCCACTTCTTTATTTAAATAATGAATAAAATAGAAATGATCAAATGAAACACCTCGTCTTGAAAATTAAATAAGTCATATGGCTTGGTGTGGCTATGAGGAACACCAGGAGCTGGACCAAAGTGATTCACTGCTTCATGAGACTTCATAGGTCCTCTAAGAAGTACTTGCAATCAATGTGTGTTTTTTTTATTGATACAGCTGTGAAGAAGAAATCACGTGAAAGGGAAGATATATTTGTGTCTGGGGGTATTTGACAACCAACACGACTTATGCAAGCAAAAGGATTCAGAAATTATAAAAATTAAACTTACATTTTGGCTATGACCGATGAATCTTAGCTGCTATACTCCTCTTCTAGGAAATCAGTGGAACTTGCTGAACTTGAATCTCAGAAGTCAGAAGCTTCAGCTCCCTTATTCAAAAATTTCATTTAAAACATAAAAATCGTAGATTTAAAACATAAAAATAAACAAATGGGAACTCACCTAAATTGTGTTCTTCAAAATTTATTACTTCTTCAAGCTGAACCTCTCAAAAACTCAATGTTTACGTTATATAACTTCTGAGTTTTCCTTTTGGTTGCTGTAAAAAAGCTTTTGGGTTTTAGGGTTAGTTAAAGATTCGATTAATATGAAAGCGAATTTTTTGAATTGATAAGCTTTTGTTCTTATCGGTTGATCGGTACAGATTAGAGGATGCTGCCATCAGATCCCCGCTCCGAGCCAGATCTCAGCCCCGACTCGTTTTTCACCTTCGATGCCACTGCTGGAGCGAACATCCTTTGGCGATTGGACTCTGATGGTGGAGCGTGGTGGAGGCGTAAAATGCAGAGGTGTTTCGTTTTGAAATTGAAATGAAATGCAAATATGCTGGACAGAGAGAGATATATGGGTTAAAGAGAGAGAGGGAGGAACCTGTAGAGGGTAGATGGGTTAGGGTATTTGTGTGGAAACTGTGAAGGAAGAAAAATATCTGACTTGTCAATCTCTACCTGATCCATTTAATTCAAAATTCAAAAAATTAAGCACTTTTTGGTAAGCTTTTATTTTTTTCGGTAAGAATTTTTTTTTTTTTTTTTTGGATGAAAGACTTTTGAGGGGGACTTTTGGGGGGGGGGGGGGGATCTTGGAGGGAATTCTTTTCAACTATCCTCATTTAATATAAGATAAGATAATATAAGATACTATTTGTTTACGATTTTTGAAGTAAAAAATAGTGATTAAAAATTAGAAAGAGAATATGTATTGTTTGATAAATTTTATAATTTATAAACTGATTTATAAATCAGTTTATTTTGTTTGACCCTCATTTTTTTAAAATCAAATTTATTCAATATTCAATTTTAACCATATTCATCTTAGTCAAACCTATCATTTTTTACTTTTTCATCATTTTTTCACCATACATTCTTCCAAATATATTTTTCAAAATTACACTATTCACAAACTTTTTCCATAAAATGGGTCAAACAATTGACTTTGTTTCTTGGAGGGAATTCTTTTCAACTATCCTCCTTTAATATAAGATAAGATAAGTTAAGATAATATAAGATACTATTTGTTTACGAATTTTAAAGTAAAAAATAGTGATTAAAAATTAGAAAGAGAATATGTATTGTTTGATAAATTGTATAATTTATAAATTGATTTATAAATCAGTTTATTTTGTTTGACCCTTATTTTTTTAAAATCAAATTTATTCAATATTCAATTTTAACCATATTCATCTTAGTCAAACCTATCATTTTTTACTTTTTCAACATTTTTTCACCATACATTCTTTCAAATATATTTTTCAAAATCACATTATTCACAAACTTTTTCCATAAAATGGGTCAAACAATTGGCTTTGTTTACCAAACGGATGATGAAGTGAAAAATAGTAACAATGTTTACTTGCATGAAGAAAAAAATCCAAATCCAAATAGACTCATGAATTACCACAAATATCCTGTGTAATGTGTATGCGGATATTTAACGGTCAAAATACATGGCCCCCCAATCTGCTTGTCTGAATGTATCCATCCACTCAAAATCTATGTATATATGATTCTTTGCATTCAATTTGATTTGATTTGATTTTCTTTTCCGAAGGTGTTTCTTCATTAATTATGGTTACAATTGAACCCTTGCCTCCATTAATTCATAGACAGTTTTCCATGTATACATACAATAATCCCAATTATTTATACAGATACAGCTTCTTCTGCAATCGGTATAGAGCTTTACATGAAAAGCCCTGTCGTTTAGTTCACAATTCCGCGTCCTTTAGGTTACAACCTAGGGTTTCCAAGTTTCTTCTTTGGGGAGGATTTTTTTCGAACAGTCATAACCGATACTTTGACTACTCGAAAATTTATGCTAATAGTTCCTGTGAACACGATACGGATTCAACAGACAAAACTGAATCCAAGGGGCAAGAAAACCCGAAATCTACGGGTTCGAATCCGGGTTCCGGCCGGAAAGAGAAGCAGGGAAAGAATAATTGGTGGTGGTTAAAGGGGAATAAACAGTGGCGCTGGGAACCAATAATTCAAGCGCAAGAAATTGGTGTTTTGCTTGTGCAATTGGCTATAGTGATGTTTGTGATGAGGTTGCTTCGGCCTGGGATTTCATTGCCTGGTTCAGAGCCTCGGACTTCTACGACGTTTGTGAGGGTTCCATACAGTGAGTTTCTGAATAAGATAAACAGTAACCAGGTGCAGAAGGTGGAGGTTGATGGGGTCCATATTATGTTTAAGTTGAAGCAGGATGCCATCAATACTGGAAGTGTGGAGAGCGTTGGTGATTTGAATAGTAAGTTACAGGACTCAGATTCTTTGTTAAGGAGTGTGAACCCAACGATGAGGATTGTGTACACAACAACAAGGCCAATCGATATCAAGACGCCGTATGAGAAGATGGTTGAGAATGATGTGGAGTTTGGTTCCCCTGATAAGAGGTCTGGTGGGTTCTTTAATTCTGCATTGGTGAGTTATTATTACTTTTTGGTAATTTGCTCGTTAATTGATTTAAGTTTATGAAGTTGTTAGGAGTTAGGACACACACACACACACTCTCTCTCTCTCTCTCTCACACACACACACACACACACACACACACACACACACACACACACACACCCTCTCTCTCTCTCTCTCTCTGACACACACACACACACACACACACACACACATTTGAATCAGGGCATTGCGAACCAAAGCTTTGAAGCATAAAGTTCGGTCCTTTTGCTTTGATATGAACTAAACAGTTAAGCGAATTTACATTTATTACAGATGTAGCCAAAAAAAAAAAAAAAATCATGATGGATCATCTGCGAAATTGTGAATCGCCTCCGTTTGGTAATACTTTTTGGTTTATAAATTGATTTATTTATGATTTTGAGGTAAAAAGTAGTGGTTGACAATGGAGAGAGAATAATGTGTGGTTATAAAGTGGTTTGGAAAATTGTGATATCTGAATTAGTTGGTTCCCTACCCATGTTTTCAAATAATACATTAAATCTTACTGTGATAGTATTTCTACTGATGCAATATCATTCTCGGAATTTTGTTTTGTTTGATTTGGTTTGGTCCCGCACCCCCAACTCTCAACGAATAAGTAAATGTGGGAGTGAAATCTTGGCATAATTTGAAAAAGCATACAACAGGTCCATGGCAATAAAATATGAAACTATCTTTTCATATTCCTAAGATTAAACAAAAAGTAAACTCCCTCTGTTATCATATTAACTGCGCAAAATCTTTTTTTTTTTTTAATCACCCAATGTAATTGCGTTTTGGTTGTATATTTAATTTACAGCAGTACTAGCTATCATCTTTTTTCCGCCTTCCCAATCATCTTGCTTGTTCTTTCTTGGCTACTCGTGAACATGTGCTTCTTTACCATTTAAGGGAGAGAATCATTTCTTACTCAGTCTTCACTCATTTTCCTTGACTTTCCCATTGTATACACTATTTTTTTTTTGTAAAACCTTTGCATCCTCATTTCAGCTGTGTTATTTTGCTTATATAGTTATGCCCCTGTTTGGTGTAGAGTTTTTGTGATATTTTGAAGAATGTGTGGTTTAAAATTTTTTGAAAAGTCAAATATTGTGAGTTTGATTAAGAATGAATGGTTGAGATAAAGTGCTTGTAATAGTTGTTTTTCAAAAAAATGGGGCTCAAACAGGGGCTATATGTGGTATATAATATTTGTAGCCCACTTCTTTCTAGCTCAACTGTTCTTCTCATTTATTTCTTTTTGTTGGTCATAAATGATATGCCCTCTACTACCCTGGTCATTTTGAATCCCATGAATATCCTCACTTTATACATTTGATTATCGATATCTTAACCTACACACTGCAACTGTGGCTTTTAGTTTCTAAAATTTCGATATTTACCATATATACAATATATTTCTAGACTTCTAGTCAGCTACAGTTACAATAAATACATTCATCATTCAGCCGTGATCTACTACAGTTAGTCCATTTTCAATGTGTTCAAACCTCTTTTTTTTGGTCGTCAACTCTTACTTCTTTACTATTTTAAAAAAGATGGCCATTGTTACTCAAGTCCTTGCACGTTTATCTCTTTTGACATTCTCGTGAACATTCAGCAATAATGTTTTGGCTATACATATTGTATCATATTTTTTCATGATTCAACACCATATACTGACAAATTCATGCTCCTGATTTAAAATTTAACTTTACCTGTCAGACATGAAAGCATTTTTAACATCTTATAGGTTTCTCTTGCTCGACCAATTAACCGTCGATATGATTCATACTTCGATTTAAATCTCTCATATTAGTCAGACCGAACCCATTGCCTTTTGCACTGCTCCCTCCATCACTGGTGGAGCCCGGAGACCCACTTTCGCCCCCCTGTTCTTTCCTCTAGCTATCCTCTCCTTCTCATTGCTCTTCCAAAATAAGATCTGCATACAGCAGCCACCCGAATTCCCTCCCCAGTATAGCCCATTCCATCCGTCAGATTGTTCTTCCCCCAAAATTTCTAAAATCGAGAATAACAAAATAAATGAATATATTGAAGAGTTTTATGCGAGATCACTAGATACCAGATCAAAACTATCAGTCTCACACTTGTACATGCATAATTACACCAGTGCACATGTGCATATACAGATGGAGTTCTAATGGATATTCCTTGAAAATTTGCCACAAACTAGGGCCATCCATTTTGGGTGAAAGAACATGGAGTAAATTGAATTTATTTTGGTTTTTTTTTTTTTTTTTAAAATTTATTTCCGTAGCTATTTTAAATAAGACGATTTTTCATTTTTGTTAGTTTGGAATTTTCCTCTTTTAGTGATGCTTTTAAGTAAAATATTTTCAATTATGTAGGCTGTCGATTATTCTATTGGTCAATATAGAATTTTTTCTCCAAATTATCCTCCTCTTTTTCAGTCTCCTTGTGAGTGTCTCGCTCATTCAGCATCAATTATTATATTCTTGTTGGTTTACTCATTCTGCTCATCTTCAAAAGAACAACTCGCGCTGTTCTTTGTCCTAAGCAGAATAGAGATTCTTTACATTAATTAATATTATCAAAAGAAGAGTCTAGTCATTGTTTGTCAAAGAGGAGAGTTCATCTTTCAGAGAAACATGATCAAACAATTCCCAGTCATGGTCCTGGATTGGATCATCCATGTAAGTAGACATTCCCTCATTTCCGGATCATCCATGTAAGTAGACATTCCCTCATTTCCATCTCTGAGCATTTTATGCTCTGTTCGGAAAAAGTGTTTCTACATGTTTTTAAACATTTTTTTTAATACACAATTTCCCAAATCACTTTTTAACCACACATATTTTCTCTCTCTACTTTTCAACCACATATTCTACCTAGAAAACATAAAAAAACATGTTTTTAAACACAAAAAGTTTAATAAACAGAGGCTTAAATTTCCTATCTTTCAGCGAAATATTCATCAGTGTGATAAGAATAGAGTTAACCACATAAGAATCCAAATATGACAGCCTAAACAGCCAAGCCGACCGCAAAAAATCTTCAAGGACTTTGTTAGCATGTGCACAACACATGGAACCACAGAGTTGCACATGATATTATGTGTTACCACTAGTCAAAACTGCCCACATTATCTTCGGACTTGGACTCAACTGATCTACAACCTTGAGACATCATCAACCACAAACTGCCATTTTAAACCCCCACACTTCACCGCAGTAGGTTATTATCATCAAATTTGTTTGTTTTGTGATCTACGTACTTCTGTATATCACCATTGGCACCACTATATCAGACTGTTGCTGATATAGAAGTCATAGGATAACTAATAAAGTTGTATATGGCTATATGCTATTAGTAATGTTGCCACTATTATCCACTCTATGAATAATAACGTGGTGAGCTTTGAGAAAATTAAGGATAACCATCCTAATTGTCCAGATTTGGTTTAAATGCCTCTTATCTAGTCGAAATAGAGAGCACGTTAACATTCGTATTAGGGATCATTAGTTTTTCAAGGAAATTAATATGGATTCTTGTACTTTATTTAATGAGTTTTTAGTATAAGAACTGCAGGTTAGTGACTTAGTTGGACAATTGGATAGGGATAAAACAATAGACTGTGATGACAGCACACACTGTGCTTTAAAACCTGCTAGTGTTGTGGATATATTTTACTCAGAACTCATTTCTTTGTTTTGTAGATAGCTTTATTCTATGTTGCAGTGCTTGCAGGTCTTCTTCATCGGTTTCCTGTAAGCTTTTCTCAGGTACAAACAATTGCACTGTATATGTTTGCTTCTGAGAGCAGATGTTGTGAATCTTGTGATGCATGATTAATATCGCTTGCAATAAACAGAATTCACTAGGGCAGCTTAGAAATCGCAAGACTGGGGGTTCTGGTGGAGTGAAAGTGCCTGAACAAGGGGAAACTGTTACTTTTGCTGATGTTGCTGGTGTTGATGAGGCCAAGGAGGAGCTAGAAGAAATTGTGGTATGTTAGACGCTCCTTAATATTTTGACATTACTTGTATAATGGAGTTGTAATTCTTTAAATTTGGGGATACATTTTCATTCCGGAATTTCTTTACTGGCCAGGAATTTCTTAAGAATCCAGACAGGTATACTAGACTTGGTGCACGCCCTCCTCGAGGTGTACTTCTGGTAAGTCAAGTCCTCAACCAAGTAAGGGTGCAAGATATAGTGTTCGGAATCACATATGAGTTCATTCTTATTGCCTGCTATTCATACTCAATGTTTCCTAGAAATAACTGTAGGTCTGCTAAAAAAGAGGGTCTTTCATTTTAATGCACAATAGGCTATATACTCAGAAGATATGATCAACTTTGTTGCCCTGATTTCATCAAAATTATGATAAAATAAAAAATATTTGCTGAAGTCCACTTACATCTATCCACACTATCCACTCATGTCTACTCTCATCTGTTTTATGTTGTTGCCAGAGTATTTTTTGAAATATCATTATACTCACAGCATCATCTTACAGGTGGGTCTCCCTGGGACAGGTAAGACACTTTTAGCAAAGGCTGTTGCTGGGGAAGCTGAAGTTCCTTTTATCAGCTGTTCAGCTAGTGAGTTCGTTGAGTTGTATGTTGGTATGGGAGCATCTCGTGTCAGAGACCTTTTTTCTCGAGCAAAGAAGGAAGCCCCATCAATAATATTCATAGATGAGGTTCTTATTCTCCCCCCATTCTTTCTATTGAGTATTCATGTCCAATCTCTAATCTGGTGAATAATCTTTCACAATGTTCTGAATTAGTGTTCCTGATTGTGCAGATAGATGCTGTAGCTAAGAGCCGTGATGGTAAATTTCGCATTGTCAGCAATGATGAGCGGGAACAAACCTTAAATCAGTTGCTGACGGTATGATTATTGGAAATTAATATTTTCTTTCTTTTTACTTCACGAAATATTTGGCTTTCCCGGGAAAGATGAACGTACTATAAAATATGCTGCAGGAGATGGATGGATTTGACAGCAACTCGGCTGTGATTGTCCTTGGAGCTACTAACAGGGAAGATGTTTTAGACCCAGCCCTGCGCCGACCTGGGAGATTTGACAGAGTTGTTGCGGTTGGTTTGCTAATTTGAAAATTTCCTTTATGAGTGTTGAAAGTTGAACATAAACTTTTTGTGCTTTAATAGTTTCCTTGAAAATAAGTTGCAAATATTTGGTCTTTAGGTGGAAACACCTGATCGGACCGGAAGGGAAGCCATTTTGAAAGTACATGTTTCCAAGAAAGAACTTCCTCTTGGGAAGGATGTTGATCTGGGCAATGTCGCTTCTATGACAACCGGTTTCACTGGGTAGTTATTCTCTTTCTTCAATTTATGATAGATTAATGTTGACCTTAACTAGAATTTTAAATCGTTTTTCTCTTTCTGATTTTGGACATTATGCAGGGCAGATCTGGCCAATTTGGTGAATGAAGCCGCATTGTTGGCTGGAAGGCAAAGTAAACTTCTTGTGGAGAAAATTGACTTTATACAAGCAGTAGAGCGATCAATAGCGGTATAAGATGCACTATTTAATTAGTTATTTATTTCTGTTTTGAGTCATATCATTGTATCTGTACTATATCGGTAATCAACCCATCAGTTATTTGAGTTACGAACTGAAAGAATCATGTTTTGTAATTGTTCTCTGAAATTGTTCAGGCAAAAGGTTGTTTTATACAATATGACATTCTGAACATGATAGTTGGTGATATTAGGTACATAATCTAGTTTTCTCATTCAGCAGGGTATTCTTCAAGGATAGTTTTTGCACGTGGTTGAAACAATCTGTGAAGGAGATGAGATAATGTAGAAATGCATAAATAATGGCATAACTTTGAATGGCAGATTGATATCACTGAGTTGATTTCTGCTTTCTGAAACATGCAACCCTTTCCTGAGTTTTGATAAATTCTTGAGTTGAGGAAATCACATGTTTTTATTCCATATTATATAGTATGAGTTTAATAAATTTGGTTATTCAATGAGTTTTCTTTCAGGTTTAGAAGTCTGGTAGGGATACAAGTCTTTTGCTTATGTCCTTTGGTTTTCTTTAGTTCATGGGCTGTGCTTCTTTGTTTGCTTGGTGAACAATAGATATTATAGAATTTGAAACCTTTTTTCTGCTTTCATTAAGAAATAAAGAAAAAGGATTCTTAGATAAAGGCTGAGGTAGAAAGAAGCCTTTAAATAATAGACATCACAATTTACTCGTTGCTCTGTTTGCTACCTGAACACTTTGACGTATTCCTCACTTGGACATAAAGCATAAGTTCTTTTTTTTTTATTTCTTTTACATTGCAGGGGATTGAAAAGAAGACAACCAAGTTGCCAGGTAGTGAGAAAGCTGTTGTTGCTCGGCATGAAGCTGGTCATGCAGTAGTGGGAACTGCTGTTGCAAATCTTCTATCTGGTCAGCCGCGTGTTGAGGTAATACTACCAAATTTCATCGATTCATTTTTTTTTTCCCGGTGGATATATTAAACTTTGTTGTTATGGCCTCTGGATTAGGTTAATGTGAAGGGTTTCCTTTGTCACTCTTATCTAGCTCCAACCTATAGGCTTTGCATAACAAAGGCTTTCAATACTTCCCTTTTTGTTTTTCCCTTTATGATGAAATGTCATTAAAACAGAGGCAGTCTTTCTTCATTGGCAAAATGTATAACCTGTCCAAGAAATTCATCCACTCATTTATGCAGTAGGGTTGGTGTGTGCATTTGAAAAATAAAAAAGACAAGTACATCGCTATCATTATAGCCATTTTTGATCAGTAATTTTAAGAGTTACAAATGCACATATTTTATAACCCTCACCCATCAGTATGTTCTTAGTCTTTACTGGTTGTATATTTCAAGAAAGATATATTTTATGAAGAAGATTGCTGCTGCTGGACAATTTTTTTTAAAATGAAATATAACGATAAGGCAATGCATTTCAGTGTCACGTGATACTTTAGTTTTCCCCTTCAGTGTCTAGAGTCTAGACGAATCGAAGATCGTCATTATTACTAAAAATTTCAAGTGCATATGGGAATGTATTCTGCAGTATGTGTATATAAGGTGCGATACAATTCTCAGTCATATTCTCTCTTTTTTCCCCATTTCAGAAGCTTAGCATATTGCCAAGATCTAGAGGGGCACTGGGATTTACTTACAGTCCCCCAACCAATGAAGATAGGTATTTGCTTTTCATCGATGAGTTGCGTGGGCGCCTTGTTACTCTTCTCGGGGGCCGTGCAGCGGAAGAAGTTATTTACTCGGGACGTGTATCAACAGGTGCACTTGATGATATACGGCGAGCAACAGACATAGCCTACAAGGCAGTGGCTGAATATGGCCTTAATGAAACCATAGGCCCTATTTCATTGACTATTCTTTCTGGTGGTGGATTGGATGAGTCTGGGGGATCTTCACCTTGGAGAAGGGATAATGTACTCCATTCTCTTATGCCTCTTCATTTAGGCAACCATGCCCATACTTCTACTTCACAATTCTGAATTATACCATTAATCTTTACTGATTGTGAGTTTAACTTGACAGGGGCACCTTGTTGATCTCGTTCAGATGGAGGTTAAAGCCTTGCTGCAATCAGCTCTTGATGTAGCGGTCTCTGTTGTTCGTGCCAATCACGATGTTCTGGAGGGTCTTGGGGCACACTTGGAAGGTAATTGGTTTACTTGGATATGTATATGGGAAAAGACATAAAATACAAATAACAGGGACCTAACAAAGTATTTTTATACCCACAAGATCCAGAAGAGTTGGTAAAAGACTAAACATCCAACCTTTTAATATTTTTTTGATACTATTATGAAATAGACCAAAATACATTGCTGATAATATGTATCTAAGTAAGATCCAGAATGCTGAAGATCTTGCTCGAACAGCATCTGTGCTGACCTTACGATAACCATATAAGAACTTTCCATATAACTCTATAAGAACTTTCCTGTTAAATGCACATCACAAAAATAAATAAAAAATCAGTTAAAAAAAAAAAAAAAAAATTGATTCCCGTTTATTGCTATGACTTCCTCTTTATATTGGTGTACAGTTTGTAGTCTTTGGAGAAGAGAGATGGTGACAGGGGCATGTTAATTGTTGTAGTAATTTTGCATTTGTTTTCTAATCTTTTCGTCTGAAGCAACATTTTCTCCTGATGGACAAATGGGGATTTGAATAGTTGGGTTCTATCAGTCTATTTCCATCTAGAATTATATTTTCAAATGATTATGATATTTGGCAACAACATTTTGTAGAGAAAGAGAAAGTAGAAGGTGAAGAACTGCTAGAATGGTTGAAATTGGTGGTTGCTCCATCACAGCTCACCTTCTTCATTAGAGGAAAGCAAGGTTCTCTTCTCCCATTGCCAACAGGTTCCATTTAGCAAATAATGTGCTGTCAGCTGTGTACATGTTATCTTAACAAGATATTTGATCGAACTATCCACTTTTGACACCCATTTTACTTGTGGAATTACAAGAAAGCCATTTCTTTTCTTGCTGAAATACTTGACTCGAGTCTCGACATGCATCGTGTTGACTTACCGAATGGTCAGCGTCTTTCTTTTGAAACCTTGTACATATATTCAATATGATCATAATGAAGTTGTATGAAAAACTATCACGTTATAGGGTGGTGCAAATTCAAGATTTTAGGAGATAGGGAAAAGTGTTTCTCGACATCATAGTGTCGAAAAGAAAGACATTTAATCATAGTTTGTAAGGGAAATTGTCGCAGGATGACAATTACTGTTATGTCATTTTGTTGCTGTAAATTTGGAATTTTATTTTTTAAAACAAAACTGCCTGTTAATTCAAATTTTGTTAATTATATGCAATATTTCCGCGCAAGGCAGTGTTGCGTGGACATGTTCTGTTGTAGTAAACTAATAGTTTAGTTGGGTCAGAATATGGTTTGAGAAAAGTTTCAAATATTCTTCGCATCCCTAGAGAGATACATTGTTGCTATTGTGACTTGGTCGTCAAAAGGGGCACGAACAGCCTTCATGTTTTGTTTTCTTTGTCGTTTTCATGTCATTTTCTGTTATTTTTTGTCGAAATATCTAAATTTTCTTCAAAACGTGTTTTTTATTTTTTTTTATTTCGGGAGATATATTTTTTCAAAATGACAAAGCACAAACATTTTCAAAAACTATAAATTACACTTAAAATACAAAATGAAAATAAATTCAAAACTCAAAATTAAAAACTGAAATACAATGAGAATGCATCTTTTGGTTTCAATGAAGCCCTATTAGATATCTAATGTACTTGTATAAGGGGACTCGGGAGGATTATTTTGTTATATTGTTTCTACACCTCTTTGTCCGCTGTGTTGGACGGTAATGGTCAAAATAGAGAAAAATATTTAAATTGTGTAAGTGTGACATGCAGATTTTATAGTGTAGAACCAAGAAGTTATAGCATGCCGATATTTTGAATGAGCTAAAATATGAGGTTATGTTCTCCTTGCTATTTTGAGGTCGTTTTTTTTTTTCGAAAACTCTAAAAGCACGTTCTCTATATCATTTTCGAAAATGAATTTTGAAAAAAAAAAAAAAATTGTACATAAAATGAAAAATGTCCAAAAAAATTTCTTTTTGGGCGTTTTAAGTGCATTTTAACAAAATATGTTCAAAACGCGAAAAACGCGTTCTGGGATTTTTTATTTTTTTAAGAATTATCCTAATTTGGAATTAAGCTTAAATAAAATTGATTTTTTTGGGAAGAATTATCTTAATTTGAAACTAAGTCTAAAATAAAGATTTATTGAATTCGATATCAACATTGCAAAAAAAAAAAAAAAAAAAAAAATTAAGTGAAAATTCTTGTTATATTTCAAAAAATGTCTTAATAAATGGACTCTAGTAGTTTTGAAAGAACTTGCATTTTCTGGATTTCAATAGAACCAGAGCTTCCTCAAATCCCAAACTAGACAAAACTGTGTTAATTTAGACTCTTAGTGCTCACATTAGTGTGCAGCAGGTAACCATATTTTCAGTGTATTGTTAAAGGAAATTTGAGTTTGAGCCAGTAGTATTCTGCAAACAAATTAATTAAAAATAGTTTAAGTAGTATTCTGCAAAATTTCAAACAGAACGTGTTTTTCAGCTTTTCATTTTCAAAAACAGTTTTCAGAAATGACAAATCAAATGCATTTTCAGCAAATTTGAAAACAAAAATAAAAACAGGAAATATAAAACATTTTCGAAAATGAAAATACAAAATAAAATACAAACAGAACGCCACCTAAGTTTTCTAAAGTGTCAACTCTGGTCGGTCCTAAGTGAAGGGGCAACCATGTTCTCATGTGCTTCTGTTTCTAGTCATATATGCCCCTATTTGATGTACATTTAATGATTAATGAGAAAGTGGAGTTTTGAATAGTAATATTTTGGAGAATTTGTGGTTGAAATGTAGGAAAAAATCTTGGGTTTATGCATAGAAATTTTTTTTTGTTCATTCATTTATAATTTCTTTGCCCCTGCTATGTACTAATTATTCAAAATTTTATATTTTCAATATTTATTTTCATTCACACACATATCCAGTGGCGGATCCAGTCGAGAAGTCGAGAAGTCCAGTAAGAGCGTTGATCGTTGACCGTTGACCAACGAACGTCAACGATCGCAATAGCGAAATTGTGAATATTATTTAATGAAATAAAATTTAAAAATGAATAAATAAGTATAGAAATAAAATAAAAAGTTGTAATGAAATATATGACCATATAATTCAATACAAAGCAAAATAGATGCAAAATACATGACATTGACATGAGTCGGTAGTCGTTTGCTCAGACAACTGCATTCTTCGGGGTCTGATATTTTGGAAACGCTGCAATATTGTTTCATTCTCAATCTTTTTAAAAATGTCTTGCTCCGTGTATACAACCAAATTGTCATTCAACCATTGGTTGAGATTTTCGTTTAGGTTGGAAAAACATTCCATAATCTGTAAATCAATGATCACAAATTTAATCAAATATTCACCAAATCACAAATCATAACCTATAAATCAATAATCACAATTTTCAAATCAAATCATATTTTCAGCCCAATAATTACAATTCACAAATCTAACAACATTGCAAAAACTTAAATGTAACATTTATACACAATTCCCAAATCAATTATACAAAATCAAGGTTTACCCTCATTACTTGATAATTGAAATGAGAAATCACAAATGGATCAAAAATTGGGGAATGACAATGGGCAATCGACAACCAAGTAATTTAACCAAAAAATTGAGAAATCAAACTGCAATATTACTGATTAAAATGTTTAAAACTTAGACATCTCACGTTACAAAATATGAAAATTACAAATATATATAAACAACAGATAGATTCAGACTTCAGTGCGTTACCTACTACTGTCGGACTGGTGGTCACTGGTTGGAAGCAAAAGGAGCTGGACCGGCAATGACGGCAGCCGGTAGCGGCAACGACAGTGCTGCTGCTGGTGGCGAAAGTGGTGGCAATTGGAAAACTCGAAGGGCTGCACTGAGGCCTGAGAATGACAATCAGGACGGGTAGGGATTTCAGATTTAGCTTGGGTTCGATTCAACTCTTGCAGATTGGAATGGATCCTGAGAACAATTTGTATCTGGTTTGGACTTTTGGGCTTGTAGTAATTTGTGCCAAAAACAAAAAAAATTAAACCTCTGCACAGCGCCTAGCTGGCGACTGACAGTCCACCGACGACGAGGTAACGCGGCCGCACTACCTCGCATAAAGGTGGATCCGCCACTGGCTGCACATACCCGCCCCGCTAGAAGAACCACAAACTCATACCCGCCCCATGACCCGTTATATCATTACGGGGCGGGATAGGACATGGCGGGGCGAAGCAGCCCATACTCACCCCGTTAATGCCCTGTTTGTATTTTTTTGGCTATGTAAACAATATATTTTTATTTTTGGCTATATAAACAATCTATTTAATTAATTTTTTTTACTTGTTTTATTTATACATTCTATCAATCTATCCTAATTAATGAAGTTTTAAATATTCAATCAAAATTTATTTTATTTTATTTTAATTCATAGGCGAGTGGGGTCACTCCATACCCCATCCTTACCCAAGACCCGAATAGAGGCGGCAATGTCGACTTATACCCGCCCACCTAACTAGCGGGGTGGTCAAAATTTGCCCCATTAAGGGCGGGTACCTGTTGGGTTAGGGTCGAGGCTTTTTTTTTATTATTTGCCATCCCTACGTAAGATTCAGGTGCAGACCCAGGAATTTTTTTCAGTGCTGGCTATATTAGTAAGGATAAAAAAAGTAACAAAAATGTTACGACATAAATATTTTATACTGAAAAATAAACACCTTATGTTGAAGTTCATATGAGATCAGATAGTTAGTCTCTAAATTTTTCTAACATTTTAATCGTTTAAAAGAGGTGATAGCCTAATAAAGATCACAATTGAACATACAACCTAAATTACAAATGTCGAAATATTGTCGACGCTAGGACTAATTTAAGCTTCCAATTAAAACATACATAATAAATTTATTCTCGTACAAAGATTTTCGACAAATTAGATACAAAAAATTACTAAAAAATTACAGAGTTGATTTCTTGATTCAAATCATCTTTATAGTGAAAAGCCATCGCACAAATGTACGCATACACATTTTTTTACATATACATTTGGCAAATGGCAGAGAAATTTAAATATGTACAGAGAAAATTCATCTGTAATTATAAAACATATAAAATTACCTGAAAGTTGATAAAAATCCATGCACAAGGAGATATAATTAATATTTTGGGTCAATTTTATTTTATTTTTTTTAAATTTTCAGTGGGCTGCACACTTTATGTCCCAAAGCTCAGTGCAGGCATATGCTTGCACTAAGCCTGAATTGGGTTTGCCCCCGGTAAGATTGACTTGACCATTCATACCCTTGTTTGACATTCGTTTATAATATGTTTACTAGTAATCGCATTCGTGCGATGTATGAAATATATAATTGAAAATTATATCATTGATGAATAAGTTGTAAAAATATAATTCCCTACAAAAATAACACAATGAACAAAATAAAACATAACTTGCATGCACAAATTGTGGATAATTTCTATTCATTTCTCTCTATTCTTACTTGATTTAATATTCTAGCATGAATAGCATAAATTTTCTTAATACAAAATGATATAAAAAATGCACATAACTTGAATGCATAAATTATGCATTCATATATACAATGAAAAATATCCAAAAAAGTAAAATATAAAGTTGTGACTTGCTTATTTCTTTTATAAATTTTTGTTTATCAAGAAATGATGTGGCGAGATTGATTTAGTCGAAATATCATAAACCAAATGAAAAAAAAAAAAAAAAAAAAAAATTTCTCACTTTCATTTTGACGCCTCATCAGTGTGTGTGGTGATGCACAACAAATAATTTTTAAATATTTTTTAATTACATATTTTGAAAAATTATAATTACAATTCATTTCTATTTATTTATAATTTATGTTAGCCTTATTTATAAATTACACATTTTTCCAAATCATTTTTCAACTACACATATTTTTTTAAATCACTTTTCAACAACATATTTTATCTCGAAAACACCACATTCTTTGTTTATAAACAAAAAACTTATACCAAACACAGTTTAAGTCAATAAGTTCAGAACGTTTCTTTTATTTATGTATTTTGAAAATTGTGGAAATAACTAATAAATGAAGACATTTATTTTTCAGAAATTTAAACGAAATAAAGAAAATTCTTCATTTTGAAGTAGATATATTATAATTCTCATTTAAGCAAGACATTTTGCAATGTCCGAACTCCAAATAAAGCTCCTATCGAGACCTATTTAATAATAATCTTAGAAGAATGTATGATTAAAAAGTAACAAAAAAAATAAAATAAAAATAGATTTACATGTAATATTATTTCATGGAGAATGTCTTTGAAATTTGTTTTTAAAAAATAAGTTTTGAAAAAAATGGATATACCAAAAGAGAGAAAATATTTGAGGGCAATATTCGAGCTGAGCATTTTTTTTTAAAGGCTAATATTTAAAACGAGTACAAATACAAAATTAAAAAACGAGCTTACTCGGCAGTGGAAAAAATAAAGTTCAATTCGATCCATAGTTGATCTCGAAATGAGTTTGAGCCGGAGGAGCATGAACCAGATTGGGTCGTTTTGTCTGTCACCAAAAAATATCAAAACATTTGGACCCACGACTAGCTTTACCTCTTCCATTTCTGGAGTGTGCTATAAAATGCTGATACGTAGATGGAAACTTGAATCAGTGGCGGATTTGGAGTTGGTCATGGAGGTTCAATTGACCCACCATTTTTTTTTTCATTAGCAAAAAATAAAATAAAAATAACTAAATAAAAATTGAGCACCCTCCCCAACTCAACAGTAACGCATGCCCAACTAGTGCCTAACCATCCTTATTCATTAATCCAACCCACTGAGCCCATATAAATGACATACTTTGCCAGTTTGCCTTGAGTACTTTAAACATAAATTCGTGTTTATTTGTGATGAGAAAAATAAAAATGAAATAAATGTTAGGGATAAAATGGATGAAAATAATGTTAAAGTCGAAAGGAATGACTGAGTTGGGGATGAAACTAATGAAATTGATGAAACTCATTTTGGAGATGTTCCAATTGAAATTAATGTCAGAGAATGTTAGGAATGAGAGATGAATATTTGATGATTGATATTTGTTTATAATTGTTTATTTAATTGTTTGTACCAGTTATCAATAAATATTTTTAAACGTAAGTTTACGCTTCCCAAAGCTCTTCTTTAAAAACTAGTGATAAACTCGTACTACGTACGAGTATGGTATGGATTTTGTAATGATTCGGGTGAATGAAACGTAATTCGGGAATAGAAATCTGGTATTTATTTGACCGTAAATGCAATTTAGAAGAACAGTGAATTGAGGAAGCTGCCAGGCACAACATTAAATGAACAACATAGTGTCCAGTCAGTCATGTAATTTATGAAGATTAATAAAGCAAGATTGTTGTGCATGGAATTCAGTGTCATTGAAGAGATTTTGGTTGAAGATATTTGCGCGATGGACGGAATTGATCGAATGTTATCAGAATTGGATGTATTCGGCGAGTAGTCGGGGCAGTATATATTATCAATCAAACAAAAAACAAAGAAAGAAACAAATCTTGTTCCAATAAAATTTGACATCCACTTAATGAATCATCTTTCTTCTTTATATGAATGTTTGTGAAATGACATTGTGTATGAATCATTTGTTAAAAATGAACATATGTACGAATATACAAATTGGAAACTATTATAGTTCGATATTTATATTGAAGAGAAGATGGTGAAATTTTATTTTAATGTAGTTTATAGATATTACAAAACCCGCAAATTTAGTTGAACAGAAGGTTTGAGCCACCTAATATTTTTCCTCGTATCCGGAAATTGCAAATGTATGTATGAAATATAGTACTAAGGATGGATATACCTCATATGGCCAATCACCAACAACAAAAACATCTAGAGAATAGCCATTGATTGTGGAAAAGGCATGTGCCTACTGGATATTCAACCCAACTTTAGCGAGTAAAGAAGTCAACTGCATGGTTCACAATGTAATAGTTCAGCCCTGTGCGAAACTTTCTCATATAAAACCACATATTGACCAACAATTAGGTACACTTAAGTAACACAAGTCCTCTACTGCCAAACCTTCTAACCACATATGAACAAGTGTCTAAGGCTAATTGCCAATTTATTAACAACTAATTTGGCAGCCTATACCATCAACTTATTACAGTTGCATCATTGTAACTGGTGTTACTAAAACAAAACCCAATTTCTTAATTATGTGGTCTTGATCATTAATTACATTAATGGTAAGTTATCTAAAAAAAAACTTTATTTTGATTTAAAATCTGATAATAAAATTAAAAGATTTAGAAATGGATATTCAAGGAAAATTACATTAAATTAACATAAAAATTGAAAACAATAAACTGCTAAACTATTCAAAATAGAAGGGAACAATCTGAATGGAATTTTTTGGGAAAACTTTCTTCGAGTAGCATTTAAAAAATCCACATTAGATAGTACATGGAGCTCTTCAATAAAGCATGAAATAGAGAGAAACCTTACTAAAAAATGAGTGTGGGAAGGGACCAAAGCAAGAACCCAACCTCAAGTAGCAAAGGCCGCACAAAATGAACCGAGAAAATCACAAGCAACAAGAGGGCAGAGATTGACTGAGAAAATTGACGGTATCTTTTCTATGGAGGAAATTGAATAGCCTGAACACAAGTGAGAAATCGAAGAGATTTGGGTAGAGATAGAAGCCGAAGTTAGAGGATCAGAGGCGATGATTTTATAGGAAGTTCGATACGAATGAAATCTTGAAAACCTAAGAATTTGAGTAAGAGCACGTAAGAGAGAGGTAGATGTGTATAGATGATATATTTATTCATAGGATCGTAGCAAGAACAAGAAATTTAGAACAAGAAATGAGAGATTGTTGAAATTCATAGGATCGTAGCAAGAACAAGAAATTTAGAACAAGGGTAGAAGACAAGAAAAAGAGGAAATAAAATTTATAAATGTATCTTTCTCTTTTACCCACACATGTATATAAAACTTCAAATAATGTTTGAGAAGATCAAAATTATCCTGCATCTGAGTAAATTCATAGTTTAAGACCATTGATGTGGACATAGTCCGCGGGACGGGAATGTAGATCTCTTAGCCACAATACTACCTTGATATGAAATTTTCAAGAAAGCACGTAAGAAAACAAATAACACACCTCCCTAAAAGTTATTATATGAACATTACATAACTCTACAAACCTTATAGTGATAAGAAATTTAAGCCCAACAATCATCTAAGGGAAAATGTTTAGATAAAGATATAGCTTCTATATCTTCACACCCATTCAATAAAAATGCACCATAAAACATAAAAATAAAAAGCTAGAGCTGAGATTGTACCAATGTTGACATAGATGTATCCAAGCTTAGAAAGGCCAATTGAAACCAGAGCATAGACTGTCAAGAATAATCAAAATTAAAGTAGAAGTGAAGATAGAAGTGAAAATGAACATAAATATTCAAATTTACAAAATTTATTTCCAAATCCACGGATGATGATCACTTATTAAAATAACATGCCAAAATTTATTAGTCAAATGATAAAGCAAAATACAAGTTTGTACATCATTTTTGGACATCTTAATGGTATGCCCTATGAAGATAAATCAAGGAGGAAAACTAAATGATAGTAATAAGGACTTACCAGTTTCGTTGATGGTTTTTCCATGAATGTTACAAAAGACATGATTTCATCTATTCCACCTAAATAAAGCACGAGAAATCAATGATCAATATAGACGGTGTAGCGATCGAGAAATTTTCAAACTTAAAAGACATGTTTTACCAAACTTGTCGCTACGACTCTCCAATCTTAAAGGCCATTATTTTCAAAACCAGCGCTCTCGTCTAGTCATATTAATTATTTTAAGATTTTAAGAAAGAATAAATTTTGAAGTACCCAAGTATTTTAGATCAAGAAAATTTTAAATTTCGAGGACGAAATTATTTTTAAGGTGGTAGGGTTGTAGCGACCAAGAATTTTCCATGACTTATTTAAATAAATATTATTTAAAACTTGTCGCTACGACTTTACCTATTTATTTTAAACACATTTTTCGTGTAGCCATTTAAGTTAAAATTTAAATTATTTAAATTTATCGTAGTTCAATTTCAATTTCAATTTTTATGAAAGTATCTTATTTTCATTATTTATTTATTTATTTATGTATTTTAATCCAAAATTTAATTATTTTAAGTCCAAAATTTTAATTTAATTTTAAATCCAAACTTCCTTGGCCCAATTATAGAAGCTCAACCTATTCATCAACACTTTCATTTCACGTTTTCTTTTACCTTCTACACAGCAAGATTATATCCAATTATCCCCAATTCATGTTTCATTTCAATTTGAATCCCATAATTTCCTCCCCAACTTCCAATTTTACACATACAACACATTTTCCCTTCCCCCATCATCACTCAATGCCCACAATATTGCATAAACTCAACTCTCCACAATTTCCTCACGTTTTTCTTTCCTTTCTTCCCAGAAATTACCTCCTCCAAGTTTCATGCTATCCACTTATGGATGATTGTTAATTCCCAAAATTCTTTCCCCTCAATTTGCCATTGCCCCCATGTAAATCCCTTCAATCTCTCCCAATTCATATTTTGCCAAAATCAGAAGACAACACACAAGATATATTTCCCTTCCTCTTCATCACAAATTCAGCCATAACCATTCCCAAATGTGGAAACACAAGGCAAAGCCATAGTCGACTTTAACTCGCCAAAACCCGAGCCTCCACCTACAACCTCTGCTCAACTGAGCATCACCACTACTGCCTACTGCCTTCCACCATAACCATCGTCATCAATCCACCAAACCAGCAGTCAACATCCGCCACTTTCACCACCAGTTCTCCGACCTTCAGCCATGTCACGACCATCCTCACTGTCAATTTCAACCAACCAAGAATCAAGCGCCATCTTCACTGCTAAAAAAATCGAATCATTATCACCATCAAAACCATGCCAATCATCTGCTTCACCAAAACAGTATCCATGGTCGGCCAACCCCAAGTTCACTGCAAGCCAGACACTAGAATCACGCAACCACCTCCTCGAGCAGAACCCAACCACACCACCGTCATCACCACTACACCGCCGCCTGCAACCACGGTCGCCACTACCAAAAATCCACCGCCACCTCCACTGCCAATCTCGAATCCACATCAAAATCAACCCCAAATCAAAACCCAGAAACAAGAATCAAATAAACCCATATACTTACCTCAACTGTCAACCCATATTCATCGGTTTTTCGCCGGAGATCGCCCCACCTTTCACCTCAAAATCGAGCCTTGATTTAGTCTCGGTTCCACATCAAATCCGCTCCAAATCGCCACCATTTACTGATCCAGTCACCGCCATATGATGGCCGAACCACCGCCGGTCGGACGCCGGCGTTTGGCTCGCGGCAGCACCGATAGAGAGGACGTGGATCGCACTCTGTTGATCTTCGATGGAGAGAGAGAGAATAACGAGAGAGAGAGAGAGATATATATATATACTTATGAAATGATATATATGTATATATTTTTTATTTGAAAGTTATACTTTAGTCCCACAAGTTTTAAAAAGTTTTGTATCAGTCCCTATAGTTTTAAATATTTTAAATCTTACTTGAAGTTTCAAAAGTTATTTATTTTAGTCCTTATTGATTTAAAAAGATATATCTTCAGCCCTAAATTTCAAAAGTTATTATTTAAGCCCCCATATTTTAAAGTCTTTTTAATTTTGTCCATATTGATTTAAAAATGATATCTATATATTTATAAATCCCAACTATGTTTGATTTTAATTTTAATCCCTAAACTTTTATTTTCTTATTTTAAAACTCTTTTATTTCAAAAATATTTGATTTCCAAATATCACTTTAAGGTTTATTTATTATTGGCTAGACGAGGCGCTTGGACATTTAGAAGAACAACATGAACTTTCTTGCTCAACTTTCAGACTCGTGATTTGAGGTAGACTTGCCCCCACTAATTAGTTTAAATTATAATTGCACGTCTTATGTGAAATTACGTGATTTACATGCTTTGATGCATGAGACGAGAAAAGAATATCTCTTATGAGATAAGATGAGAAATGATGATGTTATGCATAACTTATGTGCCTTAAGTGCACGAGACGAGACTACCCACATCCTATGATTTTAACAGCCTTGATTTTGAAAATACAAGAGCCCAAGAATATGATGATGATGTCACTGTATGATTGCATAATTACGTGTTCAATTATTTTATAAATTAATTATTGGCGATGGGTTTACTGAGTATTTTTCGAAATACTCATTCCATTATTTTAACAGATTTTGCAGATCTCGGACAAGGCGGCGAATGAATGGACAGCGTTGGAAAATAAAATAAATGATGATAATTTTTAGACAATTTTATGAATGTTACTGATTGGATTATTTATCGTTAATTTCTTTTATACAATTGAGACAACAATTTTATGAATTGTTCTATATTTCAAGTAATTAAGTTTCCATTGATGTTTCAAATAATGAATGTGACGTTTTGAATTAAATTTATTTTCCGCAATAAAGTAAATTTTAAAGGACGAAGTGGCGTCCCGAATTTTCACGGAATTCGGGGTGTTACAGACGGTCAATTATTCCAAAAGTTTTCTCAATGAGTTATACACTCTCAATATGAATCCTGAATCCATCTAACCATTTTGGTCCTCATTAGAGTAAACAATCTAAAAGATAAGAAAACATCCCCAAAGTCTTCAAATAAGTTTGAAGTAAAGTAAAAATGAAGAGATACGATCGAATTAAAATTTTAAAACCGGAAAGCTAAAAAATCACATTTCATTCAGTTTATAAATGTGGATTTATTTTTCCCATGCAAATCTTTCTTACATCTTTAACAACCCCCCCCCCCCCCCCCCAAAAAAAAATGTAAATTCTATTCGGTAATAAATCTAGAAAACGCTGATGATGACAATAACCATTAAATTGATAAATCTAGCATAATGGTTAACACCAATACGAAGTAATAATAAATGTGCACTGCGTATATGACAAATGGGTAGAAAAAATTTACCCCATGGGAAGAATGGAGCCGAGTCAATTGGAAAGAAGATTGCATCTAGTGAGAAACCATCCATTTTTTTTTTTTTTTTTTTGCTTAGTAGACAGAAGCATTCTCATGCTTTAGGTATTTCCACAAATAATGTAGGCCACATGATTCCATCTATTCCACCTAAATAAAGAATGAGAAATCAATGATCAATATAGATGGTCAATTATTCCAAAAATTTTCTCAACGAGCTATACACACTCTCAATGTGAATCCATCCAAATCTTTTGGCCCTCATTAAAGCAAAAAAAATCTAAAAGATGATTAAACATCCCCAAAGTCTTCAAATAAGTTTGAAATAAAGTAAAAATAAAGAGATCAAACTAAAATTTTAAAATCGAAAAGCTAAAAATTCACATTTCATCAGTTTATAAATGTGGATTTATTTCTCCCATGCAAATATTTCTTACTTCTTTAAAAAAACTCCCAATAAAAAATGAATATTCTATTGGATAATAAATCCAGAAAACACTAATGATGACAATAACCATTAAATTGCTAAATTTAGCATAATGCTTAACACCAATACGAAGTAATAATAAATGTGCACTGTGTATATGACAAATGGGTAGAAAAAATTTACCCATGGGAAGAGTGGAGCCAAGTCCATTGGAAAGAAGATTGCATCTAGTGAGAAACCGTCCATTTTTTGCTTAGTAGACAGAAGCATTCTCGTGCTTTAGGTCATACAACGTTTACTAATAAAACCACTTATTAGCAATAAGCATATTAATCATCTCGATCTACTCTCCATAATTGACCCTATTCTTGCTCACACAGTAGTTTAGGTGAATGCAAATAACAAAATTCCACAAATCAACTTCAAACATCATTTACAGATTTACTTGTGCACATTTGCAGTTTAAGTTAGCGAAAGAGATTATATAACACTGATTGTTGTAGGAAGATACTATAATGTGCTTACTGATGAAGGAATTCGGTGAAACGAACTTCTGAATAGGACTTTGCAGGTCGTGTAGAAGTTATTGTCCAAAAAAGCCTCAACCAAAAACGCCTATGCCGACGCCAGAGACACAGTAGCCACTATCAGAAAATGTCAAAATATACAGGAAGCTGTTCCTCTGCCTCGCAGAGCTATTGGTGGAAACCGTTTTGCAATTGGAGTTTTCGTTTGGTAGAAATTTGAGTTTGAAGGCCCGGTTTGCACTTCACTTCTCATGTCAACTCTCGCCTCTGACACCACAAGATCAGGCCTAAACTTAGATCAAGTTATGTCCTCGACGACATGAAGCTTATGTGTGGTGGTTGTTTGTCGGTTGGATGGCCGAACGTAGAAGGTGTTCTTGGTCATTAAGAAAAGGAAAGGGAACGAATGGGTGGCCTAATCGGTGAAATAACAGTTTGAATAGATGAGTTAAGGTAGATACATGGAAGATCTAGAACGAAAAGTGGTTGATCCATGGATTTGTAGTAGTGGCTGTGAAGATGAAGAGAAGAACTATGTTGGAAAGTGTGAAAAGTGTGAGATCGACTTAATGAAATGAAAAGGAATTATGGGAGAAGATAAAAAGTATAAAACGCGTTTATAGTGAAAACTTTCTGAACAATTTGGAATCCTCAGTGTTAACACAATGGTTACTATATCATGAATAGTGCCATCTATCCTCTCTTTTAAGGAAAGATGGAAAGAACAAAAAAGTTTAATTAATTCGATAGCTGCCCCCGAACTCCTCTAAGGTTTGTCATGGAAAAAACATGTCCATCTTTTTGCCCTAAGATACTCCTCTAAGGTTTGTCATGGAAAACACATGTCCATCGTCTTGCCCTAAGATACTCCTCTAAGGTTCTTCATGGAAAACACATGTCCATCTTCTTGCCCTACTAATACAAGATGTCTGCGTCCACAACTGACTTGAATCATCACATTCATTCATTCTAGTTCCCACCGAGTGATATAGATAAGATCGAACTTGAGCTTAGGGTTTCCCTCTTTCTTCTAACTTATCTTCTCAAGCTAAATTTCGTTTAATGTATAATTTATTGTGTATACAGTTTCTGTGCTACTATGATTTTCTGTTAAATATAGTTCATGCTAAACTTCGTTTGATTGTGTTCATTAAAACCATTTTCTGTTTGTTCATTATTAGTATTTTTCTTTTTTTTTCTCTTTTTGGAGGTTAAAATTACGGCCTGTCACCCAAATTTGTAGATTATACATTAAAAAAAAGGTTGAACCCCAATCCTAAGGCCTCCACCTGCCCTGCCTTGCCCTGTTCTGGGCTTTGGTGGAGGATGTAAATCGTAGGTTATGCCTCTCAAAATGTAGGGTGAGGGCTTACCTTTGCACTTGGTAAGGGCCGAATTCGAACCCCTGACCAAGCGAGGCTGGTCTTTAAACTACCATTCCTTTCACCGCTGAGAGATGTGCCCTGAGGGCTATACATTAATTCTATCTATGTTGGTCTCAGTTTGCTAAATTTTTGTGTGACCACTCTAGTGGTGGGGGAGGAGGCTGCATGAAATTGGGGAAGAAGTTAAAGAATTTTTGTTTTTTTTTTTAATATTTATTTATTTTTTTTGTTATTTTTAAAATTAAGTAAAACTAGTCCAACAAGAAAAGGTGGCTTATAAACCATTTGAACACCTTTTTGATAATTACTATTACAAATTAAAAGACCTTTTCCTCGAAAAATAAAGAATTCCAAGCGTTATTTTTTTTGTTTTCAATATATTGAGTACATTTAGAAAAAAATGCCTTCCAAATTCAAAATGATAACCCTGTACTCATTAGACTGTTTAATGTGTGTTTTGTTCCCCTTTTTAACATGGTAATTTAGGTCATGCAAATTATACCCGAGTTTAGCGCACTTGGACGGTTGGACAATCTCATTCACCCTTGAAGTCAGATACATCATTTGCTATCCCATGAAATGGGATCATGGAAAAAGATGTATAAAAAATAACTCATCAAAATGGAAACATAAACTAAATTGTATTTTTAACCTCAGCATTAAAGGTTCTTGTTGGGAATGCAAACAATCTCACGTCGGTTGTGAGGAGGGAAATAAATCACCATATAACCCAAGTGGGCTACTCCACCCATTAACAATTGATTTTGGGTTGGAACCTCACTTGGGCCTAGGGTTTGGGCTTGAGACTGAGCAAGTTGAAATATCCATGATTCCAAGAGTTCTATAAGTAGTCTCTCTTGGGAAAAATTTAGAATTTAGTTCAAGGTGCTTATGTTGAAGCTTTTGACAATTGTGAACAATACCAGAGGAGACATGAAGAAAACTTAGAAAAGCCCCTTTAAATTAGAGTACTTCTCTGGCAGATTTATTTGCATTTTCAAAGAGTCGATATTATTTTGCGAAATAGGAGGAAATGTGTGTAGAAAACAACTAGCAGCATACATTTGTTCACATATAAAGCAGTAGGTTGAAAATTCTGAGATGACTTTCATTGTCATTATTCCTTTTGCATTGGTTGGATCCATTAGGTTGCATTCATTGCTCCGATTAATGTTTGAGAGACTATATGCATCAAAGATGGTTAAAATGATATATGATCAAAATTATCACATTAATGCTGGTTGGTTTTGTTCTTCACAATATAGTTTCAAACGTCCTAATTGTGATTCATGTATATGGAAATTAATTCGATAAATATTGACTATCTTGATCGTTCTTCCATAGATGGCTTCTACTTTGACATCAGTTGTTGGAAATAATGGGAACAACTATGTCCCCTTGAAGGTTCCTAACAGTTCGTTCTTGCCTGGGATTAACGTGACTGCACATATTGCTGGCGTATGGAGAAGGGGCATACGGTCCACTTCTTTTCCAGGCCCCAAAGCTACATTAACCTTTGGCTCCCCTACTACCGATACAGAAAAGCCTAAGCACACTGTTGATCCTAATGCTCCTGATTTTCTTCCGCTTCTATCCGTTGAGGAATGCTTCCCAAAAAGCTCTAAAGAATACACGTGAGTCCTGCCAAACTATCTGTGTTTATGTGGTTTCAATATTTTCTGTCATCTTATTTACAATTTCCCACTTCACAGTTGCAAACAGACATGCTTCAACAATCTGAGCATGCATGCATGCATACATACGTAATATATTTATATCTCTCTCTCACGTGCATTTTCTCAGATGTTTGCTGCTGTGAATTTGATTTTCAGGGAAGTCATTCACGAGCAATCTGGTCATTTGCTCAAAGTTCCATTTCGACGCGTCCACCTAGAAGGAGATGAACCACATTTTGATACCTATGACACAAGTGGTCCGCAGAACATAAACCCACGCACTGGTATGCATATGAAATATTCCACATCTCTATTCCTTTACTGTTCTGAAATTATTTAGATATGCAAAATATTCTATCTAGGTTGTTTATTATTGATTTTCAAAGTAACTTATTTGTGAAATATTATCAAATTCATTCTCTCCCTGGAAGTGTATCTTGTTCATTGATCTGTCTGGCACTAGTTTTCTAATATTTCTACAAGCATTATAAATTTGTTGTTAGACTTTCTATTGCATTCTTCAGCTTTCTTATATTTATTAGAAATGTTGTTGTTAAACAGGACTCCCCAAGTTGCGGAAGGAGTGGATTGACAGGAGGGAGAAGTTGGGTGGTCCGAGGTATACACAAATGTTCTATGCTAAGCAGGGAATTATAGCAGAAGAAATGGCATACTGTGCTGCTCGTGAGAAACTTGACCCAGAATTTGTGAGATCAGAAGTTGCTCGTGGTCGTGCAATCATTCCGTCTAACAAGAAGCATACAGAGTTGGAGCCAATGATAGTTGGACGCAATTTCTTGGTGAAAGTGAATGCTAACATTGGGAACTCTGCTGTAGTGAGCTCCATTGAGGAAGAAGTTCACAAGCTTCAATGGGCAACAATGTGGGGGTGCTGATACCATTATGGATCTCTCAACAGGGCGTCACATCCATGAAACCCTTGAATGGATCCTTCGTAACTCTGCTGTACCTGTTGGGACTGTGCCCATTTATCAAGCATTGGAGAAAGTGGATGGCATTGCAGAGAATCTGAATTGGGAAGTTTTTAAGGAAACATTGATTGAGCAGGCTGAGCAAGGTGTGGATTATTTTACAATCCATGCTGGAGTCCTACTCCGGTACATCCCACTAACAGCCAAACGAATGACTGGAATAGTTTCTCGTGGGGGATCAATTCATGCTAAGTGGTGCTTAGCTTATCACAAAGAGAACTTTGCTTATGAACATTGGGATGAGATATTGGACATCTGTAATCAATATGACATATCTTTGTCAATTGGTGATGGATTGAGGCCTGGGTCAATCTATGATGCAAATGATACTGCTCAGTTTGCAGAGCTCTTAACTCTAGGAGAACTTACCCGTAGAGCTTGGGAAAAGGATGTACAGGTAATATTTGCTTCAATTTGTTAATGTATGGATTTAATTCTTCCCTATTTAAATATCCTTCATATATTGGGAAACATCTCTTTCTGCCTACGATTGCTGTTAAGTTTGTGTTTTCTGTGTAAGGTCATGAATGAAGGGCCTGGCCATATCCCAATGCACAAGATTCCCGAGAATATGCAAAAACAGCTGGAATGGTGTAATGAAGCACCATTCTTCACTCTTGGACCTTTGACAACTGATATTGCTCCTGGATACGATCATATCACATCAGCCATTGGTGCCGCCAATATTGGGGCTCTTGGCACAGCACTTCTTTGTTATATTACTCCCAAAGAACATCTTGGTTTGCCTAATCAAGAAGACGTGAAGGCTGGGGTTATAGCATATCTATAATGATAGCCGCACATGCTGCTGATTTGGCAAAAGGTCACCCACATGCTCAAGCTTGGGATGATGCACTGAGCAAGGCTAGATTTGAGTTCCGATGGATGGATCAGTTTGCTTTGTCGCTGGACCCTGTGACTGCTCAGTCCTTCCATGATGAAACCTTACCATCTGATGGTGCAAAGGTGGCACATTTCTGTTCGATGTATGGGCCTAAGTTTTGTTCCATGAAGATAACTGAGGATGTAAGAAAATATGCAGAGGAGCATGGTTATGGGAGTGTAGAGGAAGCAGTCCAGCAGGGTATGGATTCTATGAGTGCTGAGTTCCTAGCTGCGAAGAAAACTATTCATGGGGAGCAAGATGGTGAGGTTGGAGGAGAAATCTATCTGCCAGAGGATTACATAAAGTCTATGAAGGGCTAAAGGTGAGTCCTTAAGATTATCTACCTTTTGCTTAGACAATCTCCAAAACTTAGCTAACTAAGAAAATATGTGTATTAAGAAAGAGTTTTTGAGACTTTCTAAATGGTATAGATGGAAACTTAGCAAGATTGGAAGTTGAGGGGCACGTTTTTTTTTTTTTTTTTTTTGAAAAACATTTTATGGCGGTCAATGATACCTAGCTTATCTGTATTAAGGTTGGGCCTTCAAGACTTCGGTTAGGAAAAGGTTGCTAATTCAATCCAAATGCGTGGGTATTAATCTAGCCCCTGTTTGGTACAAATTAAATTAGATTTTAACTTAAGTCGAAGTCAATAATCAATCTCAACCACATATTTTATGGGATTCACAACTTTTCAACCACACATTTCATCATCTTTTATCAAAATGTATTAAAAATCCAATTTTAATCTCCGCAAAAAAAAGGGCCTAGCTAGTTATATTAGTCATACTTACTATAAGGTTCATTCATTAACCTTCATTTGTTGGTTGGGAGGTAGATGAACATACAACAACAACTACTACTATTGGTACATTTCATAAAAAACGGAAAACTGTTCAGTTCTTCGCATGTAAAGAGTTACTAACAAAAGTTTATGGATTGGGGACAACTACGTAATGGTATTCAATAGTTTCTAATCAATTTCCATGATGGTAATCATATATATGTTAAATTTGAAAAATTATAGCAGTTAGGTGAATGCCATGCAAGATCATTTCACCCGTTTGAAAGGCCAAGTTATTTTGATTTAGCAATTATTCAAGTTGTCATGCATCATTCTCTATTAATCAAGTCTCATTTCATTGATTTGGAGCTACTTTCTAACAGGATAATGTGGAGTGGAATAATCTCAAGCCATGATGCATGGATACCAGTCTCGAGAATAACGATTCACAGTTTTATCTGGGAATATAAGAATTGTATCAGCAGTTGATAATCAAAACTCTTTCTATACTCGGTTTCTTTACTATGTGCATATTTGCTCTTCAATTGATGAAAAACGCACCAGGGGTGTCTGCATCTGCTTTCATTGCTGGCTGTTCGGCCGTGATGTTAGCAGATCAGTCTGAGAAAGTCCCTTTGAACCTGAACAGGTACCTGCGTAGGGAGAGTGCATTTTCTTTTCCGTGCTTGCACAGGGCAGGAAATTCATCCACGGTTCAGGCTAGGGGAGGTGTTCAGCTCATAGGGTGGAATTATATTTATATCATCCGCCCAGGAGGAAATTGTTGGGAAAAAAACATTTCCCACCCAGATCAGCGCAGCAGCAGCAGAAACACAAAACACGAGTTACAAGACGGGAGAAAACGAGAAATTTAACATGACTCAACTAACTGCCAATAATATATATAAACTCCTCAATTAATTTGATCACTTTTCCCTTTTTTCTTCCCAAGTTATTCCTAACAATCTCCACATTGATCCAAGATTCTAATAAACATGAACCATATTCAAAAACTCCATAAAATTCATCTTTCGTTTTGACATTTTTGAATTACGCTCTTCAATCTTGTCTTCGTCACTTCACAAACTTTTCCAATAATAAAACTCCTCTTGGTGAGACTTCAACTTGACAGCTTCACATGAAATTGTCTTCACTATTAGCTTGTACAAATTCTCAATCTTTTTGCCTCAATTTATCAGCACATAGTCCCCCTCCCCCAAAAATAATCACATCACACCAGCTTTGTCATAATATTGTAGCTCAATGTGTCTAATACTTCCAACAATATTTAACCTCGTTTTAATCTTAGGACATGCAAAACAAACATTATTCGTTTTACCAGTCCATCAAATATCTCAGTAAACGAACCCTTTACTTCGATTTTTTGATTATCAGTCACAAAAACATGATGCTCATCATATGATTTGTAATTCTTAAATCAATATCTATTTGGACACGTGATAAAAGCATCTAGAATTCAAAAATCAATCATTAACTGGATGTTCATAATTAGCAACATACTCAGGATCATAATTATCCTCTACTACATTTGTAGAATTTGAAATGTCTAAAACTTCTTTACCCTTCCTCTTTGATTCAAGATTTTTCATTAATTCTTCACGGTCTCGTCTAACGTTACTTTTTCTATGATAATAATATCACTCTATGCCTCTTTTTGAAGTAGATTGAGAACGATCCCCCTGATACCTATTTTCAGAAGTAGTCAACAGAACCTGATCACCATATACATTACCATTTAGCTTCTTCACGTTGACTGTCATTAATGAAGCAGGTTTCGACTCATTCAATGTCAAAGTAGATTTACTAACTAATAACGTAATCACAGACGTTCATATGGGCAAAAAAGACAATAAAATAATCGTCTTATTTTCATCCACATTCAATAACCCAGTCATGTATTTATTAAATTTATTTAAGTGGTTTCTAACATTAGTATCATCATCCATCTTCAACTTATATAATTGTTTCTTCGAATAAAGTCTATTAATTAGGGAATCGGACATTATAAATCTTCTAGCGTTTTTCATAACATATAAGCAGATTTCTCGTTCAAAACACTATATTTTATCTTCATTAATACCAATTCAAATTGAATGGATTCAAAACAATGTTACTGCCTAGCTCGAGATTATAAATTTTCTCATTTTCATCCATTAAATAATATTTAATTACTTGAAATGTATGTTTTAAATTGTCAAGTTGCAAATTGTTATTTACCAAGATCTGATTATGAGTTATTAAATGGAAAAATGAAAAAAAATTCGCAATTGAAGTATGGACTAACCCATTTTAAGTCGATATTTTATTTTTGAGGTCAATAATCATGTAGTCGATTGAGCTTGTTTGGTAATGAAAAAGAATGATTTTTTAGGAACGTGTGATTAAAAAGTTGTTGAAAAGTATGAAAAATAGTAGATTTCATAAAAATGTGTGGTTAAAAATAAATTTGAAAAAGAAAAAAATGGAAAAAAAAGTCCCATTAACAAATAGGGTAGTGTAAGTTTCATGTGAGGTTTGGCAGCTGAGTTAATTGATTCATACATGTGATGTTACTTAGTGGTCTGCACAAAATATGACGCAACAAAATTAGTCAAAAGTGGGATCGATTGAAAGAACATTTCTTAATAAGTGTGAATGTACCTTCGAAGTGGGTAATGCCTAATCTAATGGGAAAACATTCCCAGTGTCTTCGGACTTGCTATATTTATGTTTTCGAGATTGGGCTAGAGTAGGAAAACCTAGATTTTAATTTAAATAAAAATTAATAATTAAGTTTAATAGCATATTTCATGGAATTACCAACTTTTTAACAATGCATTCAACAATTTTTATAAAATTATTACTAAAAATCTTATTCTAATTCCTATGAAATAATTGTTAAGAAATTATTTTCCAACATATTTGATTAATTTATTGCAATTTTTTTTTTTTTTTTTTTTTTTTTAGAAGAGCTTTTAGAGAACATCAATCCAAAAAGTAATTTCCTTAGGAAGATTTTCTATAAGAAATATAGTCTTTGCAAAACAATCATTTATTAGAGAACATCAATCTGAAAAGTAATTTCCTTAGGAAGATTTTCTATAAGAAATAGAATCTTTGCAAAACAATCATTTATTATTGCATTACGGAAATAATTTTTTTAAGAATATAGATTGAAATATGGACAGGATTTCGAGTGATCGTTAAATATTATGGCCATAATAAAAATCAATATAGGTTTCGAGGACAAAATAGGTTAATAATTTCTCATTTTTCATGGACTTGCTTGGCAAATTCCTTTTTTTTAATTATTATTTATAAGTGGAATTGAAACTTGAAATTAGTAAATATTATGACAATCTTATTAGAAGAAATTAGTAAATATTATCTCATTTTTTAATCTTAAAAGTTCATTATGATATGTGGAAAATTATCAGTTAATTCGGTTGCAGTTCAGTTGCCAACAGCTTGAAGTCGCGTTTGCTTTATTTCATTAATTGTCATTTTCCCTTTTTACATTTCTTTCCTATTTTTTGCCTTTTCTTTTAGTCGCATTTCTTATGTCTTGTAATCGTGTTTTACATCTTTAAATTTCTGTTTTGTAAGTCTGTAACCAGTACTTTAAGTAGAAGACTTCGGTCTTCACTTTAAAAATAAGAAGCATAATTTTGAAGCTTGTTTTTTAATTCTTTTTACCTCATCTTCATCATGGTATCAGAGCCACGATTGCTCGGGCTTGATTAGTCAATCATTTTGATTTTAAATGATCTTTGACAATTTGAGATATGGCGGAAGATGTAGATCTCGGAGACACAACTGGAAACACAGGAATTGGGGAATCAACCGATAAAGAGCATCATTATAATGGAAATCCACTATATTTACAAGGATCTTGATGTGTTCCGGACCCTCGACAATCGGAATCATAGCAGGCTTGACAGAAAGTTAAATATTCAAGCCAAATAAAAGTGCAGTCCAGTCAACCATATCGGAATTGGATGGATAATATATGTTTTTCGAGTAAAAACAGGTCACCGAGCAAGACTAATGGGCTAAAACCCTTGAGCCCATTGATTTTAGGGTCAAATTCCATCGTTTGGGGCTTCAAATTGACAAATCAATTATGCAGACAAAAATTAGGGTTTTTGCGTATTTTTAGGTTAAATTTTGTTTTTAATTATTTGTTTGCCTATTTTAGAATTTTAGTCTAATTAGAATTCTATTTTGAGTCAATTAGCGGTTATGTTATTTTACTTATTTATATTCCTTTCCATTCATTGTAATGCAGATTTGAGATTTGATTTTGATATAAACCGTTTTTATTGATGATTCAATAAAAGTTATAGGTGGATTCCTATGTTTTTCGAACTTATCAAGAATATTTCTTGTGACGTTCAAATATCGAACTTATCAAATATTTGCTAGAATATTTGTGGCGTTCAAATCCAGAAACTTATCGAGGAAGTTGGACATATCCTTGTGGCGTTTCACAAATCTTGGTTCTTTATTCCGCATCGTCGAGCCATCGCATCGTGAATATCGGGTCAAGATTCCACCGTCCAACCACAACCTGGGTTCAGAACTTTCCAGCGTTAATTCCGCGCTTCGAATCTCATCATCTGGTATCAGAGCTGGACTCTGAATTCAGGTTTTTCTATCCAGTTTGATTTTTATGTTTATCATCGAGTCCCATAAAAATCATCCATATCTTGTTGAGTGTTTTGTTTTCAGTTTTTTGCGTTCTTCTTATTCTTGAGTTTGTTGAGTCTTTAATCTAGAAAATCGTTCCAATTTTTTTTTTAAAGTGTTTGTTTTGCTTAATTCTTATCCGAATTAAGTTCCGTTTGTTTTGTCGTGTTCGTTGTCAAATTTTCGGAATCATAAAAAAAATTATTTATTTTATTTATTCCGAAAATTCATCCAAAATAATAATAATAATTTATTCCAAAATTCAAGAACCACTTTCCTGAATTTTCTTAAATTCTTGATATTCGTTTCTTTTCAAGCCGGCAATAAAATTCGTTCCTGCTATTTGATGTCTAAATCCTCTTCGTTCTTGAGTTTTTGAAACACCACATAAGGGATGGATTATGATCCGAGCTCTTTATTTCAAACTAGATGTTATGTGGATCATAAGGGGTGCAGTTTGACGATTGATGGAAAGTGCTTTACTAATTTTGTTAGTAGCACCGTGGTTGAAAAATTAGGATTGCCCCTAGAACCACACTATAAACCTTATAGGATGATGTGGATGAGGGAGTTTGGGAATTTCAAAGTAACCAAACAAGTTCTAGTGCCTATTACCCAGGGAAGGTATAGTGAGGATGTATGGTGTGATGTGGTGCCATTGAAATCTTATGATATTTTATTGGGAAAACCTTGGAGACATAGGAGTGAGGCTGTTTATGATAAGAATATGCACATATATCAATTCCTTAAGAAAGGGAAAACATGCATACTATATGGGTTGACATTAGAGGAAGCACTAGAAGATTCACGGAGGGTAAGGAAGGAGAGTGAAAAGTGGTGTAATAGGAGGCATCGTTGAGATAAGGATATTGAAAAGAAGGAGGGGGAGTTTAAATTAAAAACGGATAATCAAACTCCAAAATTTGATGAGGAAAAGGTGGAGTTGGGAAGCGAGGAATTGATTAGGAATGAAATTGTTGAAGATAAGAGGAATGAATTGGAAGTTGGCGTAGAAGTTCAAAATTTGGGTTTTGAATTGGTAGATCCACATTTGGATAGTGATGAGGTAGTGTGCGAACATGGTGATACGAACGTGGAGGTAGAAGATGTAGTTGAATTTGAAAGAAAAAAATTTGAAGAGGTGGATGAGCTAGAAAATCATGAGTTAGAGGAAGTAATCGAGCTTGAGAGAAAAGAGATAGAGGGCGGTGAGCAAGAAGTTGCAAAAGGAGAACGAGGAAGAGAAGGGCCTCATGGTTCAAAGGGTGGAATTGACGGTGATAATTCATGAATACAAGGATCCACACCTTGTACCTCATGAACCTAACATTTCCCTCCCCGCTTTATTTAATTTTGTCTTGCATGTTAAATGTACTTGGAACCAATGTCCACATGAGTTTCTACTTCAATCCATTCATGTAACCCAAGTTATAGAATACTATTGGTCATCCCTCTGGCATGGAAGCAATAATTTTCCGTTTGATCCAGGAGGTGAAGTGAAACAACAGGAACAAAGTTATGATTCGGGACGAATCATCCTAAGGAAGGAGGGTATGATGTGTTCCGGACCCTCGACAATCGGAGTCATAGCAGGCTTGACATAAAGTTAAATATTCAAGCCAAATAAAAGTGCAGTCCAGTCAATCATATCGGAATTGGATGGATAATATATGTTTTCACCGAGCAAGACTCATGGGCTAAAGCCCTTGAGCCCATTGATTTTAGGGCCAAATTCCATCGTTTGGGGCTTCAAATTGACAAATCAATTATGCAGACAAAAATTAGGATTTTTGCGTATTTTTAGGTTAAATTTTGTTTTTAATTATTTGTTTGCCTATTTTAGAATTTTAGTCTAATTAGAATTCTATTTTGAGTCAATTAGCGGTTATGCTATTTTACTTATTTATATTTCTTTCCATTCATTGTATTGCAGACTTGAGATTTGGTTTTGATATAAACAGTTTTTATTGAGGATTCAATAAAAGTTATAGGTGGATTCCTATGTTTTTTGAACTTATCAAGAATATTTCTTGTGGCGTTCAAATATCGAACTTATCAAATATTTGCTAGAATATTTGTGGCGTTCAAAACCAGAAACTTATCGAGGAAGTTGGACATATCCTTGTGGCGTTTCACAAATCTTGGTTCTTTATTCTGCATCCTTGAGCCATCGCGTCGTGAATATCGGGTCAAGATTCCACCGTCCACCACAACCTGGGTTCGGAACTTTCCGGCATTAATTCCGCACTTCGAATCTCATCGGATTTGATCACCCAGGCATGTTGCTTGTCACTTCGCCTCTTATTGGAAACAATTATTTGAGCTGGAGCAGGTCTATGAAGATTGCATTAGGTGCAAAGGTTAAACTCGGATTCATAACTGGTAAATGTGAAAAACCTAGTGAGGATTCAACGAAATTTGGTCAGTGTAAGCAAGTTAATTGTATGGTTACCTTGTGGATTTTGAATTCTATATCAAAGGAAATTGTTGATTCCTTTTTGTACACCGGTTCAGCTAAGGATCTGTGGAAGGAGCTGGAGAAGAGGTTTGGAGAATGCAATGGACCTCTTCTTTATCAATTGCAGCGTGAAATCATTAGCATAACTCAAGGTACTTTGTCTGTAATTTCACATTATACTAAGATGAAGAAACTATGGGATGAATACTCGTGTTTAATGCCCACACCAATATGCACCTGTGGTGCAGTAAAGGAAGTTACAGATGCAGACACATTCCATAGGTTAATTCAATTTTTGATGGGATTAAATGACACATATGATCATGTTAGAAATCAGATCTTAGTGATGGATCCTTTGCCAAGCATGAATAAGGCTTATTCTATGATTTTAAGAATTGAGAAACAGAGATCTTTCCATATTTTATATCTTGATACAAATGAAAATAGTGCAATGCTCATAAGGCCTCAAAATACTGGAAGAGGTGGATATTCCAGATATGGGAATACATCTGGAAGAAATAGCTGGTTTGGTAGAGACGGTTCAGGACAAGGAAGAGGATTCTTTAAAAGGATTAGTAATGAGGACAAATCAAACCAGCACTGTGATCACTGCAACATGAGAGGACACACTAAAGAGGTTTGTTTCAAATTACATGGTTATCCTGACTGGTACAAAGGTGTGAAGGATCAGAGGATGAGGAGTTCAACAGGTAAAGCAATGGTCAATATGGCTGATTCACCTCTTGATTTACCTAGAGAAAAATCAGAAATGCAGGATGAATATATTCCACATAATGCTAGACTTTCGAATATAATTCAGAAGGAACTAATGAAACTGATGAAAGGACAAGTACAAGCTAGAGATCACAGTCAGAGTAACACCACACCTTTTGGAGATTATGCAAGTATGAGTGTTTTAAACCATGCTTTTACCTTGTTTAATAATTTGGAAACTGGTGCCTGGGTTGTTGATACAGGCGCTAGTTGTCACATATGTGCTGACATCAACCTTTTAATCAACCCTCAGCCTGTCAAACACTCAATACCCATTTACTTACCTGATGGTTCAACCAAATCAGTAACACACATAGGTCATGTTGATCTCAACCAAAAACTTTGGCTCACATATGTATTTCATGTTCCTAGTTTTAAGTTTAACTTGCTATAAGTTACAAAATTAACTCAAACATAACATCTCAAATTCACTTTCTACCTTGATCATTGTATTCTACAGGACCTGCGGACTGAGCAGATCCTGGGAGTAGGAAAGCTTATTGGAAAACTCTATCTTCTAGACAAATCCAACCTCAATTCCACAGTCTTAAATACTGCAGCATTCACTCATGATCATCAAATTCCATTTTCAGCAACTTTTGACACAAGATGTCATGAAAATAAAGCACATAGAGAGACCTTTTCTGATTGGCATGGAAAACTTGGTCATGCGTGTCCTATTGTATTGCAACATTTAGAGTTCTTGAAACACTTGTGTAATAATTCCGAGTTTGACTCTTTGATGAGATATGATATTTGTCATAAAGCTAAACAAGCAAGATTGCCTTTTCCTTCTAGTATAATTCATACAACAAATGTGTTTGATTTAACTCATGTGGATGTATGGGGGCCATATAGAAAACCATCGTTGACTGGAACTCCATTTATGCTTACCATTATTGATGATTTTAGTCGATGTACTTGGACTTTTTCACTTGTTCATAAAAGTCAGGTGCCTGATATTCTGAAACACTTCTTCATCATGATCAATACACAATTTCAAAAATGTGTTAAATCTGTCCGGAGTGATAATGGCACTGAGTTCACTAGTATGCAATGTCAAACCTTGTTCAAAGATCAAGGAATCATACATCAAAAGTCATGTGCTTATACCCCTCAGCAAAATGGGGTAGTTGAGAAAAAACACATACATCTCTTACAAATTGCTCGTTCCTTAATGTTTCAATCTCAATTGCCTAGTAAATTTTGGTCTCATTCTATTCTGATGACCACGTTTCTCATAAATAGATTACCAAGCCCTCTCATAAAATGGCAGACTCCATTTCAGATTCTTTATGGACACAAGCTTGATAACTCATTGATTAAACCTTTTGGATGTCTTTGTTATTCCACAAACACAAGACCTTTTAAGGATAAGTTTGATCCAAAGGCTTCAAAAGGCATTTTTATTGGTTATAATCAAGGTCAAAAGGGATTTAAACTCTATGATCTTACAACTCATCAAGTTTATATTTCCAGAGATGTCTGATTTCATGAAGAAAAAAAAATTCCCTTTCGAATCATAAATCCATTCCTGAAAAGGTTCCTTTGCCTATAATCTCCACTAACTATTTTGAACCATATACTCCAGTTAATGAAGATACTTATCTTTAAACGGATAAGCACATTCCAGCCCCTACTGTACCTGATGTGTTTGTCCCACTTGATGGCCTTATTCAAATTTCCACTGATGAAAATATAACTCCTGGTATATCAGAAAATAACCAAGAATCAGAATCATCTACAAGCCATCCTAATGTTCCAGTCGGTATAACATATACAATTGAACCCCTTAGGAAAAGTTCAAGAGTCACAACAAAACCTCCTTGGTTACAAGATTATGTAACCAACATTTCCCTTTCAACACATATATCTCATCCATTCATGATCAAAACATCAGTACTCCTTCAAACAATTCCATCTATACACCACCAACTTTTCCCTACATCACCTACATAAAATTTGCAAGCACATATGTGTCATTTCTAGTTAATTTTCAAAAGTGCAAGAGCCTAATTCCTATTATCAGGTAAGTAAATGTACAGAATGGGTGGAGGCCATGAAGAAAGAATTGGCTGCCTTAGATTGCAACAGAACATGGGAGCTGACTGATCTCCCACTTGGTAAGAAAGCTATTGGTTGTAAATGGGTTCACAAAGTTAAATTGAATGCTGATGGGACTGTGGACAGGTTTAAGGCCAGATTGGTGGACAAAAGTTATAATCAATTACTTGGGCTTCATTATACAGATAGTTTTTCCTCTGTTTCCAAGCTAGTCACTGTGAGAATTTTCTTGGCAATTGCAACAGCTAAGTCCTGGGGATTGCATCAACTGGATATTAATAATGCTTTTTTACATGGTTGCATAGATGAGGAAATCTTTATGACACCTCCGGAAGGTTTAGAGGGAGTGAAGCCTGGTCAAGTTTGCAGGTTAAGGAGAAGCTTATACAGTTTGAGGCAAGCCTCTAGGCAATGGAACATAAAGTTTGTGCAAAGCTTCTGGAGTTTGGTTTTATTCAATCATCCAATGATCATTGTTTGTTTATCAAACATGGTTCCAAGTCTTTTTTTAGCCTTATTAGTATATGTTGGTGATGTTTTGGTCACAGGAGATAATGAAGGCGATATCCAGTCAGTTAAGAATTTTTTGCACAAAACTTTCACCATTAAAGATTTGGGAAGTGCGAAATATTTTTTGGGGCTTGAAATTGCAAGGACAGAATCAGGTACTTACATAAATCAGAGGAAGTACGTTTTGGATATCGTCCAAGATGCTGGTCTTCTAGGGGAGAAACCTACTCCTACACCATTCCTAAAGGACTGAAGTTGACACCAAAATTCAGATCCCCTCTCCATGAACCAGATAAATATAGACGACTGGTTGGCAGATTGTTATATTTGAATTTGACACGTCCAGATATCACTTTTCCAGTCCAGCAACTTAGCCAGTTCATTACTTCACCATGTAAAGAATATTGGGATGCATCCGTTTATCTTTTATGGTACCTAAAAGGATGTCCACCTAAGGAATTATTTTATCCAGTAGTTACTGATTTTAAGTTGACAGCATATAGTGATGCTGATCGAGCGTCTTGCTCGAATACTAGGAGATCTATCACTGGTTATTGTATCTATCTTGGAAATTCTTTGGTCTCATGGAAACCTAAGAAGTAGACTACTATCTCTAGGTTCTCTGTCGAAGCTAAATATCGCAGTTTAGTCAGCACAGTTTGTGAGCTTCAGTGGATTTCCTATGCGCTTCAAGATTTGCTCATACCTTTACAATTACCAATTCCTCTTTGGTGCGATAACAGAGCAGCACTCCACATCATGGCTAATCCAGTCTTTCATGAGCGTACCAAACACTTGGAGATTGATTGTCATTTGGTCCGTAATAAATTCAAACAAGGCTTCATCCTTCCTCAATTCTTGGTTCTTGGGAACAACTCGCAGATCTTTTCACCAAGATTTTACATGCTCCTCAATTTTATAGTGTTATTATCCAAGCTAGGCTTGGTCGATCTCTACCAAGCTCCACCTTGAGGGGGGGATGTGGAAAATTATAAGTTAATTCGGTCGCAGTTCGGTTGACAACAACTTGAAGTCGTGTTTACTTTATTTCATTAATTGTCATTTTCCTTTTTTACGTTTCTTTCCTATTTTTTTGCCTTTTCTTTTAGTTGCATTTCTTAAGTCTTGTAATCGTGTTTTACATCTTTAAATTTCTGTTTTGTAAGTCTGTAACCAACACTTTAAGTAGAAGACTTCGATCTTCACTTTAAAAATAAGAAGCAAGCTTGTTTTTTAATTCTTTTTACCTCATCTTCATCAGGATATGGGAGAAGAAATTGTAATTCATTGAGATAAATTTACAAAAAAATAGATTGTATAACATTGTATTAGATATAATTTGATAGAAAAATAACTCCCCTTAAATCATAATGTCATTACTAATATTAATTTATTGATTTTGTATTTTAAATTCACTCAATGTCAGGGTGGTCAAGCTATTCATAATTTAAAATAAAAAGGGCAGAGATTCGCTTCCTTCTCATGGACATTGAAACATGAGTAGATAGAGTCAACGGAGGGAGAAGGAAAAAAAAAGAGAGAGAAAAGGAAGAGAAGAAATGTTATTATTGAATACAATGAATAGATAAATCGACGCCAATCGCTCCAATTCATGTTGTATTGTTTGTGAGTTCACGCCCAAAAAAAAAATGTGATTATTGATACGTTGAATACAATGAATAGACAAACGGGTGCCGATGATTCTCTCAATTATATTTAATATTCTATTCGCACCAATTCATATCATGTTGTTTGTGTAACAAACAAACTTGTAACGCTAAATGTTTTGTCATAGTCTCTCACACGGCAGAGATTGATGCACCTATCTTCCCCACCGCTGCTCATTCCATTGTTTGCCCGCCATGCATGGCCACCACCATATTTGGTGGTAATTTATTTTTATTTTATAAATAAGTAATTTGAATTTTTGAGGTAAAATGTGTGGATAAAAAGTGGTTTGGAAAAATGTGTGAAGTTAAAAAGTTGTTTGAAAAACTTATTTATAAACAAGTTTACCAAATAATTGCTTAACTGATAAAAATATGAATCTTTTCTCGACTACGAAAATTGGGTGTGGCAACATTGTTGTAAGTATAAATTGGATTATTTATGTTTTTAAGGTAAAATGTGTAGTTAAAAATTGGAGAGAAAAATGTATGATTAAAAATTAATTTTAAAAATTGCATTGTTAATAAATTAATTTATATATTGTAATGATTGCATTAAATAACAAAGGCTAAATATGTTCTTGTGAGTGGATATTAGTACTACGAAGATTGAATTTCTTGTGTTTACAATAAAAAAAGAAAGATTGAACTTCTTCTGATGAAAAATATCTTCCAAAAGGTTTCGATTACCTTATGTATACAAATTAGAAATTGGATTATTCGATTATAAATAACATTTAACCTTCGTTTGGTAAAAATGTAATATTTATGATTTTGAGATAAGATGTGTAGTTAAAAAGTGAAGAAAGAAAATATATATAGTTAAAAAGTAATTAAAAAAATTGTGTGATTTATAAACTGGTTTAATATATATGGTAAAACTCCTTTAGAAGAAAATCAGCATTTCCTCTAATTTTCCAAAGTCATTGACTTGCAATGTACGTGACGTATATCGATAATGCACTTAATAATATTGGTACTATTCCTTTTTAGTTTATATGACCTTATTGGATTTAGTATTATAAGTCGTGTTTGAGACTCATTATTTGAAATAATACGGTATAGTGAATTTTTGAAGAGTACATTGTTAAAAAGTATGAAATCTTTTTGATTTATGTGTAAATTATTTTATTAGTAAAATGTTTGGTTGAAAATAAATTAAAAAAAAAAAAAAGATTTTAATATTGGGTACCAAGTAGGGCTAAATATACGTACAAAGTGTCAATATAATAATCTTTTACTTGTCTTAATTTGCTTGACCCCAACCCTTATCAGAGAGAACAAAAAAGATATAAAATGACTTCCCGAAGTCTACCCTCTTGTAAGGCCAATTTGGCTGGTTGGTTCATCTCTTTTAGAAATGAGATTAAATATAACATCAATATTTAAAGAAAATGGATATCACGGAAGAGAACTAATTTTGATTCCATGAAAAAATAGAATATCATTAATGATATCAAATAGTATAGCACAACGAGCAACTAAGGAGTAATTGGGTTGAAGCTTCAAACGTAGAGCTGTGACAACTTCGAGTGAACTCCACGAGTGTTCCGAAGATAAGAATACCAAGGGTTAATTTTTTCTTGCAGTAATTGCATCTTTTATTTCTGTTATTAGATTTTGATCTGCCTCTCAAATCACTACCTAAATTCCTGTGTTGTGTCCTTCCATGAACAACAAGGCCCTACATCTAGGCCCCAACAAGTTCGTTCACAAGTTGTTTCATCTTCTCCCTAGAGACATGGCCGGTCCTACTGTGAGTCGAAACAGTACAACGACTCAGTCCAAAAAAATTTTGAGGGCCCAAATTTTCAAATTTTTGTTTGATGTTAAAAAAAAGAGGAAATTAGCTCCAGCACCCACTTAAACATTTAAAACTAAATTTTATACCATAGTATAAAATTTATGGATTTATAAAAGTATCATGGAAAAAATTGCATATTTAGAATTGTAATTAAAACTTAAGATATTTAAAAGATATTCATTAACGGATTGGAGATATTCTTGCCTTACCCGACTCAAAACGATGGCTGGATTTATGTTAACTATGCAAAGTCTCCTTCCCCACCCTAACCTCAGTTCCAGAATCCCAAATCAATTGCGCTTCACCATTATTTCTCATCATCTAAGATCAATTTCTGCTTCGATCAAACACTACTCCTATTGCAAATTTCTTAAACTGGTGCATCTATTACTTGCTAACATCTCCATTGGCAGGTTCATAGTTCACACCGAGAGCGGAAGAGAAGAAACCTGCAGAAGAGAAACCCTTCGTCGAGAAGGCTCCACAGGAGAAAAAATCGTAGGTAGGAAAAAAATTACCAAAAGAAGGCGGCTCAACAGCGTGAGAGAAGAAGAAGAGGGTGAAGAAGAGTGTTGAGAGTTGAGATTTACAAGATCTACATCTTCAGTTTCTGTACATAGCATGGACCAGTCCGAATTGTTTGTTAGACATAACATGAAAGAGGTTTCGGCTCGAATTCCACTTTAATCTTCACCTGGGTTTCCACCATTCCAAGTTAGCATTGGTGGGGCATACAGGTCTCTGCCTCTCACAATAACAGTAAATGTATGAGCACATTTGATTGAAACTATAAAATTATGGAAATCAATTGAAAAGCTTAGATTTACAATTTTCATGATTGAAACTATAAAATTCTTCTGCTCCATACATGTCGTTGGAGTATTGCCCAGAATCTATTTGATATTCCGTAGGATCATGGCATTTAATTTCAGATTTTTGATTATCTCTTAAATTTTGAATAGGAAGAATTTGATTTTAGTGAGTTTTCAAGCCCTGAGTCAGGGAAAAATCAATTCCAATTATAAATCTCACAATATCAAAGCCGCAAACATTGAGTAGGATGAAGAGGTAGCCTTCATTGAATATTGAATCTTCGGAGGTGAAGAACTTCAACTCGGAGGCGAAGGTGTCGAATAACTCGGTTGTGGAGAAGAAGAATAATTACAGCAATCGTGTGGTAAGTATGCAGCCAAGATTCGAGATCCCTAGCTGCGAGGTAAATGCATCTGGATTGGGATGTTCGATACCTCTACATTATGAATACATCAAATGATTGATATCTTCTTTTTTTCTCCCCATTGAAACCAATTGCTGTATAGAATGAATGCAACCATTGAATTGTTTAAAATGTTTCACTGAGTGCCATATTGTGTTTTACTAGATCTTTGCTTTGGCTGCAAATCTGATCCTGGAATAACCAGATCTAATATCTAATCATATTCATCTGTACATGGCCACAGTCATAAGTTACAACATGCTCACATACAGACTATTCTTGTGTGTACAGTTGTATCATTCATTTTACATTTTGAGTCGAACACCATAGTCTAACCTTGTGTTACTTTATTCCTCAGCCATCTGTTCATCAGTCTGGTATACTGTTGGAATGAAATCCTGACTACACAAAAAGTCTGGACATGTTCACAGACACCAGGAAAAATGAAACTACAACATAGTTTACATTTTTTTTTTGGATTTCCTTGCACACATAAAACATATTTGTTATATTCGGCAGCACTAATGCAACAGATTGAACAAATCTGAATAATTAAATACCTCTTTATGTTCTTACACATCCTGGTCTTCTGCTTGTCTATTTTTATGTCCAATGTTCTGATTATGTGGCAGGACACAGGATTTAGATTATGCTCCGATAAAGATTCTGAAAGTTAAAAAGACAGTATCACTCTATTCACATTTTCATTGAGGCACCAAGAAACTTGCCTTGGTCACAATTTAGAGAAAACAAATGCTTTTATATTGATTGGTACTACTGCAAAGGTGAAAATAAGTGATTCGAACACAACATGATTTGGTCATGGCTGTAAGTAATGTTCTTATTTCCCTCGCTCTCAGGCTTTTTTGGGGTTATTGACAAATATTAATAACTATAAAAGTGGAGAATAAAATCCTTATTTGTTTAAAATTACATTAACATACTTAGTGCTGATTAATATTTAATATTTCATGCTACTGAGGGAAGTCATATGTGCTCGGTGAGATCCCATCATCGAAAGACAAAATCCATCTTGTGCGCCAACTTTAGGAACTTACAGGAGATATTTTGGTAACTGATAGACGCTTCTCTTATTATGACATTTAATTAATATTCTTCCAAAAATGTTGGACTTACTTTTCATCTTTGTATGGCATACCTCCAAGGTACATGGATTTGCTGAAAAAATTATGGCAAGATGCAGCTGAGGAGTTGATTAAGGAGGCACTATCGAGAGGGAGCCACGATGATATTTCTTGTTGTGATGTTTGAGTGATGATTGTGTAATAGCTAAAGTGGATCATGTAATTCAAAATAGCATTTCGAATGTAGGAGTGAATGAGGAGAGAGTTTGCAACCCTTTTCTAGTGTTGGGATTAATATGACAGCCTTGTGAGCCTTGATGTTCATATACTACTTCACAAGAGTGCAATATAAAACCTTGCTTTCTAAACCAATTCTGGGTTATGAGACTATTCTTATATAAGTTTGATGCCTTATAAAGTTTGTGGTTTTGTTTGCTGTCTTTCATTCCATGGCAATAGCACATGTACGTGTATACATTTCTATTAGGTAGAATTGAAAGGACTTAACTTCCTGAAGTAAAATCAAATACAATTAATCGAAGGCTATAGCTTCATGAGAGCAAAATGAAAAGTGATAATTAAACCAAAAGTACAGAAACAATGTAAACAAAATTTAACCATTGGCCACAAACATTAGTTCCCATTAGACGAGTTAGAACAAATGAAATGGTGCAGAAAAATGAAGTATCAAGATTACAAATAATGACAGGATTATGCTACATTAAAAGTGACAAAGAATTTACAAAGGAAATTCTTGTAACTAGGAGATGCCGTGTATTCCTATTTCCTATAGATGGTGGTCATGTATTTTTTTAATGATAGTTACACGACATGTATTTTCTGAAAATCTGCAGTGATACTATCCAGTTGTTATGGCGTAGGAATTATTGATTGTTGAATATTATATTTTTGGATTTTCAGTTACGAATTGCCTACTGTAACTGTCATCCTTTAATAATAGGTAACATTCCTGGTTTCACTCCATATCCGATTCTGAGGCAATTTTGCAAGTTTTTTATTATTTTTTTTTTCTATTTTCCAGATTTTCAAAAGTGAAGTTGCATATATTTAAAAATAGTTACAATGTAGGGTATCACTCCAAATTCCCCTAAAAAAAAAGTCTAATTAAAGTGATTTTTGTTTGGGGCAATGGTTGGCCCAAATAAACAAACAAAACTTGTATTATATATTAAAGCCTCATAGACTTATATGATTACATTGCACCCTACCACTCTTGTCTGGTTATATGGATTTTTTTCCAGCATTTAATCTTAGGATTTTATTGTACATGCACATGTGATGATTATGTTAAACATTTTAATTGTGATTTGTGAAATAGTTGAAATATTTTATTATTATCATCTTTATGTTAATCACTAGACAATAGTGATATATCAATGTATCATGTCTCCTAAATACTAGTTCAATGTCCAAAGTAATTCTTCTTTTTTGAATGTTGAAATGGGACCATTTCGACCTATTTATGACTATACTCATATTAAATGTGGGACATAAAATCATCAATTTCAATACCCCTGGCTAAAAAATATTCGAGGACGAACCCCCGACCACCCCCCATGTTTTCCTTCCTTCTCCTTATGGATGCCTAATTCATAAAGTTCGACTCAAGCCATGAAGATCGTAGGACCGGCACTGCTTAAGGAGTAGAACATCATATACTTCCTCAATTGTAAGATTATAATAACTGTATAAAATAGTTTTTCGAAAATAACATATTAAGAAGACAACGAACACAATAAAATCCTCCTCATCATACTTAACATCCATAGTCTTTAGGTTAGAGACGATTTATTTAAAGATAGTTAAGTGTTCTACCAGAGACGTACCTTCTGCCATACAATGAGAATACAATTGTTGTTTTAGTTGCAACTTACTAGTTAGTTAGACTTTTTGTCATGCACAAATGCTTCAATTTTGATCACAATGCAGCCGCAGTTTTCTACTTCAAAACATCATGTATAATTTGGTTTAAAAGATGAAGATAAATCGGAGAAAATATCTTTCGATCCTTACGTTGTTTTCACTTTTTCTTCTGTTGTTCGAGTCGACGGCATCTTATCAAACCGCAATAGGGCATCATCCAAATCCATTCGTGCAAGCACTGTCTGAATCATGACTTTCCATAGCAAAATCTGGTGTTGCAATCCAACAACGAAATATCATTTTTCATTGTTGCCATCTTCATGATCAAACCCAACCACATTTTTGTTATGACATGAATGAAAAAATAACAATGAAAATAAAGAACACAGAGAAACCCTAGATCAGGGAGAAAAATTCACGAACAGATGAAGAAGAATTTACTAAATGAATATATGAAAGTACAAGAGATTGTTTTCCAGTGATGATGGGGCTAGATGGGCAATCACTCGTCACTTTAGCTATTCCATTAAGTCTACGAAATGTGAGTCATTCCAGTGTTGCATTCGACATTTTTAGAAATTTAGTGCATATTTAGTTCCCCCCATTTTTTCAACGTTTCCCTCAAATTCATTATTAATCACACAATTTTATGAGACTCATCACTTTTCACACTTTTCAAACACTTTTCATTTTTCAACCACACATTCTCTCACAAAGTCAAAATTTCCCAAATTTTCTAAAAAAATACGCACACTAAACATGCACTTAGTAGCCAAACTAGACATCTGAAAGCGTAGTGAGTAATCGAAGACACCAATCTAAGTTAATTTAGGGATTATGAGGACGATTAAATCCTACTAGCTGGACATATTAGATTTGATAATAAGAAAGCATTTGAAATTGTTTATGATCTAACCATTTTTCAACCACGCAAATTTTTGAATTTACTTTTTAACTATACATTTTCCTTCATTAATCCTACTAGCTGGACATATTAGATTTGATAATAAGAAAGCATTTGAAATTGTTTATGATCTAACCATTTTTCAACCACGCAAATTTTTGAATTTACTTTTGAACTATACATTTTCCTTCAAAAAAAATTCAAATTCCGTGTTTACCTCAAAAAATTTCATATTTCTTGTTTATAAACAAAAATACAAGCGAACAGAGGCTTAAGATTTTTGTCAAAGAAGCATATATCGCATCATAATTGCTGACAAGACCACATTAATTAAGTTTATTTTTGTCTAGTAAAATCTTTTTTTTATACTATTAAATAAATAATCTTTTACTTCTTTGAATCTGAACATGTTATCAGTAGTACATTTCACCTTACTTTCACTTTCATAGCAGGAAGGTTGTCTCGCGCTGTTTGACTACAATAAATTAAGGAGTTTAGTAATGTAAATATCATCATTTGTTACTCCATTTCTTGTATTTTTAGCAAAGATTTAAGAATCTTGAAAAAAACTAAGCCAAATCAATATAATGGTGTCAACTCAGCTCTAAATGGGAATTCGAGCCCTAGTTTTTTAGTAAAACATAATTTACAAAAAGAAAAAAGAAATTATTTTTGACATAGCTGATAGCATCTAAGTTAATTTGAATATGTACTCTCGTCGACTGTAAGTTGATCTCTCACGAGCTGGTTATAAAGTAGTCCGGATCGCTTGCCAGCCCAAATTTCTAATCCTTTACTATTTCAGTCAAGCCATGATCATTAATTGACAATACGTGTTAACAATACTTGTCTTCACATAAACTTCACGTTAAGAAACAGTTCAATATTTAACCGATAAGAGATCATTTTCACATCTTTTCATGTATGGTGTAACAAGGTTTTATGCATTTTCTCTATAATTTTTAGGTCGTGACGTCAGAATGAACTCCAAATTGAAATCCGAATACTTGGATTGATATCAACAAGAGGTGATGCATGTCAAGTAGGTGGGTTTTTTTTGTAAAAAAGGTAACGAAGAATGTGACATTTTAAATAAAAATAAAATATCAATTGTTGTGAAACTATCAAAATTCTAACAAGAATTAGAGATAGAGAAAGATTGAGAGCTAGAGAGAAGGAGGAGAATTCTTTCTTGATCAAAAATTGGTACACAAATTCAAGCAATTCCTACCTCTATTTATAGGGAAGGAAAAGTCATTCATATCAATTATTTACAATATATATTGGGTGGAAATTAGGTATAAAATTAGTGGTGGATTTCTTAATAATTTCCATAATTATTTATAATACTCCCCCTTGAATGACTTATTGCTCAATAGCTCAATTGTCTGCCTCGTTAAAACCTTGCTAAGAAAATCCAGTGGGATAAAATTTGAGCGAAGGAAAAAGAGTACAGCTGCTCCCCCTGATGTTGGTCATCATTAATCATTGAGTCTAATATCCAAAATGACATCAATGATAAGTAGTACAAATCATGTACTGGAAACTTCGAATTATGAAGTGCTGAAGTGCTTCATTGCTTTATTGCTTCAGTGTTTTTAGTACTTTAGTGCTGCCTTGCTTTAGGTCTGCCTCGTTAAAACCCTGTCAGTAAAACCCAATGGGACAAAATCTGAACGAAGGAAAAAGAGTACAGCCGCTGCCTCGTTAAAACCTTGTCAGGAAAACCATGTGGGACAAAAACCTGGACGAAGGAAAAAGAGTACAGCATGACAGCATGATTCTCCCCCTGAAGTGTGCAATCAAGTATTCATGAACCTTTTGAATAATGATATCATCTTTCGTCTGGAATATGTATATATGAAAATCTTCTAGTGTGTAGCCGATATCATAACGTTCTTCATAAGATGTGTATGATTTTCTTCATTTTGTTGATATCATTCCAGCACAATTTAAAGAGAGAGCTTGTTATTGAATTATAACTTGCAGATAGCTGTGACAATGTCTCAAAAACCTTGCTAGGAAAACCCTGTGGGACAAAACCTTAGCGAAGGGGAAAAAGAGTACATTATTCTCATTGATACACCATAATTGTTCCATAATTGCTGCCTCATTAAAAACCTTACTAGGAAAACCCTGTGGGACAAAACCTTAGTTAAGGGAAAAAGAGTGCAGTGCGTATTTGTTCCCTTCATAGGAATATCACAAGTATATTAATGCAATCTCAAATTATTTTATCAAACATATATTTTGTGATGAGCTTTTATAAATAGTTTATAACTCATTTATGAAGTCATAGCTCATTTATGATGTACTGAACATGCTATACCAAGTAATGTTTAGTTAGTTGACTGATTGCATTACTCAAATCTAGAATTGATTCACTTCTATCAAAATCTAGAATTCACTTCTGATGAATAATTAAATATTCATTTTCAAATTCACTTCTAGTGAATATTCATTTTCCCGGTGGATAATATAATTTTGCATATTGAAAATCAATTGCATGCCCAAATATTAAAATATAATAATAGTACACTCCAATTTCATTTTCAACATATTATATTATGGGGTCATATGTATCATATCATTCTTCATGTGATTTTATTTTAAGAATCACATTTCATTCTATAATGATATTATTTTGAGCAAATTGAATCTTTCAATGATTTATACATGTACGTTCTTGCACTTTATAAACTGCAATTTCTAATTTGCAGAAGCATAATCAATCATTGAAATATATATCAATTTCGACATATAATCTATAATCATTTCGCTTGAAGTCCTAACGTACCGCGATCAACTGGTACATCAAAGAAAACTCCCAAAGTACCGAGATGAGAATCACACTTTTTGATCTCACTAATTGGTATATCAAAGAGCTCAAACTAGTGAATTTAGACTATAGTCTATCCACCATATTTCATGCCAGTTTTATGAAAAATTTTGCGCGCAACGAGTCGTCTTTTACGACTGTGAAATATTTTTCATTTGTACATATAATTACTGGTTTTACACATTTAAGTGTTTTGACTTCAGGTCTTATAACAATAATCCCTACATTGGGATTTTATACTTGGCCAAGGTATTATAATTTCATCAACCTCATTTTCATAAGAGGGTTGTATGTATGCAGTCGACTTATTTATCGATTTCATTTCATCTCAATATAATATAGAGAGATCTCTGTATATGTTCTATCATCATGCATGAATCTCTTATCATTTAACTATGCCCCTTTTACTCACTATGAGTATTTAGCCTCAAATGGATCATTTCAATCATTCAAGAGATATTTATTTTTGGAATCGATTGTCATTATGCTTCAGGCATAATTACACTTTAAGCTTGATCACGCTTCATGCGTGTTATTGTTTAATTTCCCCATAATATTCAAGAATCTTGTATTATATCAGTCGGCTAAAAATGTCTCAATACATGTCATACGTAATTATGGATATAATCACAATCATATATTAAGTGCGTATTGTTGGAGTGTATATAGATATCGCACTTCTTAGAAATCATAAAGCTTTACAAGCAAATCTTTATTTCATCGTATTGACATATTTGTATGTAGAATATTGCTGCATAAGGAATATTTATATTCAAGTTGTTCTCATAGCAAATAACTTGAGGCTATTAATCTGCTAAATCATTAGCAATATAATATTCTATTATCTCAACTAATTCGTAAAATCATTAATGACTTTAAGATATATTCATGCTAGCATTTATTACTTTGCTCGTAATATCATTACTTGAGCAAATAATCAGTCATTCATTTTCTTAGTGAGATAATTAATTTGCTTTTGAGAACAAACAGCAATGATAACTTGTTAACCTGAACAATCTTCTGGATCTTTAATGAATGTCATTTTGCATTCTCAATAAATCTCATTATTGAATTGAAACCTAACCAATCATTATAGAACTTCTGGTTCAGCAAGATATTTCATTTGTACATATGTATGAACTTCTGGTTCAATACAGTATTCATTTAATCAGTACGTATTTCTGTATAGTTCAAATCAGTATACTTTTATTACTTTTAGTATACCGAAAAAATCAGGTACAATATCCAAGGAAATATCTCATGATCTCAATCTTGTCGCCAAATCTTCTTTTATTTCGAAAAAGGTAATGACGCATTATCTCATTGTTCCCACATTTTCAATAATTTATTCCATTATTTCTTGATGGAATCGATATCACTGACACGCGGAGCGCTCCTTTATGCGTTTAAATATATCATTTGGGAAGAGATTAGATCCATAAAAAATGGATGTTATATTATCAAATATTCGCAAATATTATTCTAATCTTCCGGTAAATGTTTTGAAAAAGATTTACCGAGTTCGACTTGAAAGATTGAGGCTACTGATGGATCAAGGTTTTCCAGAAGATGTTCGTTGGTTGATCGAAGCAAAATTTCGGTTAGCTGGTGAATTACCAGATTCATTTTCTAAACACATGCCTGGTTTAGGTAAGAGTACTTTTGCAAAGAAACGAAGAGCAAAAAGGCTGAACGGTTGTTACAAATGTGCTCGTTGGACATGTGATACTCGTTGCAAATCAGTAGGATATTCTTCTAGAAATCGGGATGATAAAATCGATTTCATTAAGGGTGGACTGAGTAAGGAGTCATTGGATGATATCCGATTAACTCTTGAGACGCACCCAAGTGGGTATGTGCAACGTGAGCTCCTTTCCTTATATGCTCAATTTAACGAGGATAAAAACCGTTATAGTCTCGAAAATATAGTAGCAAAAGATCCTGTTTGCCAGGCTGTTATAAACAATGATGTTTTGGCTATTCAGCATTGATACAAGGTAAATCAGTATACTGTGTGTATATATTTTTGCACATAAAATATTTTCATGTTTCATTTCTCGAGTATTGATAAAGTGTATTGATAAATCACCGAAAGGTAAGCTTTATCAAAAGTAGTGTAATTTAGTCTCTATTAGGTTTTCACTTTTTCAAAAGATGAGCAGTAAATAGTGAAGTTTTTCAAGTTTAAAAAACCAATGATTTTCACAATTTCATGCATCCCAAAATATCATTTTGACATAAGTTTTTCTTTCTTCCTTATTCTCTCAAAGATGGAAGGACCAAAACTTCGACAGATCAAAACTATCTGTGTATTTTGTGGATCAAAAGTAGGGAAATGTTTTGGGTATCTAGAAGCAGCCGTGGATTTAGGAAAAAAGTTGGGAGAGAAAGGTATCAATCTAGTATATGGAGGAGGTAGCAGTGAATTGATGGGTTGTGTTTCCCAATCTGCTCAAGCAGAGAAATCAAGAGTGATAGGTGTTATACCTACTCCTTTAGCTGATATCGCAGGCAAAACACGAGGGCATGAAGTACAAACCTTATCTATCCATGAACGCATAACTTGCATGTTATATGGTTCTGATGCCTTCATTGCCATGCCTGGAGGTTTTGGTACTTTAGAGGAAATCTTTAATATTACCTCCTGGGCTCATTTAGATCTCCATACCAAGCCTATTGGGATTTTAAATGTTAACAATTTCTTTGATGGTTTGCTAACATTTCTTGATTATGCTGTGGAACGGGGATTCATCTCTCCATTTTCTAGGAGAATCCTTATTTCTGCTCCTACTATCGAGGAACTGCTGGATAAGTTGCAATCATATGTCCCCATACAAGATCCAGCAGGAGTTAAGATAGATTGGTCGCAAGGAAAGGGAATCAAGCGAAAATGGAGTCCGGTTAATGTAAACTTAACTTTGTGAATCCTAGAATAGATGGTGGTAGAGTATGGAGTATTTTCACTCTTGAGACACATCTTAAATTTCTAGGATTTTATCAATATTTAATCTTGTGTACCTCAAAGATAGGTGGTAGAGTACAGAGTATCCTTACTCTTGAAACACACCTCTTTGAGTGTTTCTTTATGTCCTCAAAAGTTCAGAGGTGGTAGGATACGGCTACTCCCGAAACACATCTCTCACTTTGAGGATCATAAATGTTTTCCCCTTTTATGTATGACTTGTTTTATGCTTCTTCAGGAGCAATAATAATATCATTTCAGTATGTTTAGATGATAATTTTTACTTCTTCTGGTATAAATATGTACTTCTTCTGGAATACATAATTGCTCGTGCAAGAACTTTTTCAGATACTTATCATCTAATATTCATCTCATAATACTGATGAGATTATTTTCACATTAGCTATGTCCATGCTATCATGTGATATTATCTTATCATACATCAACATTCTCTTGTTGGATAATCCATTTTTATCTATCTTTTCAATACAGATAATGGTAACTCCTGGTACCGTTTGATAAAATATTTTTTATTAACATTTATCAACTTTTTGGTATTGATAACTTTTTATCAACATTTACCAACTTTTGGTAATGATAACTTCTGGTATCATTAAATGAAATAAATAACAATAATATTGTATATATATATATATTAACAATAATAATACTGTGGTTTTACCACCACGTATATATGTTGAGAACAACCTCTAATATGTTAGAATTAACCAACAACTGAGGTGTTTCTGAAATAATATAAAACTTGAATATATGTAAAGTATTCCGTAAACCGACCATATAGGCGGTGTCAACATAATGAAATAATTACCTTTCATGAGTGAGCGAGTCATATCCTCCAGTCAAGGTATTCATAATAGTGATCAAGTCATATTGTCAAATCCAGTCAAGGTATAGTGATCGAGTCATATCGTCAAATCCAGTCAAGGTACTCATAATAGTCCAATCCGTTGCGGTATAAATTCAGTCCATAATAACTCAATCCTTCACGGTATGACAATGATTATTTTTAATTATACTTTGTTTAAAATCTTTAATTTATCTTGTTGATCACATATTAATCGTTAGTTTTCGATTAATTTACTTTTATGTATTACCAAGGGTAAAATTGTCCATATTTTAATATGTTGCTCATATGGATAAATCAAAACTGTCAATAGGTTTGAAATTTAATTTAGAACAAACTTACTTTTGGTCCGAAGTTCAAAATCCCGTCGGAAGTACTTAAAAAACGGTTTTTAAGAAAACCGCCACGTTCGATCGCTGGAAAATCTCAGAACTGCACAAAACAGAAAAGTAAGATCATAGAAAAATCAAGATCGTCGATATGAACAAACTGTCTGTTGACGTCATCGCCGGGAAATTCTGCACGCGCCGGTGAGACGTCTGCGCGTGGGCCTCACGCGCGTCACGCGCCGCCGCGCCGGTGCCGGTTCCGTCGACACGCGCCGGTTCGGAAGAATCGTCCGGTCGCCATGGTCATGGATCCGGTCTCCGATCATCATCTGGATATACGGTTTGGCGTGAATTTGGTTTGGAAGTTTCGGATTATACAATTTTTTCAATTTTTCTACGTATTTGGAATTGATCTTCTAATCTATGATGTATAAATGATGATTAATAATAATCTGGTTTCTGATACAGAGGTTCATCATTTAGATGCAACTGTAGAGCATACTCCCGTCATATTACTCAATAGGGTAGAGATTCGTGCTGATAACGTGTTGTGAAACTATCAAAATTCTAACATGAATTAGAGATAGAGAAAGATTGAGAGTTAGAGAGAAGGAGGAGAATTCTTTCTTGATCAAGAATTGGTACACAAATTCAAGCAATTCCTATCTCTATTTATGGGGAAGGAAAAGTCATTCATATCAATTATTTACAATATATATTGAGTGGAAATTAAGTATAAATTTAGTGGTGGATTTCTTAATAATTTCCATAATTATTTATAACATCAATCATATTATTGGTGGTATTATTTACATCTTAAATAAGATTATGATATGGTGGCATGCGTGACTTTTTGATATCGGATTAACATAGATTTTTGGACGTATTCAACTTTTTCATATTATAATTTTTTTAGGTGTAAAATTCAAAATCACCCACATTCTAATATCACATCTTGGTTTAAAAAAAATAAAAATAAATTGTGGGACATTTGCAAAAAAAAACTCAATTTTTTTGTATCAAAACTGATTTTTTTTTTTTTTTTTAAATAACATCATTCTCATTCATTTATCATCCCTTCCAAAGACAGGGCATAAAAACGGGGTATACAATCAGTCCAATCACAAGAAAGAGACTACGTACAAGCAAAAGAGGCGATGGAGTGGGTGACCTTATTTTTCTCGCGAGATATAAAGTCGCAAGTACCACTATCCTTTTTTGCCAAGAGAGAAACAATAGTGCGTAAAACATGTGCATTTGGTGCGAATTCAAAATCAGACTTAAGACTATTGACCAAACGCAAACAATCTGATTCAACAATGTCGATGGGTAAGGCATTATTATTAGCAAATTCCAGTCCTGCAAGTAATGTTTGGGCCTCAGCTTATTCAACACCTAAATGTCCCAAAATTATCCTAGCTGAAGCTTCAATCACCAGACCATTTTCATCAACAATTGCGCGCCTGTAGAGAAAAAAGGAGTGTTTGCTCTGACAGCGGCATCCACTGGGAGAATGTGTTTCCCTGGCCGGGGTTTTGAATGGCGCACACTTGAGGGTAACGATGTTTCAAATCTGATACTTAATTCATGTGCTGCAAGGCTATCAAGGGATGTCATTGCAATAAGATACTTTTCGAAAAAATTGATTTACTAAAATTACGTCATTTAAAGGTATCAAAATTTGATACTTCTCAAATTTTTATTATACTTCACGAGTTTTTTGTAATACATTTCATATATTTTTATAACACTCGTGATACTTTTCATGTTATTCTATGATACTTTTAGCATGTATAAGTACATTTCACAAGTTTTTTGTAATACTTTTCATTTTTTTTATGACACCTATGATACTTTTCATGTTTTTTTATGATACTTTTAGCATGTATAAGTATATTTCATTATTTTTTATTATACAATAAAAATCAATTTAATAGGAAAAGTGAGTATTTAGCACAATTAATCCAAAACATATCATAGTTTTCTAACTGGACAAGTCTGGTTGGACCGATTTTGAGAATGAACCTTTTTCGTTTGTAGTTAGTAGATATTGTTCTTCTCATGATTTATTTATTTTAATCATATTCTCATGATTTATTCTGGCCCAACTGCAAAATATAAATAAATCTTGTAAAAATAATAAAAGAAATTAGTGACTAAAGGGTGTGTTTGATACACCACATTTTTCATGAAAAATGGTAAATATTTTCCTATTTTCCATTTTTTTAGGTGTTTGATAACATTTTATTTCCATGAAATTGGTTTTTCATCTTTTCTTGATTTCCCACATTTTCCTTGTTTTTGTTGAATTATTTTTCCCTGGAAAACCATTTTTACTTGGTTTCGTCATTTTTGTTGTTGTTAATTGACTTTTTTTTTTTTACAAGTTAACAATATTATTATTATTATTATTATTATTATTATTATTATTATTATTATTATTAAGTACAAATGTGTAAAAAAAAATTTGATTTAGATAACAAAATTTTGTTTTATTTTTCATGAAAAATAATGTCAATCAAACAAATAAAATTTGGAAAATTCTCAATTTTTTTCACCTAGAAAATTAAAATAATCAAACACATTAAACTTCTAATTCCCAAGAAAATAAGTTCACTGGAATTCAATTATTTGAAATTGGTTTTCTTTTCACTCAAATTCTACAATCACAATCAAACTGACCGACTTATTTTCCCTAATCATTAGTACATATTTGCCCAAAAAATAATGCAATATACGTCGATTTTTGGAACAACGGAAGCCTATAAAAAGGGCGATGGTATTTTTGTAAATAAGTGTTAAATATTTGCGACGATTGTTTACTAAAAACTGATGGATATAGTGATCTTTGAGTAAAGGCATCGGTTCTAAAACTAGAATCAACACTTATAACCCGACGCTTATGGTCGATATTTAAATTTTGTAGTATGATTGAGTTTAGTGCATGTTTGTCTCGTATTATTGATTATTTAAATTATAAATAGATAAAATAAGTAATTAAAAAGAGAATAGTATCTATGGATTTTCCTAAATGTTTAGATAATAATTGACTTGAATGTTTATATATTAAACCCTACATTTGAAATTTACAATTCAAATATAAAGTGAAGAAGTTTTAATTTTTAAAAATTAGGTGTCAAAAAAAAAAAAAAAACCATCTTCATCCATCTCTCTCTCTCTCTCTCTCTCTCTCTCTCTCTCTCTCTCTCTCTCTCTCTCTCTCTCTCTCTCTCTCATATCATTTCTCTTCTCTATCTATCTCCTCTTTCTCTCTTCTCATTTCAATCTCCATCGGTCACCGTCATCATTGGCGACAACCCCAACAATGTTGTGCTCAAATCGTGTGTCGCTCCACTGTGTGACACCATGCTGTGCGGATCGCTATGCGCAGTGGAATGCTGTGCTCACATCGTGGCTTCTTGCCCAACGATGCTCCATTGTGCGCAGTGCAATGCAATGCTGTGGTGGTGTTTTGGATAGTGCTCGTTGTGGTTGGGTATGGTGGTGTTAAGTGGGTGAGATGAAATAATTGGTCACAAATAATCACAGTTCACACAGATCTGATCACAATCAATGAATCAATACATTATGAATCACAAACCGTCATAGTTTTCACAGTTGATCACAAACAATTACAACTCATAAATATAGACCTGGTCACACTTAACATATAATTGGTCAAGAATGGTCACAATTCATATAGCATTAGTTTGAGATCACACTTATTGCATTACATGTCACATATGGCCTTTGTTTGAGATCCATTAAATTTTAATACATTTTTCTCTCTTACTTTTAACCACACATTATCAAATAAAATAATATTATATTTTTATCTCTTTAATTTTAAACCACACATTCTCCAAAAAAATCACTATTTCAAAATATATTTTCCCAAAAATTTGATTATAATGGAGCTCAAATAAGGGCATAGTCTTAGTTTTCACAGACCCGGTCACAAACAATTAAAGCTCATACATACCTGGTCATATTTAACACATAATTGATCACAATTCATGCAATTTTGATCACATTAATTATTGCATTACGAGTCACAGACAGTCATGGTGTTTACATATATGGTTCACAAAATACTGCATCTCAGATCCACCAGCACTACAACATCAATACCACTGTTACCACCAAAACAACGCCCCAACCAACGTCCACACAACATATCACCACCAGCTGCACAATTTTCACCCACCCGTATGTAGCAATGATCTCCATTTGGCCATCGTTTGTATCAACCTCCTCACCAGGGACGAATCCAGGAACTCAATCCAGCACGAGCAGATTTGTTCCAGGACGAGTGGACACTACAGGGTAATGGAAAAAAATTTCAATACCAAAAATTGTAAGGTAAAAAAAAAGTTTTTGACGGATCCAACCTGAACGGCCGACCACCCTAGACAAGGGCTGGATCCGCCCCTGCTCCTCACCGATGAATACGTGTGGCTGACGTACTGTTGTCGGAGCCTGGTATTGAGGACCAAGTGTTGGCTTGCTCTGGCTAATTGATTTTGAAAATGAATTGCAAATTTATCGATTGCATGTGGGGTGGAGTGGGTAGATGGTGTTTGGAGTTTTATATATAAAATCATATTACATTTAATTTAACACCTGATTTTTGAAATTATTTCATAACTGTTAATTATAAAGAGTGATTCATATAATATAGTAGTTGTTTACTTTTCCCTATAATTTATAAAAAAGGTTTATGGAACTTGTTTTTAGAGTAATGCTATTAATTATCTCAAGACAGAGATTGATCTCTATCCAATTGATCACATATTCATTGGAGAATGAGAAGGTGCATATATGCATATGCACAAGGTACCTCAATTTTCAATGGAAAAGTATCAATTGGGTAGAGATCAATATCTACTTGATATAAATAGCATTACTCTCGTTTTTAATACTATTACGATGGTCTTTGCACCCGTATTTGTTATAGTATGTTTGTGTGCGCTTAGAAGAAAGCAAAATAAAAATTATTCTTGCAAAAGGAAACAAATTTTCGTTCTTGTCATCTTTCACATTTCAATTTTCTCTTCGACACAACACAATCGGACTTGGACACTTCATACGAATCTAGAGTATTTCTTCAAATATATTTTACAGGTCAACACTCAAGAGTCAAATAAAAAATGAGCTTGTTCGTATATATTAAAAAAAAAAAATTACAGTTTTATTCTTCCTATTACCGTAGCCAAAGAATCTCTATCTAGTAGGCTAACCACTCTTTTCAACATGGTAAACAAGGAATAGCAAATATTGGTTACCTTTAACATGGGTCAATATTTGGATCCACTTATTTTTCAATATTTGGATCCACTTATTTTTCATGTTAGTGATTAAAATGAGCTTATAATTAGTTTTCAAGGTCTTGATCGCAAAGTCAGAAAAAGGCTTCGCACATGAGTACGAGGCCGAGGGTTGAATATTACTAGTGGAAATTACACCCTACCCTTTTTTTAAGTAACCAAATTCAAATATAAGATGAAACTTGTAAAATTTCATATATCAAGTAGTAATATAAACATATTAATTATTAAATTATTAAATCCCCTAAACCTAATTCTAATTCAAAGCTCTCCCGATCCCAGCCCTTCTACTTTCAGCCACACACCTGCTTCGATCCTAGCCCATGGATGATCCCAGCCTCTTCCACTCCTAGCCACACACATCGACGATCTCAACCCCTTCCACTAACAGCCACACACATCCTCATCGAACCCACCCATGCTTCGAATGTTGCATTCAAGATGGCAGCCGGTTGCGATTTTCAAAGCAAGTAGCGGCGAAAGTCGCTACATCAGATGAATTGCAGATGTGCGATGGTGAAAGAGTAGACAATTGGTGTGGTAGTGTTGGTGTAAATTTTGAACTTTTCCAACTGATGGATGAACCGCCCTTGCTTCTTAGGTCACACCTTTTTTCTTAGGCCACATTTCAATTCCTCACGTCACAGTGCTAGGGCAGATGGTGGTGGTGGTGGTGAATCTAAGGCGATGATAGTGGTGGTGCAGAGGAGGAGACGGCGGTGGTGGTGCAAGTTTTAGACTATGCCAGGGCATACATTTTCAGATTTCAGATCTGATATTGATGTACTAGCTTCCTCAGGTGGGGGGTGCTATTGCGGCGATGTGGGTGGGGTTCAGGCTGCAATGATGATGACGGTGTGGTAGTCCTTCCTGTGCAGTTTACATAAGAACAATCGGAGCCATAGGTATAATAGTAATAGTTAGACACAGCTTTGGTCAAGTCACCACTTGAATATGCGAAGATCGGCAATGACGAATTCATTGGTGAGAATCGGAACAGTTGAAGGAGATTTGGTGAAGAGAGCTCTCGCGACCTTGATTCGCCTGTCGTCACATCGTCTGCGCCACCGTGATGATTTCCAACCGCGGTCGAGCCGCCTCTCGATCATGGCAAAAGCTCAATAGGATAGGTTGTGGTGGTCGATCTGGTCAATAGATATCGTGGGTGTCGTTATGGCGGTGGTTGTTGTGGTCTTGGTGGTCGGACGAGGTGGTGGAGGTGGTGGTGGTTGTGACCTTGAATTAAAAAATTGACCTACAATCTTACTTGTGACCTTAAACAACGGTGGTTGTGACCTTAAAAATGGTGGCTTGACCGGAAAATTGGTGTTTGTGACCAGAAAAATGGTGATTGCACTCTCCCATTTAATCGTGACCTGATCTGAGATTTGTAACTTCAAAGATTTATATTTTGTGACCTCAAATTTTATGATATTGTGATCTTACTATAAATAATTAATTTAATTAATTAATTTTAATTATAACCTGAATTTTGAAATTAAACAAGTTTCATCTTAGATTTGAAATTTGCATTTATAATTACCTTATTTGTGTATTTTTCCCCTATTACTAAGGTTTAATTGCTTTGAGTCTGTAAATGAATTAAACCCTATTTGGTCCATGAAAATTTTTTATCAAAATTTTTTAAACTCAATCTCAACCATCCATTCTTAGTTAAGCTAATAATTTTTTATTTTTCAAACATTTTTAAACCACACATCCATTAAAAAAAAACTATAAAAATCAAAACTTTTTTTTATGTACAAACGAGCTCTTAAATTCATATATTATTATAATATAAAATAATTAAAGTACCTTAACAATCTTGAAACCAAATAGATTCCGTCATCTATATATGTCTATCTCCAAGAAACAACCCCAAGGTGTGAGCTCAGCTCCCTAGCCCTTTTCTTCCTCCAAACCCCCCCCACCCACCCCCGCTGTCTCTCTCACACAAAAACACAGTTCAATGACCCAAAGTTAGATCTTGGGTTTGTTTACGTTTTTTTTTTTTTTTAGTTTATTTCAAAATGTGTTTCAACTGATGGCTTGTGGCTTGTGCTGAATTCTTCTCTTCCAGCTGCTTTTGATTTTTTGCTATTTTTTTCTTTTCACTTTTCGGTGATTTGAAATATTTTTTATACCATTTGAAGGGAAAATTACAAAAAAGAAAATAGGGTTATTTGTATTATCTTGTGCAGTCACAGGAGATTATTCTTGTTGGGTTACATCCCATTAGAATAAACCACATCAGCCTCATGCTCGTGACTTTCTTGATTGTTCTGATTCAAGAAATGCATATAAATTTCAGTGTTCAATCTCCACACACACACCCCTAGTACTTTTTGATCCCTAATTAGCTATAGGGTTTCTCTCTGGCTCTGCAAATCTTGGTGATTTTATGCATGAATCTATAAATGTACACAGTCGTTGATTTCTGGTGTTGCATCATCAAGATTCACATGTAAAGGCTAGATGGTAAGCTGATATCATATATATATATTTCTCTCTCTATATATATATAGACCAAAGGCTTTTTTATGGTGAGAATCTTGATGATGCTGCATCGGCAATAAACGACTAGCAAATCAATAGAAATGGTCGGTCACAGGTGTGCCTTCTTTATCAATTATTTTATCAAGATTCGAGAGGGTTAAATTCACTGTTTTCCAGTTCTTTGTTGGATTCTGTCAGGTGGGATTTTTTGGTATTTTCTAGGACTATATTTATATACTGCTACTGTTTTATTTTCTCTTTATTTTGGTTTGGTTTGGTTTCTGTCAGCTCTATCAAGAACCGACACAACTCTGCGGGTGGAATACGGATTGAGCACTGCATACATAGATCTGTGATTATTCTTCTGTGCAGAAAAAATAAATACCCTATAATAGAGATGGGGTGTAAATGTTAATAAGGGTCGATCGGGTCCAGCCCAGAACTGGGAAAGAGAAAAATTACCATAAAGGGGGTAATTGTTGAAATCATTTTTGCTTGTTTCTTTTTTACATTAGTATATATTCATGATTTTTATGCTTATCATACCATTTTTATGACTGTTTTCAGGAATTAATTAATTATGGATAAGCAAATTGAATATTGGTCAGCTTTTCAGATAAGAACCAATTAATTAATTATTATGGATAAGCAAATTGAGTATTGGTCAGCTTCAGATAAGAATTCACAGCAACAGCAATCAAGAAAAAGAGGTAAGAAAATATTGTTTATTTAGTGTTCTTTTTAATGTCTTAATTTACTTAATAATATCCCATAGAAGTTTGGTTTTGTGTTCTTTGTCTCTTATGTAGAAGAGATTCAAATATATATATAACTGATTATTTTATTGGACAATTTAAGTTATGTGGATTTTTTCTGTTCAAGTGATCATAGTTTTCTTAGAAATTTGATACTTCTCTTAGAACTTCTGATTGTGTAGAGTTAAACCTGATATTGCTTTCAACATTTGATCAATGATCAGTCTTATAGAAGGCCTTATTCTTGAGAAAAATTGGCCTATTGACATTCACAAGCTTGTCAAATCATTTTTTTTTCGTCGGGATTACGTACTGATACTTCAAAAAATTATATTATAGAGAGATCGTTGGATGCGCATGTGCACATGGGAACAATCTTTTATTTTTGTACATGTATGGAAAAAAAAAAATGGTAGTCTGCCGGTCTTCATAGTTTTGAATGTCTATATGAACCGATGACACATATTCGGACTATAATTAGTTAATGCAATTGAAAGGCTTTTATTTATCGAAGTAAATTTTATGTTTCAAAAGCTAACTTTGGAGGAGTTGAATGATCTTGTCTGGATTTGATGATCACCATTTTATGAGATGACCAATGATATTCACGATGCATTGAGACACGATGAAAATCAACATTTAATTTGCTAAGTCAACATGCTTCTGATTTCCATGATTAACCGAAATGGATTTGTTTAGCGAACCCAAATTTTATTATGAACAAATTAAAGCTCAATTTGTTTTGTGGTGCATTTTATCATTCAAGTGATCCTGACCATGTAGTTCTTTATCTTCAACTTTATTTGTTCATGTCCATCCAAATTCTATGAATTGTTCATCCAAACTCGAATCTCAAAGTTAGTGTCAAGAATTTTTCACTTTAGGGTACATTTGCAACAATAATATTTGATTCATTAGTCTTTTCAACCTCAGAGTTTTTCGTGTTTTGCTTCACTACATTTTTCATTTATTTTGATAAAAAAAGAGTGGCGCCCTTCCTCCCTGATTCGCTTTCTATGTAAATTTGGATGCTAATATAGCGTATGCACACTTGAAGTAGACATTCGGACAACAGTTCTTCTCCTCGTGAACCTCCTTTACGTCATGCGGACGGCTAGAACCCCCAAATGAGCGACAGTGCCCATTATGACCCTGACTCCATGTAATTACTTTCTTTCCAACATATAAATCACTACAACAAAAATAGCCTTTTGCAACACTCAAAAAATGTTGCCAAAAGGTTTTTGTAACGTTTGAAAAGTGTTGCAAATCGCAGTATTGCCGTAGAGAAAAAACTTTTTTCAACGTTTTTTGAACGTTGCAAACGATTGAAATAAACGTTGCAATAGACATTTTGCAACGTTTATTAAGTGTTGCGGTAGACCCTTTTGTAACGTTTATTAAGTGTTGCGGTAGACCCTTTTACAACGTTTATTAAGTATTGCCGTAAACCCTTTTGCAACGTTTTTAAAGTGTTGCAAAAACTTTTAACCCAACATTTTGCAACATTTATTGAGTACATCGATGATAACATACGAAGCCATTTCAACGCCCAAGTAATTTCTCCCCTCGACCTTGACCTCGACTCACGTTGCTAATCTCAACCGTCCATAGAATTGCACCACCCATAAATGCAAACACGATCGCCTTGATTATTGAATACGCCCACGATTCATCATTCTCCGTTACACTCGTTCTTTGATTTCTTCTCTAAATCACAATATACGTGATCGCCTTTATAACTACATAAGAAAATCGAAACAGATGAATTTATTGCAATTTTTTTGAGTCCAAATAGGGTTAGGATTCCAATTCAAATCCTATTTAAACTTATTGTTTAAACAAAATCGAACACTAATTCAATTCAAAATCGAAGAAAACAAACCAGGAAAAAAAACTAGATGATTACCGTTTAATTCCTTCTCCTCTTCTTTCTACGCCTATCATCGCTGTCAGTCTCACTTTCACTATCACTTGAATCAGAGCTTGATGATCCTGATTTAGACTTGGATCCAGATGCATCGGAGTCCGAACTAGAACTACCCGACTCATCATCTGACTCAGAAACCGGTTTCTGTTGTTGCATGATAAGGTGTGGCATATTCTTGAGATATTCCCTCAGTTTTTCAGTGATCCCGCCAAGACCTATGGATGTAAAGAAGTTGATGGCAAACCTCGTGTTTTTGGGATTGTCCTTTGGGAAAATAGAATCGAAAGAGTCTTGCATGGTAGGATCGCTAAGACACTCATTTAGTAATCGGATTCCGAGGTGTTCAGACAATTCCTGCAATAGAAACCATTCAGAGTTCAAGTTTAACATCTCATCTTAATATAGACATAAAAAGAAGCTAAAACCGTAACAATAAAGAGATGCATCATAAAATATGTGACAAAAAATAAGTGAGAACCAGTAAATGCTCGGTTTTGATACAATCCACCTAATAGAGAGCACGTTTGGAGATGCTTAAAAAGATGTAAGAGCTACTTTCAAGTAACTTCTTCTTTACATTACTTTTTTTCCCAAGGTATATTATACAAGGCAACGTATATCATTTAAATCAATCCATGTCCACCTAACCTAAAACTGACCCCATATTCGGGAACTGCTGATGCTCACTAAGTAGTATCCTGGATTAAAACAAGAAACAGTAATTCATTCAAAGACGAAATCATTAATAGAAAGAGATAATATCAAAGACAACCCCACCCCCGCCAGGTGTCTAACTATTACAGAGACGCCGTGTTTTCAAATACAGTTGAGACCTCCCCTCTTGGCAAAAATATAACTTCCCTAGTATATCATTGACTTTATATTAAATTTGAAAAACAATATTTTTTTATTATTTTATTTCAGATGACGAAAATATCTTTTAGCTTGAAGAAAGTTCACTTTTTAATGCAAAAATGGTACAACTCATTTATATTTATGAGAAATTAACTTTTTCATTTAAAAGAAAAAGGAAAAAAAAGGTTGACTGGAAAAAGGAAAAGGAAAAGGAAGTTTATCCAAACTTTGAACCTTATTCTATACTAACACATCACTCTATGCCATTGGATGTATGTTGGCACAAGAACGGCTGCTTGATCACCACTTCATCCACTTTGCAAGTAGACGACTTTTCACTTGGGAATTATACAATCATCGAACCTTCTTTGAGGATACAACTTAATTGAATGAAATTTGAACAATTAAAATTGAAGAACAAAAAATATTTTACATCGTACATTAAATAAAACAATTTGATTAATTTATAAAAATAGTTCTTTTTAAGAAATGAGAAAAAAAATTAGAAGTAATACAGTTTAAATAAGTCCAATAATAATTTTAACGTAACACAAATATAGAAAGTAAAAAAGGAAACAAAAAATTGTTTTCGAGTGAAAGGTTCCTGTTTTGAAAAGCAAACTCAGAGGAAGGTCTATAATTTTTAACAAGATCAGGGTCTCTTCTCTATAATAGTCAGACACCTCAAGTCTCTCATACCATGTCTGATAGAAATGGCAAGACACAATGTGCATGTGCCCTAAATTTAAGTGCTTCAAACATATAGGATCATGCATACAATTCTTCAACAAATCAATAGATAGCATGACTTAAATTATTTATCCAAGAAGAACACTGAAAATAATGATGTGAGATCATAATACCAACCTCCTGGGAGGGGAACTGAAGACTCCAGAAAGAATTCCTAGGCTGAACGTGCATTATTATTTTCGAAAGCAATAACAGTAATGAGGACAAAGATATTTAGATAAACGTGTATATGATTTTTAAATAAATAATTGGAGGAAGAAAATTGAAAGAATAAAAGAAATGCAAGGGAACAATTAGTCAAGTAATATAACAGAGTAAAATATAGTTAAATAGGTACTTTAATTGTCATAATTTATAGGACAAACTGAGAGTAAATTACCATTTTCGGGAATAAAGTGCAATCATGGTAATCTCTAATAGCTTCAAAGAGTTGGAGCATGCCACCTACAATAATTGACCGAGAGAAGAAAAGAAAAACTACAAGTTAGGCATAGAAATGGCAAGACACAATGTGCATGTGCCCTAAATTTAAGTGCTTCAAACATATAGGATCATGCATACAATTCTTCAACAAATCAATAGATAGCATGACTTAAATTATTTATCCAAGAAGAACACTGAAAATAATGATGTGAGATCATAATACCAACCTCCTGGGAGGGGAACTGAAGACTCCAGAAAGAATTCCTAGGCTGAACGTGCATTATTATTTTCGAAAGCAATAACAGTAATGAGGACAAAGATATTTAGATAAACGTGTATATGATTTTTAAATAAATAATTGGAGGAAGAAAATTGAAAGAATAAAAGAAATGCAAGGGAACAATTAGTCAAGTAATATAACAGAGTAAAATATAGTTAAATAGGTACTTTAATTGTCATAATTTATAGGACAAACTGAGAGTAAATTACCATTTTCGGGAATAAAGTGCAATCATGGTAATCTCTAATAGCTTCAAAGAGTTGGAGCATGCCACCTACAATAATTGACCGAGAGAAGAAAAGAAAAACTACAAGTTAGGCATAGAAATGGCAAGACACAATGTGCATGTGCCCTAAATTTAAGTGCTTCAAACATATAGGATCATGCATACAATTCTTCAACAAATCAATAGATAGCATGACTTAAATTATTTATCCAAGAAGAACACTGAAAATAATGATGTGAGATCATAATACCAACCTCCTGGGAGGGGAACTGAAGACTCCAGAAAGAATTCCTAGGCTGAACGTGCATTATTATTTTCGAAAGCAATAACAGTAATGAGGACAAAGATATTTAGATAAACGTGTATATGATTTTTAAATAAATAATTGGAGGAAGAAAATTGAAAGAATAAAAGAAATGCAAGGGAACAATTAGTCAAGTAATATAACAGAGTAAAATATAGTTAAATAGGTACTTTAATTGTCATAATTTATAGGACAAACTGAGAGTAAATTACCATTTTCGGGAATAAAGTGCAATCATGGTAATCTCTAATAGCTTCAAAGAGTTGGAGCATGCCACCTACAATAATTGACCGAGAGAAGAAAAGAAAAACTACAAGTTAGGCATAGAAATGGCAAGACACAATGTGCATGTGCCCTAAATTTAAGTGCTTCAAACATATAGGATCATGCATACAATTTCAACAAATAAATAGATAGCATGACTTAAATTATTTATCCAAGAAGAACACTGAAAATAATGATGTGAGATCATAATACCAACCTCCTGGGAGGGGAACTGAAGACTCCAGAAAGAATTCCTAGGCTGAACGTGCATTATTATTTTCGAAAGCAATAACAGTAATGAGGACAAAGATATTTAGATAAACGTGTATATGATTTTTAAATAAATAATTGGAGGAAGAAAATTGAAAGAATAAAAGAAATGCAAGGGAACAATTAGTCAAGTAATATAACAGAGTAAAATATAGTTAAATAAGTACTTTAATTGTCATAATTTATAGGACAAACTGAGAGTAAATTACCATTTTCGGGAATAAAGTGCAATCATGGTAATCTCTAATAGCTTCAAAGAGTTGGAGTATGCCACCTACAATAATTGATCGAGAGAAGAAAAGAAAAACTACAAGTTAGGCATACAATTTCATCTCCGTCCAAGTAAAAAATACGACAAAAAGAAAAATGAAGTGAACATAGTTTCAAATACATAAACTTTCTTTGCACAATTAAGAACATAATTCACACTAACTTGATCCAGATCCACATCATCCAATGCCACTATTCTTGGTGGCGCTATCACCTTCTTCATTAAGCTACCAGCAAGTAGATAATTTGATTAACCAAATGAGAAACCACAATGCCCAAACTTAGAAATATAAAACATGAGACAAAGGATAAAAGGATACCATTGCACAAGAACAGAAACCGGGCCAGCTTTTGGATTTCGCACGGGAATATTCACCTTGCTTCCTCGCAGTTTGGTCATTGCTCAATTAACCATGTGGCTATTTCAAATTGCAGGTGATACTAATAAAGCCAATTGCATTGTCCAGCAGCAAATACTGAGATGCAATATATACAAAATAATGCTGAACGTAAAACAGATAAGAAAAATAATGTTGATTGTAAAACAGTACACAACATACTCTAAAGAAAAAATTCTGAGAAAAGAAAATAATGTTGAACGTAAAACAGAACACAACATACTCTGAAGATCATTTCACTATTACTCAATTCAATATAACATTAACCTGATCATTTCAAATTAGCTCATCAAACTGTGTTTCCCAGTTTAGCTCAATCCTTGCCTATTTCTTCCTGTAAGAAACACACCATTGGATACTTTTAACTATCTCTATTAGTGAGTTCTAGTCTTTTTCTTTCCCTATCCCTATTACACATTTCTTCTTATGGGAGCATTAATTGGTCTCTGTTCAAAGTGCCAGAGGCCAAACCACCACCGCAGCAAACACCACCTCACCATTTGAATCCACAACCGAACCACAATACTCAACAACCCATTCCAAAAACCACCACTGACGAGAACCACACATTTCCATCGCAACACCACCGCACAGCTAACCACCTCCACTGCCCAACCTCGAACCCCCATCTACCAGCCCCAAAATCAAACAAAAAACCCAATAATAGATGAACCCCAGTTAGTTACCTCGACCGCCGACTGCCTGACTGGTTTTTACCATCGAAAATCGCAATTTTGAACCTCGGTTTTTCATGCCAAAATCGCCCAAAATTCATCTCTTCTTCACATATCCACATCGCACCTGTAACCGTCGCGTGCCGGCGGTGCAATAGCCAGCTAAACCGCCGGCAAACCCAGATCGACGATGGCCCTGTCCCAGCCCTTCTCTTCTCTCTGGTCCGACTTAGAGAGAGAGTGGAATCAAGGGTGAGAGATAGTGAGTTGAGAGAGAGAGAGTAAAAATCTGATATTATATTTTTATTTTCAAAATTTACAATTTAGTCTCCAACTATTAAACGCTTTTGCAACGTTTTTTGAACGTTGCAAAAACGTTCAAAAAACGTTGCAAAAGGTATCATTTTGCAACGTTTAAAAAACGTTGCAAAAGGGTACCCTTTTGCAACGTCCAAAAAACGTTGTAAAATGTTGAACTCTTTTGCAACATTCAATAAATGTTGCAAATGAGTCTCTTTTGCAACATTCACTTGACAAATGTTGCTGAAACTCAATTGTTAACACTAATCGCAACATTCACTTCTTAAAATGTTGCGATATGTCTCTTTAGCAACATTCAACTGCCGAATGTTGCAATTCAAGTGTTGCAAAAGCCCTTTTTTGTTGTAGTGAATGTTATCTTCCAAGAGCCAATATTCGAACTTTCGATCATCTAGTTTCAAGTAGTCCTCATACTTTATCGTACTGGAAAAATGAATGAATGAGAAATTGAAGTTTAAAAGAAACTTCGCATGTGATCTATGTTTTTGTAAATTTTGAACTAGAAACTCTTGAAATTATTGCTGTTAATTAAGAAGAAAATGTGGCTTGTTAATGTTGAGTTATTTTGTAAGTCATGAAACTCCTTGTTTATTACAATTTATTGAGTAGTTATGTGTCTTGTTAATGGTGGAGTTATTTTGTAACTCCATTATCTTAAGTGGAGGTTATTTAACCACATTCCCTCCACTTGTTTTAGAGACAAAAGAAGTCATTGTCAATGCATTGTTTTTTGTCCAGTTCTTTTTGTTTTACTCTAGATCTTATTTTGTCCATTTTGTGATATTTCAAGCATGCAATAAGTTCGCCGAAGTGGTAGCTCTGCATTAACTACTCAAGCTCTGTTGTATCCTGATAGACAGACGCTCGAACAAACCTCAAGCACAAATTGGTGATGGGGACGAATTTGTTTTAACGAAATTATGCTTGCACACGCCTCTATTTCAAATTCTGTTCGAATTTAAAATTTTGATGTACATCAATATTTATATTATTGTGATATACTTTATTTGTTACTTTGTCAATCAAATTTCATAATTATTTTCCAACGTACCGCTACTACACCATATATGCCTGTGGGGACTACTGTATCTCTTTTTTTTCGGTCAGAAGCAGTAGTTTATAATTATCTTTAGAACATTGCTTATATTACAATAAACGTTTTGCTCATTTTTTCCCTTTCTGTCAGAAGTAGTAGTTTTATCTGTAGAAAATTGTTTATATTATATGCCAATAAACGTTTTGATTATTATTATTTTTTTTTTCCTTCCTATGTAGATGAAGCATTAAGTTAATTAACAGATGGAAAAAAAAAAAAAAAAATCCCTTTCTCCAGTTTGTTAATATTTAGTAATAAGATTGCTCCAAATTGCATTAATTTAATGACTTATGATGTACCCTTGTAGTATTTTTAATACGCCTCAACCTTTTGACTCTGAAATTTTTCAAATCTCTCTTCCTTGATTATATATTTTCACGTACAATATATTTAACGTAACAAACATGCCTTGAAATTGATTGAGATTTTTTTTTTTTTTTTTTTTTTTTTTTTTTTTTTTTTTTTGTTCAATATAGTTCTGACTATTCTTTGCTGCATGTCTGAGTACAATTAGCTAGCTAGCATCATATCCAATTTATATCCCATTAATTCAACCTCACCCCACGTAATATATTTCAATTTTCCTACTACGAAAGCCTTTATATAATACACCTACTCTCTTTAACTCTAGAAAATTTTGTTGGAATTTATATATGTAAGTAATGGAAACATTAGTCGGTGAATGAAAAATTAAGCCGTTTAAACACGTGACATTTTTGAAAAATTAGTACATTATTATTGAATATTCTAGAACATAATTAGATTAAGAGGTATGTCATTTTATATAAAATGTTATGACTTTTGGACTTAGAATTTTTCAAACGCGTCTTTTCATACGGAGAGAAATTCTATGATATTTTTCTTTCTCTAGAGTTGTATCTTTTGATACACAACTTTTCAACATTTATAAATAGTTAGGCCTGTGTATTTGGATTTTATCCATTTATTTTTCATTCTTGCATTATCATATTGATACATATTTATTTAGAAATAAATTCTACATTTATTTTGAGCCGAGTTTTATAATATGAGAGTTAAGAAATTCAAGAATGTTCGTTAGTCCACGTAATTTGGAGTGCTCTTATTACGAGACATGGTAGTTATATCTTGGGAGACGAATGCCGGATAACCGTTAGCACTTGTGTAGGACATTATCATTTTAAGGACAAAAAGTCGAATTCTTGTCTTGACCGTATTCATAATCATGCATTTTTTTGTTTCTACTTCATGTATTCAATTTTGATATCCAATTTTATGTATGTAAAATGTATTTTATTAGAATATTATTATTATGCACATTTAATTTTACCAACGAATTTTGTTGAGGTGGGCTAAATCACTTTTTGAGCTCGGCTAATAAATTTATATATAAAAAAATTCAATATAAATATTTTCCCCACATTTTGGGGTGGGGTGTAGCCTAGGGGAACTCCTAAACTTGCCCCATCTATGATACAACCAAGATCAATATATATATATATATATATATATATATATATATATATATATATATATATATATATTAGTATAATCGTATCGAATCGCTTGGTTTGGTTCGATTCTGGTTTATTTTGTCCACCCCTACAAACGGAACAGGTTTGAGGTGGATTTCCGAACTTTCCCTATCAGCTATAACTTTTGTGATTGCATATTCCTACACCAAAAACATCATGTCATCAACTTAAAAGGAATCCAACATAATTAAGCAACATAATTAAGCAATAGCAAAAGCGAGTAAATTCCTCTAACATATATCATATGTGTGTGTACGTATATGTATGCATATATGGTTAACCAATTAAAAGGAAGTGATGGCACCAACCAAGTTGTTGACAGATTTAAAGAGAGACCAGTTGGCATAGGAAACATCGATCATTCTCAGATAAAAAATGGCATCAACGAAAAGTGAAGCAAGTGGTACTCATACTCCGAGCTGGTGTCCATTTTTCAGTCCTTAACTTAAAAATAAAGCTTCACTTGCAAGATATTTTACCTCCCAGCTTTCTACTCCTCTTTTTCTTGAGGTTTTATGTTCATCTCATAAACCCTTTGCATGCTATGTTTTGGTTTTTAAGTCACCGTTGGGTTTTTAATTGATAAATGATATTTTTGTAGTCGGATTTTATTGTAGGAGCCTGTCTCGTAACGTGATTTTTTTTTTTTTAATAAATGTATGGTTTAAAAATATTTGAAAAGTAAAAAATTATGAGTTTGATTAAAAATGGATGAATGAAATTGATTGTAAAAAGTTGAGATGAAAAAAAAAATTGTTACCAAATAGGCTCTTGACTGACAGAGTGTGTAAGGTTACAAGCGTATGGTTGGCTACTATGTGACATCTTTGAACTTGACATGCGAGTCATTATGATGAAACCACGTTCAAGCATCAGATTGGCTTCGATGCATCTCTTTTAGTCCTTGTTTTTATATCATTAAATTTTTTTTCATTTTTTTACAGTAATAAATCTTAACCATTTATTAAAAATCAAGTCCACAATATTTAACTTTTCAATCAAATTTCAAATTTTTATTCTCCTAAAAATCACTATTTATTTCAAAAAAAAAAAAAAAAAATTATTTTAACTAAAATAAAACACACTCCTTGTATACACTCAAATGGTATTCTCACTATATATAAAATTTGACCACGTGAAAAAAAAATCGTCAGCTATGAATTTGAAGGTCGGTCCATAAATTTTGAACTACAACCCAGATTTGTTTACTGGTTCATATGGGTCACGGGTCGTGGTTCGTTCTGATTTAACCCATATAAATAAAAACATAGAACTTTCATATTTACAGCAAAAAAATATTTTCTATTAAATTGCTATATAGAAAGAAATGTACACATAGAATTCAAATTTATATTTTATGTTACATAAATTACTTCTAACCTTTAAAAATTAAAAACAATATAAACAAATAACAACTAAAATACATTTCTAATTATTATTATTATTATCAAATATTTATAGCTTAAATACATCTCAACTAGGTGTCACCCACTTTACTATAATTTATAATTTAAGTACATCTCAACTAAGTTGACGCTTACTTAACTATAATTTAATAGTTCAAATTTTTATTTTTATTTTTATTTTTTTAATTATTTCACCGGCCCTCGGATTAACCTCGACTTGTGAAGATGTGACCCGCGATTCACACCTTCTTGACTCACGAATCACCTTCTCGGGTAACAGGTTAACCCATGGTTTTGGGTCGACTCGGGTCGATTTTCACGGGTCCAATCGACCCAACCGTCTTGACACCTCTCAGACGAAGAATGTTGTCCAACCAGATTCAGAATCATTTTGTGTTGCTCTTCTCCTCTTGCCTGAAAAATATGGAAGAACTGATGGTATATACATCTTAAGAGAAATTATGGCAGATCAAACCTCATATTATAACTTTAATATTAAATTAATATGACCTTTCAATATCTTAAGGTCGTGATATCATCCCGCGCAAAAGTAAGAAAAATTCTGCAAATTTAAACAGATAAATATGATTTTAGGTTTATATTCACCAGCAAAGATACTCGATTCAAGCTTCTCGGGGACCCAACTAATGGTCGCTTTGATCTGTTACAAATCATCTCAACTGATACAAAGCATCACTTGAACATGAAGGTGCATGTGTCTAGCTATTTTGCAAAGGAGGAGGAGTGCCGACCCGGCGAAAGGGTGGATTTCCAAACCTAATCCCGAGTAAAATAGAGGTAAGTTGAGAAGATCAGCCGTACAATGGTCTCTTTAATGGTGGTCCAGAGGTTATACGCAGTGATGGAAAAGAAGAGACAATGAATAAAAGAAAGGGAACATTTGTGGACAATCTGGGACCGTTTGTTGTCAATTTCAAGAGATAATATGGTACAAATAAGATCAATTTTTTACCCTAAAAAAATCAAGTGGGAAAGAAAAAGTTATTCCATTTCTCTATCGACCATCCACGTGTCTTCATTTTTTCTCCATAGTACTACTGCTTCATGCATTACCACATCATGACTGCCTTTTCACTCCACATTCATCGCCTCTGTAGTGCTGTATACTATGTCAAGAGTTTGCCATTATAACTTTTGTTATCACTTGAAAAAGTATCCATATTATTTATTAACTTATAAAAACAGTGAATTCTACAAAATGCTCAGATAATAAAAGGGCAAAACTAGTTAGAGGTTGTTACCATCTAATCTAAGGTAGGATTCAGGTGAGACTTTTACTGCCTTTGGTTTCTACAGATAGATACAATTTTTATGAACTAATTGTTGAAATATATGGTATTGATGGAGAAAGAAAGATATAATTGGAAATAATGCAAGACAGTAAAAATGGATTGATCCAAATGATCAAAGGGCTTAACTACTTAATCGTTGTCCTCAAACGATATTTGCCTTTAAGAAATAGTTGACAAATGATTTGTAGTATAAAATTAACCCAACAAGATCAAGAGTTTTTCTAAGAAAACAAAAGTTGGATTTGTATATATTTGGACAAAGTATTGATATGGATTGATCTTGAAAGATGTTGTGTTTTTGCACTGAAATCTTTCTCCAATTTATAGATTTTCAAACACCTTTATGAAGTGGTGCAAAATACTCCATAAAAGCCATGATTTTTCATGAAAAGGCTTGAGAAAAATCAAATTCTCAACTTCCCAATGGTCAAAACAGACCCCTTGCTATCGCAACATATTTTTCCCTTGTAATAAAATAAAATAATATATATATATATATAAAAGTATTGTTGATTTGATTGATTTCAATACACAAAATATTTGTTTAAAGAAGTGTTGATAGTGTTGCTTGATTATACACAAACATGGAAATATGCTCTTGATAGTGTTGCTTGACTATCACATAAAATGGATATAGACGAAGAACTTTTCGCCTCCAATGGAATCTCGTAAAAAAGATCATGTAGCCATTCTGCTTCTTTCCATGTTTCAGCAAATGCCACAAATTCAGATTTCATGCTTAAATGAGTGATACATATTTGCTTCTTCGACTTCTAAGAAATTGCACCACCTCCTAATGTAAGCAACCACCCTAAAAGATTTACTTTCTCTCGAGCTAGAGATCCAACTAGCATTAATAAACCTTCCAATATTAAAAAAAATTTAGAATATTGAAGACTTAAGTTTTTTATTTTCTTCAAATAATCAAGAACTCTTAACCAATAACCTTCCAATGATCCTTACTCGAAGTAAGGATTACTAGTAAACTTAGTTTACTAATCACAAATGCTACATCCGGTCTCATGCATTGAGTTGTTACCAATGTCCTAAAAAGACTGCATAGACAGCGCTTAAGTGTCGCCTGGGCACGAGGTACGGGTAAAACGCGTCGCTTTGGCCAAAAGCGAGCAAAAGGCGTGTTTTTTTTTATTTTTTTAGTCCCTGTTCAACGGCCATGTAAATGGAATTTGAATTATTTGGTTGATTTATTTGTATTTTTTAGATAAGATGCGGGGTTAAAATTGGAGAGAGAAAATTTGTGTGGTTAAAAAAATGGTATGAAAATTTGTGTAAATTAAATTTTATGTTTTATTCCATTAATTGGAATAGCCGAACAGAGCGTTAATCAATTAACAATAAAGTTATGTTTGATTAGTCTAGAAAATGTCTTGTCCAAAGAAAATATTTTCCACATTTTCTATTTAGTTGGTGTTTGATTGGTAAGTTTGGCTAGGAAAATATTCTCTAGGGTGCAATCAGTTAATGAACACATTAACCCATTTTTCACCTTATGTGGAAAAGTCTTTTCTTCACGTTTGATTTTTTTTTTTTTTTGTTAATTGACTTATTTTTTCAAAAAAATTAATATTACTATTATCAAGTACAAATAAGTGAAAATTAATTTTTTTTATTAAAATAGTTAAATTTTATTTTATTTGGCATAGAAAATAATATCAATCAAACAACAAACTAGGAAGATTTCACACATTTTTCACTTGAAAAATTAATCCAATCAAACATTTTCAGTTAACATTTTCCAAGAAAATAATTTCCAAACAAATCAATTCCATGAAAACTATTTTCTTATCACTCATTTCCATCTTTCCAATAAAACACAGACTAATTTTTAAAGATTTATTTTGATAAAAAAAATTTTTTTACCAATTTATTAAGTTTTATTCGATAAATTATTTTTTTTATAGAATTATTTTGAATATAAATTACTTTAAAGATTATTTAATTTTTGCCATTTGAAAACATAAAAATTATATAATGCTTGGAATTTAAAGTAAATGCATATTTGTAATTTAAGATGTTTGTTATATTTTATTTTAATTCTTTAATAATTGTAGATTGATTAAAAAATTAAAATTGAAATAATACTAAAATTGGAAAAACGCTTTTTTAACTTTTAAGCATCGCCCAAGCGTGTTTAAGCTTACAAAACTTGAAGCTTGATGTTAACGTTTTGTCATATTTTACGTTTTTTAGAACAATGTTTCATACATAAGACTTTTTGTAGCGCTTGCATACTCCAATTGAGCAATTGTCCTACCGTCATTCTTTGTAAGTATTATAGTACGATCAAGAGGAGTATTATACTCTGTTATATTCACAAGTGTTTGAATTTATTTATCACATTTTCCATGTAATGTGATTGACTTAAATAATAATCCTAATTATTTTTAGTCATTTTGATTTCCTAAAATAGTGTCAACATCTTCAAGATCCTTCATCTTGAATGTGGAAGATAGTGACCTCTTCGTTTCTTTAATTTCATCCAAGTGATTACTTAGAATCAACATGTCATCAACATATAAACATATAATTATCACATACTTTGAAATATAAGGATTTATTTATACTATTGTGCACAAAATCAAATGAATTTATATCTAAGTCACATTTTTCGAGTAATTTCTTAGGAGCTTTCTTTAGACCATATAGACTTTACAAATTTGCAAACTTTATGTTCATTTCTAGGTAGTACAAAATCTTCTGGTTATTCCATGTAAACTTCCTCTTCGAGGCCTCCATTTAAGAACGCCTCGCCTCTTGACATTTATTTGATGAACATACAAACCATTTATAGAAGTCAACACAAATAATATCATAATGGATGTTATTCTTGCAACAGGTGCGTAAATATCTAAATAATCGATTCCTTCTTTTTGTCTAAATATCTAAATAATCGATTCTTTCTTTTTGTCGATATCCCATTGCCACAAGTCTAGCTTCGAAAGTATTTGGAGTACCATCTGAATTATACTTTCTTCTAAACACCCCATTTGCATCCAATAGGTTTAGAACCATTTGATAAATCAACAAGTTCCTATGTATTGTTTGATAACATTGAATCCATTTCAGGCCAGGTCCAGGATTACTATGTGGTGCATTTCAATGTGATTTTCGCCTTTCTAGTGATGTTGTACATGTTTCCTCCATGATGCAGTAATACTAAAGAGCACCATGAGTTGTCTTATTGTAATATTTCACTTCAATCTATAATTTAAATTTTAAGTACAACAGAAAATACGAATTCTTCAATCAAATTGTCTGAAATCTCGCCTCATTAATTTCCATATTTTCTTGCAATATATCATTTAAACTTTCGACTACCTATTCCTTATTTAAGAATTACCATCCTCGAGTTCATTAGATCCGGATTCAGATACATTCCTACCTAGGGACTTGTACCAACATCAAAACTCAGGGCCATCCATACCCAGAAACTCGTCTATCCAAGTAATTCTATACACAAGGTGATTGCTACAAAGCTACAAAAAAAGAACATGAAAACGAAAGATGAGAAACTCAAAAAGGAAAAAATAAATAAATAAAAAATCTGCTCGTTACCTAGGAACTGCTACTTTAACCATCAGAACGTTTATCATGCTTCCCGAAGGCTGGAATGCTCTGAGAGCGTTTTCTCAACCTGATTTTGCCATGACGTGGTAGCGTTCTGCTATCATTTTTCTCTCTGAGGGGATCCGCAAAAGAACCTGAAAGTGCCTCCGATAAAGGTTCACTTCTGGTTCTCATGAAAAGGTTAAGATTTTGTTGGCACTTATCTCCAATAATGATATTCTTAATCGACACAACCATGTTATTGAACTCCATCTTATTGTTGGACTCTTCTTCATTATCAGACACGTAGCCACCATCCGGGATATCTTGCATGGCAAGATCGTCATACTCCTCGTCCGATAGGGTAGATTCCTCATCCACTGACCCTTCCAACTGCAAAAAAGATGAAAAATGATGCTAAATATGATACTGCGTTCTGTTAATGATAAAAGTTAAAAGCTTAACAACTGAGAATTCCCAGCAGAGAGGCAGAAACAACTTGCACGTCTTCCATTGCCTGGAAGCTACAATTCAAACTAAAAGCTACTTGATAGAATTCTCATATATAAACGCCGTTACATAGACACTTATCATATCAAAAAAACATTCTCATACCAAGAGAGAGAAAATTTACACAATCATAAATGCAGTGTTTCGTGAGTTTTTTGAATTAACTGTTGACACATCCATACCTCTTCTTGGTTCTGTTTTCGACCATCACTAAGATCCTCATCGCTGTCTATCTCAGGCAGCTCGTCAACATCTTCATCACTACCATGCACTGAGTTTTTATCCTTGAGCTGCAAAAAAAGGAAGACCAATAAGTAAAAGGAGAAAAGTTAGAAAAATAACTCAACGAAATGAAGTTACATAAAGATCGACCAGAGTCATTATATAACGTTATTATAGAAGTTGATTGAAACTTCCATTTAACCCAGGCCAGTAGCCAATTATTAAATTCCATCTGTTGTTTGAGATATATAAATAAGAAAATGGATTGACTAACTTCTCGGCTATAAAGATAAATCACTGACTGAAACCCACCTCCTTTGCATGCCCTTCGGAGAACCTCGGAGAACTGCAGCAGGAAGAGTAATATCTACTACCATTGTCAGTCAGGTAATCCTTTGATTCATCCACACTGCTGGCATGGCTGGTACCCCCAGTATCACTTGGCCAAGCACTGATGCCAAAATTACCGAACTGCAAGTTGACAGATTCAGATTTATCTATCTGCATTACTCCAAAGGAGGGTGTTCCTATTCCGTTCTCAATAGGACGGCCCACAATCGACTTGCCATTTTCATCTATTATGTTAACTGGCCAAGCCTTAGCCACAGATCCATCGTTATTCAAAAGTGCCATCAAATTCCTACTAGAACCTTTCCTTTGAATCAGCTGAAACATTCCCTTGGAACTCAAGGAATTGGCAGCGCACTGGTTTCTGTACTCCTCGTCAACAACAGTCACTGTGTTTGTGATTGAATCATAAAGCTGGTCTCCTGCCTCACGCCTCCTTAGGCAGCTAAAAACTGTTGCATGAATGGCTGCCACACTTTTATCAACATTGGTGTTGTTTATTTTTGGCACCAAATGCTTATCAGCTCGGTTGCAGAGATATTCTTGAATTGTTCTGATGTTTCGTATATATTTAACATACTTGTTTTTAGCAGGATCTAGTGCCATGTACTTTGCACGGACTGCAAATCTTTCCAGGTGTTTCTCCTCATTCGAAATATATATCATGAATGGTATAATTGAAGGATGTTTTTTCATAAGCCCCATCTGCATAAAAAAAGCATTTAGATTAAAGCTGATTGCGGGTGGTGAAAGGTACTTAATATTTGACAGAGTTTCTCAAATTGAAAGTCTTATCGTTTTTACCACGAAATTGAGACTTAAATGAACGCCCTCCACCACCACTGATTCTTTCCGTTCTTCCCATGTAGTAATCAACCGATCAAGACTGTCGATTACCATCTCACTTTGAGCTTTGAAACCTTCAATTGCCATCTGCTTTTGGCTGATCAAACCAACGGTGATGGAACGACCCTCAATTGATGAATTTTCAATTGCAGAACTGCTAGATACATCGTTCTTAGCTAGTGGGGGGGTTGAGACACCAGCTATTTTCTTTGCTTTCCTTTTGGTCTTAGCTTCTGCAACAGCTACGGGATCTAAATATTCTCCGGCATGGTATGTTGAAGCCCACAGTAAAGGGTTTTGTTTTTCATCTACAAAGCTCCTCATCATATGCCTGATTGAGTCAGTAGATAAAATGGTTGTAATACCCAACCTGCTACCCTACAAGATGATAAAGGCTCCATCTAAATTTTGTCAGTGGATTTAAAGAGGATTGCTGCTACACATATAACCGAAGTTATATCAAAATCATTTAGCCTTCCTTTGATTCTCATCAAACCAAAATTCTTTTTTTTTTTTTTTTTCACATACTCATTTTCAATCATACATTACAATAAAATATCCTGCACATAAATTCATAACTTTTTCCTACTTTTCAACCACATTCTCCATAAAAACCACTATTCAAAAAACTACTTTTTCTTTAAAATGGGAATCAAACAGGGGCTTAATTTAATAAAGAGAAAATAACTTAGACGAGGTAATATGTCATTTCGACGTCTATGACAAGGAATACAACAACATTATATGAAATGAGATAAATAAAAAAAGAGCAAAATTTATCCTGCACGGGGGTACAGATGCATCCCCACTGTGGAATAGATCCTTTTTAAATAAGTAACAAACAATAATCTGACTCATTTACCACATTTTGAAACTTAAGTTTTACAACTGAGATATAATGCAGAATTCATTAATAATTACCATGCCTTGATCTCTTCGTTGAATTGCTAAATATACTAAAGCAAAGAAATAGCCAATTATAACTAAATCAGCTTTGAGACAATTGGAAGAACTTGCCATTATAGTGCATATCAAATATATGCAAATTATTTACTGTATTTCTTAGAAGATCATCAATGCAATCATAATCTTGACACTATTCACAAACTGTGACAAACTTGAACTCATAGACCAACACACTAAAACAATAACGAAATTAAGGCATTGTAATGGACCAAAATCCAGAAACCAAAACAGAGAAATGAGAAAACTTAGCAACGGGTAGAAACTTACAAGCAAAGCAGACAGAGTAGATTTGCCACAGCCACTTGTGCCACACAATAGTACAGTAACAGATTCCTTTCTTTCTCGGATTCTGAAATGATCAAATGACAAAATCATGAAAAGGTAGCGATAAAGAATAAAGCACCAACCAACCTCCAGACCATATGTAATAATGTAACAAGAAACAGGACGCAACAACAAAAGTGAAGTCAGAAAGTGTGAGTGTAAAATCTTCTGACAACTCACAAAGTAGAACACAGTCTCCCATAAGACAATTCACATTTTGTTAATAACAAGAACCCATCATTTTGCTTTTCCTTTTTCCTCTTTTTAGGGTACATGTATGAATCCAATTTATTCATAATAAAGCGAGTTTAATCATTCTACGAAAACAACTGTATTAGTTTCATAAAAAGATCGAATGAAGTAACTACCATAAAATGATAATGAGACATTAAAATATAATCATCTTTTCAATAACAGGTCATTAGATCCACAACAAGATATGGTATCCATCGGAATTATTAATATTTACCTCAGATGATCAACCTATCTATGATATCTCTGGTGACTTTAATAAGTCACAGGTGGATGATCCTTGGATAAATGGCTTTGGCCAAATTTTATTCTTTGAACTGTATCGTGAGCATTTTAAAGGTAGATAACAGCCTGAAAGCCTCTGTTTGGTGCTCCTTACATTCATGTCCCCAGGGCATCATGTAGTTGCACAAGTAGGTTTTTTGTTCATTTATGGTTTGTTCCTATATGCTTATTAAATGAGTGTATTTTCAATGTTTTTGCAATGTTTTAAACTCTTTAACCACTCAAGCTATTAGATACTCTCTGCAGGATATTTTTGTAATCAGAGTCATACTCCCAAGATTATGTTTTCTAAGTAGAAATACAAATTTCAGAATTTTTTGTAAGTTCTCTTCCCTCCTCTTGTATCTGTGGTGGCAAGGCTGGTACATCCCTCAGTTCGTACTAATTTTTTCAATCAATAGACAAGGTAGGATTGCCAAACTCTCAGATAGATTTTGGATAAAAAATAATGAGAAGGTCAATAGTCTATTACACTTCCTGGCCTTAAAACTACTTGCGCAGAACTCATAAAAAAGTATCTAATTTGTTTTGTCTTAAATCATGGCCGAGAATGTGGAAAAGTTAGGCAGTCATATTTGCAAGACTAGTCATTCCAAATGTCTTGAACCCATGAATACGAAGCATCCCCTCAAGTAAAGATAAAATAAGACATGAAATTAGTGTAGGAAATTCACATAAAGCAGAGAAAAGACCAATTCTTTGCATTACGACACTTTTGTCGGAAAACTTGGTATGTCAGAAGCCAGAACAAGTCCACGGTGTATATAGTTAGGAATCCCTCCTATTAATTTGATATAAGTGGTAAGTTAAACCTACATAAATAAACAGCAATTTGATCATGAAAGTAAAACACGAAGATACTCTATTTCGGACTAAGGTCATCTAATTTCCACACAGAAGTCAAACTCAATTCAAAAAGAGCATGAGACGCTAATTGTACCTGCAAGCAATAGCCAAATCAGCTCTCTGATCTGGGCCCACATACTTATACTCTTCAAGAGCTTTGGAAGCAAAATCTAGGAAAACTTTTCTTCTGACAACCACAGTGGATCGTCTTTTGTACAATTCAAATGGTTTGCTCTTATTTGTTTTTTCCTCTGAAACCAAATGATCAGCAAGATCTGCTTTATCCAAGCAGGCATCAGCATAATACTCTACCTCCCTCTGGGTATATATTTTAGTATCCTGTTGTGACACTTCTGCGCATGTTGAAACCAACTTATCTGCCAGGCATTCAGTTCTCACCATTTCAAATACTCTTCGGCTTATCTATAACAAAACAAGAATTACAGGACATCATCACAAAGATCATTAATGGATTACCAAAACATGCGCCAAAAACTGACTTAAAAAGGAGATTACAAGAGAAGGAAAAATAACAAAAAATGCCCAGGACTTTATTTTGAAACCGAAGCATGATCATAAATGCAGGTCTTTTGACATGCTAACGCATACAGAGAATGTGTTACATGAATTATGTGCATGTTTCCTAATTCTATCTACTACACAGCGTCCTTATTATGCAATGCGGCTGGATTGGATCACCAGAACTCTGGGCTCATGAAAATCCAAAACCATGCCAATAATGTCATCTAAGTATTACAAGTTTTTATACATTCATTGACACCGCCAATAAAGACATCAATTGTTTGAATGCAAATCAATTAAATTCCAATAAGCACATTATTAATTCATAAATATGCAATCAAATCGATGAAACATACAGCACTTTATATATGGATATCAATGGTTATTGGTTATAAACAAGAGAAACATAATGGACAATACATCTATCCTTAAACTGCAAGAAAATTACAAAATAAACAGTGCAAAGTTTCTTAAATTTCAAATAGTATGTGTTTGTTGATATTACAAATTTACAATTACATAATTTTACAAATCTTTAGACAAGGCTGCTTAAACTAGAAACTAGGGGAAAAACTTGAGCTAATATTTAGGACTGGTCCATTATGGTAACTGTTAACACAGTAAATAAGAAGTGTATCACGCATGGTAAATAAGAACAGCATATAGGCGCTAAAACCTGTTGGAATATTTTGTATATAGTGATGCCAAAGAAATATATGGAATCCGTGCCAACAAATGGACGAAATAACTACACGAAAAACAAGAGGAAAGAAGATATGGACAAGTCGAGGCAAGTGTTGAACACTTTGTCCTTAAGTTGAATTTGTTCCGCAAAGGTGCCAACGGGTTATAGCAATCGACTCCCAAGATACAACGACTTCAACTTGTGTTTGTAGCACTCTAAAACACAAGTACAACGAACCAGAATTTCGGCTTATGTACTCCCAAATGAAATGATCAACAAAAATCAAAATAATGCAACAAAAATGCAAGAATTTGATTTAGGAAGAGAGAAGAGAGTGAGAGTGATATTGCATATCATTTTTATGGTTTTTGGGACACCCCATTCCAAATCATGCAACTCTTCAAAAAGACACATTTTCCCGGACAACCGTGCGACCTTACGTCAAACAGAGATTTTAATTATTTTGACGTATGATCGCGCGGTATTGAAACCGTGTGATCGCATGGGCAAATTTTTGACCATATTTTTGTCATTTTTCGTAATTTCTCATTCATCCGATATTGGTTTCGAAATGCCAAATATACCCTTTAATGCATGCAGGTCGATTCCCGTTTGTGAGTCCCGAAGCGGCGAAGTGGCAAACAAATTTGCCTAAACGGATTGAGCCGGGTTTAAGTATTTGGTCGAAATCGACACAAAGTCACTTTAGTCAGTTTTGAATACTAAAACCAATATCCAACAATCCCCAACATGAATGGAAATTCCTCGATATGCGCAACACAATGCGAATGAAATGCAGACTCTAACAAATGGAGTACACACGACAAGTCATAGCATCAAGATAGGTAGCTTGTGGCTTTGAACCTTCTTTAATTGAATACAATCGGATTTACTAGGCTGGTTGGTGAACACGATGTCTTGAACTATCCAGATGTTCGTGTAAAACCAAACAACTGTACCAATACCATGACTCAACTAACCAATTCGGTTCTCATGATTGTGTCCATTTTGGCCCTGGACAACTCTTGGTTTCATAAGTGCTCTAAGAGAATTAAGCCTCGAATTCTCGTAGAAGCGGCCCCACTTCACACTTATATAGGTGATCTCATACCTTTTTATCTCAAGGTTATGAATCATTAAAAGTATATACGTATACTTATCCTTAAATACATTTTACATAGCACTTTAAATTTTAGGAATGGGAATAAATGCTTTGATCTTGGGATCTCCAATCTACAAGGTTGGGTTTCCGTCATAGTAATTCTATTCAATAGACTTTAGACCCTTTTCCCTCTAAAGATGGTATACTTGATCTCTTGTAAGTCCTTTCGTCAAAGGATCAGTCAAATTTTCTTTTGACTTCACATAGTTAATAGAGATTATACCATTCGATATTAACTGTTTAACGGTATTATGTCTTCGACGGATATGTTGAGACTTACCATTATACATACTGTTTTGTGCCCTTACTATTGCGGACTGATTATCGCAATGTATGTTAATCGCAAAAACCGACTTTTCCCAATATGGAATTTCGTCAAGAAAATTACGAAGCGATTTTGCTTTTTCACTGGCTTTGTCTAACAAAATAAACTTTAATTCCATCGTGGATCGAGCTATACATGTTTGCTTAAACAAATTCCAGGACACGGCTCCACCTCCAATGGTAAATACATAACCACTAGTGGATTTTGAATCCTTAGTGTCAGATATCCAATTTGCATCAGTATATCCTTCTAACACCGCGGGATATTTTGAGTAGTGTAATCCATATTCAACCGAGTGTCTTAAGTATCTAAGAACTTGGTTTAATGCCTTCCAATGTTCAATACCTGGATTACTAGTGAATCTACTCAACTTGTTGACTATGTATGCTATATCCGGTCTTGTGCAGTTGGTAATATACATTAAACTGCCTATGACACGAGAATATTCCAATTGAGATACGGGCTCACCAGTATTCTTGGCTAAGTGTATACCTAAGTCAACTGGTGACTTAACCGCTTTATCGTCATACGCCTTAAACTTCTTAACTATAGTCTCAACATAATGTGATTGAGACAATGACAAACCATCGGATGTCTTAGAGATTTTAATCCCTAATATTATATCCGCCACTCCCATATCCTTCATGTCAAAATGTTTTGTTAACATTTTCTTAGTCGAGGAAATGACTTTGGAGTTATTTCCCATAATTAGCATATCATCAACATATAGGCATACGATTACATATTCGTTAAGTGTGTTTTTAATGTAGACGCACTTGTCACATTCATTGATTTTTAAGCCATTTGACAACATAGTTTTATCAAACTTTTCATGCCATTGCTTCGGTACTTGTTTCAATCCATACAATGATTTTACAAGTCTACACACCTTTTCATTTCCTGGTGCAACAAACCCTTCAGGTTGTTCCATGTAGATTTCTTCTTCTAATTCACCATTTAGAAACGCGGTTTTAACATCCATTTGATGTATTTCAAGATTATGCAATGCTGCGATTGCAATCAAGACACGTATAGCGGTATAGACGTAATTCTTGTAACGGGTGAATAAGTATCGAAGAAATTCAATCCTTCTTTTTGTCTATACCATTTGGCTACTAATCTAGCCTTGTATTTATCAATTGATCCATCCGACTTCAATTTCTTTTTGAAGATCCATTTACAGCCTAAAGCTTTGTTTCCCGGAGGAAATTCAACCAATTCCCAATTATGGTTACTCATGATGGATTCAATTTCGTTGCGTATAGCTTCTTTCCAAAAAGGAGCTTCGGGAGAGGACATTGCTTCATCAAATGTCCTTGGATCATTTTCAAGTAAATTGGTTACGAATTCTGGACCGAATGTCTTTGGAATTCGTTGTCTTTTACTACGTCTCGATTCTTCATTTATTTGAAGATCATCGCCATTTCCATGTATGTTATCATAAGTTCGTTTATTTGAACTTACTTCCTTTTCTTTACATGGAAAACTGTATTCAAAGAAGACCGCATTTCTTGATTCAATAATTATACCTACGTGTACATCAAGTACTTCGGATTTATGAACCAAGAATCGATATGCACTACTATTGATAGCATATCCAATAAAGACTCAATCAATTGTCTTGGTCCAATCCTAACTTGTTTAGTTTGGGTATTTGTACTTTTGCTAAGCACCTCCACACTTTGAGATATTTGTAGGAAGGTTTCCGACCTTTCCATAATTCATAAGGTGATTCAACCTTATCCTTGTGTGGCATTTTATTTAGGATATGATTTGCAGAAAGTATGGCTCCCCCCCCCCCCCCCCCCCAAGTTTTGAGGTAAGCCCGAACTAATCAACATTGCATTCATCATTTCCTTTAACGTTCGATTTTTGCGTTCAGCAATCCCATTGGATTGTGGTGAATATGGTGCCGTTGTTTGATGAATGATTTCAGATTTTGCACAAAATTCTTCAAACGATGCAACATATTCTCCACCTCTATCACTACGAATCATTTTTATTCGTTTTCCAAATTGATTTTCAATTTCGTTTTTGTAGTGTTTAAACACTTCCAAAGCTTCATCTTTGCTTTTCAACAAGTATACATAACAGTATCTTGTACAATCATCTATGAATGTGATGAAATACTTTTTACCACCCCTTATTTGTACGAACTTCAAATCATACACATCCGTGTGAATTAGTTCTAATGGTGTGGTGTTTCGTTCAACTGAATGAAATGGTGTTTTGACCGCTTTTGCCTCTACACATGTTTCGCATTTTCCATTATTAAAATGCATATTCGGAAGTAAACTTAAATTCATTAACTTGGGTATTGAATTAAAGTTTGCATGTCCCAATCTATGATGCCATAGATTAGATGACTCAAGAATATAAATTGAAGATGACATTTTATTGCTTGTAGTATTTGTTACAATAGTTAGGACATTCATTTTGAATAGTCCATCTTTTACATAGTCTTTGCCTACATACATATTATTTTTGGTAAGTATAAACTTATCCGATACAAAGACTAGTTTAAAGCCATTCTTGCTGAACAAAGAACCCAACACGAGGTTCTTGCGAATATCTAGTACGTAAATGACATTATTGAGGCTAAGTTCTTTTCCCGACGTCATCTTCAAAACCACTTTGCCTTGTCCTTCCACTTTGGATGTTGAGGAGTTCCCCATAAACAATTTTTCTCCCTCGGTTGGAGTGTATGATGTGAACATTCCTCTAACGGCACAAATGTGACGGGTTGCACCCTTATCAACCCACCATTCCATGGGATTTCCAACAAGGTTGCATTCAGAAACAATCGCCGATAAATTCATATCAGACATGCCATTTGATATGGCATCAGATTCGACAATGTTGGCTTGGGATTGCTTCTTTGGTTTGCGACAATCAACCGAGCGATGTCCAGCCTTTCCACAATTATAGCAATTTCTCTTGAACTTCTTTGCATTCTTCTTTGTTGGTTCAAAGGAATGCTTTCTCTTCTTTCCTTTGTTGTTGCTAGATTCCACCACATTTGCCTTTGCTTGTGGTATGTTATTCCCAACACGTCAGAACTTCGGTTGTCTTTTTAAATCCTCAATCAGACCACAAGTTCTTCAATGTTAATCTCCTTTCGCTTATGTTTGAGATAGTTTTTGAAGTCCCTCCACATGGGTGGAAGTTTCTCGATAATTGCGGTCACTTGAAATGATTCGCTCACAGACATATTCTCCTCATGAATATCATGGAGTATGACTTGCAATTCTTGCACTTGACTGATGACGGTCTTCGAATCTACCATTTTGTAGTCCAAGAACTTTCCCACAATGAACTTCTTTGTTCCGACGTCTTCAGTCTCGTATTTCTTTTCCAATGATTCCTATAGTTCCTTTGCAGATTTCTTGGAGCAATATACATTGTATAAGGCGTTGTCCAAACCATTTAGAATGTAATTCTTGCATAAGAAATCCGAATGTTTCTAAGCATCCAAAGTAATCAATGATGCCCTATTGTTTTCCCATTCTTGTATGGCGGGAGGATCTTCATTCAAGAATTTCACCAAGTTGAGGGGAGATAGAATAGCATTTTCTGTTGCCACCTTTTGAAATCAACCCCACTAAATTTCTCCGACTTTTCTCCATGTGGAACGGAGTTTGAATGTACGATAGTAGGGGCACCAACAACCGGAGGAATCACATTAGTAGTAGTTGGATTCACCACCGGAGGAATCACACCGACGGGAATACTTCCTTCAGAAGTTCCCATGTTCGAAGTATTATTCAAAGTATTATTGGTACTAACAACCGTATTCATTTCTGCTTTCGTAAAACAGAAGATCAACCAAATCAAAATAAAAGAGTAGAAGAAGTTAAACTTAACAAGTTTAACCAACAAGGTTGTCACTTCAACAAAATATATACAAAAGAATTCGACTTAAGATTGTTGGAATATTTTGTATATAGTGACGCCAAAGAAATATATGAAATCCATGCCAAAATTGGACGGAATAACGACACGAAAAACATGAAGAAAGAAGATATGGACAAGTCGAGACAAGTGTTGAACACTTTGTCCTTAAGTCGAATTGCCCCGCAAAGGTGCTAACGGGTTATGGCAATCGACTCTCAAGATACAACGACTTCAACTTATGTTTGTAGCATTCCAAAACACAAGCACAACGAACCAGAATTTCGGTTTATGTACTCTAAAATGAAATGATCAACAAAAATCAAAATAATGCAACAAAAATGCAAGAATTTGATTTAGGAAGAGAGTGAGAGTGATATTGCATATCATTGGTATGATTTTTAGGACACCCCAATGGTCCTTTTTATAGAGCATGAAGGGTTGTGGACTAAGTAGTGGGAACCAAGCCATGCAACCCTTCCAAATAATACTACTCTTCAAAAAGACACCTTTTCCTGGACAATTATGCGACCGCACACTTCTAGGCTTTACGTCAAACAGAAATTTTAATTCTTTGACGTGTGATCACGTGGTATTGAAATCGTGCGATCGCATGGGTAAAATTTTGACCATATTTTTTTCCTTTTTCGTAAATTCTCATTCATCCGATATTGGTTTCGAAATGTCAAATATACCCTTTAATGCATCTAGGTCGATCCCCGTTTGTGCGCCCGAAGCGGCGAAGTAGCAAACAAATTTGCCTAAACGGATTGAGCCGAGTTTGAGTATTTGGTCGAATTCGACACGAAGTCACTTTAGTCTGTTTTCAATACTTAACAAATATCCAACAAAACCAAGATTTTATGTTCAATCAAAGATCTCAAATTCCTGATTTCAGGGAGAGAGAAAATAAAAAATTCCTCAATTCCCTTCTTAGTCTGATTTTTCATTCGATACAGACAATCAAAAGCGAATATCTGCACACGTGCGAGCACACTCACTGCGCGTACTTTTTAGGCCATGCACGTGCACACTCAAGGATATGTTATTCTGCAAGTTTGTTAAATTTGGAGAGAAGATATAAAATAGGGCGTGCTATACTTACCCCCGGCCGGGGCAGTACTTCTAGCATTATTCTCCTATAAAATATGACAGTCCATGCACCATAAAAAGTGGGCACTAGGTGTCCCCAATAGGGGAGGACAAATGATGCCCACCGTGGGCATTATAAAATTTCCAACGTTCTACGCAAATAAGTAAAAAGAAAAGCAGAGACCTTGAAGGCATGACGAGCCTTGCATCCCATGAGTTGCAGAGTGCTCTGCAGAACGGAACGCGTGTATCGAAACGCAGTATCCTTCTCCGTTTCCGCATCATCCTCTACCACGATTATATACAACAGCTTCGCCACTCCCATCCCTTCCGCCACCGCCATTCTTCCTCCTATTTCAACCGACAGCACATGCAAAAAAACACAAGAAACTCATAATCCAATTAAAAATCATTCGTGATTTTTGAAACCAAAATCAATTATTATTATCACAATGCAGAAAATCACACCTGCAGAAGGTTAGTCGATTGAGACTAGAGCGATCCAGTTAGGTTTTCACTCGGTTAAAACTGCAGAGAAATCGAAGAAAATGAGGAATTAGTGAAATAAGGAGGAGCATTTTCCGGGGTGATCTGGCCATTTGCACCGCCACCTGCTTCCACGAATTAGTCGTTGCTCTCCCTCTCTATATAAAAGAATTCAAATGACGGTTTTGGAACCTGGTTTAGACAAAAACTACTTATGCGGATGATTGTAAATTTGGTAATTTTAACGAAAATATGGGGTGGATTATTTTGCGGGCCGCTGGGTTTTGGTCAGGGTTAATAGAGAAGAAAAAAATTGAAAAGAACTTTCAAATTATTAAGGGATGTCCTCCTAATGTTAATATTTATTTCACGTTTGTCCTCAATCAAATAATTTTTCTATTTTAACTTTCAAAAAAAAATAAAAATAATAATAATAATAATAATAATTTTTCTATTTTGAGTTTTGAACTTTCAATTTCAATTCAATTCTGTCCTTATTGAAAGAAAATAGTCAAATATCTCGTGTAAAAAAAATATATATATATATATATATATGGGTACGTGGAAAAAGTCGTGTTTACATGAATTTAGGAAGAAAAAACTTTTTTTAAAGTAGTCTGAATTCATTGACCAAATCAATGATAAGAAAAAGACTCCACTAAAAACTAAAAAGTCATTGATTATAATTTAATTATTACAAGCATGCAATGGAATGGATCCACCATTCATAAGTTTTTTTTTTTGGTCACAAATAAATTTCATCCAAATTCCTCCCATGAGATTCGAACCCAGATTACCAAACTTGAAAAAAGGGCCGCCAACCACTAGGCTAAACCCTTGGTCTCATCATTCACAACTTCTTAGTTATTATTCCATCCAACTTTTGCAAATAAGATATCAATAAAGTAGTAATAAACTAAATTTACTTATAATATAGAGTAATTGTCACATCTATGCAAACTTATAAAAGCCAAAAAAAAATATGAATGAACGAAGCCGAGTGTTTGATATTATTTAAATTGGACCTACTATTGACACATAATTTTTTATGGGCCCCATTGAAAGGAAAAAGTAAGGATGCGTTCTCTTTGGCGTTTTTCAGTCATTTTCCGTTTTCCAATTTCGAAAACGCGTTCTCTTACGCCGTTTTCGGAAATAATTTTCGAAAACGTTTTCAAAATTTGTAAAAGAAATGGAAAACGTGAAAATCACGTTTTCCGCGTTTTTCAAAATTTATAACTATTAAATGGAAAACACGGAAAACGCGCGTTTTCCACTTTAAAAAAAAAATTAAAATAATCAAAAAAATTTGAAATTTGTCATTTTTAATTACATTATTGGTCCCTAATTTTCAAAACTTGTCATTTTAATCCTCAAATTTTGAAATTCCTTTCAAAAATATCCTAATTTATTTGCAACTTAGGTCCCTCAACTTCATATTTTGTTGCACATTAGTTCACAAATTTTACTTTTCTTTCAATTTAATCCTTCTCGTATTTGCTTTATAGGTCATTGTCTTCAAACATGTATAACTTTTGATGTACAATTCCGAATTGCGCTCTGTTTTTTGCGTCGAACTCCAAATTCAATCATCTTTCTGATGATGTATCATGTGCTTAATTATTAAACATTTCTTTTTTACTTTTGTATTGTAAACACTTATTTTGTAAGAGCGTCATTAATTAACGTAAATTGATTTTTGTAAATTTTATTGAAACTTAAATTTTAAACGTTATGAGTGCTTACTAGAAGGATGTATATATATATATATAAAGTATTAAATGGAACGATTACTTTAGAATGGAAAATTACTACCCAAATGTGGAACGATTACTTTAGAAAGGCAACATGAATTTTTGAACTTTTTTTGTATAACCAAATTGTGTGACAGGGGTTATTTCATTTATTTTTGTTGTGCAACTCAAATATGACATCTTTATTTCATTTATATTCACAAATAATATAATTACAAGTATACAGAAATAATTTTCTTCAAAATTTTAAACAGAACCCGTTTCCTAACTTTTCATTTTCGAAAATAGTTTTCGGAAATAACAAACCAAACGCATTTTCAGCAATTTCGAAAAAAGTCACAAAAAATGGAAAACAGAAAATATTTTCGAAAATGAAAACAGGAAACTGAAACACAAAGAGAACGCAGCCTTTAAAAGTTTCATAGGATTTCTCATCTTGGTTCTCATTTTCTAAAATTTATTTTTCGAAAATTTTATCTATTTTTTAATAATATATTTCATCATTTTTTGATAAAAATCTGATTTTTATCAAAAGTTAACACAGGATAGAAGTGAGTCGATCACAAGGAATAGGGATTCTTGTGCAAATACATTTTTGAAATTGATAAAATTATGGAGAGAGAGAGAGAGAGAGAGAGAGAGAGAGAGAGAGAGAGAGAGAGAGAGAGAGAGAGAGAGAGAATAAATGAGACATTTTACCCCCACGAATAACTTTTCTTGTGATTGATCCGAAGCACGTGTTAGATTAATTTTCATTAGTGAAATTCAACTCTTTAATTGATAATTTCTTGTCGGTCACTCTTTTATTTATTTATTTTGTATTGGATATTAAATATTAATGGTTGAAAAACTATGTCAATACATTTGACACGCCATTCAAAGCTTGTCTTGCAGGTATTTATGAAACTGAAAGGAGATTAACTTACACGATATTATTATGAACATTGATGTCATTTATGATAAAATGAATTTAACTTCTACAAGTAGGCTTTTGATTAGTGATTGCAACGGGACGGGTTCTGGGTCCTTCAACCTGCGAATTTCGGGTCGGGGCAGGTCAACTCCGCTGCCTCGTTTTTTCGTCCTGTTTAATTTTTTTCGATATTTTATTAATTTATTTATTCAGAGCGGGTTCGAGTGGGGTATTTTTGCCATATCTACTTTTGATCTAGTTAATTGTTGGATTTTGAATGGTTATCGACTTTCTTTCGGATATATCTAGAGAAGTGGCCTTCAAAGCATGAAGATGTTACCGGTCTAACTCATTAATATGTTACTAATACGATGCATAACTCTTCATTAATGTTTTCAATAGGATAATATCACTATCTTACGCAATTTTGATACGAGTGACTAAGATTCTATGTTATAGCATATCACACTTTCTTTTGTGGATTACTGTTTTGCATATGCACATAAAATTAACTAAACGAGATACTTTCTGGGAAAAAAAATATATAATACACACGTGATAAGTGCGTGAGTGATATTTGAGAAAAATGGTAATTTGCGCAAAACATTCCTACATTTGGACTCTATTTCAAAATCAATAATCACTTTTAATTTTTGACAATTTCATCTTCACCTTTATTTATTTTTTGAAATAAACGTCCATGTTGTCCAATAAATCATCTAATGAATTAATTGTTATTTGTTCATATTTCAATTTTATCTCAAAGTCGAGAGAATGTATAAATTGAGGCAAATATAGATCAACTGGACAGCAAATTGGACTAAAATATACAACGGGAGTTGATGAGGTCGATCAAGAATCACAACTAGAGATATTTAGAAATTAAATGGGCTCAATTGAATGAATCAGAAGATGGGGAAATGACATGCAATTACGGGGAATGACCGACTTAAGCATTATAAAAGATGAAAAATCGAAGAACAAAGATTTACTAGTTCGATTAGTATGAATGCAGTAAGAAAATCACTTAACACCCGACCTACCAAACCTAAACCAACAGACACCACAACACACTCAGCCACCTGCCACCAACACCAATAATCTAGGCCAACGCCAAAAACTCGTCAAAACAATGAACAATTTTTTGTAAACAAATTATATATATATATATATATATATATATATACATACATGTAAGGATTCATTTCAATTGTCAGGCAGAGTTAATTGAGTCTGTAAGTCCAAGAGTCTTATAGCAATTAATATCTCCTTCAAAATACAGAGAGATAGTGAGCCTTGAGCGGAGCGATAATAATTCTTTTTAAGAATACGTTATCCGATCTTTCTATTTTCAAAATTTATTGTAACGTTCATCGTTATAATTCAATATACTTTCAATTTTCAATTTGTTGTTCAAGTTATTTTCAATTGTTTCATTTCAGTTGAAACTTTTTCAATATTTTGATTATTGTTTTTTCATATTATCCGCACTATCCTTGATCTATCTAACCTAGGTTCTATTTGGTATCAGAGCTATTTAGGTTCAAGTTATCCTTGGAGAGTGTTATCTATCTGTTTTGTGTTTTGTGTTATCAGGTTGAGAGACGTAAGTGGATGGTTCGAAACCCGGAGGCAGGGCAGTTAAATCGAGTAAGACCTATGTAAGACCACGTGGGGGAGTAGGTAAAAGTCCGACCAACTCTTATCTTGTTACACACTTCATTCTGCAGGTAGTAATACCTTTCAAGCTTACCTTGTTCAAAAATATCCTCTTTTTCCAGTTGGTTCAAAGGATCTGGTAGTTCTAGAAATAGAACTAATAATTTGTCAAACAATTTTCAAAATACTGAAGAATCACTTCAAAATTATTCTGAAACTTTTCAAAATACAAATGAACTTCAAATATCTCAAATTGAACAATTGTTGCATAACTGGACAATTCCTAAGGTAGACAAAGGATCTATCTATGAAATTGGTCGGTTTGAGTTTTCTCAAAATTACATCATCAAAACACATGAACAAACCATGCATGTTTTGGGTCAAAATATTGAGCTTGCTCTCTTTTCAAAAATTTCCATACAAGAGCATCGTAAGAAATTTCAGTTCTTACACATTGGTCTTGTTCAAATTGCTCTCAAGCCCTTGTTCAGACTTGGACTTGACATTCCTGTCTTGATTACCCTTTGTGATCAAAGACATTCAAACTTCGAGCATTCGCTCTTGACCGTTCTAGAATCAAATCTAGAAAGTGATCCAATCTTTTCAAACTGCTATCCAAATTTCACAGTCAGTCTTTTTGATAAACATATCCTTAATACTCTCAAACTTCATGTTCAAACTAAGAATCTTATTTTGGATGAATCAAATTCATTCGATGTAATATACAAAGTATATTACAAACTCTTGGGTATGAATCTCAACATTCGTGCTCTTCGTTCGTCTCCAAGAAACGAATCGCTTCTTATGGAGGTGAATGATCTTCATACTAACACCATGATTCCTAAGAGAATTCCTTGGAATCTTCAAACTAGGAGCTTAGAATGGGATATTCTAAAGGCCAACAAGCCTGAGCCTCCTCCTTCATCTGATACTCCTAATCAGATTCTTTCATTTCCTGATGGAAGTGTTAGGATGATCTTTGGAGAATCTTCAAACAACTCTTCAAACATTTCAAGATGTAGTTCATCTAAATCTTTTCAAAATTCATTTAAAAATACTTTTCCTTCAAGATTCTCAACTTCATCCAGCAGACTCAAAGATGTCAACTTTGAATCTGTTATTCCAAAACCTCAATATACCGAATCTGAACAAGATTCATCCACTGCATCTGATATGCAGCCTCCTTCTGAAGAAATTCCTCTTCTGAGAAAGAAACATCACAGAAGAAGTTTATCTTCTCAACTCAACGTCATTTCTTCTAGCATTGATAGAAGATCTGAATTCAAAAATGATCAATCTCCCAAAGTCAAAAATCTTCGGAAACTTTTCCGTCAAACTTTTTCAAAAGAAGAAATTGAATCTTACTGGGAAGAATTCTTCGCTCAACTAGAAGATTTGTCATTTTACAAATGGATTAATTTCAAAGTTTTTGGTAAACAAAAGAAGCTTTCAAAATCTTCTTCCAAATCCAAATCCCCTTCGAAATCCAAATCCATTCAAACTTCATCTTCAAAAGAAAAAATTTGGAAAAATTCTTCAGATCAGACTTTCAGGTCTGAATATCCTCCTCTTGAAGAAATTCTTTTTCCTCATGGAAAGGCAGTTGTGATTGCTTCTCCTTTCAAACAAATTCCTGAAGATAGGACTGATAATGCAGCAGCCAAAATTGTTGATATCAGAAATCTTCAAATCCAGAACAATTACACAAACATTGTTCTTCATTCTATGAGTTCTCAGTTAAACAGAATTGAAACCAATTCTGATACTATAACAAATCCAAAGTACCCTCTAATGTGTTTTCTGCCATTAGAGATTCTCCTTCCTCTTCATCTTCTTCGAGTAACCAAATGTTACTCTTCAAACCTACCAATCTTACTCCTAATCTCGGTAAGAAATCTTTAGACACTGATTCTGCAGTGATTAAAGAGCTTGCCGCTCAATTTTCAAAAATGTCAGTATCTTCAAAAAATATCAACACAATTGACATTTCAGATGTCGAAAACCAATTTGTTGAAGAAGAGCCTCTTCAAGTAAACAAATTGAAATTTCAAACTTCAAAACTTCCAACATTTTATCCTTGTCCTTCTCAACCAGATTTACTTTTAGAAGAATCATCTTTTAAAAGGGAAGTCACTGACACATACTCAGGTGACGAAATCGTTGAATGGAATATTGATGGAATGACGGAATTCCAAATTATTCAAACAATCGAGAAAATGTATGTGTGCTTTTGTGCATACAGATGTCAAAGGATTGGAGAAGTGAATGCCTGTAATAATCTTATTACCGGTTTCACTGGACAATTAAAGAGATGGTGGTCTAATTATCTCAATGACGCAAGTCGTTTAGAGGTTTTTAATGCCACAAAGATCGAAGATGGTCAGATTGTTTCTAACACATTGACGACCCTTGTCTTTGCCATTGTCAAACATTTTATCGGTTCTCCAAACTTCCTTCGAGATAGATAGTCAGAAATTCTGATGAATTTGTCTTGTCCAAAATTGCACGACTTCAGATGGTATAAGGATATCTTCCTTACCAGAGTCATGCTTCGCGACGACTGCAATCAAGAGTTCTGGAAAGAAAGATTTCTATCTGGACTTCCTAAACTTTTTGCAGAAAAAGTTCGCAATTCTATCAAACTTCAATATAACAATTCAATTCCCTATGGTGACTTAACTTATGGCGAACTTGTTAGTTACGTCAATAAGGAAGGGTTAGCCCCCTGTAATGATATCAAACTCAAAGCCAAACTCAAATCTGAAAGTTTTGGGTCTAAGCATGAGTTGGGTTCATTCTGTGAACAATATGGTTTTGAAAAAATTCTTCCTCCATCTTCAAAAAACAAGAAGAAGTTTCCTTCATTTCTGAGGAAACGAAATTTTCAAAATTTCAAAAGATTTTCTTCAAAATCTTATCCTGAATTTAAAAAATCATTTCAAAAGAATTATTTTCAAAAATTTCATTCAAAACCAAAACGTTTTCAAAAAACTTTTGATCCAGCCAGAGTCACTTGTTTCAAGTGCAATCAAACTGGTCATTTCTCAAACAAATGTCCCATGAAGAATAAGATTAATAATCTTCAAATTGATGAAGATATTAAACTTGATCTTCTCAATCTACTCAATTCATCATCCGATGATGATTCTGAATTAGAAAGAATTTATCAGTATCAAGAAGATTCTGATAATGAATCTAATTCTTCCTCCTCTTCTCATCCTTGCGAAGGTAAAGAGATTTGTGGTTGCAAAACCATAAATGTTCTTACAAAATAAGAAGAACTTATTCAAGAAGTAATTGAGAGGATTGACAACCCTCAATTAAAGAAGAAGTTCTCTTCGCTCCTTCCTTCTTCTTCAAAAATCCATGAATCGTTTAGTATGAAAGAAATACTAAAAAGATTTGATCAAGAATCTACTTCTAAATTTTCAAGTTCTGATTTGAAATCAGAAGTGAAGGAAATGAAGTCTTAAATTTCCTTTCTGGAACGTCAGGTTAAAGACATTAAACTTGATGTTACCATTCTCTAAAATTCTTCTTCAAATATTCAAAATAATTCTGATTCTCCTTCTGAAGAATCCAGTTCTGATCAACTTAATGATTTTAGTCCTCTTCAAACTGATGAAGAGAAGATTAATGTTATTAATCGTATTCAGCTTCAAAAGTGGTATTGTCAAATGACGATTGTCATTGATAAAACCTTTCAAATTACTACCAGGGTTTTAATTGATTCTGGAGTAGATCAAAACTGCATCCGAGAAGGATTAATAACTACAAAATACTTTGAGAAAACTACTGAGCGTCTTTATGGTGCTAGTGATAAAAAACTCAACATTCAATATAAACTTTCAAAAGCTCATGTTTGCAACTCAAACATTTGTTTCAAAAATGTTTTCTACTTGGTGAAAGATTTGGATCAAGAAGTCATTCTTGGTACTCCTTTCATTGTTCAAATTTATCATTTTCAAGTTAACGAAAATGGTCTTCAGACCAATGTTTTCGGTCAAGATTTGATTTTCAAATTCATGCATCCTCCATCTTTCAAAGATGTTCATGATCTCAAAAATGCATCAATTTCTCAAATTAATAATATTAATTTCAGAAATTTCAAAATTAAGAAATCTTCAATTTTCAAAAAGGACGAATTGACAGATCTCTTTTCTCAAAATCTCTTTGGATCCATTAATAAAGAATCTTTCTTTATTAATTCCTTTTCAAAAGACAATCATGAGTGTCACCCACTCTTCAAAAGAAACCAAATTTGTCAAAAGACATGGGTCCCAAAAAACACCTTTGCCATTCAATTTGTCAAAAGTGTCATCATTGGTATCCTTTTCATTATTGCTTCAAAGACTTTTTCCTCTGTCCAAACAGCTGTGTCAGACATAGGATTAGGTGGGATCGGTGGGGGAAAACCTATAGCATATTCCTTTTGGATCAATTCAAAAACAACAGAAATTTTACTATTTTAGTAACAAAGACTGTTTTCAAAATTACTTTTCAAAAAATCAAAGTTTTCAAAATAATTTTTGGGATAACTATTTCACTAAGAAATTTCCCTATAAATTAGAGAGATTCCGAGTGACTGAGAGACCACCCCAAAAGAGTTTTCAAACAAAAGGTATCAAGATTGATTGGTATAACAAAGTTCTTGAAGACATGGCTTCCTCCATGGCCGGTTCCTCAAAAAACAAAAATAAGGGCAAAAAGGTTGCTTTTACTCCTCTCCCTTCAATCGAAGATTTCATTCAAACTTCCAGTAGAAGTGTTTCTGCTTCAAACTTACCTCAAATTTCCACTTCAAACAACTTCTCAGTTCTTGGTAAAGTCCCTCATACTCCAGAAAAAACAAGACCTTCAAACTACAAAAAGGCCGTTCTTACTGGTTCAGGAAAACTTCCTGAAATCAATAAAAGTCCTTTTCAATATTTTACAAAAAACCCCTTTCTTCCAGTTCTTACAATGGTATCCTCTTGGATCGAAAAATATCTGATCTCAATCATTGTTTATCAGATATCTTTCCTCCCAATTTCCATTTCATGCCAACTTCAATTCAAAAAACCCGTGAGTTCTATGAAAGGATCCTTCTCAAAACAGGACCAGCCATTATTATTCATACTCAAAATAAAGAGAATCCTCAAAATATTGATTTTTAAAAATGTTCAATTGTTAAGGTTTTGTCATTTGATGACTGGGGACAACAACCTTGGGTTGAGAAAAAATGAACCTTGCAAAAGGTGAAACTTTCTCATCTCGTTTCAATTACTTGGATTATCAAGAAGCCTGGTTTAATGCCTTTTTGTTTAGACCAGTGAATCATTCTTGGTTCATCCTTTTTCATCAAAATTTCCAAAATAATTTTCCCAAATGGTTTCAAAATTGGTTTAATTATTTTGGACTTGAAGAGAGTATTCTACCCAGTCTCCCTCTTCAAGGATTCAATCATTTCAAAAATGAGGCAAAAGATTTGCTTAAGCCTCAGGAGAATCTTCTCCTTCAATTTTCCTTCAATTTCAAAGTCTCATGGATTCTTTGTTGGGACTTTTTCATTCTTCAAAATTCAACTGATTCTTTTAGTCCTCAAAGGATTGTTAGAAGATTCAAAATAAAATGGTGGGCAAAATTTCATGAAACAAATTGTTGTCCAAAGGCAGTTCAATCATGGATTAATCAAAAATCAAATGAAGGACTTCCGTAAAAAAAGATTCAAGATAAACATGCTGATTTTCTTGCCGAAAAGGGTAGATTATTAGCACTCCTTGCAAAATGCATCAGCCCTGAAGAAATGTCAATTTTAGCAGAAAAGATTGATGCTCTTGCTGAAAATGCTTCTTCAGTTCAAAATTCTTCAGAAACTAGCTCGGAGGCAGATTTCAATGTCGAAGACAGTTTCTATCAAAATGAAGACGACTACCTTGGAGTTGACTTCGATGAAAATCTTCAAGAAAACCTTCAAACTACCAAATGACTACATGGACGCAGTTTTCTTGATGACCTCAGAGAATTCCGTGTTAAAAAATCAAAAGAATTCGCACTCAAAATAATCAAAGTTAAAAATCAATGTCCACTTTATTCAGAAAATCTTTTTCTTCATAAATGGACAGATTTATTTTAACTTTTCAAACTTTCGGTGGAGTTGGTGGAGTGGTTGGCTAGCTTTTTGGAAAAGCTTCAGACAAGTCACTATTCAATCAACGACTTTCAAGCTTCAATCACTGTTCAAGATTCCTACTTTTTGGAAAGTAGTCGACAGAGCACTGTTCAATCACTGTTCAATCAAGACTTTCCAGCTGTAGTTCAATTATACAAAATTCTGTTGTACCTTTTTCATTTTTAGTCTTCTATAAATGTAAGGGTTCATTTCAATTTTCAGCCAGAGTTAATTGAGTCTGTAAGTCCAAGAGTCTTATAGAAATTAATATCTCCTTCAAAATACAGAGAGATAGTGAGCCTTGAGCAGAGCGATAATAATTCTTTTTAAGAATACGTTATCCGATCTTTCTCTTTTCAAAATTTATTATAACGTTCATCGTTATAATTCAATATACTTTCAATTTTCAATTTGTTATTCAAGTTATTTTCAATTGTTTCATTTCAGTTGAAACTTTTTCAATATTTTGATTATTGTTCTTTCATACCATCCGCACTATCCTTGATCTATCTAACCTGGGTTCTATATATATATATATATAGCTCTAACATGGATCGTGAACTTTCTAAGAGAATATGCTAGATTCATGTGGATTAATAACTCTTTAAAAGGTAAATTTGAGTGTAAAATTGTCAAAAAATCAAAGGTCTAGACGAATTTCATAAGAGAGCCAAAAGTAGTGAAAATTTTCACCAATTATCCTTGAAAAATGATACTTTAAGGTTTGTTTGAATGCGATGGTGGAATTTGGGTGAAGAGAAAACTAATTACAGTGAATTAAATTCTTATGAACTTATTTTCCTGGGAACTAAAAATTTAATGTGCTTGACTGAATTGACTTTCTAGCTGAAGAAAGTAGAAGATTTTTCAAGTTTGTTATTTGATGGAAATTATTTTTCATGAAAAAATTAATAAAGTTGAGCTATTTTAATCAACTTTTTAAAAATATTTATTTATACAACCCGTATCCCAATTAACCTAAAAAAGAAAGAAAAAGAAACTTAAATCAGAAAAAAAAAAAGGATAAAGTCAGTTTCCCATGAAAGTTGGAAACCAGATTTTCATTGAAAACCAAGAAAATTAACATCATTTGAGCAACCATGAAATTTGATTTGCCTGATGGAAAATGGCAACAAGTTTTCCAACTTTCATGGGAAGTATACCCGGTCAAATAGACCCTTACAACAATTATAATTTTATTGTAGTTTAATCATGTTGCTATATTCACACTTTAATTTGATTTCAATTGAATAACTCCGTGTAATATATTAGGTAAATATTTACATAGTAATAATATTTTATTAAACTTATAGAAAGAACAAATCGAAAAAAACAACTATTGTAATTGAAATTCTAAAGAGGGAACAAATATGCAAATTGAGGTCCGTGTATTACGTAGCGTCCTTAAAACAAATTCGCCCCCTCACCATACGTGCTTTGAGGTTTTGAGCGTCTGTCTCATATGATAGAAAAGAGAAACAGTAGATTCTGAACACTTTAATTTCTACTTCGACGAACTAGAATTGTATTAGACGTGACCACCAAGACTTGAACACAAAAACTCATGAGTTGACTTTCGCAGATTGTACACAGAATGAAGAGATTTCATGTGTGCAGAGAATGGTGGAGGAAGTGAGGAACTGATGATTAAATAGGCTCCAAAAGGTGAGAGAAGTTACAATTGTTACACATTAATACCACCATTAACTTGGTTGTTAATCACTGTACTAACAAGTAATAACCATGAAGACATCTATACTATACATGATTACACACTTTTAAAGTGTAGTCGTATATAAAGTGAACTTGGTTTTAGTCATTTTATTATGTGGGGCAAATGTTAATTGTTTCCCCCATTAAATACGTAAACATCTTCCACATTTGTCTCATTTGAACTTTAATTTTCTCATTCATCTAAACGTCAATTGTGACAAATTAATATATCATTTCGATATCTCACAAAGGAAAACACAAGTTGACTCTGATCTTTCACAAGCTAGAAGTATCCTCAAAAACTGTGACTAAAAAGTGCCATTCAAACCATTTTTGCAGACAAAATACTAATCAAAAACTAACTGAAAAGAAGCCAACGGTAAAGATTGAACGTTCAACGTTCGTCCCCATTCGGCCACGGCACGCAGTTTAAGGTTGTCTTTTTTTATTTTGTTGTTTTGACTATTCTACGTTTGACCTTTTTATGCAAGGAAAATTTTGCAAAAGATGCCGTGTTAGACGTAGGAATTGGAGAAGGACCTTGTTTATTTTAAGTCTCCAAAATGTGCATAAATTGATCTAGAACTTCTTATTATAAATAATTGGACCATCAGCTTCGGTTTTCATCTCAACCCTCCACCTAGGGGTGGACGTGGGTTGGATTGGATCGATTTTTTGTTCAACCTGAACCCAACCCACTATGATCGGATTAATTTTTATCAACCCAATCCAACCCAAATATGAGTTTAAACCCAACCCAACCCAATCAAGTTTCGATTGGGTTGGGTTAGGTTGGTTTGGGTGATTTGGGCTTTAGTCTAATTAACTAAAAATATTAGAAAAATAAAAAATTATGTTCATAAATCAACTATTAACTCAAATAAATTATGTACAATATAATAAGCTCAAATATAATAAATTGAATACTTGCTAATAAAACTAAAATATTTTCAAATCATATTTGAGTTTCATCCAAATTAAAAACGGGCTTAAGATTCTTGAAATTTAAAGGATCTTATATTTTTAAAATTTTGATTGGATTGGGTTGAGTTGGGTTTTTCACCCAACCCACAACCCAACCCAACCCTAACAATATTTTTTTTTTGAAACCCAACTCAATCCAATTTTCATCAAAACCCAACCCAAACGATCCGGTTGGGTTGGGTGGGCATTAGCCCACCCCCAACACCTGCCCACCCCTTATCTACACTTTTTTAAAATTCTTTTTTCTTAAATTTTGTAACATCGATAAAAAATAATTTATTGATTTCATATTATACAATTTAATAAAGCTTCAATATAAGTACAATATCAATATACAAATTTTTCCTATTTCAAAATAAATATTTATCACACATAAATTATCATCCAATTTAAGGATATATAATCACAAAATATTTCGTGTAATTTTTTTAAGTTAACTTGAACTTGTAGACGCAAATTTAAACATCATAAATTTTCATTGATTTCATAATATATGGTTTAACGAGAGATTCAATATGAGATATATAAGATTGTGTTCGAAAACTATTTTTCTGTTAATAAATGGATTGCCACAACTCTACAGTAATCCTATCTTGTCCAATTTGCAGGTTTTGACTGCAAAATCATTAATTACCGCCAAAGTATGTACAATAAGTCATAATTCATTTGCTTGACACATGTTAAAACCTTCACAATAGGCTTGTACAATACATTAGACCGTCCTGAAAAACATACTACAAAATATTCTCAGGTTTGAGTGATCCACTTATAAATAGATTTTTTTCCTATTTGAACAGAGCGTAAATTTTGCTATTTTAAAATAAGTATTTATCATATATAAATGAACTCATTGGGGGTGTAAATTGGGGTTATTTTTGTCGCGAGCTTAGCATATTCTAGCGAAGGTCTTTCTTTCTGGTTATGAAATTGCTTAGATTGAAAAGCAAGTCGATGATGTCATAAGTCAAACAAGTGACTGCAATTTAAGCATAAATTATCACAAGATATTTTACATAATTGTATTTATTTATTTGTAGATGAAAATTTAAACATCATTTTTAAACAATTCAATTTAAGCATAAATTATCACAAAAAAAATTTAAACATAAATTTCAGCTTTATTTTTCTGCAGTTTAATGAATCATCATAACGTAACATCAAAATCTTAAAAGAATAATGAAGGTGAAATTTATGCTTAAACCATATAATATGAAATCTCTCATTAAATCGTATAATATTAAATTAACGAAAAAAATTATTTTCGTTTAGCATTGAAATTGAGCTGATTGAAATTGATATTTAAATTTACTCCTAAAAAATCAAGTTGACTAAAAAAGATTACGTGAAATATCTTGTGATTATTTATTCTTAAATGGAATGATAATTTATAAGTGATAAATATTTATTTTCAAAATAGAAAAATTTATATATTGATATTATACTCATAAATATTGAAACTTGAATTTAAATTGTATAATATGAATCAATCAATTTCTTTTATTATTTATTTATTTATTTTTTTGTATCGATGTTAAAAAATTTAAGAAGAAAGAATAAAAAGAAAATGTGTAGACAATGGATGGGATATGTTTTGAGGGTGGGGTGACATGACTTTTGTCCAAATTGGGACAACGTAGAGGGTCATGTTGGCGGGGCGGCGCCCATTATAAGAAATGGGCGCCACTCTCATTAGAACATGAGTGTTATTTTTAAATTTGAATAACACATATTTTTCATGAGGTTTTTGGAACTTTTAGAGTTACTCCCTTCCTTTTTTATAAATTACACAAATTTCACTGAAGTTTATGACAATTTTAGAGACATCCTCTCTATATTAAAAAATTACACAAAACTTCAATAAATTTTTTTTTTTTTTAAAAAAAAAAAAAACACAGATTAACATAGCATAACATAAACACTAAAGATTGCCTTCCTACCTCAACCAAGCTGGGAGAAAATTAGGCAAATTGTCAAATCAAAAATAACTAGAACCAGAAAGAGAAGCAAAATCGATAAACTTATGGACAATCACATTCCTATCACGAGGCAAATGACAGCACGAACCACAATTACCTACTAAAAGAAGATTTCGCATCTCCCGAATGAAGGGGTTAATAGGTGCTAGAAGATCCTCCTTGATTAAACCAAGCACTACTTTCAAAGCATCGATTTCAACTCGCTTAATAACCATGGAATTATCAATCTCAAATTGGAGACCCACATGCATGGCTACAGCTTCAGCAATATTCGACGTCGTTATGCCCCTTCTACGCACTGCAAAACCACCATGAACGACTCCTTCATCATCACAAACAACTCCTCCCAACCCTAGTATATCAGAATCCCTTCTGATGGCAGCGTCAACTTGGAGAATATATCCAGCCTTGTCGCCTGAGGAGCATCTCCAAGTCTTCTGTTGCAGAGTATGCGTCGAGCCAGATTTTTCCTTGAACTGAGATGCTTCTTGGTAAGCTTCCATTTGTAAGAGGATGGAGTCACTGCCATATACAATCCCCCACATCCTTACCTCCATTCCGAAGCTGATTTCTCATATACCAAATGAAACCAATCCCTATCCCAATTAATTCCACTGTCTCTTTTGGAATAGAGGAGACAACATACCATAGAAATTTTGCAAAATCCAGTCTCCCTCCTATCTTCACGTCATCCCTTAGAAAATGTCAACAGTTAAGTTTTCTTCCAAAGTGCTTCAATCCAGCTGCACTACAAAAACAGATGAAGGTCGGATTCCCAGCATTTACACCTTAGGCAGACAAAATGACAGTTTATTTTCCTATGCACCAAATTGTTGGGTGTGGGAATAGAATTATTGAGGATTCTCCAGATAAGGTGTAGAGTTCTTGGGGGAATATTAAGCCTCCAAACTTTTTTCCACAAAGGAATCTCTAGCTCACTACCGCTTTGTTCAACAGCACCACAAACCGCAGCCTGATTCATTAAATGACACCCGCTGCGCACTGTGCAATTTGCATGGGAAGAAAATTGCCAAATAAGACTGTCGTCTTAGTCACCAGCATGAAGAGGAATGGAAAGAATGCGATGTGCATCCACTGGCCAAAAAGACTGCAAGATCACTTCTTCATTCCAGCCACCATTATGCGCAATTAAATCACGAACCCATTCCACTCCCGCGTGTCTAGGCTTCATCAATTTAAGAGAGCTATCCTCTAACCAATTATCATTCCAAGTATTTGTGAGTCCCCCATTACCAATCCTCCAGCGAGATCCCTTTGCAATGACCTCCCGTCCCCAAAGAATGCTCTTCCACACATGGGAACTTCCCCGTTTGTCCCCCGCCTATAGAAAATGAGAGTTCGGGAAATACTTATCCTTCAAAATACGAGTCACCGGAGAGTCAGGATTATGGATTAGACGCCACCCCTGTTTTGCAAGCAGACTCTGATTGAAGCAATTCATCCTTCGAAAACCAAGACCTCTATCGAATTTTGCTCTACTCAAGCACTTCCAACTCACCCAAGGTAGCTTTCTCTCACCATTATTTGATCCCCATCAAAACTGGGAAATAAGACCCTGAATCTCATCACAAAAATAGTTTGGTAGGCAGAATATACTTATGATATATGTGGGCATAGCTTGCATAATTGCTTTAATCATCATAACCTCTCTGCCTGCATAAGAGAAAAAAAAACGTATGTTCCATTTTTGAATTTTTTTTCCAGGCTCATTCTTTTAACATCCAAAAAGTATTCCTCTTACTCCTCCCCACCACAGATGGCAGACCTAAATATTTTTTGTGACTTTTGTAAATGTCAATATTCAAAATAGCTCCTATTTCCCTTCTCCGATCTCTCCCCACATTTGGAGAAAAAGTAACAGTAGTTTTGTAACGACCCGACTCCCTCGTTGGGGCCTTCTCCGTGTCGTACTCATGGTCTTCCCACTCCCCCTGTCTCCCTCGCTGGGGCCTTCTCCAGAAGTGGATTTTTGCCCTCCGTAGGATTCGAATCATGTACCTAGGGGTTTAGTACAATGATTCTTAGAATTCTGCTACAATTAGACCACGTGGTCTAATGGTAGAGTGAGTTTCTAAAAATCTTTGTACTTAACCCCTATGTACAAGATTCGAAACCCATGGAAGGCAAAAATCAACTTTCTGAAAACGAGGCTGGCAGCCCTTGAGGACCAGGACGACCAGGGGGGAGTGGAAAGACCTTGAGTGCAACTCGGAGAAGGCCACAGCGAGGGATCCGGGTCGTTACAAGTTTTGTCCAAATTGACAAATTGACCCGACGCCTTACCATACCCCTCAAGAATCTGTAAGATAGAGTTTACATCCCTGTTATTTGCCCTCGAGAAAAAGATTGAGTCATCTGCAAACAAAAGATGGCTGACTCAAGGTCCACTTCTTGAACATTTCATCCCAAAAAGATTTCCATTTTCCTCCTCTCTTTTTATAAGGCCCGAGAGCGCCTCAGTACACAAAACAAAGTGGTACGGAGAGAGAGGACATCCCTGTCTGAGCCCCCTAGATGGTTCAACACATCCCTTATAACAACCATTGATTGTAAAACAAAATTTTGGAGTCGAAATACAATCCAGTATGCTTTTAATCCAATGCTCAGGAAAACCCATATGCCCCAGAATGGCACCAATAAATCTCCACTCCACTCTATCATACGCCTTACTCATGTCCAATTTAAGAGCCATAAAACCTTTTGAACCGTTATTCTTTGTCCTCATCACGTGAAGGACTTCAAATGCAGCAATCACATTATCAGTAACAAGTCTGCTAGGGACAAAAGCACTTTGATTGCTGGAGATCAAAGGAGATAAGACCTATTTCAACCTGTTTGCTAAACATTTTGACACAATCTTGTACAAGACATTACATAATGAAATAGGTCTATAATCTGCAACAATCTCAGGTTTTTTCTTTCTTAGGAATCAATACAATAGTAGTGCGATTAATAGATTTAACAGACTGACCATTATTGAAGACATTTAGGTAAGCAGATACAACATGAGCTTTGATAGTGTCCTAGTGCGTCTAGTAGAAAAGGGCGTGGAATACATCCACCCTTAGGAATTTATATGGCCCCATACTAAAGAGTGCCTCAGACATCTCCTCCTCTGAAAACGGCCTCGAAAGAACCTGGATATCACCCTCAGATAAGACATGTTCAATATTCTAGACTTCTTCTTGGATCTTTCTCCAATGGAAGCCTGCTAGTGAAAAGCGAAGAATAATAATCCTCAACATACGCCACAATATCCTCCTCCTCCATCAAAACCCGACCATCATTACAACTCAAACCACCGATGTTATTTTTCGCCTTTCTCCTAGATGCTTGCATGTGAAAAAAATTTACATTCCAATCACCATCTTTAAGCCAATCCACACGAGAGCGTTGCGGCCAAAAACTCTCCTTTCAATGTTGTAAGATCTCAATCTCTTTTTCCAGAGCCTTTATGTCCTTCATATGGTTTCCCGGACAATCACCACTAAATAACTCCTCTCTCCACTTCTCTAAATGACTGGGCTTCTTCATACTAATATCAAACTTCTTACTACCCCATACAGTGAACTCCGCCTTGCCAAATTACGATTAATGCTTGCAGAAGGGTCCAAAACCTCTTCTTGTCTGTCCCAAGTTCCCAAAATTGTATTTTCAAAATTAACATACTCCTCCTCCCGAACCCAGAAGGGTTCAAACCGAAAGGGTAGCCTCCGTCTTCTGTTTCTGCACAAACTTTATCCACGCCCTTGTGACCATATAAGGAGCGGTCTATGGTCGGACTTCAAGAATGCTAGATTCTCTGCAACCCCCAAGGGAAAAAGCTCCCTCCACCTATAATTTGACACCGCTCTATCCATTCTTGCTTGAATGTGTTCCGCTCCCTCTCTTCCATTTGACCAAGTCATCATCGGTCCTTTTGCCCTCAAATCCACTAAACCACAATAGTCAAGAGCCTTTCGAAAGTTTTCCATAAATCGAAAAGGTCAAGAATCACTCCCTTTCCTCTCTTCCGACATCAACATTTCAATAAAATCTCCACAAACAACTCAAGGAAAATTACTTTGCTGTTTTAATCGTCTGAGTAAGTCCGAAGAGAAAGTCCTATTAGTAATTTTTGGATTTCCATAAAAACCTGTAAATCACCAAAACTCTCCATCTTCTTCAATCACTTCAACATCGATATGCCCCCATAGAAAAGGACTTCACCTGTACCTTTAAACAATTTTTCCACAACATAAGCAGCCCTCCGCTTCGACCTCTCGCCTCCAGCACAAAATTTGAATCAAAACCTAAGGCGATTCTAACTCCCTCTGCCCTAGCTTTACCTAATTGAGTCTCGGACAAGAAGACTAGATTAGGGGAGAAAGTCCAGATGAGCTTCCGGAGAGCGGAAACAGTCCCAAGGTTCCCCAAGCCCTGGGTGTTCCAGCAGATGTCGATCATTGTGTTCGGAGGTCCTTCTCAACAGGACTCGCCGTTTCCTTAGTATTCCCCGATGACACAACCTCCATCTCATCCAAAACCATCATTTCTCGCTTTTCCCCCTTTAGATTTCCGAAAAAAGATGCCGGTAAAATTCTCTTCCCCATCAATTTCCTTTTCTCAATTTTCCCTCTATTATCTCTAATCAATGAGCTTTTTATAGGAGATAATGTTTTCTTATTTCTTTCCTGCTTCTTTACTCTCTTCCACCCTCTTCCTCTCTTCCCCAAGGCCACCTGTGTAACGCTCCAAAATTTCTTCAAGCATTTTTAATTATTAATGCTCTGATACCACTTGTTACAGTCGAATTTTTCAAGACTTTTTTCATTTCAAATCCCTCCACTTAAAATAAAATTCATTTATATAAAAGGTAATGATATTGATTTTAAAACATTTCTAAAAAGATTTCGAGTTCAATAAAAGTGTGCCAGTTCAAACACAAAAGTCCTTATTTGGTGGCAAGTCCACAACTCACAGGTTGTCACCTAGCACATCACTCTTTGTTAGGCTATTTGAAGATCAACGTCAATTCTTTTTATATCAACAGTTACCTGAAAGGTTAGACGAAATGGGGTGAGCATCCACTTGTCCAGTGAGTAAGGTATGGTGCACGTGTGTTATTGCACATTGGTGCATACAAGTCAACTTCACATATTTAAGACAAATTCAAATGTATGATGAGTATCCAATGCACATGCATGTTCTTTTCAAAACTCATGTGTTTCAGGTTCCGATTATAGATTATCTCCTCTACTCCAAAATGCTTATCATTTCCAAAACCCGAATATCGATAATATGGCCATAACACATCAGATTGTATAGGACTATTTCATCCTCTAGGGCTTCTACTTCCCCGTCATCTTTCACCATGTTTGACTCTAACAGGGATATTAGATCACCATGTCGTTCTTCACAACCCTCGGAGTCGCGAAGTGCTCCCGACATCATCAACATCAATATACAAAACAACACATTGATTACCGAGGGGGGTTAGAGTTCAAATCTATAATCCATATGCACAAAACTCTTCTTTATGCATAAAGTTTTTGTTATGATTCATGATCTATCAAATGCCATTGCATTTCCAAAACATCATCAATCCAATGCCATTGCATTTCCAAAACATGAACGAATGTAATTTCAACATATCATGTTATCACATTGTACCACATATAAGGTATATCAAATATTCAGTTCATTAATTCAATCATTCAAATAACCATATTCAATTCACATTATAATTGAATCATAATTCACATAAACATATCCACTCACTTATAATCATATAATCTAATTTACATGTTATTCAAATAATTCAAATAAACACATCCCACTCATGTATATTAAATCATATAATTCAACTAAACATATTCGATTCACTTATCATTAATCGAATACTTCAAATAACATATCCTACTTATATTAGAATAAATCATAATTCTTATAAACAAGGGGGCATTAAGCCATGCCCCATATTTAAAAACTTCTTTCTTCAATAATACCCCCTCACATGATGGACACTCCTGGTACCTATGTCCGATCAAAACACATTGATAACAAAAATCCGGCAATCGTTCGTATTGGATCAAAAGGAAGAGATCTTCGTTAAACGATTTGAGACAAACCCTAACGCCACGTTTGAGTGAATTTGTTGTGTCCACCAGAACCCTAATCCGAGGGAAGCTACTCTCCAGATCAATCGCATCTACCACACCCAGCAGCGTTCCAATTTTCTGAAGGATGTTCTCTGTCATGAAAACCAGGGGTAAACGGAGTATGTGAATCCAGAAGAATACCTGATGGAATTCGATATCCTGTAAGTCACCCTTCTTTTGTCCTCCAATGATCCAAATTGGAATAGAAAAACATTAGCATCCCCTCTTGTACTCACTTTGAATTGCTTGTAACTTGTCATATATTTGTCAAAACCCTTTCAAGGGCCTGCCTGTTGATAGGTTTAGATCCCAACACCTTCCCCACCAATGAAAATTGCATCGAGTTTCTGCCTTCATCTCAATCTATAGAATTGATTTTCAGAATCGGGTTTTCTCCTTCCTCAAGTTTTAGTCTCTCACATAGTCTACTAATTTCTTAGGAATCCATCGCATGTGAAAGATGAGAAACCAGACGTGAACAAGATTTGAAAACAGCAAAAGATTTGATTAACTGCCAAGGAAATTAATGGTGAAAATCGTTTCTTTTTTAATAAAGCTACACGGAGGTGGTAAAAAAAAACCCTAATCCCACGTTTCTTTGGAGAGAATAAGAAAGAGCAATCTACTGAGTCCCGATCAAAACTTCAATATTTTAAGTTTTAATATAATGCATACATTCCTCGGAAAACTTTTTTTTAGTATGTTAAGAATAAGAAAGAAGGTTGGCATTCATTAGGACATTCTCGCATCGAGGAAAATGAAATCAACAATAAAATGTTGTTTACTATCGATCCTTAAAGTCAAAAAAACGTTGATGATGTAGCGCCCCTAGTTCTAAATACCCGGTTCACTACGTCATCTTCTGGTCTAAACTTTAAAATAATATTTTAGCGGAAGAAATAACTGAAATTCATTTTTTGCAACATTAAATAAACTGTAATTGTCGATAAAGTTTAAAACCTTTATGAAACATTTCGAAATAATAAATCGAACAATTAATATTGTAAAACAATTGACAATGTCATAATTTCTCAAATAATTGAAATTCTCAAAATTATCCAATGTTTGGAAATACGGATCATTAAAATAAGATTTTCAACTATTTAGCGACTATTGCTACAATCATCCATCACTTGCCACCCTCTCCGAAATTTGCAAATATTGTTAAAATAGACATGAACATTTCATAGAAATACTCAGTAGATTTATCGCCAATTAATTAATCTACAATATAATTGAACATATAAATGCAGGCTCTTTAGAAATCATAGGGTGTGGGTTGCTTTTCTTGTGCATTAAAGCACATGGCTTCTTTTTGAAAATCATAAGCTCTTTAAAATCATAGGGTGTGGGTTGCTCTTCTTGTGCATTAAAACACGTGACTTCTCTTTGAAAAATCATAGGGTATGAGTTGCTCTTTCTTCTCGTGCACATAAGGCACATAAGTTATGCATAACATCATCATTTATCTTGCAAGATATTCTCTTCTTTCTTTCTCATGCATAAAAGTATATAAGTTATGACAAACATAACAACATAATTATTTCCGAAGAAATACATTATCGTCTCTTTTCATAAAAAAGACTTTCACATAAGTCACATAACATACACATTCACATGCAATCATAATATAAATCAATTAATAGGGGCGAGTCTACCTTAAACTTAACGAGTGTGGTTGAGCGGGAATTACTTCAATCTTTCAAATCTCCGTACGCCTCGTCTAGCCAAATAGAAAAATAAATTAAATTAGTCTTTAGAAATTTATAGTTTAAAAATGATAAATTGCAATTTGGGGAATGAAATTGATGATTTGAAAGTTGAGGGACTAGAATGAATAATTTGAAAGTTGAGGGACTAAAATGAATACTTTGAAAGTTGAGGGACTAAAATGAATACTTTTGAAAGTTGGGTTGAAACTCAAAATGGATTTTAAATGATAGGGCTGAAATAATAGATTCTAAAAATGAAGTGGCTGATTAAAACCATTTAAAAACTTAAGGGCTGAAATGATTAATTTTAAAACATAGGGACTGATTTGAAACAATCTGGAACATGGGGACTAAGTTGCAAATTCTGAAAATCAAAAATATTAAAAACGATTTCTTCATTCTTGCTCTCTGGTCCGAGCAGTCACGCAGGGAAGGGAGAAGGAAGGAGGTGTGATGGCACCTCGCGAAACCCGGTTCCACAGCCTGTGAATTTGCCAGCGAAACGCCGTCGTAGGGTGGCGGCGAGTGGCGATTTAAGAAGGGGGTCCAGGTTTGGGGTCCAAGTGCGAGGTTGGGTGCGAAATACCGAGGTGAAACGAGGCTCAAATCGCGATGAAACTCTGGTCGAAGAAGTGGCGGTCGAAGGGGAATAGTTTGGGTAAGTTGTTTTTTTGGGTTTTGGGTTTGACTTGGGGGGTATATCGAGCTGGGCTGTGGGTGCGGTGATGGTGATGATGGTGCCGGTGGTGATGGTGGAAATTGGTTGGGCTTGGAGTTGGGTTGGCCGCGATTGTGGTGGTGCTGCAGGTGGGTTGGCTGAGTTGTGGAAATGGTGGTTCTTGGTGGAGGTTTGCTGGGGATTCATTGATGATGATGGTGGAATCAGAGGTGAGTTGGGTGCGGTTGGACATTGGTGATTGAGGTGGTGATGGTGAGCTTGGAGTTGCTAGAATGAGGCAGCTGATATGGTATTGGAGCTGGGAGGCTGGCCGTGACCTTGAAGTCTTGGTAGTGGGCTGGTGGTTTGGCATAGGTGGTGCTCCATTGTGATGGGTTGGTGCAGGCGATTCGGTGTGGTGATGATGATGATGAAGGAGGTGGCGGTGGTGGTGGTGACGGCTTGGGTGGTAGTTTGGTAGCAGTTGTGGTTGCTTGGTCATGGAGTTGAGGAGGAAATGGAAATGCAGCTTGGGTTTGTTGGATCAGGGTTGTGGGGTGTGGTGATGTATAAAGAGGGGTTGGGAAATGTGAGGGCTAGGGTATGAAATTGGATGGGATTGATGTGATAGATGATGGTTGGTAGTATGAGACATTTAAAAGCAACGCATGAAATTCAAGGAAAGTCGTACGTGAATTCAACTGAGTCGAAGAGTGAATCTGATAAAATGAACTTGACGTAATTTGGGATTTAAAATAATTTTGAAAATAATAATTTAAATAAATAAATAAAATAATAAAATTTTGGAAATTCAGAATTTAATTTAAAATCGGACGAACTTGATATTTCTCGACTTGGCTGGACGAACGCGTCGTGAAAGTTAACTTAAAAATGAGCGAGATCGCAGCGACACGATTTTCGAAATTTTAAAATAATTAATTAATCGTGTGAAAAACTCTTGATCGCTACAAATGAATACAAATTATCTTCGTTTTGGATTTAAGCATTACATAGCAAAAATGTTTTGTTAAATCTGGTGGTAAAGAAGGTACAAAACAAGAAGATATCGAGCAAAAAGAAAAGCAAGGGACCATCAGGTCATACTACTCAATTGTCAAAAGAACAAAATTAAGATTGGATTGCAATTGAAAGTTACAGATTTTAGGTTTTAGGTCAATTATTATAATTTCTTAATTACCTGCGACAGTCACATTGTTTTCAAACCCGACCCAGTCGGGTCGACCCAATATAAAATCCAATAGGGTCAAACCCAACCAACGACCTGAGAAACCCGGCCGACTCGAACTCGAGTTTTATATATATATATATATATATATATATATATGTTGGAAAATGAATGAGAAATTCAACTCTCATGTAACTCTCATATGTAATTACAATTGATTGGGGAGTTATAGTTGTTAATTAGAAAATTTTTATGGAGTTATGTTGTAACTCCATAGTGCTTTATTTAATCCCTCATTTTGAAGACACAAAAACAAACACTTGGCTTTGGTCATTTGGTCTATCCAACATTTGTTCATTTATTTTATTTTGGTCCAATTTTATAGTGTTTTGTTTTTTGTGATTGTTCATACATATGCTCGGTTCGTCGAAGTGGTAACTTTGTGCTGAGTTAACTACTCAACTTTCGTTGTACCATGGGAGACAGACGCTCAGACAAACCTCAAGCACAGATTGGTGATGGGGAGAATCTATTTTAAGGAAACTGTGCTCGCACAGACCTCAATTCCATATTCTACTTGAATTTACAGTTTTGATTTTCATTATTATTTATATTATTGCGTTTCTTTTTATTGTTTGTTCATTTGTCAATCAAATTCGACAAATATTTCTCTACAATATATTTTATGGAAAAATATAAAACCACTACAATTTATACTAAATACACCACATTATATTTACACCACTAATAAAATATATTATTTATAAATACACGACACTACAAATACAAATATATCTCCTTTATCTAACTCTAAAAAAACATAATATGATAGAATTTATATACCATAGTTGTGAGTTCCCAACCCATTCCCTTCTCCAAACTCCTTCTGGGTAGTTTTATCTTTCCTAGTTAAACTTCTATTTCAAGTCTCTTTGTAGGACCCATTGATTACAACCTTGAAATCAAGAAACGGGATCACAACAAACCCCATGGAAAGATAAGTTGAACGATCATTTACATACTGTGGGAGCCGGAGTTCCGTGTTCTGTCTGGTTGAAGGATTCCATAACCAGATCCTATTTGACTCATCAATTATGTAGATAAAGCCATTGATTGAGCCCACACACTTGATTCCCTAGCCAAAACAATTGGCTCGAACTAGCGCAGCATTGAAATTGTTTATTGGAGAAAAGTCTTCACAAGGAGCCTTGAGAGAATCTCCACTCAAATTTCTTCGGCTGGTACAATTAAGAGGCAAATTATTTCTCCACTTTAGAAGACAGAAGATGGTCTGTTTTCTTTTTTTGTACTTAAAAGTAATGTTTATTATTTTACGTTCTCATCTTTGATAGGATAATTTGCTATTGAAGAATCTGATAGCATTTGAGAATCAATTCGTGAGCAATTCAATCATTAACTGGAATTGGTGTAAATTGCTGATTGGTTGCTCCTTGTTGAAAAAATTATAATGACAGTGGAATGATATTTGAAATTGAAAAAGATGTGTGTTTGTGAGTGTATGTTTCGGATGATAGAAACATAAATATAAATATAGAAAATAGAGAAGATTATTTTAAAAATTGTGGTGTATATAAAAAAATAGTGAAAAAAATTTAAAAGGATATTTAAGTAATTTTATTTGTCTATTTTTGTAAACAAAAGAAATATTAAAAAGTGTAGTGAAGAAAATAAGTTTTGTGGTGTGAATATAGCTATCCATATTTTAATTTGTTTTAATTTTTAAATATATTTTTTTAATATTATTTAATTCCCGAGTCGACCTTAAGTCGACTCCGAATTGACTCTCTGACCCTTGATCCAATCTCTCGATCAAGTCGATGAACAGATAGGGTCTGAAAACATTTTATGGTCACCTTGCCATTTGTATTCCCTAATAGAAGTGTAATTATTTAAAGTGCCAAAATGCTTTAGCATGTTTGTTTCAAATCAAAAAGGAAAACCGAAAAAGAGAAAGAGAGCTAGAAAAAGGACATTGTTTCGAATCAATGTGATATGCTCGTACTTATGTTTTAAAATTTATTTTTATCCAAATTCAGTTTCAATTATACATTATTTCAATAGAATAATATTATACATGAATTTATAATTTTTCATATATTCTCCATCCAAAAATAATTTTTACAAAAAAATATTTACCAAACAGGGTACCAGTCTCAAAGAAAAATGCCACCCAATAATCTGGCTTCTAGAAATGTGAACCCAATAGAGAGAGACTTGTTAAAACTTAAAAGTAAATTGTGGCTCCGCTCCGCTCCTTAAAGTTAGTTCAGAAGTAATTCAATTCTTCTTCTGTCTGTTCAATGCACGCGAGAAATAGATTCACATTTATTCTATAATTACATATCCAAAGGTAATTATATTTGATCATGCTATTTTTCGAGATTGTCAGTATGGACCTATGAAAGGAAAGCACCGGATCGGCCCATCTCGATAAAGAGGTCGGCCTTATATCCCGGGCTTTGTCCATCTCGACCCGCTAGCTTATGGTCTATAGGTTTTCTCAGACCGGGGTGTATGCCCGACCTTATGACCATCACAACCCAGAAATGCCCGACCTAATCAAGTCCTGCATCCATAGTGGGAAACATGCCCAGTAGACCACTTCATGATTCCCGGTGTTCACCGTTTATGGGCTTTATCAATTGGCCACCTTCTTGGGCCCTCGAAGAAAAACATAAGGGAAAATTACATGGTCACCAGGATTTTAAAATTACAATTCAAAATTCTGGGGATGTACAATTTTTTTCCAATTTTCAGGTGATCAACATTTAATTAATAAATAATTAATCAAATTTCAATTGTGTTTATTAAAACTCTGACTCTCTCTACCGTGTCCTTACCCCCACCCCAGCAGATGAATTTTCTCCTCCCACTTCTCTCTGTCATCGCCTCAAGATCTGCTGCCAACATCGGCCGATCACCACCGAGTGTGTTTCTACTTTCTCTCGCCAACGATGTTGCAGCACTCACGGCGCTCAGACCTCTATGAAGCTACTGTGAGCGACTCGACCTCTCTCTTCCCCCACCGGAACTAGCAGCAACGCCACCTGCACGGCGGCGCCTCCAGATGCAAGGTTTGCATAGCCACAACTCCACATATCGGTCTTTGTTGTTGTTTTGTTTGTGTGTGTATTTGGAGGCGGTAATGTTGATGCGGTGGTTTGGGTTGATGATTGGATGCGAATCTATGGTCATGGCGGTGGTGGTGACGGTGAAGATCCATTTGATGACAAACTGCAAAAAAAAAAAAAAAAATCCTGAAATTTTGTGGATCGAAGGAGCTTATGGGTGTGTCGGTTAAGGAGATTTTTGTTGGTTTTGAGCTTGATTCTCTGGTGGTGTTGCTTCCGAATGTTGGAGACGACGATGATGGAACGATTGTGATTCTGCTGGTGGTAACGTCGTGGTGAAGGTGGTTGTCATCGGCGGAGCGGCAGCAAGGTTTGGTTTGGTTTTGGGATTTGGATGGGGTCAGGTGCGTGGGGGTGGAGATTGGGGTTGGGCGCAGGGGTGGGGGTGGGGACAGGGGTTAGGGCTTGAATAGTGATTGTGACCAATTTTAGGCAATTGTGACCAACTATTAGGTAAATGTGACTAAAATATTGATTAAATGTGACTTTGTGAGACTTGTGACCAGTATGGATTGTGACCAAAATATTGATTAATTGTAACTTTATATGACTTGTGACAAGTTCGAGATGTGATCAATTATTAACTAAATGTAACTAAAATATTGACTAATTGTAACTTTTTGCGACTTAACAAATGTGGGATGTGATCAATAAATGAATAATATGTGATCAATTGAGGATAATTGTGATAAGTTATTGGGTAATTGTGATCAAGAAACGGGTAAGTTGTAACAAATTGTTCCCAACTGTAACTTTGTGTGACCATTGGACAAGGAGGTTATGTGACCTACAATTGGGTCAAATATGATTATGTGTGACCGAATGTGACCTTGTGTCACCGAACTGTGACCTCGTATCACCGAGTTGTGACCTCGTGTGACCGAATTGTAACTTTATGTGATTGAACTGTAACCATGTGTGACCAAACAGTGACCTTGTGTGAAACTGTGAGACTGAACTGTGACCTCGTGTGACCGAATTGTGACTTTATGTGACCGAACTATAAATTTGTGGTATTGTGTGACCGAAATGTAACTTTGTGTGACCAATTGTGACTTTGTGAGATCGAACTGCGACTTTGTGTAATCGAATGCAACTTTGTGTGACCAACTGTGAAAAAAATCATTTTTTGTGTGATTTGTGACTGAAATATAACTTTGTGCGACCAATTGTGACTTTGCAGGTTGGCTGAGGTGGGGGTGGAAAAAAAAAAGAGAAAAAAAATCATTTTTAGTTTGGGTGTGATGAGATGGGATAGGGTGGGGTGGGTGGGAAACATAGAGAAAAAAATCATTTTTAGGGTGGGTAGAGGTCGGGTGGGGCTAGAAAAAGTAGAAAAATCATTTTTTGTGGTATGGTGGGGTCGGGGCCGGGGATGAAAAAGTAGAAGAAAAAAATATTTTTTTGTGTGGGTGGGGGTAGGGTGGGGTGGGTCGGGGTTTGAAAAGTAGAAGAAAAAAAATCTTTTTTTGGAGTGGGGTGGGTAGGGTGGGGTCGAGTTCGAGTTGGGGGCTTGAAAAAGTAGAAGAAAAAAAAATTTGGTGGGTATGTGTGTGGGTGTGGTGGGGTGGGGTAGGTTAGGGTAGGGTGGGGTTGAGATGGGGTGGTTGGGGTGAAGTGTGAAAAAATAGAAGAAAAATCATTTTTTGATGGGTATGGTAGGTGACGGGGGTGCGTTGGGATGGGGTGGGGTAGTTGGAGTGAAGTGTGAAAAAATAGAAGAAAAATCATTTTTGAGTTGGGTGGGGGTAAAAAATAAAAGAAAAATTATTTTTGGATTGGGTATGGTGGTGTGGGTAGGGTAGGATTTGGAAATATAGAAGAAAAATCATATTTGAATGAGGTGGATGGGTGGGTGGCGAGGTAGGGTCAGGCTTGGGCGGAGGTGGGTGTGGGTGTGTGAAAAATTAGAAAAAAAACAATTAATTTTGGGTGTTGTGGGGTGGGGATGGGTGGCGGGGTAGGGTCAGGACGAGTTGTGAAAAAGTAGTAGAAAAAAATCATTTTGGATAAGATGGGGTGGGGTAGGGTCTGGGGCGAGGTTGGTGGGGGAGTGGAAAATTAGAAGAAAAAAAGTTAATTTTGGGTGGGGTGGTTGGGGTTGGGGTAGGTGGCAGGGTAGGATAGGGTAAGGTCTGTGCGAGTTGTGGAAAAGTAGTAGAAAAAAATCATTTTTGGTGGGGTGGGGTGGGTGGTGTTAGGTTGGGTGGGTGGGTTTTTTTGGGTTAGGGTGGGGTGGGGTGGGGTGGGACAGGGGGTTGGTGGGTGAGAGGAAAAAAAATAGAAGTAAAATCATTCTTGTGGTGTGGTGGGGTGGGGGTGAGGTGGGTGGGGTTGGGGAGGAGTGGGGGTGGGGTGGGTAAGGTGGTGTCGGGGTGGGGGTGGGGGTGAGTGTGGAAAAATAGAAGGAAAAAAAATCATTTTTTGAGTTGAGGTGGGGTGGGTGGGTGGGGTGCGGTGGGTGGGTGGGTTGCCGGGGTGGGGTGGGTGAGTGTGGGGTTGGGTTGGGTTGGGATTGAGTGGTTGTGGATTAGATATTGTTTTGATTTTATTATGTAATATTATATGAGTTTTAATTTAATATATAAATGATAATTATTATAATATTATATTAATTAATTATCTAATTAATACCTGATTTTTAAAAAAAAATTATAAGTTTGTTATGTTTAAAAAGTGAAAGTTTTAGTTGTATAGTTTTGTACTTATCCCAAAACATAACCTATAAGGAATCATCCTAAAAAAGATGAAATACAATTTTTATAAGATTAGAACTCCTCCAAAAAGGTAAATTTATAGCAAAAATGACTCATTCCTTAAATAAAGGAAGTTATGGACTTTTTCAGCCCTATAAATACAGCTTCTTTGATCACATATATTTATTCACAATTCTTTACATATATTCTAATTATATATTCTCTCTCTATCCTTTTTTCAGAAAACTAATTCTTACATCGGAGGAGCGACGGGGAGAATCCTCCTCGCCTTTTTTGCAGGTCATCCAAGGCGAATTCATTGATCTTTTCCAGCAATCAAGTATCATCAGATCCTGCCACATCAAGGTTAGGATTTTTGACAGCATCAATATTGACATAATGACATCAATAATTTTGTTAATCATACAACACTTTTCATGTTTATAAATTGGCCACAATTATATTAACTGAAAAAACCACTCATTATATTAGTTTTCTTATTTTTTATTTTTATGTATACCACAAATATTAAAAATTCTAAGTTTAAATTGAATTATTTTCCAAAGATATAAATACTATAAAGCCAGTTCATGAATCAAATTGAGTCCTATCTCAAACTAAAATAATATTTCTCATTTTTTTTCTAAACAAAGGCAAAGAAAACTGAAAAACAACGGTCAAAAGCATTCCACAGATGAAAGCCCTCCACCACTTGCAGAAATTAGTGTATCAGAGATAACGAGAAAGATATTACCCTTTCAAAATAATGAGAGATGTAAAAAAGCCTAAATTGGAAAGCCTACAATTTTATGATCAACACAAACGAGCTTGCAATTTCATTAAACAAACAAGGTTCAAGAGTTTGTCACACTAAGATCAATAAAACCCGTGTAAGAAATAATGGGAACCCCAACAATTTAAAGGACAAAAGAACAAAAACTAGGTTATGCAACCATAGGTAGAGAGTAAGCGATGAGGGGGAATATACATTTTTTTTTTACCAATTCTGATGTAAAAATCGTATTAAAACTTAATAGTATCTCCAGTGTCTTTGTGTGGGCGATGATATGCAGTATCGAAGGGAAAAGTTATTCATGACAGGAACGCATAGGAGGGGATTTCAAAATCAAAAACTTGTATCGAAGAGGCCTTGGAGGTAGAGTTGAAGATGGGAGAATTTGTGGAGTACTATGTTTTATTTTCATTTTATTTAGTGAAAGTTTTATTTGTAAAAGGAATGTGGTGCTATTATAAAAATTCATATTTTAATATATATATAATGTGATGTGATTAACAAAATTAGTGATGTCAATATAATTACTCTATCCAAAATCCCGCTCCAATCATAGTCTTATCATATAATAACATTGAAAATCCAAGAAACAAAATGAATTAGAATAGATCTAACTTCAGAAAACATAAAACTCAAGAACTTGCAGAAAATTAAAAGATCAACACAAAGATTTTTCATCCGAAGCCTCAAGGGCTCGGTTATAAACCTACTCCCCTATTGAATGTTGCTAATCGCAAGTGTACGGATCGCACAAGTAATATAATGAACGTGAATCCAAGTATCTATCTCACAGAGATTGAGCAAATTGTATTTTAAATTACGAATCCTTAATCGAAACTATGAAAACTTTGAATTTGGGAATTTTGTTTTGAAAACTAAATTAAAGATTAAAAAAAAAAAAAATTGTTTTGTGAAAACGATGAATTAAAGGTAAGATGTAATTTGGCCCAACAAACTAGCCTAATAAGTTGCCAAAGCCCATTTGAATGAAAGTGTGCTGAAGTCCAAACAAACCAACCCATGCCTTGTGATCTCTCTCTAAATTATGCAGTGACCCCATTCTTCAAACCGGGTTGAAAGACCAATATTAATCAAGATTTGATCTGAGCTATTGGATCTGTTTGGATCAGTAGGGCAAAATTGATTAGCTTTTTCATCTCTCTCTCGTCTAATTCCTCCCTCCAGAAACTTCTTTCTCTTCATCTTCTTCGAGAGGATTCTTCATATTATTTTCTAGTTTCAAACTTCGTGTTGTAATAGAGGATAGACTCCTGGATTTGTGTTTTCATAACATAAAGAAATTGAATCGGGCCACCAAAAAAGGAGTTTGGTTAGCTAAACCTGGCGTGGCTTAGGCCTAGAGGGCCTTGCATTTTTCTGCAAGGGCCACACTTGCCTCGTCTTGAAATAAATGTGAGAATCACCACAAAGACGATAAAACCAACATATTTTACACCTCTAATTGAACTAGAATTATTGACAAGCTAACGTAGTACTGTTCGTCTGGTCATTAGAAATTAAGTATTGGTGTAAAAAACGAAGCAACTGAGATTTGATAACATATCTAAGGTTCAAAAAAATATCTTTAAATGGTTACATTCAAAAATATTTTAGATTTACCATTAAAATGGGAGCAAACAATCTTACATAAAATTGAAGTAGCGTCTAATTCCATTTTTACAATCTATTATGGACATTTTAACTAGGTATTCTTCTGAAGTTTTTTGTTCGCTTATATTCAACAATTTATATACGTATATATATGTACAGTACACATATGTCTATGAGATACTCAGATTTTAGATCTACATCTTCGATGTACATGTAGTTTTATAAGTGTTGAGAAATTTCTTTTCTCAAATAAAATATGCTATAACGAAGTTAACATAAAACTTGAAACAAATAATCAAGGAGAAATCAAAAAATGCAAAATGACTTGAATCGCAAAGAATGCTGTCTTAAAAGCGAAATTTGCGCCCTCTCGGAATGAGAATGCTAATGGGCCTCCAAACAAATTGCTTTAGCGGATTTCAAGCCTCAAACCAAGTATCAAATAGTACAATTGATAAACTTGGAGAATAGGAACAAGAAAAGCAAATTTTGAAGATTCTAAGTATAAAATTTAAGATTTTGGATGATAATCACTATTGAAGGTTTGATGATCAAAAAGTTATTCAAAATCATGAATTCTATACCTATTTATAGAATTCTATCATCCCAAATCGTTGTTCATGCAATTCTTCACGAAAGAGTGCCAAAAATAGTTGAAAAGGTGCATGAGAAATTCTGAAAAAAATCCTCCAATGGTCAAATTTTTATACCACGCGATCGCCGGACCACCAACCACGCGATCGCGTGGTTCTTCATTTTTGCCGGACCTTCAGGTCCGGGTTTTCACTTCTTGGACCGGTTCCTTATATTTAAGACCGGTTCTTGCACCATTTCAACTATATATTTATATATTTGAACAACAGTTTCATAACAATCCCCCACTTGTTCAAATATATGAACTCTACTTAGAATCATAACGATGTCACGCATAAAATAAGGTATCTTTCGATTTTAACCTTATATTAGTGCTAATATTGCAAAATAATATCGAGATCCCAGGTAGCCTTGGCTTTGAACCAGTTATCCCTTATGATATTACCGGCGATATCGCACACGTGAACATTCTTGCTCAATATGTTCCACACACAATTTACTTTAGCGCGTTAATGGCCTTGAGCCCATCCGAGTTCATGAACTTTTCAGAAAGTAACTCCAAAACTTTCCTTGAAGCGGCACCACTTCTAAGTTCATATAGGAGAAATTCTTACAGTGTCTTGGTAACTTTTAAAGACACTTGTACTAAGTACTGAATTTCTTTAAGATTTGTTCAGCCCTCCAAACAGTTACCCCAGCACTTATATCCTTATGATAGGACCTTAAAAAATAATTTTCTAAGTGCTGTAACAATTCACTTATCAAATAACTTGTTATTACCCTTTGAACCCGTGAATTACTCATTTCATAATGACAGGTAGGGTTGCCGTCATTGGCGAATTTATAATAGGAGTTTTAGCCCCATCCTACTCGATGTTTGTCTTACCAACTCTTTGGTAAGTGGTTTTGTGAATGGATCAACCAAATTTTCACTTGACCTCACATAGGTAAGTGATATTATTCCATCATTTATTAATTTTCTTATGTAATCATGTCTAAGACTCATATGTCTTGACTTTCCGTTGTAGACTTCATTATAAGTCCTTGCTAGAGTAGCTTGACTATCGCATAATATAGATATTGAAGATTCATTCTTTGTATCTAGTGGAACTTCATAAAGAAGATCCTTAAGTCACTCTGCTCCCTTTCCAGTTTCGGCTAATGCAACAAACTCGGATTTCATAGTGGAATGTGTTATCATTGTTTGTTTCTTTTATCTCCAAGAAACCGCACCACCTCCAAGTGTAAACAACCATCCCGAGGTTGATTTATTTTCTCCAGCATTTGATATCCAACTTGCATCGGTATATCCTTCTAATATAGTTGGAAACTTAGAATATTGAATTCCAAGATTTTTAGTTCTCTTTAGATAACCAATGTGACGACCCGAATTCTCGACCATTCGAGTGCCACTAAAAGTGACTCATATCATATTATCGAGACTTAAATAGTAATGTAAAATTATTCAAAAGAATAATTAGAATCCCATAATTTTATTTGTGAATAAAAATAGAACATAATTTTCTTACATAAAGTTCAACATAATTATCTCATCAATCTTAACCACTTTTGCCACTTCCATGTTGACCGCCTCGAACCTTCAATTATCTGAAAATGGTAAATATCGTGGAGTGAGATTTATAAAATCCCAGTAAGTATACCAAGCATAAATTTTCTTTTGAAAGCATATGGATCATTTTCATCATAACATAGGATATGATCGAAATACTCATAAACATAGGGAGACACAAGAATTTTACCGAACTTAAATGGCAAGAATTCTTATGTGTAGCGCTACTAAACTCCGGTCCCCTTAGTATAATCATAAACATATCATATGGAACCCATAACAATCTTGTGAGATTGATTTCATAGCAATGATCCAAACATTTTCATAAAAACATAAGATATACTTACTTGTCATAAAAACATACTTACTTTTCATAAAAACATAAGGTGTATTTACCTTTCATAAAAACATACTTACTTTTCATAAAAAACATAAGATATACTTACTTGTCATAAAAACATACTTACTTTTCATAAAAATATAAGGTGTATTTACCTTTCATAAAAACATACTTACTTTTCATAAAAACATAAGATATACTTACTTGTCATAAAAACATACTTACTTTTCATAAAAACATAAGATATACTTACTTGTCATAAAAACATACTTACTTTTCATAAAAACATAAGGTGTATTTACCTTTCATAAAAACATACTTACTTTTCATAAAAACATAAGATATACTTACTTGTCATAAAAACATACTTACTTTTCATAAAAACATAAGGTGTATTTACCTTTCATAAAAACATACTTACTTTTCATAAAAACATACTTACTTTTCATAAAAACATAAGATATACTTACTTGTCATAAAAACATACTTACTTTTCATAAAAACATAAGGTGTATTTACCTTTCATAAAAACATACTTACTTTTCATAAAAACATAAGATATACTTACTTGTCATAAAAACATACTTACTTTTCATAAAAACATAAGGTGTATTTACCTTTCATAAAAACATACTTACTTTTCATAAAAACATAAGATATACTTACTTGTCATAAAAACATACTTACTTTTCATAAAAACATAAGGTGTATTTACCTTTCATAAAAACATACTTACTTTTCATAAAAACATAAGATATACTTACTTGTCATAAAAACATACTTACTTTTCATAAAAACATAAGGTGTATTTACCTTTCATAAAAACATACTTACTTTTCATAAAAACATAAGATATACTTACTTGTCATAAAAACATACTTACTTTTCATAAAAACATAAGGTGTATTTACCTTTCATAAAAACATACTTACTTTTCATAAAAACATAAGATATACTTACTTGTCATAAAAACATAAGGTGTATTTACCTTTCATAAAAACATACTTACTTTTCATAAAAACATAAGATATACTTACCTTTTAAAAGATTAAAATGAAGTGTAGTAGTAAATGGACCAAAACTTTCTTGACCACCTTGAATTTCTCTTACTTGTGGATTTTGTCAAGAGATTGGAAATAAGTGTATATGTGTAGAGTTGTGTGTAAAAGAGATGGGTTTAAATAGATGTATAAAGTTGGCATATTGTAAACATAATCATTCAATTCTATTAATTTTAACACATCATTTTCTTAAAGTAAAGCACCATTCATATACTTTTCCATATTTATACAAATAATATGCTCTTCATGATTATATATAATGGAGTCTTATCAATCATTCATATACTTTTCCATATTTATACAAATATTATGCTCTTCATGATTATATATAATGGAGTCTTATCAATCATTCATATACTTTTCCATATTTATACAAATATTATGCTCTTCATGATTATATATAATGGAGTATATAAATCATTCATATACTTTTCCATATTTATACAAATATTATGCTCTTCATGATTATATATAATGGAGTATATAAATCATTCATATACTTTTCCATATTTATACAAATATTATGTTCTTCATGATTACATATAATGGAGTCTTATCAATCATTCATATACTTTTCCATATTTATACAAATATTATGCTCTTCATGATTATATATAATGGAGTATATAAATCATTCATATACTTTTCCATATTTATACAAATATTATGCTCTTCATGATTACATATAATGGAACCTCTCATGCTTGCATATATTTTCTTAATTTAAATAATAAAAGTAATTTTTGTATAAATAAATATTGGGATAACATTGAATTAAGTACTTAGACTTAATATACTTTAAATCAAGAGAATGGAGATATTTTTAGAAATTCGAAATTTAATTTAAAATCGAACGATCTCGATTATTTCTTGACTTGGCTATACGAATACGTCGTGGCGTTAACTTAATAAAAATGGGTGAAATAGTAGCGATACGATTTTCTATTAAAATAATTATTAATCGCGTAAAAATTCTTGGTCGCTACAAACTTACCCCCTTAAAATAATTTCGTCCTCGAAATTAATCTTACTTGATCTTATGATTTCTGAACACTTAATCAGAATCTCTTCTTCTTCTTCTTATGTAGCATCATCGCTACCATATTTAACCCAACCATATTTAACCCACTGGACTTTGACTAAATGCATCAATTTGTTTTCTTAAGACATGGACTTTTCTATCAATAATAGACATATGTCTACTCATAAATTCTTCTGAATCAAAATGAAAATTCCCAATCGTATGTGATATTTCATCATATCTTTTAGTATTCATGTAACTTGTCATTTATCATCGTATCATGTGACCTCAAATATTCGTATTAATATCTCTAAAATTTCAATAAATCTTTACTAACATATCATACCATAATAATTTGTCATTTCTTCTTATCACCAAATATCCCAAAATAATTAAAACGATTACCTGAATATTCTCTATGTAATATACCCAAACATGTTATTCACATATCAACATAATCATCAGTTTATCTTTCCAATATTTGTAACCCAAAATTTCTGCAAAATTCAATAAACAAATATCTCCCAAATAATTAAAATTCTTAACTCAAATATCATAACATTTCCTGTAAGGTATTCCTTTCACTTGCACAAACTTATTAATCCTGATTCAATACAGTCCTTATTTCACTTTCACGTATCCCCGTATTATTTCTATACCTTGATTATTATATCAAAATATCAGTACCCAAAATCCAAGAAAATATTCCATATCTCAAATCCCGTCATCATCAAATCTTCCTTTTATCAAGAAAGTAAACGGCGTATAAACTCTTGTTCCCTCTTTTCCATTATTCTATTCCGCGCTTTCTTGCTGGAATCAATATCACGCGGATTCCCTCCGATCCTTAATGCTTTTAAATAGTTCATGCTGGGAAGAGGTTAGATCCATCAAAAACATGGATATCATTCTTACAAACATTCGCAAGTATTATTCCAGTCTTCCAATGAATGATCTGAGGAAAATTTATCGAATAAGACTCGAAAGATTGAGGTTGCTGATGGCTCATGGTGTTTCAGAAGATGTTCGCTGGTTGATCGAAGCAAAGGTTCGACTATCTGGTGAATTACCTATGACATTTCCAAAGCACATGCCTGGTTTAGGCAAAAGCACCTTCGCAAAGAAACGAAGAGCAAAAAGGCTGAATGGTTGCTACAAATGTGCTCGTTGGAACTGTGATACTCGTTGCAAAACAGTAGGATATTCTTCTACTAATCGGGATGATAAAATCAAATTCATAAAAGGTGGACTGAGTAAGGAGTCTTTGGATGATATTCGACTGACTCTTGAGACGCACCCAAGTGGTTATGTGCAACGTGAACTTCTCTCCTTATACGCTCAGTTTAACGAGGACAAAAATCGTTATAGTCTCCAAAATATAATAGCAAAAGATCCTGTTTGCCAGTCTGTTTTACAAAATGAGGCTTCTGGCAGTTCAACAATGATATAAGGTAAATCTCTTGATACACATTTAAAATATTTTGCTGTTTTCTTTCACGCGTTTTGGAAATAAAATATATTTTCCTTTCTCGAGTTTTGATAAAGCTGGAAATAAATCACCGAAAGGTGATATCTTTGGTAAAACAGTCAAAAGTTGGTCGATTTTGACAAAAGTAAATCTTTACTTTTTCATAATCAATCAAAAACAGTAAATTTTTTCGGCTTTAAATAGCTAAACATATTTCATAATTCAGGCATCCCAAAATCACATCTTCTTCGTAAGTTTTCTCTTCTATACTATCAAAGATGGAAGCACCAAAACTTCGACAGATCAAAACTATTTGTGTATTTTGTGGATCAAAAGTGGGGAAAGGCTTCAGTTATCTAGAAGCGGTCGTAGATCTTGGAAAGAAACTGGGGGAAAAAGGTATCACTCTTGTGTATGGGGGTGGTAGCAGTGGTCTAATGGGTTGTGTTTCCCAATCTGCTCTTGCAGAGAAATCAAAAGTAATCGGTGTCATACCTGTCCCTTTGGTAGATGTTGCAGGCAAAACACGAGGGCATGAAGTTCAAACATTATCCATCCATGAACGCATAACTTGTATGCTATATGGTTCTGATGCCTTTATAGCCCTGCCCGGAGGTTTTGGTACCTTAGAAGAAATCTTTAACATTACCTCGTGGGCTCAACTAGATCTCCATACTAAGCCTATTGGGCTTCTGAATGTTAACAATTTCTTTGATGGCTTGTTAACCTTTCTTGATTATGCTGTGGAACAGGGATTCATCTCTCCATTTTCCAGAAGGCTCCTTATTTCTGCTCCTACTATTGATGAACTACTGGATAAGCTGCAGTCATATATCTCAATACAAGATCCAGCAGGGGTTAAGATAGATTGGTCGCAAGGAAGGGGAATCAAGCGAAAATGGAGTCCGGTTAATGTAAACTTAACTTTATGAATCTTAGAATAGGTGGGGGTAGAGTACGGAGTATTCTTACTCTCGAGACACCCCTCTAATTTCCTAGGATTTCCTTAATGTTTAAATCTTGTGTGTACCTCAAAGGTTCCAGGTGGTAGATTACGGAGTATTCTTACTCTCGAAACACACCTCTTTGAAGGTTTCTTTATTTCCTCAAAAGGTCAGAGGTGGTAGGATACGGCTACTCCGGAAACACATCTCTCAATTTGAGGAATTTCCCATGTTGCTTTCTTTTGATTTTGCGTGTTTCATGTATTTCTTTCCAATGTGACTCTTGTGTGTTCTCCTTACGAGAAAATAATAAATATATCTGTTATCATCTACTAAATCTCGTTTGTGATGTAAATGAATTTGCATGTCTAACCTCAATTCTCTTAGTGATTGCATACCATACTATGCTCTTAATTCCAAACGATAAAATTCTAAGCAGAGTTTCCTTTGAAATTTGGACTTATTCAAACCGTAAGCATACTTCATAACTCACAATAATAAATAATTCCACATTTGATCACAACGATCTAAAAATTGACCACAATTTCATCAAACTTCAATATCATAAAAAAATATTCCAGAAAATCAATTCATAATTCCTCAACATAGAAATTTCAAATCATAGTCGTCAATATCACAATATCACTTCCTTCAATACCTTAATTGGCTCAAAAGATTACTCATACTTATATTTATAAGTCATAAATCATATTCCCAAAATTTAATCACAAGGCCAAAATTCATAATAAATTTCTCTTCAATATAGAGGCATAATTCACTTACTCAACATAATATCCATTACTTAATTCCCAATAACCAAATCTTTAAATCTCTAACTTCATAATGCTTCTCATAAAAGTCTCATTAAAATCATATCACTTATAATCTTAACATCTCATAAAAATTCATAAAATTGGCTCGCTATTTCTCATTAAATCTAAATGATAGATAATCTGAACATATTTCTAATCATTTCTGTTGACTTCTCATACTTAATGCCATGTCTAAAATCAATTATGCAAAGTCCATTTAAGGTTTATCATTTCTAAACTCGAGGACAACAATTATTTTGAAAATCATTCTTAAGTCATATTATTCCCATTATGCTCAACACTCGTTCTCTTTCTTTCTTTTCTTTTTGATTTTTTTTTTTTTTTTTTTTTCAGAATTGAAACTTGAAGAGTGGTACCAATAATCATCCACAGTTTTTCCATGCTTTTAAGCAAAGGTAGTGATAAAGGGATAAATTATTGAACCGAAAATTGAAACTTGAAGAGGAAGTACTAATAACCATCCACAGTTTTTCCCTTGTTTTTACACAAAGGTAGTGATAAAGGGATAAATTATTGTACGAATTCATTATCAATTTTGTTTGTTTAATATATTATTCCATATATTTTGGGCAAAAGTTACAACCCAACTTAATTTCTAATTGAGTCAATCTTACTAAGCTTAATATGCACCAAAATTCATATAAATATCCTCTCTGTCTCATGATTCTACATTGAAAAGAATAAAAAAAATTGAGTCTTCTATCAATTTATATCATACTTGACATGTATATTATGTGTAACACATAAAGATTCATAACATATGAAGATTTCATACTTAACATGTCTTAATAAAATCGTAAATGACTTGCAAAGCATATAACATACCTGGTTCGAGGAGTCAATACGTGGAGAGTGACATAGTAGAGTGATGAGTTAAAATATTTCATATAATCTTATTTTCCTTTAATCAACAATAATTTAATGTGGTTGTATCCAAATCAACATTTTCTTGAATCATAATTCCTAATTAATCACAGTCTTCAAAACAAATCCAATATCGATATAGTAATTATCTCCCCATCAATAATTAATAACTTAACCCAAATAAAATTTATCGTCAAATCTTATTTTTCCTTTAGTCCCCGAACTTCAAGAAATTTATCAAAGACATCAATATAAACATCATATCACTAACTAATTATATTCCATAAAATTTTCAGGACATTACAAACTCCCTTGCTTAAAATGAATTTTGTCCTTGAAATTCGCACATCAAATTTCATCATGCTTTTCAAAATCATAACCATACTTGACATGTGAAAATTCAATTTTTTTTTTATAATGAATAGTGATTTCGTTCACTGTTCATCATGAATAGCACGTCGTTTTACTGTTCACGTGAATAGTGATTTTTTTTTTTTTTTTTTTTTTGTAAAGAAATAAAATTTCAAAAATCTACAGAATCGTTTTTAAAACTCTTTGCTCTGATAACCAATGTGACGACCCGAATTCTCGACCATTCGAGTGCCACTAAAAGTGACTCATATCATATTATCGAGACTTAAATAGTAATGTAAAATTATTCAAAAGAATAATTAGAATCCCATAATTTTATTTGTGAATAAAAATAGAATATAATTTTCTTACATAAAGTTCAACATAATTATCTCATCAATCTTAACCACTTTTGCCACTTCCATGTTGACCGCCTCGAACCTTCAATTATCTGAAAATGGTAAATATCGTGGAGTGAGATTTATAAAATCCCAGTAAGTATACCAAGCATAAATTTTCTTTTGAAAGCATATGGATCATTTTCATCATAACATAGGATATGATCGAAATACTCATAAACATAGGGAGACACAAGAATTTTACCGAACTTAAATGGCAAGAATTCTTATGTGTAGCGCTACTAAACTCCGGTCCCCTTAGCATAATCATAAACATATCATATGGAACCCATAACAATCTTGTGAGATTGATTTCATAGCAATGATCCAAACATTTTCATAAAAACATAAGATATACTTACTTGTCATAAAAACATACTTACTTTTCATAAAAACATAAGGTGTATTTACCTTTCATAAAAACATACTTACTTTTCATAAAAAACATAAGATATACTTACTTGTCATAAAAACATACTTACTTTTCATAAAAACATAAGGTGTATTTACCTTTCATAAAAACATACTTACTTTTCATAAAAACATAAGGTGTATTTACCTTTCATAAAAACATACTTACTTTTCATAAAAACATAAGATATACTTACTTGTCATAAAAACATACTTACTTTTCATAAAAACATAAGGTGTATTTACCTTTCATAAAAACATACTTACTTTTCATAAAAACATAAGATATACTTACTTGTCATAAAAACATACTTACTTTTCATAAAAACATAAGGTGTATTTACCTTTCATAAAAACATACTTACTTTTCATAAAAACATAAGATATACTTACTTGTCATAAAAACATACTTACTTTTCATAAAAACATAAGGTGTATTTACCTTTCATAAAAACATACTTACTTTTCATAAAAACATAAGATATACTTACTTGTCATAAAAACATAAGGTGTATTTACCTTTCATAAAAACATACTTACTTTTCATAAAAACATAAGATATACTTACCTTTTAAAAGATTAAAATGAAGTGTAGTAGTAAATGGACCAAAACTTTCTTGACCACCTTGAATTTCTCTTACTTGTGGATTTTGTCAAGAGATTGGAAATAAGTGTATATGTGTAGAGTTGTGTGTAAAAGAGATGGGTTTAAATAGATGTATAAAGTTGGCATATTGTAAACATAATCATTCAATTCTATTAATTTTAACACATCATTTTCTTAAAGTAAAGCACCATTCATATACTTTTCCATATTTATACAAATAATATGCTCTTCATGATTATATATAATGGAGTCTTATCAATCATTCATATACTTTTCCATATTTATACAAATATTATGCTCTTCATGATTATATATAATGGAGTCTTATCAATCATTCATATACTTTTCCATATTTATACAAATATTATGCTCTTCATGATTATATATAATGGAGTATATAAATCATTCATATACTTTTCCATATTTATACAAATATTATGCTCTTCATGATTATATATAATGGAGTATATAAATCATTCATATACTTTTCCATATTTATACAAATATTATGCTCTTCATGATTATATATAATGGAGTATATAAATCATTCATATACTTTTCCATATTTATACAAATATTATGTTCTTCATGATTACATATAATGGAGTCTTATCAATCATTCATATACTTTTCCATATTTATACAAATATTATGCTCTTCATGATTATATATAATGGAGTATATAAATCATTCATATACTTTTCCATATTTATACAAATATTATGCTATTCATGATTACATATAATGGAACCTCTCATGCTTGCATATATTTTCTTAATTTAAATAATAAAAGTAATTTTTGTATAAATAAATATTGGGATAACATTGAATTAAGTACTTAGACTTAATATACTTTAAATCAAGAGAATGGAGATATTTTTAGAAATTCGAAATTTAATTTAAAATCGAACGATCTCGATTATTTCTTGACTTGGCTATACGAATACGTCGTGGCGTTAACTTAATAAAAATGGGTGAAATAGTAGCGATACGATTTTCTATTAAAATAATTATTAATCGCGTAAAAATTCTTGGTCGCTACAACCAAGAACTCTTCCAATCGCTTTCCAATGTTCAACACTTGGATTTCTAGTAAACCTACTAAGTTTACTCACGGCAAATGCAATATCCGGTCTTGTGCATTGAACTGCATACATTAGACTCCCAATTGCACTCGCATATTCGAGTTGTCCAATAGCCCTTTCAACATTCTTTACAAGTTTAATACTCGAATCAAATGGAGTATTTGCCTCTTTAATGTTCAAATGTTTGAACTTTTCAATCACATTCTCTATATAATGTGATTGGGTTAATGCATACCCCAACTCATTCTTGATCACTTTTATACCCAATATGGTATCTACTTGACCAAGATCTTTCATTTTGAATGTTGACGATAGAAACCTCGTCGTTTCTTTTATGTCATTCATGTGATTACTTATAATCAACATGTCATCCACATACAAACATACAAATGTAACAAGTTTATCACAATTTTTGATATATAAACATTTATCTACCACATTGTGTGAAAAACCAAAAGACATAATTGCATTATCAAATTTCTCATGCCATTTTTTAGGAGCTTATTTTAAACCATATAGCGATTTAATAAGTTTACAAACTTTATTTTCATTACCCGGAAGAACAAAACCTTCCGGTTGTTCCATGTAAACTTCTTCATCTAGTTCTCCATTTAAAAATGCAGTCTTCACATCCATTTGATGCACATGTAAATCAAATATAGACGATAGTGCAAATCGTATTCTAATAGTAGTGATCCTAGCCACCGGTGCATAAGTGTCAAAATAATCAATTCCTTCCTTTTGTCGAAAACCTTTAGCAACTAATCTTGCTTTATAGGTTTGGATCGAACCATCGGTACTGTATTTCCTTCGAAATACCCACTTGCAACCAATGGCTTTTGATCCAGCCGGTAAATCAACAATCTTCCAAGTATTGTTGGACGTTATAGAATCCATTTCATCATTGATAGCATCCTTCCAAAATGTGTTATCTTTAGAAGTCATTGCTTCTTTATAGGTTTTAGGATCACTATCAATTTGAAGAACATATGGAATTGTTCTTACTATATCTTCCTTACTTGCTTCAACCAAGTAAAAGGAGATTCTTTGAGAATCAATCTCATCGTGTCCTAATACCTTTTCTTTACGAGATCTCTTGCTTCTTCGCGGTTCACTAGTCTCAATTACATCTTGGGTAGATGTTTCTAGTGATTTAGAAGCCGGAAATTCATTTTGAATTTCTATTGAATTTTGAGGAATATCATCAACGCTTAATGAATTCTCAAAAAATTCCACATCTCGTGATTCTATAATCACATTGGATATTAGATCAAGTAGCCTATATGTTTTACTATTTATAGCATATCTAACAAAGGCACTCTTGATCCCTCTTGGTCCTAGTTTTGTCCTACTAGGATTGGTGTTTTTATAATAAGCCAAACACTCCCGCACTTTAAAATACTCAATGTTAGGCTTCCGACATTTCCACAATTCATAAGATGAAACTTTAAGTTTCTTAGAAGGAATTCTATTATGTATATGACACGCGGTAAATAATGCATCACCCCATAAGTAATTAGGCAATTTAGACCTTGTTAGCATAGCATTTATCATCTCAACTAAGGTTCTATTTTTCCTTTCCGCCAAGCCATTTTGTTCCGGTGTTCTATGTGCACTACATTGGTGTAAAATATCATGTTCTTCACAAAAGATATCAAATTCTTTAGAAAAGTATTCACCACCTCTATCACTTCTAAGAATTTTAATCTTTTTATCCTTTTGATTTTCTACTTCACTTTTATATGCTTTAAACATATGAAAAGCCTCATTTTTATGTTTCAATAGATAAACATAACAAAATCTAGAATAATCATCAATGAAAGTGATAAAATATTTATTACCACCCCTAGTTAACATGCCATTAAGTTCAGAAATGTCGGTATGAACTAAATAAAGAATATTAGATGATCTTTCTACACTTTGAAAATGTTTTTTAATCATTTTGGACTTAGTGCAAATTTCACATTATTCATTCTTTGTAAAATCACAAGATAGCATGCCATTTCTAATCATTCTATGCAAGGTAGAATATCCAACATGTCCTAATCTATCATGCCATAAATCTAAAGAACACACAAAGTAAGAAGAATTTATTTTATTAATTTCATTGTCAATAGTACACAATTTGACCATTCCATTAGTGGAATAGCCTTTACCAACAAAGAAACCATTTCGGGACAATACAAGTTTTCCCGACTCAAAAATACATTTCACGCCCGGTTTTCCCAACAAATCACCACTTACAAGGTTTCTATTCATATCCGGCACATGTAAAACATTTGTAAGAGTTACAACCTTTCCGGATGTGAATTGAAGATCAACATTCCCTTTGCCTATGACTTTCGAACAATTTTCATTTCCCATTTGAATTTGTTGACCATTATCAATCTCTTGATAGGTCTTGTATAGGGATTTGTCATAACAAACATGAACGGTGGCGCAAGTATCATACCACCATCCCGGAATTTTTCATTTGACAGAATTTACTTCGCTTATAGTAGCAATAATTTCATTCTTATCAATGGAATTAACCTTGCCTCCAAAATTGCTTTGTTTTTTATGTCGGAAATCTTTCGCAAAGTGGCCGAATTTTCCACATACAAAGCATTCTCCCCTGGGCTTCTTTTTGAATTTGTTGTTGTTGTTGCTAGTAAACTTTCTCTTATTTTCTTTGGTCACTTTGTTGTTCTCCAAGTCATTAGCTTTAGAAGTCCCAACATGGGAATTCTCAATCCCATCTCTTGCCCTCGACTATTCCTCAATTCGGAGATGTTTTTGAATTTGCTCCATTGAAAAGTTTTCGGAGTTGTGAATGATTTCTTCCTATATCCTCTCCAAGTAGAAGGAAATTTTGCAATAATTGCTCCTACTTGAAATGATTCCAGAAGTTCTATCTTCACCGCTTTTAATTTATTGAAAATCACTTGTAATTCATGAACTTGGGGTAATAGGGGAACATTTTCCAAAAATTTAAAATCGAAGTACCTTGTTATAAGGAATTTTGTAGTTCCTTCTTCTTCGGTCTTGTACTTGTTTTCAAGTGCATTCCATATCTCTTTCATTGATTTAGTGTTGGTGTACAAGTCGTAGAGACGATCCGAAAGTGCATTCAACATATGGCTACGACAAATAAGTTCGTCTTCTTCTCGCTTCTTTCGATCAATCCTTACTTGTTCGGTATCTTTATCGGAAGGTTCGGGCAAGTCTTCCAAATTGGGATCAAGGATGTAGAAGATTTTCAACGCCGTTAATAGGAACTTAATTTTGTCTTGCCACCTTGTGAAGTTGGTACCATCAAAACGATCCAAGCGAACGAAATCTTGATTCATCAACTTGATTGTAGCCATGGTTGTGTCTCCTTCGATTTCCATCGCAAAATTTCGCTTTTAGATTGTTGAGAAATTTCCTTTCTCAAATAAAATATGCTATAACGAAGTTAAGACAAAACTTGAAACAAAGAATCAAGGAGAAATCAAAAAAATGCAAAATGACTTGAATCGCAAAGAATGCTGTCCTAAAAGCGAAATTTGCGCCCTCTCGGAATGAGAATGCTAATGGGCCTCCAAACAAATTGCTTTAGCGAATTTCAAGCCTCAAATCAAGTATCAAATAGCACAATTGATAAACTTGGAGAATAGGAACAAGAAGAGCAAATTTTGAAGATTCTAAGTATAAAATTTAAGATTTTGGATGATAATCACTGTTGAAGGTTTGATGATCAAAAAGTTATTCAAAACCATGAATTCTATACCTATTTATAGAATTCTATCATCCCAAATCGTTGTTCATGCAACTCTTCACAAAAGAGTTCCAAAAATAGTTGAAAATGTGCATGAGAAATTCTGAAAAAATTCTCCAACGGTCAAATTCTTATACCACGCGATCGCGCGACCCCAAAAAAATATGCAGTGACCATTATCACTTAACCACGCGATCGCCGGACCACCAACCACGCGATCACGTGGTTCTTCATTTTTGCCGAACCTTCAGGTCCGGTCCGGACCATTTGGTCCGTCCAGTTTTTATTTGGTCCGATTTTTCACTTCTTGGACCGGTTCCTTATATTTAAGACCAGTTCTTGCACCATTTCAACTATATATTTATATATTTGAACAACAGTTTCATAACAATAAGCTATATGCATTTGATGGTTGACACGTAATATAAAAATTTTGTTTATAAACAGACACATGATCACTACATTTCATTGAACAATTTTTCTGAAAAATATACAATATTAGAGTTTGTTTGATAATGTGATTTTTTTCACTTCTACTTTTCAAACTCAATTTCAATCATCCATTCCTATTCAAATTCATAGCTTTTGACTAAAAAAAAAAAAAAATCTAAAAATCACATTATCAAATAGTCTCTTAACTGGTCAAAAGTTCTTGTCTATCATTTTTTTTACTTTTCAACAAAATGGTCCGATGTTGACACATCGCCGTTTATAAGTAGAATATATAAAAATTTTTTTTACCAAACATAGGCTTTAGTTTTTCAATATTTGATACTTTTTTTTTTTTTATTTACCGTTTTGTTCGGTGGATGAGAAAGATTAATTACCAAGCAAAGAGATGGTAGATTGATGGTTGAAAAATACTTTATTTTAGCAAAAAATATATTGCTAATCGGAACACGTAGGTGTAAAGAATCAGTTTTGTGCATAATTACATTTGGTTTCTTTTACGTGTAGGTCAACAACTTCAAAATGATAAAAACTTCTACCCTTTGGTAACACCTAATGATTATATGTCATTAACAAATTCATAATTATCATGAAATCAACTACGCACTTAGCCCCGATTTCGCCCCCATTATTTTAGTAATAATGTGGTTTTCAATAATATTTTTGAGATAATATGTTGTTAAAAAATTTATGAAAAGTAAAAAAGGATAAACTTGATTAAAATGAATGATTGAAATTAAGTATTGAATAAATTTGATTTTTAAAAAAATGAGAGGAAGACTTTAGAGTTGGGTCATATGGAATCAATAAATAATAAATGGATAGTAAATTATGAATTTGACGAAATGTGTGAACAAAAATACGTTTTATCAGCTTAAATTAAAATTTAACTTTTACCAAATACCTAATGTGCAGTTGAAAATTTGTGGTCCCATGAAATTTGTAATTATTGATATTAACTTAGATTAAAAATCTTGATTTTAATTGATACAAACCGGGGCCTCATTTTGCTTTTATCAAAATCTATTGAAATTTGTTCTTTAGCTAAATTTTAGACATAACAAGGTATTAAAGAACTTTTTGACACTTCTCAAATAAGGAATGACCCATAAATCTACCCTACCCCACCTCACAAAAATGAAGAAAAAATAAAAAAAAAACTGCAAGTGCAAGCTACGCCAAACCTGGACACTACTACTCATCCCATGATGGCCCACTCACGAGTCACAAACTCACAATTGAAGTGTGGCGGTTAGCCAGTATCAATTTCAAACTACTTGTGCATCTGAAAGCTCATTTTCATCTTCTTTATCAAACTATTATTGTACCAGTAATCTGCTGCCATAATTTGCTTCAAATACAAGCATTTGTATAATCAAAAACTGATAATCATTCCTTTTCTGTTTCAATGTCTTCCCGAGGCTCTGGCACAGGTTGAAGTTTTGGTTTGGATCATTTTGATCTTTCATGGCGGATTTAGCATTAATTCCAACAGAGATTATGGTAAGTTTTATAATACTTTCTTTGTTGAACTCGAGAAATTCGAATTTCATGTGGTGTATCGTCACAGGCTGTAAAATTCGAATCTAAATCCTAATTTCACGTGACTCACAGCTCATTAAATTTCTTCTCTTGTATGTAAAATGGACGATGAATTAATCTACTTGCACAATTAATTTGACAATGAAGATGACAATTAGGTGATGTGGAAGTATTGTTGTTATTGATTTAAAAGATGATGTAATATCTGAAAAAATAAGATTGTGTCATATAAACTAATTGTCATCCTTATTGTTACATTCATTGTAAGTGTAACAAAGTTGATGTACAATGCATGTTAGATTTTTTTGTTAAGAAAGTGCGAACGAAGCCTATATTAGTTAGACATGTGGTGTAAATGATAGGTTTATAAGAGATTTGACTACTCCACATAATACGTTAATATCATGAGATAAATCTCAATTCCCAAATAGTATTAGAGACGGCCCTAGACGAACAAGAGAGATTCTTGTTGCAAATGAACGAAGGTGGTGGGCTCCAATTGGACTACGATGGTTAGGAAAATCCATGGTTAGCTCTTAAGGCGGTCGTGTCAATGTAAGCGGTGACCCCATATACGGTGGACGATTTGGGTCTTGATAGAACATGTATACCTTGAGGAAGAGAGATGGATGGAGTCCAATGGAATATCGACTGAAGGTGGCCAAAAAAAATGATATGGTACTATAAGGTGGATTGTTGATGGAACCTCAATTCCCAAGATTTTCCATACTGAGGAGATTATTGATCTTAATCTAGCTAATATTTGTTCGAGCTCGGAGTTAACTGTGTTAAAAGGAAAATCTTGTTAAATCGAGTAACACAAATCCTTATAACCGATGTGGGGTTTTTAAACCTTAACATTATCTTTGTTTTTCAGAAAAAGAAGCTTAGTGGACAACAAAAGAAAGAGGAACTTGAAAGAGAGGTATGGACATGATTTTATGCATCTTTTTGATAGAGTTCTTTGCATGGTAGCTTAGATTCACTTGTACGTTATAGTACAAGCATAGGTGATGGGTTCAAGTTTTTTTTTTTTTTGGACAAAAAGTTGTACTAATTTGAAAGGTAAATTTTTCTACTGAATCAAGGTTTCAGTGCTTCACAAAATGCTGGCTCATGAACAAAAAGTGCACGAATTTCTCCAGCAACTACAAAATCGACAGGATGGTTCTTCTCTCAGCATCCCGAACTATCTACCACCAAAAGTAAGTCTCACATTTCCTATTTCCTTGTAAAAAGGATTTATATTTTCCCACCAGCCACCTTGAGAAAATATTTGGCGAAAAATTAGTTAAACTATTAAAGACTTGTACATAGAAAACATTTTCATTTTCCATGGAAAATGTAAGTACACGCTTTCTTTTGTTTTTAGCCCCTGTTTGGTATTATGGATGCATTCGGTTATGGGTTATAACCTATATTATAATCAAGTTATAATTTACACAATGTTCCAAACCACTTTTTAATCACTCACATTTTTTTTCTTCAATTTTCAACCACACATTTTATCTATAAAAAAAAAAAAAAACCATGCAAAGTAGCCACTGAACACTCTGTAATAAAAATTAGATTTTCATTAAATTTTGTCAAAAGTTGATGAGATATGTGGTTGAAAAGTTGTGGACCTATAAAGGTGTGGTTCAGATTAAGCTTCCGTTTGGTTTTCGTTAAAATGAGGATTTTTTTGCAAAAATAACTGTACAAACAGTGGAACGGGTCAAAGATGGTAGGCGGCTGTAATGAAAAATGTGTAGTGGGCCCTACAAATAGTCAAAAAAACTGTAGAAGAAATTGATAAAAATGAAAACCAAACGGACGCTAAATGTTGACTTTCAGTTAAATTAAAGTCTAAAATTCTAGCGCTACCAAACAAGGGGTTTCATTACTAAATTTACTGAAAGATTGAAAGTAAGTAGATAATTAGCAAGCAACTAAGGTAACAAATACTTAAATTCATAGTCATCTCACAGCCAGGGATAATCTTTACATGTACAAAAATAAGAAATCTCAGCAGTTTTCCCATCCGTCTGATATTTGTTCTGTACTTGTTAGTTATAGCAATGAAAATAAGTTGGAACTTAATTGAATTTAAATTTATTTCTTGAAGAAATTAATCGGAAATAAGCTTCTGAATTTTCATGTTAAATTTCATATGCAGATGAAAGAGCTACTGGCTGAGCTAGCTCTGGTTGAAAATGAGATTGCGCGATTGGAAATTCAGATCAGCCAGCTTCAATCTGAGGTGAAAAACGAAAAGGACACGAATTCCAGGCAATGGCAGCAGCATGGAACTCCAAAAAATAATGGTGAAAACACAATCAGGCCACGTTCCAATGAGAAAACCATGTTTGAGGCTAAGGGGCTACATTTTATTAGCAAGGCTATAAAAGGAGATTATAATCTCAGCGACTTTAGAATAAATGAGAAAGGGACGAATCCAAAAGGATTGTCGGATCACAAGGAAAGTAATTTAAACGACGAAATTGGAATATTTCGTGACAAGGTTCCGAAGAGAAGTGGGATGCTTAAACCCGCCTCTCCATTTCGAGACTCAAGGCATCCAACCCCCAGGGTACGAGACAGAATTTTGTTCAATCTCACTGTCATCTATTTAGGTTCCGTTTGGTAACAATACATTTCCCCAAATTACTTTTCAATTATATATTTTACATCGAAAATATTACATTCTTTGTTTACAAACAGAAATCTAGACTTGCAATGTTAGCTGAATACATGTCTTTCACTTTTCAACCACATATTTTACATTGAAAACATCACATTCTTTGTGTATAAACAAAAAATCTGGACTTGCAATGTTAGCAGACTACATATCTTTCACTTTTCTACTATCTGATTCTAAGGTTATGATTTTTGATGCCATTTCAGAGAGACCGTAGCCTCGACATCCCTGAAGACATCCTACAAAAAGTTATGTCTACTCCAATTCATTCAGAAGAACAAAACATTCACAAGTTGCCACCAAACAAGTTATCTGAGAACATCATGAAGTGTTTGATCTTCATTTTTGTAAGGCTACTTCGAACATCAAGAGCTATGGAATTAGAGAAATCAGGCCAAATATCCCGGTCTACAAACTTTTCTCTGAGTTTTCGTGCTGAGACAAGCTTAAATTCTAAAACAAGCCTCCTGTTTCAGAAAGACTCTAGACAGCAAGATCCCTATGGAATTTTTGATTCTGAAGAGTCTATAACAAGGGATATTGGCCCCTATAAAAACTTGGTTCGATTCACATCAAGCTCTATGGATCCAAAATGCATCCAAAATTCAAACTCGGTTCCTTTATTTCAGAAGTTAAAGTAAGAATCAATCTCAAAGCCTGCTTGGTAACGTGAAAAGTTGAAGTTTTTTTGGTTTTTTGATGAATATGTGGTTTAAAAATGTTTGAAAAGTAAAAAATTGTGGGCTTGACTAAGAACTGATGGTTGAGATTGAGTTTGAAAGTTGAACTTGACTAAGAATTGATGATTGAGATTGAGTTTGAAATGGGCTCTCAATCTCAATGAATTTACTTTCACTTTTGAAACATTTTCATTCCATTGGGCTTGTATATATATATATATATATATATATATATATATATATATATATATATATATATATATATTTGCTTATTCAAGATTTTCTGTATGTTCTCTGGAAAATGCAGGGGGTTAATGACTGGTCTTCAGAAGGTGGACTTGAGATTCTTGAGTCATCAACAGAAGTTGGCTTTCTGGATCAACATGTACAATGCTTCTATCATGCATGTATATGGACTTTAACACTGTTCTTGCTACTTGCTATTTATCTACTAATTTTACACTTCTGGACTATTGATATACTCACTTTAATGTGTAAATGTAATTTTTTGTCTCCAGGGCTTCCTTCAATATGGGATTCCTTCTAGTTCTACACCTGGGAACTTGTTTAAACTTATCGACAAGGTAAAATAGAATTTAGGACCCGTTTTGTCCATGTCATTTTTGAGGAATTTTTTGACTTTGAGAGAATGTATAGTTGAAAAAGTTGTTGAAAAGTGTGAAAAATGGAAAGTCCCATAGAAATATATGATAAGAGTAAGGTTTTTTGATGTTATAATAAAGTTTTGTCTTGTATATAACTAGTGTGTTTCATTTCAGGCAACTCTGAATATTGCTGGTAATGTAATAAATGCTCAGGCAATTGAACATTTTATCTTGAGAAAATTGGAGCCTTCACTACTTAAAGAGGTATATCACCTTGTAATGGTTTATCTCAAGGCTCATATATCCCAAATTTCAGTGTAAAAAATATTTATAGAAGGCCACTTATTTTGATTTAATAGTGAATTATTTCGTTTTAAAGAAAAGCAGGCCAAAGTTTATTCTTATTGAATTTATCTTCCTTTTTCATAAAATTCCAAGTCGAAATGGAGCCTAACAGCATACTTTGAATTATATGTTGGATTTTATGCATTTCTTAGATTACTGGGAAGGGAGAAAAGGATAACAAAGAGGCTATAGTTGGTGAACTTTATGGACTTCAGTCACCAGATCCAAATGTCATCTTTGCCTTGTGCTGCGGAACGCATTCTTCACCAGCAGTGAGTTTCAATCTGGATAAGAAAATTATGAATTTATCTACAGAAAGTGCATGTTTAGTATGTAGTACTGGAAACGATTCGATAGTATAATGTAAAACATTTTAGCTATTTTTCTTATTTATCTCATACCATCCTTACCCAAACATGCCACACATTCTGGTCTAATGTGTGACTAGACGGTGCATCACGCCTATACGCGCGCATTTTAGAACACGAGTATTGTGCCTAGGAGGAAATCGGTGGCTAGTGGAGATTGACTATGGGTGGGTGGACCTCACTGCCTACGGGGTGTGGGGTGGGCACCTTAACATTGGGCCTATGTCTAGTACTTGGTACCAAACATATCCTAGGTGTAATATACACAAAACATGCCACACATTCTGGTCTAATGTGTGATGAGACGGTGCATCACGCCTATATGCAGGCATTTTAGAACATGTGTATTGTGTCTAGGAGGAAATTGGTGGCAGGTAGAAATTGACCGTGGGTGGGCCTCACTGCCCACGGGGGTGTTGGGTGGGCACCTTGACATTGGGCATGTGTCTAGTACTCGATACCAAACATATCCTAGGTGTAATATACACAAACTACTTATTTTTTCCTTCTTATTTTAACTGAGATCTTCAGAGCTTGCTGATTGTATGTATATGTTTCTTGGCTAGGTAAAAATATATACAGCAGAGGGTGTCATAGGTGAATTAGAAAGATCAAAGTTGGAGTACCTGCAAGCTTCAATAGTGGTGACAAGCACAAAAAGAATAGCACTCCCTGAGCTTCTGCTTGGGAACATGCAGGATTTCGCCAGAGATGTCGACTCGTTGATGGAATGGGTGTGCGAGCAACTACCCACGTCGGGATCTTTGAGGAAATCGATCGTGGACTGTTTTCGTGGACTTCATGGTGGCAAAGCATCTGCCATTGTTGAGAAGATACCTTATGAATATGAGTTCCAATACTTGTTGACCATGTGAAGTTAAGACTACAATTTTGTAGCAACAACTATCTTATTAACATATAGGGTAAATTCAGATTGAAAATAGAAAAAAAATGTATTGAACAGGGTATGGTTTTTGAGAGTAATTAAATATGTAATATTACAAGTAATTGTCATTGATTGTAACACAAATGTTGAATAAATGAAACATATCATTCAAACACTATTAAATTTGAGAAAAGAAAACGAACTTGTGAACAAGAGTTGGAGTTTTTTTATTTGAAGGAATTTTCGCCCCAATAAACATGTACAAGGAAATTCCTTGTAATTTGGCGGACAAATTTTTTTCCCTTTCCCTCATAGTTATCGCTCATGCTCACTCGAATTCCAGGATCCACAGCATCTGGAACTACTTTTCTTGATCTAATTTGTGTAGCGTAGACAAATATAAATATGTTTACATGCATTCTTTTCTATCTTGAAAAGAAATATTCATCATCTCCTATTGCAATTGGAAATTCTTGGCATAAAGTACAAAAAATTGCAATAACATTGTTTTCTAACCAAGTAAACTAGTTAATTACAAGGAGATCCAAAAGATTAACACGTAAAATAGGTTAAAAAAACAAAGGGTGAGCCATTGGTATAGAAAACCCTACTCCCTCTTCCATATTGAAATTCTCAGCTCCTTTTATTTTCCAGTGGAAGCATTGGATTAATGTTGCAAGTATTATATGCAGCACTGAAGTAGTTAGGTTAGCTCTGGGGCAACCTCTTCTTCCACCTCCGAACGACGCATTGCTGATGTTTTTCCCTTTCATATCCTCTTGATCATTTATAATATCTGATGTTGTAAAAATTACCGACTTTGACGTAGCAACACCAAAAGTTATGAGATTGATGAAAAATATGATCTAACTTGCCTCCGATAAACCTGCAAAAAAAGGCATGGAGAAATTTCCTCTTCACCCATCCGGTATAAGAATTAGTTTTTTGAAGAAGATAAAAATAATAGAGAAAAGAAGTTTAAAATTTATAAGAATATGAATGTGTGTTTATGATCGAAGAAGCTCTATTTATAAGTCCCAAAAATAAATCTCCTTCTCTTAATAAGAAAAGGAATCCTCGTCGAAAGAACTTACCTTATGTGACTTGGACTCTTTTTTCTATTATGGATAGATAAAGTCCAAGTACAGAATGATCTCAACCCATTGAGACGTGGGACCTACTTATGCAGCTCATGATTGATTTAAGGCGAGAAGGCCCAAGTTGGAACATGTTTTGGGCAGCTTGGCCTTAAGGGCCGATCTTGCACATTGTGTTCGAGGCCATCTGGACATGATAGGTCAACTAGGCTGACCTTAACCAGATGGGTCGACCTCAATTGGATGGGCCGACCTTAACAAAGAGGCTGATCTTTACATCTGTGTTCACAGTCTTATCAAATGTTGGACAAGGTTGGGATTTATGTCGATCAGTATTGATCAAGAACTTATCTGGCTCAAATTATACAGCATCTTCCCAAACATTTGGATCGCTCATACAGATTTACTGTAACCATCGAATTTTTAGCTATGGAGAAACCATTGATCTTGTTGTCCTCTCGACATTTTCTGAACAACACGAGCAATGAATGGTGTAGCCTTAGACTTGTTTTTATGACAACATGCAAATATGGAAGATTTGGGATGTCTGTTTCTTCGACTAGCCTGTTAAATCCAACAGTCGTTTCGATCTCCTCTTGAAGTTTCTTTAAGGCCTTTGGATGGTTGAGGAGTTCTGAAAGTGCCCATTTTAAGGCAACACTTTTTTCCTCAGTACTTCCCAAGAAAAGATCCTTCCAAATGCACATTTTTAATGAGAATCTACTTGTCAGTCCGTCTTTAATTTATAAGTTACTAGTTTTGAATTTCCCTTGAGAAACCTAGTATTTATGTGCTAAAGGGCACTTGTGAGAACCATGTCTAGGAACTAAGAAAAATGATACCTTTTAACTTCGAGAGAAATGGTGTTCTCCTATCTTTCAATAAACAACTAGTTTTAGATTTCCGTTAAGAGACCTAGGATTCCAAAGATTTTAGTATACTAAAAAGGCACTTGGGAGAAACTGGTCGATGGAATTTTCATGGTTCCATTATGGTTATGGGGCTCGTCCCACATCGAAAACTCATAACCTTTGGTGTGGGTTTATAGGGCACTCTCCTCTTGAGGGTGAGTTCTACCCGGAGGTTCTACGATCACTTCAAAAGCCCAATTCCCTATTGAGCATCCATTAAAATGGATAATGTTCGATTGCACTAAAATAGCCAAAACGATCCACAGTATAAAGATCAACCAAAATAGAGACTTATCTTTTCCTAAGGAATAACATATTTGGACTTATGTTCACCAACAACACATACTCTTCACACCACTGATTTTACAGTACAAGAACACTACAAGTTCTAACAAATTTCATGATAAGTTTATTTTATACACTTATTTATGTGCTAAAAGTAGGATTTTGTATATTCGTCTGATAATATTTGCTACTCATTTGGTTCTTATTTTTTTATATTTAGAAAAGCAACCTAAAGTTGAGAAAACAATGCAAATGAAGTAATTACTGAAGAACTTGATGATTTTTTAGCATTATATTATGGATCTAGGAATGATCCTTCATTGTTTATTAGCAATCCTATGAAGACTGCCAAAGGTATGTTTACACTTTTCAATTTCAAATTCTGGTCAACTAGTGCATATGCTGATTTCCAAAAACACATATCTGGTAAGAGAATGCATTATGAGTCTTAAATATATGTAGAAGAATTTCATAATTTTGGGATTGATGATATAGTGAGTCATTTTGGTTTGGAGAAATTGTCTCGGTGTGAGGGGGAGATCAATAAAACTTTGGTTAAGGAATTTTGGGATTATTTCATAGTATTTAATTGATTAGGGTGTCAAGAAGTTTAAAGATGATCTAGTGATCACTCCTAGACAACCGAACATGGTAAAATGCAAGAAGACTCTTGACATACAGACTCCTCACTGAAAACAGAATCTGGGTGCTACAGATGAAGGTGGGAAGTAGGATACATCTAGACATGATGGAAGTTGTTGCTCTGAAAGCAGAAGTTGTTGAATTCAAAAACACTGTCAAAAAGCTTGAGGACAAGCTAAATATGCTCTCTGCAAGATCTTCCAGAATTGTGACTACAATGGTTGTACTAAAAAGAGGAAGATCGAGCCCAAGAAGTCTACTGGAGCAAAGACAAAGAAAAAGAACTGAGATCCATCTCAGTAACAGAGGCTCACTCCAGATGCATCTGACCTTACTGATTTTGAAGTTTTCTGAAACTCTACTTTTACTTCCAGTATATATGGTCTGTAACCGAATTTTGCCTAATTTTTGTCTACTTGTACTTATATTGGCAGGTTACAAGACGTGGAAAGCTTCTCCTATTTCTTCCAAAAAGGGGGAATAGTATTTTTTCCTCAATTTTTCCGAATTAATTGATTGATGAAGTAACTTTTGGTTTATTTGGATGCTCCTCTATGTGCTTATTATTTTTCTCTTTTTACATGCATGAATTTTTTGAAGTGAGCTTATTGTGATGCATGACTTAAGGGAGAGAATTTTTATATGGAGAGCTTGAAAATTGTATGTTACTTCTATCTATTTAAGTTGGCATTTTCTATTTTTCTACATGTTCGTAATTTAAGTGAATTTAATTTAATTACTAAATATGTGTATTTAGTGATTTATTAAGTTTAATTAAATTACTTGATAATTTCTTGGACTTGTAATTATATTTATCTCCTTATTTCTTGGTATAATTTATCTCCTTTAGGTGATAATGTTTGGAGATAAATTGTGACATTTATCTTTTATGATAAGAATCAAGAATTGTGATAATGTTTTATTTGGCCTAAAATTCCATCTTATCACTTATCATTCATGATAAGAATTTAAGATATAAAAAATCTTAGATTGGCCAAAAATCTTGGACTTAATTCTTGGTGTCCAAGTTTGTGTATATCGCTTGGTTGTTAAGTGATCCACTTATGGTAAGATTCTTTTATTTTATAATTATCTTTGATTATCTTACCTTATCTTTATTTACTTGTAATTATCTTTGATTTATTACAGGTAATAGAGATTTTGCACAACTGGGAGACTTGGAGGACAAGCAACTCATGTGCACTTAAATAAGGAAGACTGGGATGGTTTTTCCTTAAGAAGTCTTGAAGCCAAAATTCGTGAGGTGCACAAATTATACACGGCTTCTACATTATCGTGACTTCAGTTCTCTAGGAGGAGTTTGTCAATCACTAAGAGAAGGAAATATTTTCAGCTAGAAGATCAAACGGGATGTTTGGATCGAGATCGAACGGGAGTTCAGATTTGCTGAAGATCGTTGCAAGTTCAAAGAAAGTTACTGAAGAGTGGTGGGTAGCCAGCTCATATTACACGTCATAGAAGAATCATGGAGTGATTTAATTCTTGGGTATTTGATATTATACGTAGATTTATCCTATAACTTAGATTGATCTGTGTAACTTCTCTTAAATAGTGATTGATTTCTGTCCGCAAGGTGCGGACACGTGGATTTTTCCAATTAAGTTTTTTCCCAATTAAAGCTCAAATACTGTGTTCATATCTCTTTACAATTCTGCATCGCTTGTACTATTCTGTTCATGTTTTATGATCCAGACTAATCTGCGTTAGCAAGATTCATCTGAGTCTACGCTAAAACAAAACTTCGCTGTTAATTCATAAACTATTCAGACAAATTTGTGACAATCAGTTTGTTTAATAACAAATTTATCTTATCCCATGCATGCATACACATCTCTTAATTCTTGGTTAAGCTGATAATCTCATTTATGCATATCCTCTAGAGTCCATGTATATCTCTTAGAGGTTATTTTATAGAGATTTGTTAAAATAGAATAATTCTTTTCAAAATCAACACCCAAAAAGTAGAGTCGCCTACCTCCCTCCCTCCCTAACAAAACATACGAAGGAATGATATGAACTGGAGGCAGAGTAACGGTTAACCCTTTAGAAGCATCCAAAATTCCATCCAACGGTCACAAGGTGACCGTGTGTCTCAAATCCAAGGAAGGACTCCCACGTAAGGAGTTGTTATTTATAAAACACATTTTTGTCTAAAATATGTAGCAACACAGCACACATGCACGGTAGGGTCCAACAGTGAGCTTGAATGAGGTTTGATTATCTTCAAGATTCTTATTAACTCGGTACTTTCACAGGGCAAAATCATAGCAAACTTGCTAATAGAGCAATCAATGGAAGATATATATATCATAAACCAACCGAAGAGCATTAAAATGGAATATACAACCTTATTTTTATTGTACAAGAATTATATTCAACATATATGTATGGCGTCCTCAGCCACAATTTGAGCACAAGAAACTAAAATACTCCATAAAAATGACTTTCACTACAACAAAGATGCGTGAACTCGACGAAAATTAGCGTCGACATCCACTGTCACAGCAACTCATACAGCATTTGTGACAACAAAAATTAGTCGTCACTATATCCCTTGGCATATTGAGACAACCAAAGATGTCGTCGCTGTAGGTTGACACTAAAGTGACAACAAAGAGTCATCTCAATAAAACAAGGGATATAACGATGATCAGGCCACAAGGCATGAATGCTTCATGCTGTACCTACAAGACATGGACGACTTATCTTAACTTAGCAACGAAACATCGTCGCTTATCATATCAGAAAAATTTTTCTCCCCATTTTCATGTTAGAAGCATATTACTACATCATTTTCTCTAGTTTTTTCCTCTCTATTTTGCTTCTCGACATATAAATTATTAGTTGACAGTCACTCTCAAACTGAAAAATTTCTGTATTTTTGGTAAAATATTTGCACCTAAGTTTCTGTATTTTATAGAATTTTTAACTGATTGATAAATAGTATATTTTTGTCCTTTTTTATACTAGTTTATCGAGCTTGGAACTGTACCTTGAGTTCATATCACTATCCAATTATATTTGTACAATTATTATTAAGCACATGTTCTTTAACGCAATCATTAAAATCTATAAACCAATTTATAATTAACACAATTTTTCAAATCATTTTTTAATCACACACATTTTCTCTCTCCATTTTTTAGTCACATTTTACCTAAAAAATATATGTGTTGTCAAACTGAGCCTAATGAGTATTAGTCATGGGTCTAAAGTGACGATACGTTGCGATGACTTTGTCGTCTCAAATTAGAGATGGCAAACGGGCCGAGCGGCTCGCCGGCTCGTCCGCTCGGCTCGTCAAATCACGAGCCACGAGCTGCTTTGCTCGTCGAACTCATGGGCTCGTTCACGAGCCAAACAAGCAAATCCTAAAACGAGCCGAGCTCGGCTCGACTCGTTTTACATTGACGGCTCGTGAAACACAAGCCACGAGCCGAGCCCACGAGCTCGGCTCGTGGACTCGTTTTTTTTTAAATAAAATATTAATTTTAATGAAAAAAATGAAAAAAAAAAAATTATGTACGAGCCGCGAGCCGGCTCGGCTTGCGAGCCACGAGCTCAAGGACCAAGCCAAGCTTGACCCTGAGTAACGAGCCGAGCGGAAGCTCGGCTAGTCTAACACGAGCCACAAGCTCGGCTCGTCTTAGAGACGAGCCGAGAAGCGAGCTTAATGGGCCGAGCCGGCTCGGCTCGGCCCGATCCATTGCCATCTCTATCTCAAATGCTCAATTGCAAAGAGGTGATATTTTTGTAGTGTTTGAGACCGTTTATTCATGTAATATGTGAAAATTTTGCATTTGCCATCTTTAAGATCTAATTAAATTTGAGTAAATCCAAACCATAAAAAAAGAGGAAAAAGAACCCAACAACTCCATATATAGATTTATGTAGTTTCCCTTTAGAATATCTCGAATCATCCATGGGTGACTAATATATTGTTATATTACATATATATTTGACAGTCAAGATTTTTGCAGTTATTTATAAATTCAAATTTCATTTTTCATACTAGTTAATTTGTGCAAGCTATATTTTGATACATTAAACCCCATGCGATTTCATCGATGTTAAGTATGTGCAAGAACGATTGAGAGACAAGTTTATCCTTTCGGCCTATATGACACGGTGTAGGGAGGTCACAAGCCTGTGATAACTAAAATGTGATGCCTTTTTGTGCTCGACTCGTGGACAGTTAAAAATGTGGCCACGTGTCAAGCATATGAAAGACCTCGGCTATTTAATTTTATCTATAAATACTCACACTTGCGGTAGCAATATTATTTATTTTCAAATTAAAATGACTAAAACACCTCAACCTATTATATTTATGTTTTCACTTGCGGTCCTTTTTTCATATTCCTTTTTCTTTCCCATTTTCAGTAATATTTTCCTTATTTGCACAAGCGTAACACCATTTTTGTGCTTCCATCTTCATAGAGAATTCATTGCACCATCGTTGTAAAAAAATTAGGATTTTTTTTCCTCTAAATTCATTGCCATATCAAGATTACAAATTCATGTTTGTCTTGGATCTTGAATTCAAGTGGAATAATGTAGCATTGCATGAAAAAGATGACAAGAAGAGTGTTGAAGACGATGGAGTTCAACAAGAAAAATGTAGGATCTTTACCTTAATTTACAATCAAGAACATCAAGAACAATTCTTCAAGAATGCCAAAAATAATGAATTTGATTATCGATCGAGATGTATGCTTACAAGCATACCATTGGGAAACCAAAAATGCACTCTCAATAAAATCAAGAAGATAATTTTTTTTTTTTTTTTTTTTTTTTTTTTTTGTATAATGAAGAAAAAACCCAAGTTCTATTTTTGAAGAGAGAAATTAGAACACCTTTTTTCAAAAGAAAATGCACCACTCCTTAAGAAAAATCTTGTTGCAGATTTTTATAAAACATTGAGCCCTTTTAGTAAAAAATACCCAAGTCCAAAATAACTTGTAAAAACATTTAACAAATTTATGCAACTACTAAAACTTAGTTCCCAATCGATTTTAACGATCGTAAGCCTTTTTTTTTATTTTTGCCCCCGATTACTTTAAATAATCATCGAAATGCCACACAGGTTTATGTTAAACAAGATAGCATTTCTAAGGACTTGTTTATTTGGTTCTAAGCCAATAATCTCACAAAGAGAATCATTGGATTGCCAAAAAAAATTGATTCGTCTAATTGATTTAAAATCTGTATGAATTGCACTTACCAATCTGTTATCATATAAATAACCAAATGGTGAATAATATACTGATCGTAATGCGTAAATTACTGATTATTTGATTTGTTTTATCTAATTATTTACAATATATCTGATATAGATATTCACTTAATACTATTTTTCTAATCCTCCTAACTGAACTCTCTGTTTGGTAAAATTCTTTTATAATTTTTTGTTTATAAACAGGGTTACGTGTCAACATCCCAATTGGACAAAATTTTTCCAATTTTTTAAAAAGTCAACATTTTAATCTAGTCAATAATTTCGTTTATCTTTTTTTAATTTTAAAAAAAATAGATCAATAAAATATTGTTACGCCATTATATATAAACAATCGTTTATAAATGGTTTACCAAACAGGAAATTAGTAAGGCAATCTGCGATCCACAATATTCCTACATGGATGGACGGTTCAGGTGTGCATAATTAAATTAGATTGTTAAGTGGATCCAACAAGTAAGCTCATATGTTAATGCATTTGTTAGAAATGATGAACAAACATTGAATCTGGTTTATTACAAGGGTAGATGAATCAAATCTCGTTGATTTAATTAAATATTGAGAATTGATAAGGATCGATTATTTGTGAGTCACTCATGAGTAATCTCAAGAATTTTATTGTACATCAAAAAACAGTTATATGACAGTTATATATCATTTTGATGATCATATTAATATTAATACATAAAAACTACTTTAAAATGTGGTAGTAATATAATAATCCTCATAAAAATGAAATGAAAATGTAAAGTTTTATATATGTAATATAGTGTCATGTGTAATATTAGACTATTAGTAAACCTTTATTTGGTAATTAACTTGCAGTTAATAAATAATTTTATAAACACATCACCCAACCACTTTTCAACTATACACATTTCTCCAAACCAAAGATCAATTTTCAATCACATATTTTATTCGAAAATATCACATTATTTGTTTTTTTAAAAGTTTTTTCTACCATTTAATAAATAATAGTACGATTACGTGAAATGTAATTTCCCAGAATACAGTATGCACATTTGAAAGGTGTCATTTAAATTTTCCATAATTTGATACTGTGAAGTTTTACAAGTTTTTAGTTATAAAAAGAAAATAAATGTCATTAAATAGAAAATAAAGATATTATTATTATTATTATATATATATATATATATATATATATATATATATATATATATATATATATATTGTTTGTCTGTTTGACATTTATGCTCAAATAATGAAATTTATTCTTCAATTCTCCTTGCCACGGCGCTTAATATCTCATTAATTTTTATCATTTAAATTTATTTTCAACTAGCATTGGATGATGACAAAAGGAGAATAGTAGGATAGAGAAAAAGAATGATTACTTCCACTGATTTATAGAAAAAGTTATCTGATTTGCACTATCTATTACCAACTAAATAAGTGGAAGTAGCACTCAATTTATCGATTGCGTATGCTATTTAGCATCCCATTTTTATTTTTATTTTTAATATATGTAAGAATTGAATGAAAGAGATGACAATAAAAAAATCATAGGATTGACAAAAAAAATTATACGTCCAATTGGTTTTAAATCTGAATTGCATTTGATATACTGATATAGTATCAAATAATTTATCGCATACTTGATTTTTTTTATCTTATTATTTACAATATGACATATAGACATCTCACATAATCCTAATTATTATTGATTTTTTTTTATCTTATTATTTACAATATAACCTATAGACATCTCACATAATTATTATTCTAATCCTCCTTAGTAAAGCCAATCAAGACTTACACGGCCCAATTAAATTTGTTGAACTTCGAATTCGATGATATCTGTTGCACATATCTCAACTGCTTTCTCGTCTACGTATGATCTGTTATCAGCACACTTGGACACCCCAAGTGTCCATAGCACCGGTGGCTAGCGACGGCGACGGACACTCTAATTAATAGTACTCAAGTTAGATGGTGATGAATGTTTTGATGTGGGAGAGACATAATGGATAGAAATGCAGGTACACCAATTAAATAGAGAATTACCAAGATTGCAATTCTAAATTCAATTACTTTTGGATGTTACCATGTATGAGTATTTAAAGCCAAGATAGATAAGTCGAAGTCCACTGGATGGGTCGTGATTTCGTTCTAACACTTCAGTTATCGTGTTAATCCATAATCATCATAGGCCTGTGGCCTCCTTGTCCGGATATGGGATGAGAAGTTTTGATCGTTCGGTTTTATTGTAGAGCTGTCATATCAATCAATCAAATATACTTTGTAAGTAACTTTGCCGAAGCGAGGCTTGTAGGGAGGAACAGAAGATGGCATTCGCCTGATACATTGTATTGTAGCAGAAAGGTGTCCCCCGTTTGAGGCTCATTATTTCAAATAATGTGGTTTGCAATAGTAAATTTTTTAAGAATGTGTGGTTAAAAAGTAAGGATCTTTTGAATTTATATATAACTTACTTTATTGATAGAATGTGTGGTTGAAAATGAGTTTTAAAAAAATGGGATTTTGAATAATGAGAACCAAACACAGTTGAACATTTTGAATAAAGTGTCTAAGGTATGGTATAATCACCTTTTTTTAGAAAAACCGATGTCGAAGTGGAATGCTAACATTGTGTGACCTACTCATTAGGATTAATGCTACTTATACTCGTAGGTTGACATGGAAAGTGGCCAAAAATGAAATGACAGTGTCATGTATGTATTATGTTAATCTCTTTGCCAACTTTCAAGTACAAGTAGCATGACTCGTAAATCCAACAAAATAAGCATAAAAAACTAGATATTTATTTTCTTGGATCATTAATCAAGAGGTACAGACAAAAATAAATGAAAAAATAAACAAAATAATGGGCTACTAATCCAGGGGTGATTAGCCAAGTGGTTCTCTATATATACATGTTGACCGTCGAACACAAATGTGTGAAGAGAAGTTGACATATAAGAAGAAATCTGCAGTTATGGCAGAAGATTCCTCGTTTCTCATTTTGATCACATTTTTCTTCTCACTATTGTTATTATTATTATTCAAAGTTACAATTCATTTCATCAAATCAAAAGAAAAAAAGGTTTTAAATCTTCCTCCAGGCAGCTATGGATGGCCAATTCTTGGTGAAACATTGGAATTCTTCCATAGAAGCCTGGAGGGAAGGCCAGAGAAATTTATAAAAGACCGAATGGAAAAGTACAAATCTCATGTTCTGAAAACTTCATTGTTGGGTGAGAATGTGGCTATCTTGTGTGGTCCAGCAGGGAATAAATTCTTGTTCAGTAATTCCAATAAGCTGGTCACAACTTGGTGGCCCAACTCAGTGAAAAAGCTGCTCGGGCCATGCATAACCACTATTGGTGGGAATGAAGGGATGCAGATGAGGAAGATGGTACTCTATTTTTTCAGTCCTGATGCATTCATCAAGCTTTATAGTAAAACTATAAATTTGGTAACTCAGCAGCATATCAAAACTCACTGGCAAGGTATTTATTTACGGTTCTTTTTCATGGACATTTTCTTGGGACTTGAAAAATGGAATGGCGCGTCGACAATGGGTGATTAAGAGGTGCATGACCCACCACTTCATCATCCAATCAAGAAGTGTCATGTTGTCAAAGTCCCAGAAAAATGTCTAAATAGAATTATTGATTTATTTATCCTTCATTTTTGAATCTGAGACATAAGATTTCTGATTTCAGGTAAAGAAGTGGTGAATGTTCATAAGACTATCAGATTATTCACATTTGAAGTGGTGTGTCGCGTGCTTACGAGCATTGAAGATGATAACCGGATTGAAAAGCTAGGTACCCTATTCAATATATTTGTAAGGGGAGTAATTTCAGTGCCCATCAACTTGCCTGGAACAAGATTCTATAGAGCTCAAAGAGCAATTATTGCTCTTAAGAAGGATTTATTAGCGTTGGTTCGAGAGAGAAGATTGGCCTTGGAACAGAAAACTGCTTCACCTTCACAAGATCTTTTGTCACATTTGATTGCCTGTCCAGATGAAAATGGGAAGTTCATGTCGGAATCGATAATCGTAAATAATATAGTATTGCTACTTTTTGCTGGTTATGACACTTCCAGTGTTGCAATAACTATGGTGATCAAGTATCTTGGAGAACTTCCTCAAATTTATGAAAAGGTACTGAGAGAGCAACTAGAAATTGCTTCATCAAAAGAAGAAGGGGAATTTCTGTGTTGGGAGGATATACAGAAGATGAAGTACTCATGGAATGTAGTGGCAGAAACTATAAGACTATTTCCACCGGTAGCAGGTGCTTACAGAGAAGCATTAGTGGATTTGAAGTTTGAAGGATATGATATACCCAAAGGGTGGAAGGTACAAAATTTTGTCTTATAATATTCTTATTATTACATGATTTTCTTTGTTGTGCCGCGTCGCGACAAGTTGGTTTCATAACAATTAACAAGTAAAGAAATGGACAAAGCCGAACTCCTACTCACAATAAGCAAGAATTTTGCTATCTACCTGCTGATGTGGCAAGTGGGCATTGGTCCTCCATTACATGGGTGAAATATGATAGACCAATGTCCACCTGCCACACAACATGTAGACAACATAAGTTACATAACTTCTGTCACACTGTGAGGTGAGGAGGAGAATATTTTTGAAGAATTGGAATGAACGACACTAAATTATGATCTTGTTTTCTTCTTTTAACAGTTATTCTGGAATTCCCCTTTGACGCATATGGATCCTAATTTATTTCCAGAAAGCACGAAATTTGATCCATCGAGATTCGAGGGGGATGGGCCTATTCCACATTCTTATGTTCCGTTTGGAGGGGGGCCTCGGATGTGCTTGGGAAAAGAGTTTGCTCGTCTCGAAATACTTGTATATCTACACAATATTGTTACGAGATTTAGGTGGAATTTGTTGATTCCTGATGAGAAAATAGTATATGACATAACTCCTACCCCAAAGAAAGGACTTCCAATTCGTCTTCACCCTCATAATGCTTAAGATGATAAATCTCTTAATCAATCATCATATAATGCAATTTAAATAAATTGTTGTGTATTATTGGAAGTCGAATCCAAATGTATAGGTGGAATTGTATGTTGGGTATTGGTTTAATAAATCGAAAAATTGGTTAAGTATTGAAAACCGACTAAAGTGACTTTGTACCAATTTCAGTCAAATACTCAAACTCGACCCAATTTGTATAGGCAAATTAGTTTGTCACTTCGCCGCTTCGAGGCGCACAAACAGAGATTTCGAAACCAATATGGGATGAATGAGAAATTACGAAAAATGCGATCACACGTCAACTTTTTTTCTAAATATTCAGTTTCGCGTAAAGTCATGCAATCCCACGTCTTAGAACCATGTGATAGCATGGTTGTCCGAACAATTGTGTCATATGGAAGGGTTGCATGGTTTGGCTCCACGCCACTTCGTCTAAAACCCTTCATCCTCTATAAATAGGATCCTTGGGATGTCATATTCTTCACACCAATGATATGTCATTACAATATCATTCTCTACTCTCCTCTTAATCAAAAATCTTTGCATTTGCATAATTTTTTTGATTTTCTTTCAATTCCATTTTTGGAGTACAAAAGTCATAATTCTGATTTGTTGTACTTATGTTTTAGAGTGCTACAAACACAATTAGAAGTTGTTGTATCTTGCAAGTTGATTGCCGTAATTCGTAGGCACCGTTAAATTTGACTTAAAGATAAAGTATTCAACACTAGCATCGACTTTGTCGCATTTTTTCTCTTTTCCTTTCTTCATCTTATTTCCTTATCGTTACTCCGTCCATTTGTCAGCACGGATTTCATATAAATTATTCTATTTCTTTGACGTCGCTATACACAAAATATTCAAACATTGTAATGCACTTTTTTATTGTCAAAAAAATATTTTAGTTTGTTTTATTGTGCTTTGCAAAATAACCTTGGCGTGTTAATGATGCATGAAACGAACACGAGACAAACTCGTCGATTCTCGAAAGATCGTCGAGAAAGATGGAAAAATAAATTTGGACAACACTTCAAATTAAATGCCTTCTGGATTTTATATCAAAAGCACATGGAACTCAACGAAAAAAAATGTTGAATAATGGAGTTATTAAACAGAATAGTTGTCATATTCATGAATGGAATTATGGAACTCGCAGCAGAGTTAATGTGTATAGTGACCTCAATTATTTGACCCAATTTGAAAAACTCGTAGTACGACAGATGTTGCGAGATTAAAATTATGGGAAAAATTGGAATATGTGGTAGTAACAGAGGAATCACCCCTTCCGCCCCCGCAGGTTGGACCTTTTTTTATGATTGGCACACATTCAATTTTCTAAAAAGCGAAAGGTGACGAAGCGTGGAGTTCGAGTGTCAAGCTTTTTAAGCTTAAGCGGAAGTAAGTGTTAAAAAGCGTTTTTCAATTTCTATATACTATATTTAAATTTTACACATATTTTAATCCTTAAGAAAAATTAAAAAAAAAATAAAAATAAACTTAGCGCGCTTACTCGTGCTTCGGCGCGCCAAATCACGCTTACTCGCGAATTAAGTGAGCTTTTTTCACGCTTTTTAGATTAAAAAATTCAGATGCTTTTAGCTAATTTGACGCGTACAACGCGCGCATTTTAGAACATCGATATAAATGATGGTTTCATATAATTATGCCGAATACAATGTTAGTCTATGTTTGACTCATACTTCTAAATTTATTTATAAACACTTAATTTTATTTACACATTTTGAGATATCTGTACAATTATTGCTCAATTATCCACCAAATATTTCTAGTTATTTGTATTTAAATCAATTATAAGTATTTCCTACATCAGAAGAAATATAAATGGGAAAATATACAACTACTACACTCTTACAATCTAATTCCTTCTTTCTGTCTCTACAATCTCGATTACAAAAGTCTTTCCACAATCACATTCCTTCTTCCATAAATCTACGATTTTGATCCACAACCAACCATTGAAATCACATTACAATCAATTCAATATGAAATTTATTCTTTCTTGAGAAGTTGTAGCTCGTCTCAAGCATGGTTGGATTTTCCCAAATAGAGACTGGGATGCTATTATCATATTGTGAAGGTACGCATATTTCAAAGTCACCCGAAGAATTAGAAGTTACAATTATCACTTTTCGAGCTTTATGATGGTTCTTCTAAAAGTGATTTTCGAAATCATTTTGTGAGAATAGTGTGCATATTATCCAATTTGTGATGTTTGTCCTATAATTTTTTGTTATTTGTAATTTTTTAAATCATGCTCTGTAGTTTGTAATTTCAGATTTTTGGAAATGACGAATTAGAAATGCGTTTCTATACATCCTTAGGTAGAAAAACTTATGTGGCCATTGTTTAATGTCAATGTGATTATCTATGATCATAGATGTGCTTCGTTCACATTTACTCGTGTCGTTTAAGTACTTGTAACCATTTGTGAGTGCTGAATAGAATAGGCTATGACCTTGGTGTTTAATTGTCGGACCAGTGAGTATGTGAAATTAGAACAATTCGTCACCAATTTCATTGCATTAAATGTGACTCTCTATGGTCATATTTATATCTGGATTATATCAGACCCGCAGTGAGTTGAATGTGAACTGCCATTATTTGTGAAATTAGGTGTGGATAGGATTAAATTTGTGACCGATGTGTCACATTTAAAAATTTATTATCATAGTAAACAGTGTGTGATTGATTTTTTTGGCTTATTTTGACTAGCTTTGACTGTGTATGTGTTTACATTAAATGTGACTATACATGATATGTAATGAGTTGAATGTGACCTACTGTTATCCTTGTGTGAACATGGATGGGACTTAGCACATTTGTTTGTTGTACTGTGGTCACACGTCGTTGTTTCTAGTGGAAGAGACATGCAAGTGGAATTGTACTTGCTCCAAATCAAAAGAGTAGTCTGGATGTCTGGAAAAAAGAGAGCGAAAAAGTCCCCATTTGAGAGATCACAAGTTGTGAAATATGGAAGATGCGGTGGATCCAGTCTCAATCGAAGGACATGTTATAATATGGTACTACTTAACTATAAAGAAGGAAAAAAGAAGACAAAGCAACTAAAATAGATTATTTTTTTTATGCATATCACGATATTCTTTGTATTGTCATATTATTTCGTTATTCGTCGAAAATTATCTGTCTTGGATATGTCGAATTGAACAACCATTCAAATTAAATGGATCGTTTTTCTGAAATTCAGAATTCATCTTATAGATGTGACTTGTTACACAAGGTTCTTATGCTATATGTTACAAAGTCTATGTAAGATGTTAATATTTGTAACTAGGTATCCTACTCTGTGATAAGTCTGTTTTATTACATGTTATAATTTGTGACTAGTTTGTGAAGGTTGTTATCTTCTAGTAACATGTCTCTTTAAAATATTTTTATTTTGTGACCAAGATCCTATTAAATTTGACTATTTATTAACATGTACATATTCATGTGATCAACTTTGTTTACACTTTGACTGCATATGACCAATAATTTACTAATTGTGACTGTACGTGGTCAAATATGTAATAAACGGACTGTTTCAGACATAATCTATTCACAATGAATATTTATAACCAAAATATATGTGAAATGTGACCTTCTGTGCAAAATTTTGTTTACACTGTGACCATGATTTTCTCAAGTCCATCTGTATGTGACAAGGTATTTAATAACTGTGATGGTAAGTGACATGTATGTACTAATTGTGACTGTGTGTGACAAGATATATTATAACATACTAAGGTAATCTATTTGTCTAGTTTTATGACCAATATATGTACTAAACATGACATTTTGAGACCAAATTCATTCACAATATGACAGTTGTGACCAAACATTAGTTTAATGTGATATGTTGTTGGACTATGACTTGAGCTCCTAAATGCATTATCACGACTTTGAACAAAATAAAATGAGGGTTCATATAGTCTCAATCATAAGCTACAATTTTTCATCAATATAAAAGTAATAAACATCAGTCGCAGTATAAAAATGTCAAAATAGTCATCTAGATATACGTAGCAATGAATATTGCAATTTAAATTTATTTTTCACAGTAAATTAGTCATCTAAGTTTGTTTTCCCTCTCCTTCCAGGCTATCTGACTTGTTTGTGTTTGAACAATAAAGAAGCAATCTCCATTCTCGCTTTGGAGGTATCAAATGACAATGGCATATTTACGAGGTTATTGTGGAGCAAGTACTGAGCTACCTAATGACAAAATTTTAAGAGTTGGGCATGTAATCATGTGAAATAAAGAGACCTTAAGTAACTACACAACATTGACTAAAAGTGATACTGGTGTAAATCAGAAAAAACAGGTCATAACAAGAATGTTCAAGGAATTGAAGTAAAGAGTAATTCAACATTAAAATAAAAAATTATTACATCCATTGCAATATGTAAATGCCAAACTTATTTTCCCTTAAGTTAATTGAATCAGTGTTTAGGAGTTGTGGGCTTAGTTAGGAAATTCAAATCTTTCCACAATTACTGAAAGGTATACAATGTCTGCTCATTTATGAAATCAAAGTGAAAAAGATTTGGAATTGTGAACGGGTCAAAATTTTCAACATTTCAGTAAGACAATATGTAAATCATGTCACATTTTATAAGAAATTAGGTCACAATCACTCAAATCAAGTCACGGATTAAAGAAATCACAAACACCTATTCAATTCATACTCAACATACATATACACTACAACTCTTACCATAAAGCATTTGCACAAAAAGAAAAATGAAATCAAAAGTAGAGATTTCACATTCTTCAGTGATTTCTCATCAGATGCGGATTTCTTAGTCTCTTGTGTAAAGATGATCATTCGACATTTATCTTTCTTTTTCCTTTCTCTCTGTCTCTTTTATTTTCATCAACATTACGAGTTAACACCATTTGAAGGACTACGTATGGTGAATGTTGCTTACACAATGATTTTATGTAGTACTTGGTGGCGAGAATGTAGGTGGTGATACTGGACGATAATAATGTTGGTGGTGAGATTGGTTGATGATGATGATGATGATGATGATGGCGTGATTAAGGCAGACTCCACTGATTTTTTTCTTTTATTTCTAGAGGTTGAAGGAAGAAAGAAGAGTCGTGGGTGAAAGATCTTGTAGAGAGAGAATGAGTAGAGCGGTTATGGTAATGTTATTCTTTTAAAAAGATTTGAATTAACTTAGCTAATAATGAAAACAATTTTCCTATTTTAAACAGTGTTCAGAAAATCGAAAATCGGTTCGAACTGAAAAAGGCAACGGATTAAGGGTCAAAAGGTCTGACCGGATCAAACCGGGGTTGAACCGGTTTCAATTAAAACATAAAAAATTATTCCAAAAATCACAAAATTTTCTAAAAAACATAATATTTTACAAATTAACCATTATTTACTCATTTAGAAGATAATATTATACACAAAAGTAGCTTAAAAGAACTGGAGAAAAGCCAAAAAAAATTGAAAACCGGGTTTAAAACCCGGCCGATTCCATGTTTTTCCGGTTGAACCGGTCGGTTCGATCCGATTTTCTAAACATTGATTTTAAGTATTATTAATTAATATAATCAGTTCTAATTACCATATGATGTATTCAAAATAAAATTATCTTCACCTTATTTCTGAATTGTACTTGTATCTTTTATATAGGGTTTTGGTTAATTTTCTTACACCTGCCCCTACTTTTAAAGATCTAAATTCATAAATCAGATCAAAACTTATATTACTTCAAAAATTAGGTCTTAATTCAAATTGTAATTAATTAAAAAAAATTACATAATAAAATTTTATTAATTATTCAACCATAAAACGTCACTTCAAACCTTAATTATCTCTTTCTATGCCTACATCAATGATCAATCCATTCTCCCTCTCTCAGCACACCAACCTCCTTCACCCACCGCCCTACATCAATCCATTCTCCCTCTCTCAGCATACCACCCTCCTTCACTCACCGCGGCTATACCTATCTTTGCTGGAGTCCCACATTGCCAAGAACCTCGCTGGCATGTCGTGGCATTGACTTAAGGGTAAGCAGTGGTGCCAATTTTAAGGTAAGCAACGATGAAGTGGCGGCGATGGTGATGTAATCACTTCTTTTGGTTTTTTCAATCTCCAACCGTGTTCATAGGTTGTGGTAGATGGTGATGTGGTAGTTGTGAATGGTGTTGTCTGGTCTAATGGGTTTTAAGCAACATATTTTTTCTCTTCTTGGTAGCGGTTGTGACGGAGGTGGCGTTGAGATGGTGGTGGTTGTGTGACTGGCGGCACGTTGCTGTATTGTTTTGGATCTTACTTCTTCTTCTTCTTTTTTAATCTTGCTTCTTTTAAATTGATATGTGTGGTGATGGAAAACATGTTGCTAGATCTAAGCATCGAAGCGGTGGCGGTGGCGGTGGCGGGGGCTAGGGCATGGCATCAATTGTGTTGAGACTGTGTTTAAAACATTAACTGTGACATAATAATTTGATAAGTTGTGATCTAAAAAAATACATCAAATTCTATTAATTAATATAATTTGTCATTGTGACATGTTGATTTGATAACATGTGACTTTGAAATTGACATTAAAAAATTGTTATTGTGATTTAAAAATAAATCTAATTTGTAACATAATATTTTGATAATTTGTAAACCTAAAATTATTTATGACTTGAAATATATAGTGTTGTGACTTTAATATACATAATTAATAAAATATTTTAATTATTTAATTTAATTGATTGATCTAATTACAATATGATTTTTGAAATCATATAGATTTCATCTCAATTTTGAAATTTGTATTTATAATTACCTTATTTATGTATTTTTCTCTTTTTCAAATGTAAAAGTAGATCAGGTCGACGTATAAATTAGGGCAGCATGGTGCTATCTTTTTATGGGCCCATCTGGGCACATCTTGGCAAAACCATTCCAATTCCTCATGGAAATCAAAACCAATTTTTTTCATGAAGTGATTTTCTTGATATGATCTTAATGTGGCCATGACTATAACAATTGTGTGGTTGTCCATGGAAGAACATGGTAAGTAGATACTCTTTCCAGAAAGGCCCTACTTTTCATCATCATCACTATCATTATTGTTATTATTATTATATATAATCACATCAATCTCATGAGTGATCGCGGTCATCAATTTAAGTCAGTGTTCTTTAAATCATTTATTATTTAATATATTTTTTCAAATTACTTTTCAACAACACACATTCAAAAATCACTACAACAAAAATGACCTTTTACGACATACATTTACGGCGTGCAATTAGGCATGCTGTAAAATTAGATTATTTACGGCATGCAAAAATTGCACGCCATAAATGCAGGAGATTTACGGCGTGCATTTTTGAACGCCATAAAAATCACTATTAACGACGTGCATAAGCAAAACGCCGTAAAAAGTCATAAAAAGAGGAAATTAAAGGCGTTCGATCGCACGTCATAAAATTGAAGAGATTCCGCAAAAGAAATTTAAGTATTTAGGGCGTGCTTAATTGTATGCCGTTAAAAAATGTATACAATTATCCCGCGTTCTCCCTCATTTCCTCGCTAAACCTGTGCTACCACAGCCCGCTGGTCGACTATTCCTCTTGCCCAAATGAAACCCTCAATTATTCTCCCAAATTAATAATCGAGATCAATTCTTCCTTCCTACTACCCTAAGACTTACCGCCTCCACCTGTTCTCCTTACACCCACGCACCCAGCAGCCAGGAAGGAGAGCGGCAGTGCAGCACCCTGAAGAATTGAAGAAGAAGAACAGTCGATGCAAAGCGGGCGACTGGTGATTGCGAACTTCTGCTCCATGTCACGGTCCCGCGTCCGCTTCATCGCTGCTCCGTACTTCACAGCTCCGTCCTCCGTGGTCAGTCGGTAATTGAATTTTGTTCCCACTCATACAAAACCCTTCCATCTGGTATTGAACTTTCAGCTTTTATTTCTTGAGAACTCTGCTATCTCTTTAATTGTATTTGTGTACTATTTACCGTCCCATTTTTTGGTAATATTTGATCTGTGTCTTATACTAATTGAATTTGATACCTTTTTTTTTCCTCTGCAAGATTCGCTAAGTTTACATATTCTATTTACGTTTTCTATGTTTAAATGATGGCACATACGAGTCATTCTTGCTTCGCATGTTATGTTGATGGAGAAAGAACTAAGAGAGAGGCTATTGTTTTCCTAAAGGGCACTATTATTTTGATAAAATATACAGAGGAAAAGGGAGCAAAAAAGGTGGAATATGTACTTGATAATTCTTCCACTCAATGCTTTGATGGGTGAATGTTATATATAAGTTTTCCTTTCCCTTTCCCTTTTAATTGCTGATGGTTGCTGATAGAGTGAACCAGGAAGAGGAGAAGATGAAGCCCCACTTAGATTTAAAATAACTTTTTGCAGTGTGTTTATTCCTTGGCTTGGGATTTTTGGTTGTATGTGTTTTAAGGGATTCTCTTGCCATTATGTTTGCTTCTTAAAATAGTTATATATGAGGCAATCTCTACTAGGAAATTAAGAATCTCTACATGCTCTTTGATAAATGTACAGTGCAAGATGTGTTAAAAGGACTTATGATATTAAGTCCTTGTTTGAGACCTATTATTGTACGGTTTAATACTTATGATATGACTGTTTGGAGTTGCAATTTTGTGAAATCAATGGATTAGTTTTGATGGTTTAACAATAAATGTTGGAGCGTGTGTTTTCGTGGCTACATATTGTGATAAACAGTTTAAGTTTATTTGTTTTTTCTGTGAAAGATAGGGTCTTTGAACCCCATACAATTACAAAGGAAGTTTACGAAGTAGCTGCTCAGCCTATAGTGAAGGGTGCAATGGAGGGCAGAAATGGCATGTTCAACTGCAAATTAGTTTTAGACTTTTAGTTATTGTTTTTCCTGAATAAACTGCTTGATTTTAGTTCAAAAAGTTATCTCTGTGTCTATTAAAAAAATGTACACCCAGACCCAATACAAAAAAAAAGGTACACCCAGACGGTACTTGTTGATTGCTAAGAACACAAGTGATAGTGCTCATGGAATTTTGTAAATTATCGTGTTTGTTATAGTGATATTTGATATTGCAATTGATTGACTAGATGCTTTCCTAGTTTTGGGACTGACCTAAGCTGAGTTGATATTGCAGGAACGGTATTTGCTTATGGTGTTACGAGTAGTGGAAAGACACATACTATGCATGTAAGTTCCCTCTTTCATAGTGATATATTCTATTTCCTTCGGAGACTGTTGTTTTAGAGACTTCAGAATTTCCTCGTTATCTATTGTTCTCTAAAATTGGCAATTATTAGTAGAGTTAAAACACTCGACTGCATCCAAGTTTTATGCCTATTGTATCGTAGAGTGTTGTGTTGTGTTGTGTTGGGTAGTGACAGTACTATATAGATGTTGGCATTGGCATCTTGTAGGATATATAGCTTTGCATCGTGTTCTGATTATAATGGATCTATAGACACTTGTTGTCGGTGTATATTGGTTGAAGGTGTTATAACATCCAAAATTAAAGACTCAAAATCCACTCGTACTAACTTTTTTGTTGCAGCATTGTGTAGAGACAATTTTTCTGTAGGAGCATTCAGATATGGCTCATGGTTACTCTTTGATAATTTAATAGCTTAAACAACTTAGTTTTCATTTCTAGGCCATTTGTGATAACTAATTTTAATATTCATTGGTTTATTTAACCTTTCAATGGTGCGCAGGGTACTTATATTGAGGGAATAAAAGAAGAAGTTGTCTTGTCCCCTAGACATGCACTTTCATTCATTACTGCAGGAGAAGGTATTTATCATACATATTTGTTACTTTTTTTAATGCTTTTATGATGATCTTATTTTTCGTAACGAATTTTTTAAGGACTCGTGATTTTTAAAAGATATTAACTTATTCCTGAAATCAATTCTATTGTTGTTCAAATTTGGCATTGCTATTATTCTTTTGTGATTTTCCTCTAGTGTCTAGCTAAATTGAATTCATTTAACAAAACCACATTTGTGGTTCTCAAGTTGTATGTGTGTATCTTGGTATGCCATTATGACATGCTATAAGGTGATATTGTTGCAAAAGGTGAAATCGCATCAACAAATCCAAATGATTTAGTACATCGTGTGCCCCTTGGTAATGAAAGTTGGAAAGTCTGGGTTATTGAAGTAATTGATAATGTCAGTTTATATCGTCCTACATGTGAGCTTTTTCTTCTTGAAGATGCATTAGGAAGTACAATTGCATGGCCAATTAGGTACATTGAAGTGGATTAGTTGAAATCACAACAAAGGTATGCTTCACTTTTTGATATACTTTTGATATGATAATTATAAATTTATTATTTATTAATTATAAATTTATTATTTATGTGATGTGCAGGAAGTTGATTATTTTTGGCATGGTACTATTGGTCAAAGAAGAAGTTTCGATATGGATACTTTTATTTTTTACGACATTTGAAGTTTATTTTGAAGTAGTTGTCTATATACTTTTGACATAATTCCTATCTAAATTTTTGAGTAGGCTATGTGAGATCAAAATTTTTGTATATAGCATTGAATCTTATTAAGATATTGTTTATTTATCGAAATCACGTTTATTGATTATATATGCATTAATGAGTATTTGTTTTATTATTATTATAGGTTTTTAGAAATTATAATTTACAAATTTTATTTTAAAAATAAAATAAAATCCTAATTTACGGCGTGCAAAACTGCGCGCCGTGAATTGAAGTCACGGCGTTCGGTGATGCGCGTCGTGAATTTACGGCGTGCAGAATTGCGCGCCGTGTAATATAGTTCACAGTGCGCATCACCGAACGCCGTGACTTTAATTCACGGCGCGCAGTTATGCACGCCGTAAGTTTATGGCATGCATAGATGCACGCCGTAAAATCGATTTTATGGCGCGCAATGCACGCCGTAAAAGGTTAACTTTGTTGTAGTGAATGACTTTTCATTTACACATTTTACCTCAAAAACATGACATTCTTTGTTTATTTAAAAAAAAAAAAGTTTTTACCAAACAAATGCTTAGTGAGAATTACTTTCATAATTCTATCTTTTCTCTAGAAGGAAATCCCAAAATTAAATATTCCTAATACAAAAGAGTTCTCTAACAAATCTGAGACAAAACATTAATGTCTATAAGAAGGCTCTATAAATGATTTCATATGAAAATCCCATTGCTTAGTAATATGGCATGGTGAGTGTTTGTATGTAATAATTATATTATAGATACAAATTAAAACATTCACAGTATTTAAGATGATTATTTTCATAAATTGTAAAAAAAAAAAAAAAATAGATAAATGTTTCAATCAAAAATTTAAAAAGTACCGTAATTTTCCTTGCATTAATATTTTGTTCAACCTGAAAAAACATTAATATTTTGTTCAACCTGAAAAAACATTGGTTTTAATTTATGTCTCTTCTATTTATTTTTCGCCATTGTAGTTTAATGTTTGAGTTGTTATCATAAGGAGCATATTAAAAAGGAATTAATATCAAGTTCTACAAGAATTTAAATAAAATCTAGAAACGTACTTTTCTGCAATTATCATTTTTAACATAAATCATGAAGGGGAAACTATTGTTCATCATAAAGCATCGACTTTTGATGTTATTATTAAGATCGGGATTTCATCTTTAAAAATTAATCTTATTAAGAGAAATAGTTCAAATGTGTGTGTGTGTGTGTGTGTGTGTGTTTATAACCGTTATGAAATTTATCTTAACGTTGGTGTTTGTGAAGCGGGTTTGGGGCGGCTCCTCTAATCCGCTCCAGCTCTCGAACTTGCTTCGCGGACCTTTCAATTCATTAAAAAATACAAAAAATAAAAGTGAAAAAAATAAAATTAAAAACATAATAAGGGCGGGATGGTCATCTTGACTTGCAACCCACGGGTCTCCACGTTCCGTTTCAAATCGAATCTGACTCATTGAAATCTCTATTTATTTTATACATCTTATTTGAAAATCATTTAGCATCTATACGATAACCATTATATTAAGGCTCGAAGTTTCATTTCAGAATGTCAATAATAGCTCAAACGTTAAGTGAAATTTACCCAAAAAAAAAAAAAAAAAAAGAAGAAGTTATACTTGTAATTGGCAGTTTGTCCCTTTCGCTATCATGCAATATAAGTAAGTTCTACAATATTAGTGGCGGTGGACCCGTAACATCCAATGTCGGGAGGTTAGGGCACCATATTGGTTTATGTTGTGACGTCAGAATATGGCGTTATAACACGGCCATTTTCTGTAGCATATATTTTTTTTTTGTTAATTTTTTTTTTTTTAAATAAAGAATGTAATATTATCAAAGTAAAATGTGTAGATGAAAAATAATTTTGAAAAATATTTACAGTTAAAGAGTGATTTGAAAAAAATTATTTTTTAAAAATAAGTTTACCAAATAGAGGCTAAAGTACCATTTAGGTCATATATTTCTTAACAGTACTAAAGAAAACTTTGTCTACTTGGAAAAATAGTTTTTAAACATGTTTTTATCACACAATTTTTAAATCACTTTTTAACCACACACATTTTCTCTCTTCACTTTTCAACCATACATTTTACCTAGAAAATATAAAAAAAATAAGTTTTTAAACAAAAAAAATTTAACAAACATTTCGATTAACAACTAACCAATGTTTTCAAAATCGAAATGAAACTAATAATTAAAAATATTAAAATAAAGAATTAAAAATCTGGAAAATGAATCCAACTACCGGTTTTAGTCATGTTTTAATTGATTTCCATTTTTTTAAAATTTTAAAAATAGTCGGACCGATAATGGTACCTATTTTTTGGTCTAATGAATCGATCTAATCTAATTTGCAAATCAACAGGTGTAGGATCTTTACCTTGATTTACAATCAAGAACATCAAGAAAAATCCCTCAAGAATGACAAAACCATAATGAATTCGAATATTGACCGAGGTGTACAGTTACAACCATACAATTAGGAAACCAAAAATGCACTGTCAATAAAACCAAGAAGATTAACTTTCTTTTTGTATAATGAAGAAAAATCCAATTTCTATTTTGAAGAAAGAAACTAGAACCCCTTTTTGAAGAGAAATGCACCACCTCAAGAAAAACTTGTTGCACCCTTCTTATAAAAACTTGAACACTTTTTGTAAAATACTCAAGTCCAAATTAACTTGTAAAATTATTTAACAAATTTATGCAACTACTAAAAATTAGTTCCCAATCGGTTTTAACGATCTAAGTCCTTTATTTATTTTTGCCCACGATTACTTTAAGTAATCATCGAAATGTCACACAAGTTTATGTTAAACAAGATAGCATTTCTAAGGGCTTGTTTGTTTGGTTCTAAGCCAATAATCTCACATTCCTTCACTGGCTTAAACCAAACCTTCACATAATCGAAAAATACCTTTACCTAAACCGAAAGTCCTCCACAGCAATTCGATAGCCGATTTTATGAAGACCGTTTGTTGGGAAATTTCTCCACTTTAGTTTATTTTAATGGAATTGCTACATTCAGTATACTAGTGTTTAGAAAATCAGAAATCGGTTCGAACCGAAAAAGTCAACGGGTCCAAGGTTAAAAGATTCGACCGGATTGAACCCGTTTCAATTAAAAAATTAAAAATTATTTCAAAATTTACAAAACTTTCTAAAAAACAAGATATTTTACAAATAAATCAACATTTACTCATTTAGAAAATAAAATTATATCCAAAAGTAGCTTAAAACAACTTTTTTTTAAAAAAAAATCAGAAAAAAACTTCAAAACCGGGTTTAAAACCTGAACCGGGAAAAAATTTGGTTTCCGGTCCGGGTTTTAAAAGCTTGATTTAAGGTTCAACCGGACCGATTCTCGGTTGAACCGGCTGACAGGTCCAATTTTCTAAACAGTAGTAAAAAAATTAATTCCTTTAATTGGAACGTTGGAAATCAATGACAAAGCAATCAATAAATAATATTAACTATTTATTTCAATCAAGTTGTATTTATTTAAATTAGCATAAATATGAAAATAAATATTTATTGACACTAACATAGATTATTTTTTAAATCATACAATTTTTAAAACCATTTTTTAGCCCCTCACATTTTCTCTCTCCAATTTTTAACCATTACTTCTTGATTTAACAAAATTAAAGTAAAATTACCTTATTAAACTAGAGTGGAAAATAGTCAGCACAAATGATATTTACAGATAATGCATATATTATTCTACTACTAAGTATTTGCTAAGCTGTTGTTTGGTTTGGTGGGTTCAGAATTTTATTATTTTTTTATAAAAATTGATGAAATATATGGTTAAAAAGTCGTGGATCACATTTTATATATGGTTAAAAATATATATTGACTTTTATTTAAATTTTAATTTTAATTTTAATTTTAATCTATATTAAACAAGGGCTAGCTAAGTAATGATGTGATTCAAGGTAGGAGATCAAAAGAGAAATCAGGTTATGGGAAATGCAATAATAATCTACATGGAAAAACGAGCAAGTTTCGTGTTGGGCCCAAATCGAGAATCAAACGGATCACGTTGTTTCAAAGGAAAGAAAAGGGAGTCAGCCGAGAAAACTAAGCGATTGCGCAGGTCAAGGAGGGCGCAATCGCGTACATGCATCAAAAATCAACCCGAGAGTTTCAGACATAACCACGCGATTGCGCTAGGTTTAACCACGCAATCGCGCAGTTGAAATCGAAGCGAATTTTTGCAAATTTTATTTTAATTTCTGTCCTGATTATTTTATTTCGTATTTTTGAACCCTAATGCAGCGATAGCTAGTTTTAGGCGTATCTTAATATTTGTTATTTGTTTTTCATTATGAACAGTATACAACTTTAATTATTGAGATTGAAGTGAGTTTTTACTCTCTAGAAAGGAGGATTCATTTTCTTGTTCTTCACGAACAAATTGAACTTATCAAATAGTTATGAGATTATTTTTGACGTTTCAACCAGAACTTATCAAAGATTCATTCTTTGTGGCGTTCATTCAACGAACTTTTCAAGGATGTGACATCCATTTAGTGTTCACCAATCTTGGTTCTTATTCCACATCATTTCTTGCGTCGTAAATATTGGGTCAATGTTTTATCATCAAATCTATCTTTTATTATTGTTCTTATTTTCTTGGGTTTTGTTACTGTTATTCTCACTAAATTTAGATCTTTCCTATCATTTGTTTATTATTTCACGTCTTCGTCGCGTTTTTCCCAAGTGGGATCGTATCAGGTGTTATCAGAGCTTGGATCTAAATTCAGTTTTTGGTATTTCTTGACTTTTTCTTATATTTCTTGGGTTTTCTTGTTCTTCGTTTCAGTCAAGTTTTGCTTATTTTGATCCATTACAAATCTTACAAAAAATTCAAACTTGTTTATTTTAGGCAATTCTTATCCAAATTTAGTTCCATTTGTTTTAATGTGTTCGTAGGCAAATTTCAGATTAAAAAATCCGAAAATTACCAAAAAAAAAAAAGTAAAAAAAAAATCGAAAATTCCAAGAATTTCTCAATTCCTATTTTTCTTCGTGTCTTCCATAAATTCCTTATTTGTGATCCTTGATAGGTTCTTAGGTGATTTTGGAAATGGGATTTTGAGTCTTATATGAGTGATAAATTTTGTAAGGGATTTTATCTGTTTTTCTTGTAGGGGATAATCTTCATCATCTTAAGCAATGAGTGACGAACAAAAAATTAAATTGATTGAAGCCATGAAGGAAAAAATTGATAAATTCTTGGCTATGATAGATGAAAGAGAAGCACAATAGCGAAAGGAGCAATCTCAAGTGGATTCTAGAGCTAGGAGGAATGAGAGGAGCGAATCCAATACTAGGGGTGGAAATAGTGTTGATGAAAGGCCATTGATGCGAAAAGAAACATCAAAACAAGAGAGTAATGATCATGTTCGAAGAAGAAGGGAGGAACCAACACCCAAAAGTAAATTTAATTTCGAGTCCAAACCTCCTAAGGATAGAAATACTAAATGCTTTAAATGTTTGAATTTGGGTTACATTGCACTTCAATGTCTGCATAAAAAGGTGATGGTTGATTGTGATGGAAAAGTTGATTTAAAAGGTGAAGGTAAAGTCGAAAAGATGCCTAAGTTAAAGAATGCTTGTAATAGTGATAAATTGAAAAATGTTGCAGTAGGTGAATCACTTATTAATAGGCAATCTTGTAGCACTAGGTGTAAGGAGAATGATGTGGGTGAGCAAAGAGGTAACATTTTTCGTACTAGATGCTTCGTAAATGATAAGATTTGTAGTATGGTGATTAATGGAGGAAGTTGCACCAATGTGACTAGTACTACCTTAGTGGAGGAACTGGGATTACCCTTACTAAAACATCCAGAGACATATAAATTGCTGTGGTTGACTGAGTCGGGGGAAATTAAGGTAAATAAACGAATTTTGGTGACTTTTTCTCTTGATGGATATTCTGATGAGGTATTTTATGACGTGGTGCCTATGTACGTTGGTTGTTGGGGAGGCCATGACAAATGAAATAGCAGTGCTACATGATGGGTATATGAATAGATACAATCTTGTGAAAGGTGGGAAGAAGTTTACACTAGTTCCATTGTCCCAAATGCAGGCTCTGGAAAACCAATTGAAATTGAAAAGTGAGTTTGAGGGAGAAAATAAGAGAGAAAAATGAGAGGGAGTGAAAATTAAAGAAAAGGGAGTTGAGACCACAATCTTAGAAAAATAAGTGGAAGTGAAAATTAATGAAAAAAGGGTTGAGGTTCAATCCTCAAAAAAATGAGAGATTAAGTGCAGAAAGCAAAAGAAAAAAGAGTCTACAACAAAAATGAGTTTATTTACACTTACTCACGCTAACAAGCCTCTGCCCAATTTGGTTAATTCTATTTTGCAGGTACCAAAATCAAATCACAAATTTAGGGCCACTGGGAAAATTAATTGCGAAAAAGAATAGCCCCAAAAGATGATGGATATCACAAAATATGAACAGGTCCCTCGAAACAACAAAAGTAAGAGACACATGAAGAAGAGCCATATATAGATTCAAGGTCGAATCATTTTCAAGAGAGGGGGATGATGTGATCCAAGATAGGAGATTAAAAGAGAAATTAGGCTATGAGTAATGCAACAATAATCTACATGAAAAAAAGAACAAGTTTCTTGTTGGGCCCAAATTGAAATTCAAACCGGATCATGTTGTTTCAAAGGGAAGAAAAGGGAGCCAGCCGAGAAGACCACCCGATCTTTCAGGCCAAGGAGGGCACGATCGCGCATGCGTAAAAAATCAACCTGAGAGTTTCAGGCATAACCACGCGATCGCATCAAGTAATTTTCTATTTTTCAAATATTTTTGTTAACTTACCCATCTTAACTTCTAAGGGAAAAAGAATTTCAACAAAGAAAAAAACTTATAATGCGTTCTGGTAATGATATAAATTCCAAAATTTCTCATATTACTTTTTAATTACACGCAATTTTTTAAAACAATTTTTTAACAACATGTTTCACCTCAAAAGTAACAAAACTTTTGTTTATAACTGGTCAGTGGCTGCCGAACAGAGGCTTATAAAATCATAAATTAAAATTTTATATTATTGTAAATATTATTAACTTATTTATTTTTAATTTTGGCTATAAAAAATTATTTACTTTTCGAAACTTCTTTTTTCTCCATTTAGCAAAAATTATAAATTATAAAGAAAAAAATATTTTTCAATCACATATTTTACCTTTAAAATTAATAAAATATCAAACTTGTTGCTTATAAACAAAAAATATTACGAAATAGAGGCTTGATCAAATTTTATTTTCAATCACTTGTTCTAATGAAGCCTCTCTTTGGTGAAAGATTTTTTTTTTTTTTTACACTCTGTTCTTTAACGTAATCATGCACAATTATAAACCAATTTATAAATAAAACAATTTTTTAACCACATACATTTTCCTCTCTAATTTTTAAAACGCTTTTTATCTCAAAAATATAAATAAATCAATTTAAAAATTGTTATGGTATTGTCGAACAATACATTATGAAAAAAGAATATGATATTTTAAAAATAAAATATGTGATTTTGATCAATGTATGTTATTAAAAAGTAAATGTACTATTTATGGATAAGTTTACCAAATGGAGGTGAAGTTAGGAGTACTTATAAATTGTTTATGATGTTGGAAATTACAAACGAATTTCACCTCTAATTAACTCATAGGAATTTTGATGTTCAATAAATAATTGAGTCAATAAAAAAATAAAACAACAACGCAAAATTTACGGACCTCGGCTTTTCACTATATAATAAATTGTTACAATTATATAGAATTTGCACTCATCAAACCTTTCAAGTATTGTAGGAAAAATAATCAAACTTTACCACACTACCAATTTCTACTTCTCTGTACAACCCACAAAGAACCAAGAGAAACCAAAATACTAGACTACATTTTTCCTCACAATACTCTCTAGTCAATGTGCTCTAATACAAAAGAGATCAACAAGTATTTATAGAGAATATATGCAGCGCACTTCTCCTAAAATTCACATCATTTGTATCTTCGATTAGGACTAGGAGATTTCTTTCCTTGTTTAACTGCTCTACTTGCAATAATAGTTGCATCTGATTGTTTCACTAGGAAACAAAATCTGACAATCTGTGGATGAAAGCAATAATTCCAACCCATACTAATAATAACCACAAATCTCATTCCACTAGAACACGTATAGATTGTAATAATTAACTTCAATTAGATTTCATAGGCAATCCATTAGGACACGCAATTATTTCCTAGAAGCAGTTGAATTACCAATGAACGAATTCTCCAACCAATCAAATTGCTTGTGGTGTGGGGAACATATCATTTTCGAACCCAAGATATGATGTAGCGTAGCAATAGCAAGCGATTAAGACACTTGTTTATTGTTAAGTGCATTTTTATACACTTTTTATACCTTTAAATTAGTATATTTTAGAATATCTTGAGCAAATATCTACTAATTTATGCATATTTTATGTTTAAATAGGTTAATATCCAAGTTTGAGGCCAAAAATCATAAAAGGAGTGAAGATTCTGCTGAAATTCCAAGTTCGGGGACCATTTTGCCACTTCCGGGAAGTTTTGGACAAGCCGTGCAATTAACCAAGGGACCAAATTGAAAGATCTCAAAATTTGAAGGACAAAAGTGCAAATTTTAGAAGGACAAAAGCTGGAGAATGTGACCAAGTGGCTGGAAAGTTAAACAAAAAAATATTAAAAAAAAGAACCTAAAGGCTGGAAGGCATGGGTGCAGGCTGAAAAAGTGGGAGACAATGAGCTCGAAAGTGATGGAAGGTGAGGCTGGAAGGAGCTGGAATAACGTGGCTGTGCAGGTAGATGAATGAAGGATATATATACATATACAGACCAGAGGAAAGGAGGGGAATCTTGGACTACAGGTGACAGCTGCAGTTGGGGCTGCCATTTTTATCCAGATAGATAGATAGGAAGAACCAGACGAGGAAGACTGCTAGTGACAGCAGCATTGTGAACCAGAATAGACATAGATAGGTGAACCGGGGGTGAAGTTCAGTAGCTGGTGACAGTGGCTATTGATAACCACCGGTGATTGATAGGCAGCCGAGGAGGAACCGACTGGAATTAGGCTGGTGACAGCAGCCCTGTTGCTGGTTTCTTTTAGTAGAAAGAATGGTACATTTACAGAGAGAGAGATAGGAAGAAGATTTCAGCTAGACGGATTGGCAGTTGCTGGTGACAGCAGCAACTGTTACAGCTGAGACTGCCACTGCTGATTGCTAAGGAGACTGGAAAAAAAAACTTGCTGCTGATAGTTGCTGGATGAACCTGTAAACTTGTTTAGACTGTTGCTGTAAGAATTAATTGCTGCTGTTGTTGATCCGGTGGAGGAGGTGCTGATACTAATTTGTTGCTGCACTGCTGGAGAGTAGTTGCTGGTGCTGAAATGAAGGCAGGCTGCTGGGAGCTATCTGTAACGCAACTCCTGTGTTGCTGCTGGGATGCCGCTTGTTGACGTCTATTTTTGTCAACAAATAAAAATAGTATGAACTTTCGAATTGATAGGTGGATAATATGTTTTTTGATAAATTTGTCTAAGTACACAGCTCTTGAATTAAATAATCGTCGTTGTAATAAAGTCTGAGGTATTACAATAAATAATAAAGGTAACAGATCGAAAGCGAACTGAGATCAAAGTCACACAAATTCACGTCCAGTTCGATACCGATCTGATTTCCAGGTCGAATCAACGAAATCAAATAACAAGAGTTTGGAGAGCTTTTTTCTATATTCTTGCCCTTTAATGAGCATTTACTCCTCCTATTTATAGTAGTTGAGGAGTTCAAACAAAATCGTTACAACATATCACTTCTGCAGGGGGTGACTGAAAGGGTGATTGACCCTTCTGATAGACATACATCAAATGATTACTCTGACATATTACAAATAATGATGATTACTGACACATAATACGGCTGATTTGACAATACTACCTACTCCCACATCGTCTTCGTCTTCCACCGTTGAGGTCGGCTCGCATAATTCAGGTCGGTCAACAAATCACTTCGGTCTCACGAATTCACCTCGCCGGCATAGATCACCTCGGTCCACAAATCGCCCCGGACAACACAGCTCAGCCCGGTTTGAACAATTCACTTCGGTCATGACATTTCACCTCGTATGCATAAATAACCTCGGTCGTGATGCAGGACATCGAGTTCGTGATTCAGAATGCCATGGACCGTTTCGTCAATTTTCGGATAACTATTAGCCGTTGACTGTTTGACTGCTTTCCACCTCAGATCGGTTCGAAATTATGAGGGCGGAACTAGAAATTCAACCCCTTATTGAAAATTTTAATATCGGCGTTCGTTCCGTTAATTGTGTAAACCCTGCCACGCGTCAATATCTGATTGGTGTGTCAGGTTTCGGATCACGCGTAGCCGCCATAATTATGACAACGCGTCTTGTCATAATTACAGCCGCCCAATTCTCTCTCCTCATTTCTTATGTAAGGGTTCATTTGCCACCTTTTCCCACGATATTTCCTTGATTCTCTCCAAATTCCTGTAAGGTCGCTTTATATTCCGTTCTCCGTTTCTGATCGTTTTTAAATCCGAGGTGAGGCCCGTTTATCTTTCATTAACATTTCTTCGCTTTTATTATTATTTTATATATATAAGAAAAAATGAGTGGAGACCTGAGTTCTAGCGAAAGTGGCGTGAGGTCGGCTGGTGTAGGTAGTACTGGGGAACCTTCCGTGTCGTGGAACGAGAGCTTGGAAACTCAATGCTTATTTAGAGACGATGTGGAGGAAGGAGAAACCGCTTAGCCTCTTCCGTTAACAATAGTCCCCGCTTCCCGAACCATTTCACCCAGTTCGTTCCGACATCCTTCTTGCGCCAATTTCACCCGACCTGATCCTTGTACCAGCTACAGTTCGGACTTCGCCTGTAAACACTTCCGTTCTAGTGCCACCGAAAACGAACTAGCCATGTGGAAAAACAAATATCGAATCCCGGGCTATGTGCATTTCTTCCTCCCTGAGAGTTTTGAACGAGCCGACCAGCCACCTCGCGGCTGCGTGGCCGCAAACTATCAAATCCTAGAGGTCGGTCTACGCTTTCCCCTTCCCTTCATAATTACCCATCCTAACGGGTGGAGACATATCTTGGGCCTCATATCCCTTTTCAATCTAATGGGATATGGCGACCCCACCATCGACGAATTCCATTACGCCTACCAATTTCGGGCTGATGGGAAACGGACGGGGTGGTTTTATGTGATGCAGAGGTCGATCTTTGAAGGGAAAAAACTTCTGGTAGACCTGCCTGATTCAGTTCGTTGGTGGAAGGAGAAATGGTTCTTTGTTGGAGGGAATTGGATGAGTCCCTACCGAAGCGAGGACATGAGCCACATCGTACCCATTCGTTATAGGGAAAAGATCAGTAAGTTATATTTTGAGATAATTTAGAACTTAAAAGGTCTAATATTAATCACTCCGTTTTTTGCAGAGGTGAAGGAACCGGAGTTGGACGAGGGAACAATTGAAAGGATAGTGAATTTAAAAGACATACCGGAACCAGATAGGTCGGTGAAAGAGTTATTGACTGAGGAGCATTTATTTGAAGCGGGACTCACTCATATTGATCCGTCAGACTATTACCCTCCACTTCGGAAATGTAAGCATCCACCCGGCAGATTTATATCCTATGTTATTTACGAACTGGATACTTGTATAAATTCTTGTGTTTGATTTTCAGCTCGAAAAGGCAGAAAAGGGATTCAGTCCATGAAGGCAAAGAAAGAGGCCCATGCCAAAGCTGAAGCACGCAAACGAGCTGTCCAAAAGAGGGCGGCCAAGGGCTCACCGCCTCGTAAGGAGGGTCAGATTCCTCCTCCATCTCCTCAGAAGAAGCATAAGCGGGCTGAAATCTCAAAGGGCAGACCTGACACCGTCATCCCTCCTCCTCCTCCTCCAACTTTCATCGAGGCGGAATCTTCACAAGGAATTCATGCTGCTGAAGGTTCCTACCTTGGCACCGACAGAGTTCGAGCCGACTTGGTGAACTCGCTGAAGGGGAGTCGTCCAAAGATTTACCGGGACTTTGTTTCTGCTGCCAACTTGATCCCAGTTGGATTGATGAGGCTCCCAGATCGAACCAAGGTGGCGATGGACATTCCGGCCAAAACTTGGACACCTCGGCATGAAAAATATTGCAAGGATATGCCAGTTGACGACCTGGTGGCTACCGGCATGGCGCACCTCGGCCAAGCTATGAATTACCTCACCCGGACTCAATCTAGGCTGTCCGAGGTGGCTAGTGACACCAACCGGTTCAACAAACTAGCCACCGAGGCCAGAGGGATGTTTGAAAACAAAGTGAAGGCCAGGAACGAGGCCGAGGATAAACTGAAGAACGCTTTGGTGGAGGTGGAAAGGTTGAAAGGAGCCAACGAGGAACTTCAACTATTCAAGGAGGAGGTGATTCCTCTGAAGGAGGAGTTAAAAGACTTGAAGGAGGAGGTGTCCGAGCTGAAAAGGTCGAAGGAGGGGCTCCTAAAGGAGTTAGAGGTTGCTAACTGCATCGAGGCTGACCTAAAAAAAGAAAAATCTGAATTGGAGGCAGCAGCTCAGCTCGCTTACAAGGAGGTCGTAAAAAAGTTCAAAGACTCCACTGAGTACGAGCACAACGTTGATGAGACCTACTATCTCACCTTCAAGAAGATAGTGGAAGACCTGGAACAGAAGCGACCTGAGGTTGACATCAGATTTCTCAAGGAAAAGCTCGATCTGATTTACAAGAAATATCTTGAGTTAATGCCAACCGAGGTCGATGACGAAGAAGTGGATCTTTTTTCTCCTGCGCCAGAGCTCCAACCTCCGGAAGTTGACGAGGCCATCAATGTGGTGGATTAGAATGAATTTTATATTTGCAGCTTTTCTCCCCCCCCCCCCCCCTTTTTTATTTTATTTCGGCCTTTGTATTCTTGTGATTTTCAATGAAGAAGATTTTTATTGTGTCTAAGTCTTATTACATGCAGAGATGAATTATAAACGAAGTGAACACTTAAGCAATTTTCAAACGTCAATTCACTCGAAATAGCATGCAGAGGTGAATTATAAATGAAGTGAACACTTAAGCAATTTTCAAACGTCAATTCACTCCAAATAGCATGCAGAGGTGAATTATAAACGAAGTGAACACTTAAGCAATTTTCAAACGTCAATTCACTCCAAATAACATGCAGAGGTGAATTATAAACGAAGTGAACACTTAAGCAATTTTCACACGTCAATTCACTCCAAATAGCATGCAGAGGTGAATTATAAATGAAGTGAACACTTAAGCAATTTTCAAACGTCAATTCACTCCGAATAGCATGCAGAGGTGAATTATAAACGAAGCGAACACTTAAGCAATTTTCAAACGTCAATTCACTCCAAATAGCATGCAGAGGTGAATTATAAACGAAGTGAACACTTAAACAATTTTCAAGCGTCAATTCACTCCAAATAGCATGCAGAGGTGAATTATAAGTTGGTAAATATTCAACTCGATGAATTCTCACCAAAAATACCTCGTTTGTGGAATGGAGGTCGGTCAATTATCACCTCGATTTTTATTCACCAAAACACCTCGTTTGTGGAATGGAGGTCGGTCAATTATCACCTCGGTTTTTATTCACCAAAACACCTCGTTTGTGGAATGGAGGTCGGTCAATTATCACCTCGGTTTTCATTCACCAAAACACCTCGTTTGTGGAATGGAGGTTTGTCATTCGTCACCTCGGTTTTTATTCACCAAAACACCTCGTTTGTGGAATGGAGGTCGGTCATTCGTCACCTGGGTTTCTCCTGGGGAACTACTTCTTCTTCATAGATTGCTTTGTCATGTTGATGATATCCTTCCTTACAGGTACTTACGGCTCATCAACTAAGGTCTTTGTTTTGCCTCTAACGGAGGTCTTCCTCGTCTTTGAGACAGATTGCCTTGTGATGTTGATGATATCCTGCCTTACGGGTACTTACGGCTCATCAACTAAGGTCTTTGTTTTGCCTCTAACGGAGGTCTTCCTCGTCTTTGAGACGGATTGCCTTGTGATGTTGATGATATCCTGCCTTACAGATACTTACGGCTCATCAACTAAGGTCTTTGTTTTACCTCTCACGGAGGTCTTCCTCGCCTTTAAGGCGGATTGCCTTGTGATGTTGATGATATCCTGCCTTACAGGTACTTACGGCTCATCAACTAAGGTCTTTGTTTTGCCTCTCACGGAGGTCTTCCTCGTCTTTGAGACAGATTGCCTTGTGATGTTGATGATATCCTGCCTTACAGGTACTTACGGCTCATCAACTAAGGTCTTTGTTTTGCCTCTAACGGAGGTCTTCCTCGTCTTTGAGACGGATTGCCTTGTGATGTTGATGATATCCTGCCTTACAGGTACTTACGGCTCATCAACTAAGGTCTTTGTTTTGCCTCTCACGGAGGTCTTCCTCGCCTTTCAGACGGATTTTCTTGTGATGTTGATGATATCCTGCCTTACAGGTACTTACGGATCATCAACTAAAGCATTTTTTTTGGAAAAATAAATTCAGATTTGCATATTTCGAAACAATAAACTCTTCATTCATTTGATTACATTTCTATCGACATCAAAGATAAAATATTCACATTCCATTTCACATCCTGTTCTACTGGAAATATTTCTTTAAGTGTTCTACGTTCCAAGGGTGTTGAAGCTGAATTCCATCAAGTGATTCTAGTTCGTAAGACCCATTGCTCACGGCCTTCTTGATTCGATACGGACCTCTCCAGTTCGGTCCTAGAGGCTCTCGCGTCGTGGTCATCTTTCTTAACATCAGATCCCCCATTCGGAACTTCCTCGGCCTCACCCTAGCATTGTAATACCTCACACTCCTTTGCTTGTATACTGCATTCCTGACCTGTGCTTGTAATCGCTTCTCCTCCGTAAGGTCCAATTCAACAGTAAGGGCATCATTGTTATCTTTCTCATTGAAGTAAGTGACTCGAAACGATGGCATACCCACCTCGATTGGGATTACAGCTTCTGTCCCAAAGGCCAAAGTGAACGGGGTCTCTCTTGTTGACGTCCTGTGGGTTGTCCGATAGGACCACAATACCCCTGTTAGTTCTTCCGCCCACGTTCCTTTCAGGCTTTCGAGTCTAGTTTTCAGATTATGCTTGATGATTTTGTTCACCGCTTCGACTTGCCCGTTGGACTGAGGATGGTTCGGAGTAGAGAAATGTTTCCTGATGCCCAGCCCTTCACAAAATGATTTAAACATTTCGTTGTCGAACTGTTTCCCATTGCTTGTCACAATGGATTGTGGGATTCCGAACCTACAAATGATTGACTTCCATATAAAGTCTGTAGTTTTCTGTTCCGTAATTTTGACCAACGGTTCAGCTTCTGCCCATTTTGTAAAATAATCCACTGCAACTATAGCAAACCTGTTTCCCCCTTTTGCCGTTGGTAATGGCCCGATCAGGTCTACTCCCCATTTAGCGAACGGCCATGGACTCATCACTGAAGTCAGCTCTTCTGGAGGGTTCCTCATAATTGGGGCGAACCTTTGACATTTGCCGCATGTCTTTACAAACTCAATCGCGTCCTTCTTCAAGGTAGGCCAAAAATACCCCTGCCTGATAATTTTGAATGCCATCGCTTGTCCCCCGGTATGGTTCCCGCAAATGCCCTCATGGATTTCTTTCATCACATATTCAAAATCTTCATTGTCTAAACATTTCAATAGTGGTAGGGAGAATCCTCGCTTGTACAAGTCATCTCGGATTATAGTATACCTCGCAGATCTGATCCTCAAACTCCTGGCTTTCACTTGATCAGGTGGCGTCGTCCCTTCTCGCAAGTATTGGATAATTTCATCCTTCCATGTCCTCTTCAGAGAGGTTTGCAGGACGGTTGAAGGTGACGGTTTTAAGGCGGATTGCGAAAAGGTCTCGATTGATATGCTTTCCAATTCAGACGTTCCTTCGCTTGTCGCTAAGCGGGCTAAGGCATCAGCTTGACTATTTTTGGATCGAGGGATCTGGATAAACTCTGCATGCCTGAAATTCTTCAACTCTTCCAAAACCCTTGCTCTGTAGGTCTTCATCTTTTCACCACTGGCTTCATACGCTCCCTAGATTTGGTTGATTATCAGCTGTGAATCGCTGTGCAGGATAAGGCTATCAACACCCATCGCTTGAGCCATGTCCATTCCTACAATCAGAGCCTCATATTCAGCGTCATTGTTGGTCGCCTCGAAATCAAAACGATAGGAGCTGCAGAAGAATTGATTATCAGGGCTGATTAGGACGACCCCAGCCCCTGCCCGGTTTCCTGCTGATGAACCATCGACGTATAACCACCAGGTCGCATCCACCTCTGCACAACAACTTAAGTGAGCCAGTGTGAGCTCCACCATGAAATCAACTAAGGCTTGCCCGTTGATGGCGGTTCTCGCTTTGTAAACAAGGTCGAACTGCCCCAACTCTACAGCCCACTTTAATAACTGCCCAGACATCTCGGGTTTTTGTAGCACCTGCCTCAGGGGGTAATTTGTCAACACTTCAACCTGATGCTCCAAAAAGTAAGGCCTTTATTTTCGAGTCGACATTATCAAAGCGTAGGCTAGTTTTTCCATTTCAGAATATCGGAGTTCGGCGTCGTGCAGGGCCTGGCTGACATATTAGACTGGTCGTTGAATTCCCTGCTCGGTTCTCACAAGGACTGCACTCATTGCTAGTTCTGAAACGGCCAAGTATATAGAGAGCATTTCTCCCGACATTGGTTTGGAAAGGACAGGTGGGGACGCCAATTGCTTCTTCAATTCTTCAAAAGCCGTCTGGCATTCTTTCGTCCACTCAAAATCCTTGTTCTTTCTGATAACATCAAAGAATGGCCTGCATTTATCCGTAGATCTTGAGACGAAACGGTTCAAAGCTGCTATCCTTCCCGTCAAACTTTGCACCTCTTTAAGTTTCCTTGGTTCCCTCATCCGCTTCAGCACCTGTATTTTATCAGGGTTAACTTCGATACCCCTTTGGTTTACCAGGTAGTCCAAAAATTTCCCTGATCCTACCCCGAAGGAGCATTTCTTGGGATTCAGCTTCATCCTGTAAGCTCGCAGTATTCGAAACATCTCATCAAGGTGCTGGACATGGTTTTCAGCTCGGATACTGATGAGAATCGAGAAAGTCAAACCTCGATGCGCGTGCCAGTGGGACCCACGACGAGATCCGACGTCGAAGAGGTTCAAGATTCGAGGCTAAACAATGTGAATAAATCAAGAAAAGAAGCTAAGAATCAAGTTGGAACCAAAAATGAGAAGTTTGGAGTTCAGCCAAGTTTCGGTCGACCGAACATTCTTCCGGTCGACCGATCTTCTGCAGAGGAATTTTTGACCCAGCTTCAGTCGCTTTCGGCTGAGTGGCGGTCGACCGAAAGTCCCCTTTCGGTCGACCCGGTGATCGACCGAAATAATTTCGATCGACCAGTTGGTCGACCGAAACACCTCATTTTTTTAAAAAAACGGGGGTTTCTTGCAATTTCCACAAAAACGGGGTTTTTCTTGTAAATACTGAAATTGCACATTTTTCCTATTTTGAACATTATATTCACATTTCTCTTCATTTGTAAAGGATAACTTGGATGTTAAGAAAATTGCTCTTGAGAGCTAGGTCTTGAAGACCCCCTTCTTGAGGTAATGTTAAACCTCTTTGATCTTGTTATCTCTTAGGAAATTAATCAACTTTATCTTGAATATTATTATTCTTGTGTTGTTGTTTATTTCCGCCACCTTGGAATTTGTTTATTTCTCTCCATTGGGTTAGGGTTAGTTTAATCCTTGAATTTTGGGTTAGATTTAAACTTGGGTTAAGGTGTTTATCCATTTATTTACCACTTTAGCTTTCTTGGGTTGGTATTAAAATTGTTATGGGAATTTTCGATCAACGCACCGAAGGGGTTCGCATCATTTGGTATCAGAGCTTGGCTCTAATTTGGTAAACCTATCTTTACTTTCTTGTTCTTGTTCTTGGCATTGTGAAAAAAAAAACGAAAATTGAAAAAAATTGGGGAAAATTTCATATGCCCATGAGTAATTATTGATTCCTACGTATTGGGTGTATTGATTGTTGCATTATTGGGGATTTCCATTAACCAAACACTTACAAAACCTACACTTTCCAAATTGTGTATCCAAAGTGTTTGATAAATTGTCCCAAAGAAAATACTTCATTCATGCCTTATTATCCAATGCCCATAACTTGTTAATTACTTGGAGCTATCTAATTCCCATCATTGAGATTGTGTTATCAACATTGTATCCCATATATTACTTGCTTCATACATTGGGTAATTGTTGATCATTCATTTCTTGTCAAATTTGGGTTATTGGGAATTTATCATATATCCACATTTTATCCATTCAAGGCCATTCAAAGATTGAGTACAAGGTGTTTGATAAATTGCCTCATTCAAAATTTACACTCTTTGTGCTTATTGTTCTACATCCATGCCTTGTCTATTATTTGTGGTTTGTCAATCCCATTGCTAAATTGTGATTCCTAGCATCCTATCCCACATAAATATTGTTCCTTTTGAGTTTAGCAAGCACATAAATTCTACTTGCTATTTGTGTCTACTTGTTCTAAATTCCTTCTTCCTTGTTGGTGATTTCTTTAACTCCACAAGAATTATACTTTGTGGTTTAGTTGATTACCTTCCTTGAAGAACTTGAGAAAGGAGATTTTGAGTGGAAAAAGGCAAGAGTGGTGAGTTCAATAGAGGGTAAAAGCCAAATTTGAGCGAAACACGAGAGAAATATTTTCTTGTGAGAACACTTTCACACTTGCACACCATGTCCATTTTCAATTCTCAAACTCAAGATTTGAAGTACTTGTTGGAAAATCTTTCAACCACCATGGCTAGACAAATGGAGAAAAGTGGGGGTGAGTTGGAAAATTTAGGGACAAGAGGGGAGAGTACATCAAATAGGGGAGATGAAGAAATGATGTGTAGTAGAAGAAGGGTGAGAGATAAATTTGGGAACATTGTGTATAGGGATGGAAGTGGAAAACAAAATGGGAGTTTGAATAGGAAAATTAGAAGGGATGTTTGGGATGATGAAAGGGATGTTGAACAAAATGGGAGTTTGAATAGGAAAAGAAGAGATGGGTTAGAAGGTAGGAGAAATGGAGTTCATGAAAATATTGATAGTGCGAGAATGCAAAATTCATCACTTCATGGAATGGGTAGAAGTGGAGAAGTGGAAGAAGATTGGAGAATGGGTAGAAGACGAAGAGAATGGGTAGATAGGAGTGGAGATGGGATGGATGAGAAGGTTGATATTGAGCAAATGAAGACTTCATCATTCCATAGGAGGGACGGTAGTGGAAGTAGAGAAGAAGTGAAGGATATGAATGCTAGACTACCAAAATTTTTGGCCCATGATAATGAGAGAGAGAAGCATGGAGGAAATACTTTCTACACTAGATGCCTTGTGGGGGATAGGGCATGTAGTCTCATTATAGATGGGGAGAGTGACACGAATTTGGTGAGTGCTAGTAGGGTGGAGAAATTGGGGTTACCGGTTATGAAGCATCCTAATCCCTATGTATTGCAAAGGTTGGGTGACGATGGGGGAGTGAGAGTGAGTGAACAAGTTCTTCTTGCCTTCAACATTGGATCCTATTGTGACCAAGTGATATGTGATGTAGTTCCCATGTACACTACTCACATAATTTTGGGGAGACCTTGGCAAAGTGATAGGGATACATGACAAGAGGAAGAACCGGTGTAGCTTCCAAATGAATGGAAAAAGGGTCGTGATCCTATCTTTGAGTTTGGAGGAAGTTCATAAAGATCAAATGAAACTCAAGAAGGAGTGGGAGGAAGAAGAGGAGAAAAAGAAAGACAAGGAAAGTGAAAATGAAGAAGAAAAGAAAAAGGAGAAAGAAAATTCAATCGAGAGAATTGAAGAAAACAAAAATGAGAGTAAGAGAGTTGGGGCCACGTCCCTAGAAAAAGGAGAGGCAATGAGAGTTGGAGCCACGACTCCAAAAAAAGGAGAGGTGAGAGAAGAACTGAGAGTTGAGGTTCCTACCTCAGAAAAAGGTGACGGAGTGATGAGTGCCTGATGTGATCCGGACCAGGCATCGAAGGGCAAAGTCGAACCATCGGCAATATGATAGTGATCTACGTGCAAAACGGAGCAAGTTCCGTGTTGGTGTCGAGCCGAGAAGGCGAAAGGATCGAGCCGAGGCAGGAAATCAAACAATAAGGCGGAACTTGATTCACGGCCGTAACTCAGGAACAGGAAGAAACAGGCAGAACGTTGATTACGCCCGTAAGAAGTTTATCACGGCCGTAAAACTGAAATTGAAATATTTTACGGCCGTAACATGTTGATCACGGCCGTAACACCTAATTGAAATTTGAGACAGAATGTTCATTACGGCCGTAATTCAGGATTCCGGATTTTGCCAATTATTTTGTTTCCTTTTATTATTTTAGGTTATTTTCCTATTTTAGGATTTTAGTCTAATTAGAATTCTATTTTGAGTAAATTAGATGCTAGGTTATTTTGCTTATTTATACGCTTTTTCAATTCATTGTAAAGGGAAGTTTGAGTTGATTAATAAAATTTGTGAGAGGATTCTCCAAAATTGAGAGGTTGAGTTTATTCCCTTTTTCTTGAACTTATCAAAGATCCAATCTTTGTGGCGTTCTTCCAGCAAACTTATCAAATATTCGCAAGAATATTTGTGGCGTTTCCAAATTCGATACTTATCAAGGAAATTGACAAGTCCTTGTGGCGTTCACCAATCTTGGTTCTTCAATCCGCATCGCCATAAATTGCGTCTGATTGTCGGGTCAAGGCTTTACCGTCGTTCTATCCTTATTTTTCGTTGTTTGTCTTGTGTCGATCTGATCTAGATCTATCATAGGGTTTTAAATATCGTTATTCCGCATTTTCGACGAGATTCCCCGACCGGGATCGCGTCATCTGGTATCAGAGCTTGGATCTATTTCAGATTCTTGCGTTTCTTGAATTTCTTGATTTTTTCGTGTTCTTCGTGTCAGTCATAATTTTTTTCAGTTTGATCCATAAGAGTCAGTCCCAAAAATTCAAAAGTGTTTTTCTTCTTCGTTTTTCGTCCAAATTCAGTTCCGTTTTTTCTGCCATACTCGTACTCAAATTCTCTGGCAGATTATAAAAAAAAAAATTCCGAAAATTCCAAACATTTCTCAAATATTTCGAATTTCCTTGTTCGTGTCTTAAAAATGTCTGATTGAGAGGCTTCTACATCTTCATCTTCTGTTGGAGACAGGAAACAGCCCAGGGACGTGAATAGAAAGGATGAACAAGGTAATGGTGATATTGCTGCAATAAGGGCACAATTTGAGAGATTTATGGCACAGATGGTGAATAGAGGTACAGGGCGTGAACAGAGACCTCGGGATCAGTCTCATGATGGTTCTCGGGTTAGGAGAGGTAATAGGCGTGAGGTTGGTGTGGGTGATGAAGACATGGGCAGTGAAAGTGGCAGTATATCTTTGGGTAGTATGCGAAGGAGGGATAGAGGAGATAGGTATGAGAGGAGGCAGGATAGGGAGCGTCGTGATGCTAGGAGGCATCACAGGGGTAGAGATGATGTTGATGACGACCTTGGGAAAATTAAGGTGAAATCACCATCGTTCCAAGGTAGGAGTGATCCGGAAGCGTACTTGGATTGGGAGACAAAGGTTGAACGGCTTTTTGATTGTAATAATTATTCAGAAAAAAAGAAGGTGAAATTAGCCGTGATCGAATTCACCAACTACGCAAATATTTGGTGGGATCAATTAGTGACGGGTAGGAGGAGGAACCTTGAGGAGCCGGTGGAGAGTTGGGGTGAATTAAAAACCATAATGAGGAAGCGGTTTGTGCCTACTCATTATTATAGGGATATTTATCAGAGGCTGCAGGGTATGACTCAGGGGTCGAGGAGTGTAGAAGATTATCATAAGGATATGGAGGCGGCGATGATTCGGGCTAACGTGGTGGAGGATCGGGAAGCCACGATGGCTAGGTTTCTGAGTGGGCTGAATAAAGATATTGCCAATGTCATTGAGCTGCAACATTATGTGGAGCTGGAAGATATGGTGCATATGGCCATGAAGGTGGAAAGACAGCTAAGGCGAAAGGGGGCAGCAAGACACTCACCATCTTATCCTACATCACAACCTAAGCAGGAATCCAACGTTGAACATAACTCGAAAGGGAAGGAGGAGCCTACAACGAAAGGTAAAAATATTTCTGATTCTCAAACTACTCGGGATAGAAATATTAAGTGTTTTAAGTGCTTGGGTATGGGTTATATAGCATCCCAGTGTCCAAATAGGAAGCTAATGATCTTGCGTGATAATGGTGAAATTAGTTCCGAGGATGAATTTAAGGGAATGCCTAAGTTAGTGGAAGCTGGAGCTAGTAGTAGTGATGAGGAAGGATTGACCTAACCTGAAAAAGAATCACTTGTTAATCGGCGTGTCCTTAGTGCTAGGGCTAGGGTGGATGAAATTGGTGAGCAAAGGGATAATCTTTTTCATACTAGGTGCTTGGTGGGCAAAAAGGCTTGTGGTATGGTGATTGACGGGGGAAATTGTACTAATTTGGTTAGTACAATGTTGATTAATAAATTGGGCTTAAGCTTGTTTAAACATCCAAACCCTTATAAATTGCAATGGCTTACCGAGTCAGGGGAAATTAAGGTAAATAAGCAGGCTATGGTCAATTTTTCCATAGGGGGTTATAAGGATGAGGTGGTCTGTGATGTGGTACCTATGCATGTTGGTCATATATTGTTGGGGCGACCCTGGCAACATGACAGGAGGGTAGTGCATGATGGGTTTAAGAATCAATATTCATTTGTGAAGGGTGGGAAGAAATTTACACTTGTGCCGTTATCTCCAAAAGAAGCTCCAAATGATCAATTGAAAATCAAAAGTGAGTTTGAAAAAAGAAATAAGAGTGTTGAGGCCACGACCTCAGAAAAAGGAGAGGGTGTGAAAGTTGAAAACAAGAGAGTTGAGGCCACGACCTCAGAAAAAGGAGAGAATGAGTGCAAAAAGAAGAGAGAGTCCACCCCCAAATTGAGTTTATTTGCACATAGGTTGGTGTACGGGGATCCACACCTTGCACTTAACCGAGCTAACAATTCCCTCCCCAGTTCTTTAAAATCTGTTTTGCAGGGACATAAATCAAGCTTTGGATTTAAGACGGGGCAGAAATTTATTGGCCAGAATAAGCAGCCCAAGAGTCTAAAGGACTGCACGAAGCTTAAAAATGATCATCGAGCCCAGGAAAGCAGGAGGAGCTTGAAAAGCCGACCAAAAATGGATTCGAGGTCGAATCCTTTTCAAGAGAGGGAGTATGATGTGATCCGGACCAGGCATCGAAGGGCGAAGTCGAGCCATCGACAATATGATAGTGATCTACGTGCAAAACGGAGCAAGTTCCGTGTTGGTGTCGAGCCGAGAAGGCGAAAGGATCGATCCGAGGCAGGAAATCAAACAATAAGGCGGAACTTGATTCACGGCCGTAACTCAGGAACAGGCAGAACGTTGATTACGGCCGTAAGAAGTTTATCACGGCCGTAAAACTGAAATTGAAATATTTTACGGCCGTAACATGTTGATCACGGCCGTAACACCTAATTGAAATTTGAGACAGAATGTTCATTACGGCCGTAAGCTATATATTCACGGCCGTAATTCAGGATTCCGGATTTTGCCAATTATTTTGTTTCCTTTTATTATTTTAGGTTATTTTCCTATTTTAGAATTTTAATCTAATTAGAATTCTATTTTGAGTAAATTAGATGCTAGGTTATTTTGCTTATTTATACGCTTTTTCAATTCATTGTAAAGGGAAGTTTGAGTTGATTAATAAAATTTGTGAGAGGATTCTCCAAAATTGAGAAGTTGAGTTTATTCCCTTTTTCTTGAACTTATCAAAGATCCAATCTTTTTGGCGTTCTTCCAGCAAACTTATCAAATATTCGCAAGAATATTTGTGGCGTTTCCAAATTCGATACTTATCAAGGAAATTGACAAGTCCTTGTGGCGTTCACCAATCTTGGTTCTTCAATCCGCATCGCCATAAATTGCGTCGTGATTGTCGGGTCAAGGCTTTACCGTCGTTCTATCCTTATTTTTCGTTGTTTGTCTTGTGTCGATCTGATCTAGATCTATCCTAGGGTTTTAAATATCGTTATTCCGCGTTTTCGACGAGATTCCCCGACCGGGATCGCGTCAGTGCCACAAAGAAAATTGAGGGGAGAGATCACACAAAAATGTTCTTTACTCTTGAATTTTCTAACAATGCCCTCCCTAGCTTGGTTACTTCCTTGTTGCAGGAGATCGTGAGACCGACTTATCAAAGCAACCAAGAACTCAAAAGTCATGCCGAGTGGAAGAACTTTATGGAGATATTTTCCTACCATAGCAAATACAATCAAGGTAAAGAAAATGTGGTAACCGATGCAACATATAGGAGGTACGCTCCTAACACTTCTTCAAGAGCAAGGTTATTATATTTGGAATACATCAAAGGATTGTATGACATTGATGTGGACTTGACAAATGAAATTTTGTCATGTGGAAATGTTACATGTACTGAAGGTCCTTGGCATGATAAATTCCTCCTTTGTAAATGCAAATTTTTATGTGTGCCAAATTGTCTAAGTACCAACTCATTTTGTATTGAGCATGTTAAGGGCATCCATGTTAATAATCCGAATTTGTTAAACATTTGTGAATCGTGCTGTGAGCAATATTTTGATGGATTTTATGGGCATGATAACTATTTGTTTTGTAAAGTTGGATTGTTTGTTTTTAAATGTGTCATGTGCGAATTTCTAATGGGTGAGGCACATGTTGGTTGTTTGATTGGGCACTTTGAAACCAAGGGGGCCTTGGAGATATTTTGTGATCACTTTTATTGGCCTCATTGGAAAATTGGTGACAAACATGTTTGCACTTGTGGTAAAGGCCAAACGTTCAAAATGGCTAAATCTAAGTTTTTACCTCAAGTTTTATACACACATTTGCACGTTCCCAGTAAACATTTGATTAATCATTCTATGGATTTTGTGTTGGGTTTACTTAGACTAAAGAAAAGAAATGATGCTAATTTTGTGGATGTTGGTAGGGGTATTAAACTTTCACATTTTACTACATGTCATGAAACCCGCATTGCTATCAACATGATGAATCTTTTCTTTGGGGGAGTGGTGCATTTGCATAAAAATGATGCTCAATTTGTGGTTGTTAAATTTGCTTGCAATAAAAGTGTTTATCCTATTAGCAAATTTTCTCCACTTGATGTTGCTTATGGCCCTAACCTACTAACTCTTTTGAGCTTGATGTACTTATTTATTGATGAAAATGTTAGTATATGTGGGCATAACAAAGCAAATCTGGTTAAGCCCCTTCGCAGGAGGCCCGTGCCTCCATCTGAGGGGATTGGCATACAATGTATGTCCCATGCCAACCATGGTAGGAGCCGATTCGTATTTGATCTGGGTGGTTGGAAATGGTTCTTTTCAAGGAGAGAAGGGGTTCCCAATCGAATAAAATCAAAAATGCTACCCTGCGATGTTGGAACCTCTCAAGTTCTTCGCAAAGCCTACAAATGGATTTTACACGGTGAGTATGAAATTTCAGTTACATTTATTGTGTCTGAATTTTCTATTTTTTTTATTGTAGGTGCCGATTCGTGGTCGAATCTCTTTCGAGATGGAGGAGATGATGAGAATCGCGAAGGTCCAACTTCATTACATGAACCTGTGGTACACAATGTTGCAAGATCAAAGTTCGAGGAGTCTCACGACAGTGCACTCAAGCAACATTCGAGGTCGAATCCTTTTCAAGAGGGAGGGGATGATGAGAATCGAGAAAGTCAAACCTTAATGCGCGTGCCAGTGGGACCCACGACGAGATCCGACGTCGAAGAGGTTCAAGATTCGAGGCTAAACAATGTGAATAAATCAAGAAAAGAAGCTAAGAATCAAGTTGGAACCAAAAATGAGAAGTTGGAACCAAAAATGAGAAGTTTGAGAGCTAGGTCTTGAAGACCCCCTTCTTGAGGTAAGGTTAAACCTCTTTGATCTTGTTATCTCTTAGGAAATTAATCAACTTTATCTTGAATATTATTATTCTTGTGTTGTTGTTTATTTCCGCCACCTTGGAATTTGTTTATTTCTCTCCATTGGGCTAGGGTTAGTTTAATCCTTGAATTTTGGGTTAGATTTAAACTTGGGTTAAGGTGTTTATCCATTTATTTACCACTTTAGCTTTCTTGGGTTGGTATTAAAATTGTTGTGGGAATTTTCGGTCAACGCACCGAAGGGGTTCGCATCAGATACTCTTTACAAGATGTCATCGACATATACCTCCATCGTCTTCCCGATGAGATCTTTGAACATTTCATTCACCAGGCCTTGATACGTTGCTCCAACGTTCTTTAAACCGAATGGCATCATCTTGTAACAATAGAGCCCTCGATCAGTCAGAAACAAGGTATGCTCCTCATCAGCCCTCATTCATCGGTATTTGGTTATATCCCGAGTAAGCGTCCATGAAGCTGAGGAGCTGGTGTCCGGCCGTAGCATCCACCATTTGATCTATCCTAGGGAGGGGGAAACTATCCTTGGGGCATGTTTTGTTTAGGTCAGAGAAATCGATGCACAGCCTCCATGTCCCATTGTTTTTCTTTACCAGCACTGGGTTTGCTACCCACATAGGATAGAAAGATTCCCTGATAAATCCATTGCTAAGTAATTTTACCACCTCCCTCGCCAGCGCCTCATACCGTTCAGGATTAAGTGACCTCCTTCTTTGTATCTTAGGCTTGAAATCAGGGTTAACGTGGAGATGGTGGCACGCATGTTTAGGATCGATCCCTTCCATGTCCGAGTGAGTCCATGCAAATACATCCAAATTCTTTTTCAAAAAATTGATGAGGTCGGTCCTGATGGGCACCATTAACCCACGTCCTACTCTGAATTCGACATCAGGTTTTGCATCGTCAACTTTCACAACATCCAACTCTTCCACTAGACCTAACTGGCCCCTATCCTGTGTACCTCTTGGATCTAGTGTTTGCAGCTCTGTTATTGTCTCGTCTTCTCCACTTGGTCCCATGATGGGACTCTCTTCTTCTTCCATCTGGACATTGTTGGAAGCGAACCCCAAATTGCACTCCCGCGCAACCCTTTGATCCCCTCTTATGGTAGCCACCCCATGTGGTGTAGGGAATTTCAGACAATAGTGATAAATCGAAGCTGCTGCCTTGAGCTCGTGGAGGATCGGTCTCCCCAATATGGCATTATAGTTTGTCATGACGTCCAATACTACAAAATCGGCAATCACGCGTCTCTGGCAAGATCCTGTCCCCAGTTCTACTAGTAAAGATATTTCACCTTTTGGACAGATGTAGTCACCCGTGAAACCTTGAATCCTTGTTCTCCTCGGCCGTAAGTTACGGGGATCGATTCTCATTTTTTCAAAGGTTTTCCAGTACAACACATTTACAGCACTACCGTCATCCACCAGAGTTCTGTGGATCTTTATACCGCTCACCGGCATCGTAATCATCAAAGCATCTGAATGCGGTTGGAGTACCCCTCTGGCGTCTTCTTCCGAGAAAGTGAAAGACTCTGAATCGTCCGGCGCGATTGCTTGATTGCATATCTGGTAGCTATTTCAGGCTTCTCGGGCAAACTCTCGTCTCTTCCTCTTCGACCCGATCTGCACTTGATTTCCGCTCACAATTGTACGGATTTCATCAGGACGGTCTTTGCCGTGGGGCTCTATCCCCTGATGGACGGCGTACTTCTCCTGTTGTTTGAATTTCCTTCCAGAATCCCGTGGTTCGGCAGCATATTCTTGTAAGCTCCCCCTCTTTATTAACCTGTCAATTTCGAATCTTAAATTTTGGCATTCATCCGTGGTGTGTCCCACTAACCTGTGGTATTTGCAATACCTGGATGAGTCCAGGTTATTCGGGCTCTGCTTTATTGGCCTGGCCAGCGGGATTATCCCCTTGTCTTTCTCGTTCATGAAGATCACCTCAGTTGATGCATTCAACGGGGTGAGTTCACTTCTTTGCTCAAGATTGTACGGACAGAACCTATCAGCTGGTTTGTAGTCTCTCTTTTTTCCAAAAGCATTCCTTTTAAATTCTTTCTTATCATCCTTGCTTTCTTTCTTGCCTGACACCGCAGCCGTATTATGATGACCTTCTTTGGAACCTGAAGCCTCCTCGACATTAATAAACTTCTCCCCCCTGTTAAGAAACTCCTGGTACGTGCGAGGTCCATCCTCATGCACTGACCACCAGAAACAAGTCTGCGTTTGTAGGCCTGACAGAACAGCCATGAGAAGCGCGTCATCTGATATTCTTTCCATCCCCATGATCTGCCTATTAAAGCGGCTCAAATAACTCTTTAGTGATTCCTCCCTCTCCTGCCTAATGGTCACCAAGCTCTCCTTAGGGGCGGTCGGAATTTTCGATCCCATGAATTGCTTCAGGAACTGGCTACTTAATTGAGACCAACTTGATATGGAGTGTTGAGATATATTGCGGAACCACCGTTGAGCTCGATCCCCGAGAGTTAAAGGAAAAGCCCTGCACATTATTGCGTCGCTCGCCCCTTGAAGCTCCATCCATGACATGTACTGATCCAGATGTGAAACCGGGTCAGTCTCCCCATTGTACCCGGAGAGATGAGGCATCTTCATTTTGCTTGGCAGGGGTTGTGACAATATAATCTCTGTGAAAGGTGACGTCCTCTTGGTAGATGGTTCTGTTGATCCTAACGCTTCTTGTTTTGCCTCCAAGTCAGACAGTCTTTTCTTCAATTGTTCAACTTCAGTTTGATCTGGTTTACTTGACGGAAAAGTCGATGGCTGACCCAAGTGAAGAGTCGAGCTGCCAGCCGGCTGGTTTTCTGGGTTCACTTTCTTCATCGGAGATCTGTCCCCATGTCCTTTAGTCCGTACAGCGTTACTCTCCTCTCCTTTTTCATCCCCTCTCGCTTGATTTGGTTCCACCCAACTCAGCGACTTTTGACTCCGTACATAAGGTGTGCTTTCGCCTACCGCACTCCTCGTGTTGTCAGAGCGTCCAGTTTGTTGTTCCTCAAAATGTGAGCGTCCATTGGACCTCTGTAGTTGTGATTGCACTTAGTGCTCCTCTTGGTGACGATCCCGATCTTGATTTCTCCTCATCTCTTACATTTCTCTTTGCATCCTATCAAGCCGATCTAGGACCATTCCCATGTTGGCCTCCACCGGGGGTCGCGAAACGGCAGACCTCCTGGACATACGGGAATTCCCCTGCGAATCCTCACCATGATGTGCCCGATGACTCCCTGAACTTTGCCTGTTACTCATTATGATGCAAGAGAAAATATGTGATTGCTGAATACAAGGATACGGCCCCTCCTTCTAGCGCCAATTTGTTGACGTCTATTTTTGTCAACAAATAAAAATAGTATGAACTTTCGAATTGATAGGTGGATAATATGTTTTTTGATAAATTTGTCTAAGTACACAGCTCTTGAATTAAATAATCGTCGTTGTAATAAAGTCTGAGGTATTACAATAAAGAATAAAGGTAACAGACCGAAAGCGAACTGAGATCAAAGTCACACAAATTCACGTCCAGTTCGATACCGATCTGATTGCCAGGTCGAATCAACGAAATCAAATAACAAGAGTTTGGAGAGCTTTTTTCTATATTTCTTGCCCTTTAATGAGCATTTACTCCTCCTATTTATAGTAGTTGAGGAGTTCAAACATAATCATTACAACATATCACTTCTGCAGGGGGTGACTGAAAGGGTGATTGACCCTTCTGATAGACATACATCAAATGATTACTCTGACATATTACAAATAATGATGATTACTGACACATAATAAGGCTGATTTGACAATACTACCTACTCCCACATCGTCTTCGTCTTCCACAGTTGAGGTCGGCTCGCATAATTCAGGTCGGTCAACAAATCACTTCGGTCTCACGAATTCACCTCGCCGGCATAGATCACCTCGGTCCACAAATCGCCCCGGACAACACAGCTCAGCCCGGTTTGAACAATTCACTTCGGTCATGACATTTCACCTCGTATGCATAAATAACCTCGGTCCTGATGCAGGACATCGAGTTCGTGATTCAGAATGCCATGGACCGTTTCATCAATTTCCGGATAACTATTAGCTGTTGACTGTTTGACTGCTTTCCACCTCAGATCGGTGTATAACACCGCTGATCTGCTGATTCAGTGCTGAAGCTGGAAATTAGTTGCTGCTGATGATAAAAAGAAACACTGGATGCCTGTGAACGCTGCTGAGGAATGTCAAGGAAGCTGCTGGAGACTGATTGTAGTTGGAGGTTAGTTGCTGATGCTAATTTCAGTTAGGCTGGTTTTAGGAAGGGAAGCTGAAAGATGGATTGCTGGTGGAGCTGAAGTTGTGTGCTGATTATCAGTGTTGCTGGTGCTTGTGCACTGATTTCAGTTGCGGTTGGACGCAAGGCTGCAACAAGAAGTTGCAATGAGCAGGTTGCGGCTGGACGCAACGTTGCAGCGATGAAATTTCGAATTCTTCCGTACAAACTCCGGGTTTTATTTTTAATGCTTTTTGTTATTTTTATTTTTCAACGCATGTTTAGCTAAATTTTGCATGTTGGGATGATTGATGGAATTTAAATTGCACTTAGTTAATCTAAAAGTTATTTACGTATTTTTGTGCTTTTTAATTTCATGCATTTTAATTATTGTCGTTTAATTTCAAGCACTTTAATTTATGTCGTTTAATTTTGCGCATTTAAATTTAAGTTTAATGTCATGCATTTATTTTGAGTAGTTAGTTTTATTTACAAAACTTGAAAATTAATTAAGTGTAGTTTAAATGAAATCATGAATCCCAACTATTTTAATTTATCAAATTCAAAACAAAACTTCAAAAACTTTATTTTGTGACTTCTCAATGTTAGAATTAAATTAACTTACATGTATAATCGAAGTATACATTCCTCGTGGGATCGACAATCCGGACTTTTCTAGTCCACTTTACTACTTGAACGCGAACCGTGCACTTGCGGTATACGATTTTAGCGAACATTTATGACATGGGAAATGGCAAAGCCCGTGTTCCAGATTTTCTTTACAGATGTACGAATTCCCTTCTTTCAGCACTTCATATAATCTTTGGTTTTGGTACTCTTTAAAATCTTCTCTTTTTCTCCACGGTACTCAATCTTAATCGTTCATTAAAAGTTAAGTTCACAATATTTAACTTATCCATCAATTCTTATAAAATCACTATTCATTTCAAAAATACTCTTTTTAAAAATATCAAACACATACTAATTTGTACTATAATCTAGTAAACATATGTTTGATTGTTATTATTTGGTTAAAAAAAAAAATTTTTAATAGTGATTGATATGATATTGTATGGTAGTGATTTTGAGAAAATTATTGAATTTATGTGTAGAACATTTTATTATTAAATGTTTAAAATTGAGTACTGCAAAAAAATGAGTTAAAAATAATGAGGATCAAACATATGCTTGTTTGATAAACTTATTTATATCTTCACATTTTTTCAAACTACTTTTTAATTTGATACTTTTTTTAAAAAAACTACTTTTCAACAACATATTTTACTTCAAATACTTAAATTATTGTTTATAAAAAAAATAAGTGGCCAAAAAAGGCTTAGCCTCTATTTAATTTGCCAACTTGAAATTGTTTATAAAAAAAAATTGTTGTTTTCGAGATAAAATGTATTATTGAAACGTAATTTGAGAAAATGTGTGGGATTAAAAAATTGTTTGAAAAAAGTATATATAAATTTATAAAAAAGTTTAGCTAACATATGCTTAAATTTAGGGGCCGTTTGGTAAAAGAACGTGGTTTATAAGTTGATTTATTTATATTTTTGAGATAAAATGTGTGGTTGAAAAGTAGAGAGAAAAATATGAGAGGTTAAAAGTGATTTAAGAAATTGTATAGTTAACAATTTTTTTTTTTCATTACAAGGAGAACTTAAGAGAGGGAGGTGACTCAAACTTGAATCTTGAGTCCGGTAAATTATGTTTTGACGTGGTTATAGGAATTTGATTTTAGTTTACCTATATTTGGTTAATTCTATAAAATTGATTCCCCTACTTGGAAGAGGTTTTGATGAAGTTTGGCACAATATGATCTTCATTTAAAAGTCGAACGAGAAAAATATTTTAAAAACTAATTAACGTAGCTTTCTTGGAAAACTATTTAACAAGGAATCGAAACAAAAATAGAAATATTGGGCTACGTTCTCTTTATATTTCAATTTCCTTTTTTTGTTTTTGAAAATATTTTCTATTTTCTGTGGCTGTTTTCAAAATTGCTGAAAATGCATTTTGTTTGTTATTTCTGAAAACTGTCTTCGAAAATGAAAAGCTGGAAAACACTTTCTGTTTAAAATTTTGCAGAAAACTATTTTGTATACTTATAATTATATTACCTGTGAATATATATATATAGGAGGATTATACCTCTTTGGAAAAGCACATCGATTCCAGGATCACGGAGGCTTTGGAGTGGACTATTGTGGCACGGGTGGAAGAAGCTTTGAGTGCCAAGGTGTCAGAGGCAATCCAGAATTTCAAAGACGCTTTTGAAGAGACGTCTGAATATGAGGCCATGCAGAGGGTCTTTGGAAATATAGGATCCAGGATGGCTTTGGGGGACGTAAAGGAAGCTTTCCCTACCTTGGACCTTTCCTCCACTGAGGCCCTGTGCCCCGAACCACAGGATACATATATGATTCCCTTGATGATCCTGCTGACCTTTGTCAGGACGTGCTTGGCGAAAACTCTGTAGAAAATGCCCCTCCTCAATGATCTTTTTTTGTATTTATTATTTATTTTATTTTTTAGACACATTTCTCAAATTTTGTAGTGTAGTTGAAATGCAACGATTGGTACTGAAACAATGTAACTATTCCATTAGCTCAATATTTTGATTATCTTGTGAAATTCAACATTTATATGGCAGAAATTTTTGGTTTGTATGATATTGTTTGTAAGAATGTGAACTCTCTAAACGCTTTGTATTCTTGATAGTCCCTCAAATCTAAGCAGCTTAAGACATTCATGCTTACTAGTTAGGTCTGAATTGATAAACACTTGATCGAATTCGTGTTATACCTTTTAGCACTTGTGATTTTACATTCTTACAATTATTAGTTTAAGCAGGCTGCTGCTGATGGTCTATCACTTTTAGCTAAGACGTAGTGAGCGCAGTGCATGGTTGATTATCATAGGTAGAGTTATACTTTCACATGAGCAAAAATATATATATATATATTTATTTATTTATTTATTTATTTATTTTTATTTTTATTTTTGGCATTTTCAACATTGTCATGTTTATCGAAGAGTATATGATGCAATTTATCGTAACCCGCCTCAAATTTTCATTAAACTATGTGGGGATGTTACAATCATCCAATAACCACTGAGTCTTGTTAAGATACTACCTGAGGAACTTAATTTTATTGAAAATAGCGACAAAGATAATCCGTATTCCAAGGGTCACGCTAGGAAACCCCAGATAGGTCTTTGATCATATATGGACTAGGTACTACCTCCGCAGTGACTTTATAAGGCCCCTCCCAATTAGGACCTAGAGTCTCTACTCCTGGTTCTTGAGTAGAAGGAAGAATCTTCTTAAGGACCAAATTCTCAATATTGAAGAACCGATTTTTCACCCTTTTGTTGTAGTAGCGGGCTACTTTTTCCTGGTACCTGGCTAACACCACCTGGGAGTCACTCCGTTTTTCCAGGAGGAAATCCAGATTTTCCCTTTGAGCTTCCTCATTTATCGCCTCGTCATAATGTGTTTGGTGAAGGGTAGGCACCCCAACTTCAACTTGGCATACCGCCTCGAATCCATACGCCATGGAGAACGGCGTTTCCCCTGTTACGGTGTGCATAGTCCGAAGTGCCCATAACACTTGCGGGAGTTCATCTACCCATGCACCCTTCTTTGATTCTAGTTTTCTCTTTAGAGTATTCTTTATGGTTTTGTTTACGACTTCAACCTGCCCATTTGCTTGTGAGTGATGTGGAGATGAAAATAATTTACAGATTCCCAAATCATTGCATAATTCGTCAATACTTCTGTTTTTGAACTGTTTTGCGTTGTCACTGACCAACGAGTGCGGTATTCCAAACCTGCATATTATGTTCTTCCAGATGAATTTTGAAGTGTTGGCTTTAATGATCCTCATCAGGGGTTCCGCCTCGACCCATTTGGTGAAGTAATCAATTGCCACTATTGCAAAACAATTGTTACCAGTGCCTCAGGGCATAGGACCAATAATATCGACCCCCACTTCGCGAAAGGTCAGGGGCTGGTTACCACGGTCAATTCGTGATGCAGCAATGCGGTATGGTTGCATGCCTCTGGCATTTATCACACTTGCGGACGAAGCTACGGGAATCCTTTTGCATGGTTGACCAAAAATATCCCTGTTTGAGGGCTTTCTGAGCCAATGATAACGCTCCAGCGTGGTTGCCACATATGCCCTCGTGTATCTCTTTCATTATATACTGTCTTTCCTCCGGCCCAACGCATCGTAACAAAGGAGAGGTGTAGCTCCATTTATAGAGCAGATCGTCCAAGAGGACAAAATTTTCTGCATACCTTTGCAATTTCCGAGCTGCTTCCGGCTCATCTGGTAGAGTTTGGTGCTTCAAGTATGCCAGAATAGGATTCATCCAAGAACCTTCTTCTTCTATTGCCAAAATATCCGCTCCCTGTTCGATGGAAGAGATCGGAAGATGCTCAATTGGCACCATGTTGAGGAGCTCGGCATCCTTACTGCTTGCTAGTTTAGACAAAGCATCTGCATTAGAATTCTGAGTTCTGGGAATATGAAGCAATTCAATTTTTTCGAAGTGGGCAGCTAAGTCCTTTACTTTCTTCAAGTATGCAATCATGGCTGGCTCTTTGGCAGAGAACTGTCCATTAAATTGGCTTATGACAAGCTGCGAGTCACTGTTTGACACTACTTACTTAATTTTTAGAGCTTTTGCAAGCCTTAATCCAGCTAGGAGCGCCTCATATTCTGCAACATTATTCGAGGCCCTAAAGCCAAAGCGAATCGCACTATGCAGCTTGTATCCCTCCGGGCTCACCAGTAGTATCCCTGCCCCGGATCTTCCTTCCGTGGAGGACCCATCAACAAACAGTTTCCACTCAAGGCTATTATCCATGCTATCAATCATCTCAGCCTCAGGTGGATGCGTGAACTCAACTATGAAATCTGCTAACGCTTGGCCCTTTATAGACGTCCGAGGCGCATAATGCAGGTCATATTGGCTAATTTCTATCGCACATTTCATTAACCTTCCAGATACATCTGGTTTCTGTAATACATGTCTCATAGGAAAGTTTGTGAGAACATGTATGGAGTGCGATTGAAAGTAGGGACGGAGTTTGCGAGTCGCAGTAATCAATGCGAGAGCAAGTTTTTCCATATCTAGGTAACGTGTTTCTGCATCCACCATGGCTTTGCTCACATAATACACTGGGAACTGATTCCCATCCTCTTCTGTGACCAACACTGAGCTAACAGCCTCCTTTGACACGGCTAAATAAAGAGAGCGGTTCGCCAACCTTTGGTTTTGAAAATAGTGGGGCCCGTCCTAAGAATGCTTTCAGGTCGGCAAAAGCTTGCTCACATTCCGGTGTCCATTGAAATCGTTTCCCTCCTTTCAAGACCTTAAAAATCGGCAAGCATTTGTCAGTGGACTTGGAGACGAATCGACTCAAGGCAACGATTCTCCCAGTCAAGCTTTGCACTTCTTTTGGGCTTCGAGGTGAGAGCATGTCAAGTAAAGCTTTGATCTTATCCTGATTGGCTTCAATCCCTCTCCTGTTTACCATGAACCTAAGAAACTTTCCAGACGCTACCCCAAAAGCACACTTTACAGGGTTAAGCTTCATCCGATATTTTCTCAATTTATCGAAGGCTTTTGATAAATGGCGGACATGTTCTGAGGCGACAATACTTTTGAATAACATGTCATCGAAATACACTTCCATGATGCTTCCCAATTATTCCGAAAACATATGATTTACTAACCTCTGATAGGTGGCCCCTGCATTTTTTAAACCGAACGATATGGCTTTATAACAACAGAGTCCCATGTCCGTGATAAACGAGGTGTGCTCCTCATCCGACTCATGCATGGGGATCTGATTATACCCGGAGTAGGCATCCATAAAGCTCAACATCTCATGTCCTGCTGTGGAATCAACCAATTGATCAATTCGAGGCAGAGGGAAACTGTCTTTTGGGCGTGCCTGGTTTAAATTTGAAAAGTCAATGCATACTCTCAACTTCCCATTCTGATTGGGAACTAAAACAGGGTTTGACACCCACTTCGGATCACGAGATTCTCTGATGAAGATATTTCTCAATAGCCTCGCCACCTCTTCTTTCAAGGCCTCATATTTATCCGAACTCATTGATCTCCTCTTCTGCCTGTGTCCAGGGTTTCTTGGGTCAAGTTGGAGTTTGTGACAAGCTACTTTAGGATCAATTCCGATCATGTCGTCATCTTTCCATGTGAATACGTCAAGATTTTCAGTTGATCTTTGTATTCTGCTGGAGAATCTAACCCAATCTACAACTTCTTGATTGGATCATGTGGATCAACACAGAAGCATTCCAGCCTTTCAGCTGGGGTAGAGCAACTCTCTCCGACCATTTTTGGGTCCAAATCTACCAGATCCTCTTCCGGTGTCATTGTGACATCTTCCCCCTCTGTGGGCCCTTCACCAAATCTTTCAGGGTCCGGAGCAGCCTCGGCCATTGCCACATCACTAATCATGTTTACGCTCCGGTCTTGAAACTTTCGATAGCATTTGTGTAACAGGCCCGTGATTCAGTTTGGCTCCCCTAACAATAGTTATGCCATGCTCCGTTGGGAACTTCATGAAAATATACTTCGTATGAGTTGCATCCCCTAAGTCAATAAGACCAGGCCTCCCAATTGAGCCGTGATAAGAGGAGGTTTTGTCCACAATTGGAGAGTTGGAGCCTGCCCTACTTCCGTCATAAGGGTTATGGGTCCTCTGGGAGTTATGTTGTCTCCAGTGAACCCATATATTGGATCTTGGGGTACTAATCCCCATCTTATCAAACACCGAAGTACCGTCATCCACCAGCATCCGTGACATTCCATTCCGAGCCACCACCACTCGAATAACCAGCACATCATTATGTGGGAAGTGCACCCCAATAGAGCTATTCTGGGTAAACATGATAGGTTCTGTCCTAGAAATCCCAGCAAGATGCGAATGGATGTGATAGTTCACGTTAGCGGGCTGTTTAGCCTCTTTGATGTACCATTTTTGCGAATTATTGGTACTCCCATCCGAATGGGGGCCTCCCAATATAGTGTCAATTTCGAGGATCGGCAGATCATTTGTAGGCATAGGCAGTTCCTTTATGTTTTTATTGTTTTCCAGGGGGTCATTTTGGTCCTTACTCCTATCTCTTTGATGACCATCGACCCTTTCTTTTGTAGGATTTTTCCATGGAGCTTGCCTATTAGCTCGATTGAACTTTTGGTTATTTGGCCTTTACAACTTTCCTTTGTCGGGAACAAAATCACCTCCCTTCCTTCCGAGTGCCTTTCGGTCTGCCAACACTTGGATTTCCCTACAATCCTCCGTAGCATGGCCAAAATATCTGTGGTACGCGCAGTAGGCCTCAATCATAGGTTGTTTTCCACCTCGGCTACCTTCTATCCTTCCCAGGGCCATGGGAGGATTCGGGGCAAGCGCAGTAGAGTGTAAATTGGGGATAGCCTCCGTAATCTCAACCGCATTACTGGATCCAGTTCCTGGAAACGGACGTGGCGCACCACCGCGGTTACTGCCGAACCTATCCTTATTGCCTCCTTTCCTCTGGTTCGCTTCATTGGGGTACCCAATATTGTATCTCCCTTAAGGATGATTATCCCTGGCCCTAGCCATCTCCTCTGAGACGATCTCCCCCTTCATCAAATCTACCAGGGCATTGTAATCCCTCGATTTTCTGCTTCGGACATCCCTTCAAAACATGCTTGTCATGTCTAGGCCTCCTTTTAATGCAGAAAACATCTCCGCCTCGGTGATGTTTTCACAAATGTACATTTCTTCAGTAAACCGAGTTAGGTAGCTCTTCAAAGACTCCTCCCTTCCTTGCTTTAAATCCTGAAGGCGTTGGAGTGGGAGCTGGCCGGGCCTGGAGGAAACAAAGCCATTTTTTAAGCCTGCCTTCAAATCTCTCCAATTGTGGATGCTACCAGAAGGGAGTTTTTTATACCACCGTATTTCACTTCCCTCAAATGTTAAAGCGAAGGCTTTGAACTTCAGCGCCGGAGTGGCTCCGGCTATTTCCATACTGACACAATAATTTAACAGGTGATCATCAGGATCACCTCTACCAGAGTATTTTGTTATTTCCGACATTTCAAAGTCATGGGGTACCGGGCACTTTCAGATGGTCTCCGTAAATGGCTTATTTTCTCTTCATCATCCAACTCGTATGATGATAATTCATTGTTCTCAACATGGTCGGAATTCATCGCATCATGGTATTGGTCATAGGGCGGTTGAAGGTAATCCTGCCCCGGTGGTGGAAAACTTGGCAGTAATTTGGCCTTTGAAAGGTCGGAAGGCCACCCTGAGTTTAGGTCTGGGCTGTTTCTGCTCTTCTCTCCCGCCTATTTTTAGGCTTATTTGTGGGGCTCAATTTTTTCGCCCCTGCATCATACCTATCTTTAGGCATTTGGCTCCGTCGTGAAAGGGCTTCTTCAACCCGTCACTCCCACCTATTTCTAGGCACAGTCGCACTATGCCGACCTTGGTCAGTTCGGCCTCCTCGTTTGCTCTTGAATAATCCCCCAATTCAGCTAAAAACGCTGCCAGATTTTGAGGGCGAAGCCTCCCTATGGTTAGTAGGGGGTTGACCTTATTCTCTTGGTGCTCATTCACCGGGTCTTCTTTGTTGCAAGGAACAAATTCCACCTCGACATATGCCTGCGGATCCTGATAATAATATGAGGCAGTGGCCGCATCAGATGGTGAGTATTGTGGCTGCGAGTACTGTGGGGGCATCATGGGTTCGTTTACAACGTATCCCCTAGCCATATAGGCATTCATCTCAGCGGTTTGTTCTATCTGCTGTTTTTGCATCTCCAACATCCGGGCCACCATGCGCGTCATGTCTCGCAGCGTGCGACGATTTCGGTGCCGGCGTGGAGGGTTAGATTGGGCCACCCCCTCATTTATGTCCTCAAGAGGTCTCTGAGGAGCCTCCTCCTCACTGCATTGTTCCCCTCTGTTTCTCCGAGGGTTAACATCATTATCACTTTCATTCATGTCTATAGAAATTTCTGGTCCTATCTTTTCTTTCAGAGATAGGTGAACTTGTATTTCAAAGATTCAGGCCTTTTTCAAGGTTGATACACATATATTTCAAAGCTTCCAGCCTTTTTCAAGGGGTTCTCCTCCTTTTTTCAAGGTTTTTGTAGCTTTTTCACTCTTTTCCAAGAGGTTATCCGTCCCTTTTCAAGGTTCTGCGTAACTTTTTGTCACGTGATTTCATGGTTAGAAGTGTGGTTTCCCACAGACGGCGCCAAAACGTTAACTACAAAATTCGATGGGACCTTGGATCAACACGTCTCAGCTCCTCTCTTTTGAACACGTGGATCTCCACGCACTAAAACAAATAATCAGCTTGCAAAGAGAGCAGAGGTGGCTCCCGTTTGCACTCCGATGCCTAAGTTAATATTCATTTTAAGTAAATATATTTTGGGTGCTAGGGATATAAGGGTGTAAAAGAGGGAAAAGGGAGTGAGAGTAAAAATTCCATTAAAGTATTGAATTACCAACTTTTTATTTGAAGGCAAGTGTGCTCTATTTATAGGGGAAGTTATAGTCTTAGACGGTGACACGTGGTGGACTTTACACGTATCTTCACCTCAGCCGTTGGAGAGGTAAACCAATTTCTTGGGAGTAATCATTGCTACTCTTGGTAGGGAATGAGCGCCTGTCATATCTTTCATAAAGGCAACATCTTATCAAGCTACAGTCAGCTGGGGAAAGCCGCATGTTCCTGACACTCTCTGTTGTCCCATCATGTATCCAAGGTGTCCCACATGGTACCTCAGCTTGCTATAAACTGGTCTGAACAGAAAGGGTTCACGCGGTGTTCCACCTCGGCAGCTGACCTAAAGATAAACCCCAAGGTTGGGTCATGGGCTAAGGCCCATTGGGCCAATTTTGAACACGATCTCAACAATAGTGATGGTGTATGCTCATGTCCCTACGTTCACCAAGATTCAATTCTTCCTGACCTCATTAAATTAATTTTTTTTTATTTTCACATTCCACCAAAAAAAAAAATAATAATAATAATAAATCCTGGATTTCGGTAAGGGGTGCCCCCAACCAACTCCACGGACCCGTTGGGGAGGGTCAATTTCGAGGTGGGGCGTTCGAATCCAACGAACTTTTTTGTCATCCCTAAATAGAACCCCTTTAAATATAATCTATCCATATATCTACTATATTATCTATAAAAAGTGGGATCGAGGGGGAACTTTTGATTTCCCTTTCTATTCTCACACTTCTATATTTATGGTTTATATTATCCTTAAATTTAATAACATATTTTTTTTATGTTTTCTAAGTAAATTTTGTGATTAAAAAATGGAGAGAGAAAATATGTGTGGTTAAAAAGTGATTTGGGGATTTGTGTAAAAAAATATGTTTAAAAATAAAACATTTTTCTCTATCCATTTTTTAACCACGCATTTTACCTAGAAAACATAAAAATCTTGTTTTTAAACATATTCAAGAAAAATATTTTGTCCCTGGAAATTCAAGTTTTAGCAACTGTCACGAGTTGGTTGTTATTGTTTGTTAAAATTTTGATGTTTTAAAATATGTTTTTTAGCTTCCGTTCGGTAAAAAAGTTTTTTTTGGTTTTTTTTAGTTTTTAAATCAATTTTTAAATTACACAATTTTTCAAATCAATTTTTAATCCTACACATTTTCTCTCTTCACTTTTTAACCATCCATCTACCTAAAAAATAAAAATAAAAATCATTTTTTTTACCACTCCCGCCGCCGAACAGTGGCTTATGTTTTTAGGTGAAAAATGTATGGTTGAAAAGTGAAGAGAAAATATGTATGATTAAAATGATTTAAAAAATTATGTTATTAAAATGATTTTGTGTGAGGAAAAAAAAAAATGTTTTTTGGTCAAGTGATGTATTCACGTCAAAAATCTGTAGACCACGTGGTCATTAGACTGATTACTTGTTCATGCAGAATACAGAATTGTTTGAAGTTTGAACAAAAGGAATAGAGACATTTAACCCTATGAATCTGAGGACAATAACTTCGATTTGACAGAAACCAGTAGCAGCCCTTTGATCGATGCTTTCCGTTTAGTAAACGGTTTATAAATCGATTTATAAACTACATAATTTCTCAAATCACTTTTTAATCATTCAAATTTTTTTTCTTGACTTTTTAATCATAAATTTTACTTCAAAATCATAAATAAATCAAATTATAAACCACTACAATGTCAACGTTCTTTTACACAATGATGATTGGTAAAAGCATATTTTTCATTTATAAACTAATTTATAAATCAATTTATAAATTACATAATTTTTTTAAATCATCTTTTAATCACATACATTTTTTTCTCCAATTTTCAACAACTATTTTTTACCGCAAAATCATAAATAAATCAGTTTATAAACCAAGCAGTGTTGCTAAACGGATTTCTCATATTACTTTTTAACCACACACATTTTCTCTCTCCAATTTTCAACCACACGTTTACCTAAAAAATATTAAAATAAACAAAAATAAATGGCATCATCACTCCAAGGAGTAGTAAAGATATGGTGTCCATTGTGATCACCATAATCTTTATCCACCTTATGTATGAATCTGACATTCGACCGAAATAAACTCATTGTGGGTACCATATTTGCCTTGCCCGAAGGAGATACCTAGTAGTTCCAATTGATTTGAAGCTCACCAATGTTTAAAAAATCGGATCAAACCGACTGATTCAACCTGGAAAATCGGGAATGGGCAGGAAAACTTGTCCAGTTGACCTCAAAAATTAGAAAATCGGGAACCGGCAAGGTTTTAAACCCGATTTTTCATTTTTTTTTTTTTTTTGCTTTTCTCTAATTGTTTTAAGTTGCTTTTGTGTATAATTTTATTTTTTAAATAAGTAAATATTAGTTTATTTGTAAAATAACATGTTTTTTAGAAAATTTTGTGATTTTTGAAATAATTTTTTATGTTTTAATTGAAACCGGTTCGACATGATCGGACCTTTTGACTCTTGACCCGTTGTATTTTTCGATTCGAACCGATTTTCGATTTTCTGAACACTGAAGCTCACACATTTTGGATTTGGCATGTAAAATTTTTAGTCTTGTACAAAGCAAATTCTGTTCGTTAATAATAATATTATATAATTTATGAATTGGTTTATTTATGATTTAAGGTAAAAAAATAGTGATTGCAAATTAGAGAGTGAAAATGCGTGTAATTAAAAAGTGGTTTAAAAAGTTATATAATTTAGAAACTAATTTATAGATCAATTTATTTTATTTACCACACTTCCAATTTTTAATCACACATTTTATCTCGAAAACATAAAAAAAAATGATTTTATAACCGGCGAACGAATTGTACGTGTATCAATTTATAATTCGTTTGGCAAACCAAATAAACTTCCATAACTTTTCAAATCACTTTTTAAACACACACATTTTCTATCTTCATTTTTTAACCGTACATTTTACCTCAAAATCATAAATGAATCAGTTTATAAACCGCTACAATATTAGTAAACAAAAGCAACTCTTGTTTGAGATCTATTATTTTTAAAACTCATTTTCAATCACACATTCTTCTAAACAATAATTTTACACACACATATATAATTTTCCCTATATTCTTATCAGAAAATGTCTGAAAAATCATTATTTAAAAATATATTCTCTCTAATTATTGAATCTCAAACAAGGACTTAGGCCCCGTTTGATATCAGCATTTCCCATGGAATTTCCATTTTCCAACTTTTGCACCGTTTGATTGTCTAAATTTTTCATGGAATTCGTTTTTCAACTTTTCTTGAAATCTGTTATTTTCCTTAATTTTGAGGAATTGGTTTTCTTTGACACTTTGGTGGGAATTGACTTTGCATTTTCACCTCATTTGATTTTTATTTTTTATTTTTGTTGGTTGACTTATTTTTTTCTAGAAATTAACATTATTATTATTATCAAGTACAATTATATGAAGAAAAAAAATTGATTGAAATAACAAAATTTTGCTTCAATCAAATAATAAAACTTGAAAAAGTCTTTATTTTTTTACCTAGAAAATTAAATCAATCAAATATATTAAACTTTCAATTCTCAAGAATTCAATTCTTTGAAATTCTTTTTTTTTTCCACCTAAATTCCACATTCACAATTACGGGTCCTTAGTATCAAACCAAGAGAGGCAACCCTTAAGGTGGTTGGAAGTGTTGTAGGGACATAAAAAATATTAATTGTTATAGATGTATATATGTGGGTAATTGTATATTTCAAATCTTTTATTAAATTTTAAATATTTATTACTATTTATGTTAAGTTAAATGGCACAATAATTTATGAAAAGAGAGAAAAAAATATACAAATCACGACTATTGCCTCCCCGGCCCTACTTGGCTATCGTATACGAAGACGTTTTTATTAGATCATGGCGTGGGTTATTTCGGCGTCGTAGCACTAGGTGCTTGAACATTGACTCTAGGCATACCAAGATGTTTATTAGATTCGGGTAAAGGATTCTCGTGGTTTAGCCTCCGTAACTAATGTTGTGTTCTGTAAGTGCAACTACCATTTTTTGTGATTTATTTATGTTTTCTTGATAAAATGTGTTGTTAAAAAATTAATTTATAAATTTTAATCATTGTGTTAAATAAAAGAGGCTAATTCAATTTGCAGTGCTTGACTATTTTCCTTTTATGAATTATTTCTTATTATGTAGGTATTTGACTTGGTAAGATATGCAATTGATAAATATAAGAATAGTGTGACTGACCGAGAGGGAAAAGAGGAATAAGATATCTATTGATTGTAAATTTTTAATTAGCGGTTTGCTTCTACAAATGCGAGAAGAAATATATTGTTAAGAACTTTTTTCGTTATAATGCAAACTTTATATCGCAATCCAATACACGTTACAACAAATCTAATTGTCGGCTTGAATGCAACTATAATTGTAGTGTACTATATTAAGATTAAGTTTAAGAGTAAGAGTAAAATTAAGATTAAGATAACATTAAGATATTATGATATTAAGATGTGAATGTTGGAGCATATTCAATGAGATATTGTGCAGTTACAATGTCTTGTTATCTTTTTGACAAATGACAAAAAATACTTATGTGGCATAATTAAGGCTAAACATTGTTTAAAACAATATCTAACTCTGGACATTATCCTATTAATTTAATAATTACTACAAAATAAATGCTTTTCTTTCGCTTTCATTTTTCTAGAATACAAATGATAATTTGTCACATTTGCATATTGAACATTGTTACATTGATTTTTATTTTTTTTAAATAACGTTAATGTCTTTGTCACATATTTAGCCACCGTTCGGCGGTGGACCCGGTTTTGGGCCAAGGCTGCTAAGGCAACAGCCTTGGGCCTCCAATTTTTGGGGGCCTCCAACCAGGAAAAAAAAAAAAAAAAAGTTGGCCAAAAAAAAAAGCCCAATTCAAAAAATAAGAATCTGTATTACTACCCAACCGGCCAATCCTATATCGCTTACTTCAGTCTTCAGCAGTGGCGGAGCCACCTATAGGCGAGGTAGCGCGGCCGCGCTACCTCGCCGCCGGTGGTCCGCCGTCCGCCACTGGCGCTAACGCGCTGCTGAATTTTTTTATTTTTTTTTGCCCAAATTAGTACAAACTCCCAAGCCCAAGCCCAAATCACAAATACAACATACAAATTGATCTTCATTTGGTCTAATAAGCAAAATCTAAACAAGAAAGAAGCAAAAAATCTCTAACCTTACCTGTGGGTTGTGTACTCCGATTCTGTCAGCAGCCGCGCAGCGCCACCAAGCCCACCACCGTCGCCGTTGCTACCACTTTTGACGCGGCTCCGGCGCTCCTCCACTGCTCCAACCATCGTCCAGCTCCAGCGGCGCACTGCTCTGCTCTGCCTCTGCCTATCGGCTCTCCCGACGGTAATTGTTGTTTACTTCAAACTTGTTAATTGTTTGTCAATAAATAATAATAAATGTCACTTGTCTAGTTGTCTTAAGTTTAAGTAGTTAAGTTTGTAAAGTTATGAATATTTTATTTATTTTGATTGTGTAATTTTCAGATTTTATAAAGTTATTATGTTAATGTCCAAATTTTAAACATTTTAATAAATATTATTGATGTTTGATTTATTAATTTTTTTGTTTAGGTTAGATGTCATTCCCCAATTTTTTTATCAATTTGTGATCTCTCACTAAGGCTAAACCTTAATTCGTTATAATTGATTTGAGAATTATACATAAATGTTACATTTAAGTTTTTGCAAAGTAATTTAGATTTGTAAATTGTGACTATTGTGATGAAAATATGATTTGATTTGTGAATTGTTATTATTGATTTATAGGTTGTGAATTGAGATTTGGTGAATATTTGATTTGATTTGTGATTATTGATTTACAGATTATGGAACGTTTTTTCCAACTTAAACGAAAATCTGAACTTAGTGGTTCTAGTTCTAGTAGTCCTACAACTGCTTCTAGTAGAGCAAATGAGCAAATTGAATGACAATTTGATTGTGTACACAGAGCGAGACATTTTTAAAAATATTGAGAATGAGACAATATTACAGCGTTTCCAAAATATCCCGAAGAATGCAGTTTTTCGAGCCAACGAATATTAGATTTTTGAATTTGTGTTGTGTTTTGGCTTCCTCAAACTATTGCCAAGAGAAGATACAGAACAAAAAATGAAAAGAAACTTCTATGATCTATCCGGATAAAAGCTGATTCAATTGTGATAGAATAATGATAGAATGTGATAGAATCATGATAGTAGAAAAGCTTACAAACAAAGAAAAAGGAGGATCAATAGCAATTCTAATTTGTTTGGAATCAAGAGAAGAGACTTTAAATTTTCTTACAATTTGGTTTATTGAATATTTTTTTAGGTGTGTTTTTATATTGATCTATTAATTTTTAATATTATTTGATTTAATTAAATAATAATAAACAATCTTGTGGCCGTCATCGGTGTCATCGGTCAATAGTCAACGATGGGAGCCGCTCTAGCTGAAATGTTGTTCTGGATCCGCCACTGGTCTTCAGTTCCCTCATTTCAGATTTTTTCAATTGCAATCTCCCTCTCTCTCCCAGACTCGCGTCCGCGTCGCCAAGTTCCCAAGTCCCAAAGAACGCCAAACTGATTTTCTGATAATTTTTCAAGACCACCGGCCGGCCAATCCATTATTGTTCTGTTCACAGCTCATTTGTTCTTCTTCTTCAGCAGTTCAGCAAACCTCCTTAGTCCTTTCCTTACCTGATACCTCGCTCGCTGCTCGCTTCAGCCTTCACTGGTCCGACGAGTCCTCTAGGCCGCGACGAAGGTCGCAGCTGTTCGTCGCCCCGGCGTTCGGGTCTGTTTCCGGCGCCCAAAACCGGGCCTGCTCCAGTCTCCACAGTAGGTAAGCACTTAGGTCTGAGGCTCTTAGCTGTTCGGCTGTCCCATTTTTATTTCAAAAGCATATCAATATATACGAAGTAATAATTTAGATTTTTCTTAGATTTGAGCTTCCACTTCCAAAAAATTATTAGATAATTGAAGTTGAGTACCTGTACTTCACCATGAGATTGCTGCAGAATCATTTTAAAAATAATCAAAATATTTAAAAACTGGTTCTTGAAACACCAGTTCATGATTGCTACATTTGATTTTTAATCTGTCTGTACAAATGTTGATTTGGCTCGATTGGCATGAGAATTTAGTTAAAATGCAGGGTTGGGGTTGAACTAGAGATCTTAATGATAAAGAAGTTTTCTTGTGGTGGACAAGGATAATTGTATTTTATATTAAAAAATGTATCTCTGTTGTATCAGAATATGTCAAAATTTCTAGTTTAATCCCAGTCACCATCTTATTATCTGGTGCCAATACATGAAATTGGTATTAATAATGTGTTTCAATCCAATTGCCCAAATTGTGGTAATTTAGTCCAGTGAATGATGTCATTGTAAATTTACTAGCAAGACTTATTTAAGTTATTTGTATAATTTAAACTGAAATTAGTTAAATTAGGAAGTAAATTAGTTAAACTGAAATTTATTTCAATGATATATGATATTTGTGAATATGTGATTGAATTTGATTACCGTCTAATTAGGAGAATTGTTGATTCATTTTTCAGGTTTTTACTTGAATGTTGTTCAAGTTGATTGTTGAAAGCTTGGGGAATTCTTTATTCAGATTCATCAATCAGGTTCTATCGCTCTTTGCATATAATTATGTCTACTAGAAAATTTGAATCTGGATATGCTAAAAGAAAACGAAAACAAAAGGTTGAGCAATTGATTAAATCTCAAGAGGGAGCACTTGATAAGTTTTTTAGTAGCAGTAAACAAACACGTAATGAAGACACAATTATTGAAAGAGAGTTCAATGAGAATGACAATAGAGATTACGGAACTCAAGAGCAACCTAGTATGGTGAATGATGAGAACATGAATGATGAAAATATGAATGAAAAGGATAATGAACCATTTTCAATTGACATTACTGATCCAGTGAATTGGGGAAATATGAATCAGGACTTAAGAGATTCAATTGTCATGAAAGGTCCTATAAGAGAAAGTGATGTGAAATTTCCTAAAGATGCAATAAATCGTCATTTCTCCTCTACATATTTTATTCGTCACTTATCCAATGGAGAGAAGCATGATAGGAAATGGTTGATATATTCAAGAAGTTTGAATAAAGTATTTTGCTTTTGTTGTAAGTTATTCAACAATGATGGAATCAAAAGTCATTTGGCACATGATGGAGTGAATGATTGGAAAAATATTGGTGACAAATTGAAAATGCATGAAGTGAGTAGCGATCACATTATTAACATGAGTAAATTGATTGAATTGGAAATAAGACTCGGAAAGGGTAAAACAATTGATAAAGATGTGCAGGAACAAATCAATAAAGATAAAGAACATTGGAGACAAGTATTACTGCGAATAATATTTGTGGTGAGAACTCTTGCTGAAAATAATTTAGCATTTCGTGGAGATAATGAGAAGATATACCAAGAAAACAATGGTATTTTCTTAAGACTAATTCAAATGATTGTTGTGTTTGATCCCGTAATGAAAGAGCACATTCGTCGAATCCAAAATAAAGAAATCCATTACCATTATCTTGGACATAAAATTCAGAATGAGTTGATACTCATGTTAGCTGGTGAGATAAAGAAAATAACCATGGAGAAAGTAAAAGATTCTAAGTATTTTTCTGTTATACTTGATTGTACTCCAGATTTGAGTCATGAAGAGCAAATGTCTATCGTATTGAGATGCGTAGATATTTCAGCAAGTCCAGTGAAGGTGGAAGAATTTTTTCTAGGATTTTTATTGGTAGATGATACATCTGGAAAGGGACTTTTTGATGAACTCGTGGATGCCTTGAATAATTTAGAACTTGATATTGATGATGTAAGGGGTCAGGGTTATGATAATGGTGCTAACATGAAAGGAAAACATAAAGGGGTGCAGAATAGACTACTACAAGTAAATCCTAGAGCATTCTATACTCCTTGTGGGTGTCATAGTCTTAATCTTGCACTATGTGATATGGCCAATTGTTGTTCAAAAGCTAAATCTTTCTTTGGAATGGTTCAACGTATATACACATTGTTTTCTTCATCTACTAAACGGTGGAAAGTTTTTAAAGATAATGTAAATGGCCTTACACTTAAGTCATTATCACAAACTCGTTGGGAAAGTCATGTTGAAAGTGTTAAAGCGATAAGATTTCAGGCTCCACATATAAAAAATGCTCTACTTGAACTGACAAATGATGATGATCCTAAGACAAAAAGTGAGGCGGAGAGTTTGGCAACATTTGAATTTGAGAATTTTGAATTCATACTTGGGATGGTTATTTGGTTTGAAGTGTTGAATAATGTTAACAGAGTGAGTAAACATTTGCAAACAGAAGATATGCACATTGACGTTGCTATAGACCACTTGAAAGGACTCATTGCATTTTTCAAAAACTATAGAGAAACTGGATTTGAATCGGCCATGATTGATGCTAAAGAGATTGCAAGTGAATTAGAAATTGATCCGGTGTTTCGTGAAAAACGAGTTGTACGTAGGAAGAAGCAATTTGATGAGACTTCTTGTGAAGAAATAACACAAACAGCTGAAGAATCTTTCAAAATTAATTATTTCATATACATAGTCGATCAAGCCCTTTCATCACTTCAAAGTAGATTTGAACAATTTCAGAAATATGATGACATTTTTGGATTTTTGTTTGATTTGGATAAGCTTAAATCTATTGATGAAGATAGTTTGAAGTGTTCTTGCATTAACCTTGACAATTATTTGAAGCATAACATGGTTTCTGATATTGATGGAGTGGAATTATTTAGTGAGTTGAAAGTTCTACGGGAAGCAATTCCTACAAAAACTAATGGAGCAATTGATGTGATAAATTACATTAAGAGAATGAATTGTTGTTTTGCAAATGCTTGTGTTGCTTACAGAGTATTATTGACTATTCCTGTCACAGTTGCCTCTGCTGAAAGAAGCTTTTCAAAGTTGAAGCTGATCAAGTCTTATCTTCGATCAACCATGTCACAAGAGAGATTGAATGTATTAGCTATGATTTCTATAGAAAAAGATATGTTGGAACAACTTGATTTGAGTAGTTTGATTACTAATTTTGCATCTCAAAATGTGAGAAGGTTAAATATTATGTTAAAATGATCTCTCGGTTGTGAGATATGTTTGAATTTGTAATTACATCTTTTGAATTATAAAAAGTCTTCTTTTGAATACATGTCTTATTTATTTAAATATTTAAGTATTGTTACGTTTGAAAAAAAAAATTATATTCAAGGGCCTCAAAATAGCTAGTTGCCTTAGACCACTATATTCTCAGGGCCGGCACTGGCGGTGAGGGGTTATAAAAAATGGTTTTTTTGTGGTTTATTTAGGTAGATGGATGGTTAAAAAGTGGAGTAAGAAAATGCGTAGAGTTATAGATTGATTTGGGGAATTGTGTAGTTTAAAAATTGATTTTTAAAAAAAAAAAAAAAAACCAAAAAATTCTTCTTACCGAACAGAGGCTAAGACATTATCTTATTTGAGATACGTTTCAATTACCTCCTCAGATCCCCCTAAGTATCACCCGCAGGTGAAACAATCGCAAGCTCTTTGGGATCCTCTGAAAATCAGAAATATTGGAAGAATTTTTGGGGTTCCAATTAATGAATTTAGTTCACCTAGAAATGGTAGGAAAACGCTTACTTGAATTATTATTTTTTTCCTGATTGGTGGGAATTAAAATTCAAATTTTAAGAAGTGTTTGGTAAATAAAATAAGTTGATTTATAGTTGATAAATTACAAAATTTCTTAAATCACATACATTTTTTCTCTCTAATTTTAAGCAAATACTTTTTACATTAGCCTCCGTTTGATAACACTGTTTGAATTATAAACTAATTTATTTATAATTTTGAGGTAAAAAGTAATAGTTAAAAATTGGAGAAAGAAAATATATGTGATTAAAAAGTAATTTTGAAAATTTTGTAGTTTATTATAAACCGGTGTATAAACCACACAGTTTTACCAAATAGAGGCTTATTCTAAGCTGATGTTATTTAATACAATTATTATAATTTATAAATAACACAATTTTTCAAACTACTTTTTAACTATGCACATTTTTCTATACACTTTCTAAACACACATTTTGTCTCAAAAATATAAATAAATTTATTTATGATTGCAACAATGTTAAAGAACAGAGTTTTAAATCCAAGACAACAATTCATCTAAACTATATATATTTCACTAGTGCATCACCCGTGCGATGCACGGATATTGTATCGTACAAAATATATTGTAAAATTAGTGAATAATTTTGGTATATTGAAAAGGGTAATCCTACATGTACAGGCCCTGTACGAATGCAATTTTCCAATTGAAAATACAAATTTGATTTGTAATAAAATATGTCAACACTTTTCTTTTAAGTTTAGTATAAGCATTATAAATTCAATACTACACCATTTTAATCCATAAATAAAAATAAGTGAGATATTGAGGATGCTATGTTTGTCGGATAGTTTAGTATTTTACTTAATACATTGGTAAATAATACTAAAGTATTCGCCAAATATAAATATATTGTGGAATGTATCAATTACTTCTCATGATTTATGCCTCTCGTATTTATGTTTTTCCAATTTTGATTCAAAAATATAAATCACAATAATTATAAATGTGTGCTTAATCTTAAACCCACAAATATTTGTATTAGCCAATAAAAATATATTTTTAATTATAAAATCAAGTAGTCAAAATAATAATTACATAAATTTAGCAATTATCATGATATGACAAAATGCTACGTTGGTGACAAAAAAATTATAACAAAAATGGTATACCATATAATCTTCACACAACTATTAAAATTAAGAATGATTAAAAGAATATTATTCGCTTTTAACCACAATTTTTGCAATTTCCTCACGTATTTAACATTTTATCTAAATTTCTTTCAGAAACATCAATCACAGTAATTATAAGTTTTTGTTTAATCTTAAGAGCAAATATTTGTATTTGACCAATAAAAATGATTGTTAATTTCAATAATTTTTATGAGTTATTGTCAACTTCAAAGAAAATCCAAATTTAGTAGTTTATTTAATGGTGTATCATGTTTTTTATTTAATATTATGGATACAATATTGATTGTGTGGAATGTATTAATATATTTCTAATGGTTTATGCATTCTCCTCTCGTATTTAAGCTTTAAATTTTTCACTCAAAAATAAGAATCATAATAATTATAAAAGCGTGCTGAATCTTAACCCACAAATATTTGCATTTGACCAATAAAATTATATTTTCACTTATAAAATCAAGTGGTCAAAATAACAATTTCATAAATCTAACAATTATCATGATATAACAATCGACAATGTTGGAGTAAAAAAATTATAGCAAAAATCGTACCATATAACCTTTACAAAACTATTAAAATTAAGAATTATTAAAAAAATATTATTCATTCTTAACCAATAACATTATAGTTTTACATATAAAATCAAGTAGTTAAAATAATACTTACGCAAATCTTGCAATTATCATGACATGGCAACCGGATAACACTGAAGGTCAAAAAATTATACCGAGAATTTTAGATCATATAATTTTTAGACAATTATTAAAATTAATCTTATATTTGTTTTATTCAAAAAAATGTATTAATACTTAAGTTCGGCCAGCAAAAAATTGCATCGAGCATTTAATATGAAATGGGAAAATGAAAAGCCATTTCCCATCCACACCTCATTAATCAATTCAACATCAACAAATGAAAAGTCACTGGCATGACACGTCTTCCACCTATTCCAATACATATTCAAGTTGATAATTAATGTTAAACAATTGTATCGAAAATCAGGAAAAAAAAAACACAAAAAAACAGAAGGTTTCCAAAAAAAAATAAGTGACAGTGGGTGGGAAATTTTTTTTACGGCTGTTGTGGTTTAATATATAATATAGATATATATAATAAAATAATAATAATAATAATAATATATTAAGATTTCTCCCGTACACAAAATGCATAAAAAATAATATATTAAAATAATTAATAAAATTTTACAAACAATAAAACTACTTCAAATTATAATAGCTTCTTTGAGTAATAAAAATCAATTTATATATTTAAGTAGTAAATGGTTATTAAGTTTTCCACATTTTTTCACAAAAAAAAATGAAGTTGTTGTTCGATAAAAAATTGATATTATTTTTTATCGAAAATAACAGATATTTGCACATTGTTTGGAGTTGCGTTTTTAAGTATTAAAATGAACATCCTTAATAATTTCAATTTCATTTCCCATTGCACTAAACGCATTATCAAGCCCCTGTTTGGTACCTATTATTTTTAAATCTCATTTTTTAAAAACTCATTTTCAACCACACATTATACCAATAAAATAATCTACACATAAATTCAAAAATATTCTCCAATTTTTAACTACACATTTTCTAAAAAATTTACTATTCCAAATCACATTATTCCAAATAATGGGTCTCAAACAGGGACCAAATGCAGTCAACACGTTATCCATAATATAGTAATTAATTTCACTATGTAAAATGATTTCCATAATACCATTCAAATGTATATCAATGTGATGACATAATAATTAGTTTTAGTTTCAATAAATTATTAATTATCATCAGTACCTCTTACGTTGATGTAAGCAAGTTTAATTCAAATAATTAAAAAAATGAATAGTCACCGTTTTCTAAAAACAAATTACTGGTTTCTGGAAAAAAAAATCTATTAAGAAGTGTAAACAAACTTATTTGTCACTAATATTTTTAACTAAACAAAAAAGAACAAATATTAAAGTTTAATAAAATATTAATCTAATTAATGCACAAATAATGTAAGAAAAAGTAAAGCTATTTTTGTTTTTCAAAGTTAATGTGTAGTTTTCCAAATGTATTAATTTCTTTATAAAATTTATTTTTTATAAAGCAATTAATGATGAATATTAATGCATTTCAATTTTTGGAAAGTATTTTAGACTGGAAAACAAAAATGATGTACGGAAGTTGCAATTTAACAATATGAATTTTGATAAGTGCTTGTTAATTTTTAATACTTATACATAATTTATCCAGTATACAAAATGCATAAAAAATAATATTATATTAAAATAATTATTAAAATTTTACAAACAATAAAACTACTTCAAATTATAATAGTTATATTAAAAATTTTTATAATTTTTTTATCATCAACTCTTTATTAATTTCTACATCTTGTCTTTTGAGACGATTTTTGTTCAATATATTTGTTTTGTTGGCAAAAAACACTTATTTATTTCTCATATTTTTAAATAATCAAAATAAATAATTAATACAAAAGTTAAAAAAAATATTTGCACATCCTTTCAATGCAAATTAGCAGAATATTTGAATAGAAATTGCGATTAGAAATAAAATTTATTAATTAATTGAATGTTATAAATAACAATGCGATTAAAAAAGTTAAGGATATAAAAGCAAAACTAAACAAATACCGAATATCTATCTTGCAATTAAACTATGGTGTAAATTTTAAAAAATGTGTTGTATGAATATAGTTCCCTAAAATAATATATTATATATATATATATATATATATATATATATATAGACAACCTATTAGCATTCAATACATGTAATCAAGTGCCTATTTACAATGCATTACACACTTTCCCACATTAAATGTCTCATTAATTGTCAACAACTCATTTCCCAATTCCGGAAATTCAATTGAAAAAAAAAACACTTATTTATCTCTCATATTTTTAAATAATCAAAATAAATAATTAATACAAAAGTTAAAAAAAATATTTGCACATCCTTTCAATGCAAATTAGCAGAATATTTGAATAGAAATTGCGATTAGAAATAAAATTTATTAATTAATTGAATGTTATAAATAACAATGCGATTAAAAAAAGTTAAGGATATAAAAGCAAACTAAACAAACACCGAAGATCTATCTCGCAATTAAACTATGGTGTAAATTTAAAAAAATGTGTTGTATGAATATAGTTCCCTAAATAATATATATATATATATATATATATATATATATATATATATATATATATATATATATATATATATATATACTATTAGCATTCAATACATGTAGTCAAGTGCCTATTTACAATGCATTACACACTTTCCCACATTAAATGTCTCATTAATTGTCAAAAACTCATTTTCCAATTCCGGAAATTCAATTGAAAAAAAAAAAAAAATTTCCAAAAATAGAAACTGAAAATGGGCGGGAAAAATTTTGACGGCTGTTCTGCTTTAATATATAATATAGATTGATCACAACTTTTTAAACACATATTTTATTAACTTTTATTAAAATTTACTAAAACTCGAATTTTAATCTCTTCGAACATGTGCTTTAAGTAGAATTTATTTTCAATATATATGTCAATATAAGATATTATATTAAACGATTTATTATAATAAAAAAGTAAAAATTGTAAGGATTTTAATCAATCGTGTGGACTTATATGTGAATTATTGTGTATTGAATAAAAGGCTATCAAATTTGGTTAAGCCCATTTAAAGTGATCTAATAAGGATTTTATATATATCGGGCTTTAATGCATCTAATTAATGTATGGACTTTTATGTGTAGATACCAGGCCATTACCTAATTCATGATGGGTCGGATTAGGTTAATTGGCAATTCAGTATATAAAGTCGGTTATGCTCCCTGAATCCTACGTACTGTTCATCTTGTCTGACATCCCATCATCAGAGAGAAAATAAGGACTACGTATTGATTTGGAAGATCCAACCAACCGAATCGTTTATCGTGAATCACGTTTGTTTAAGGTACGCTTCCGCTTCAATTATTTAATTCTTGATAATTCTAACATGATGATTATTTAGATTATAGATAAATTATTATCTGTAATAAAATTTTCTAACAAAAATCTCATCCAAAATAATTTACATATCTTAACTGACTTAACATTCTCGATACTATAGTTCAAGTTTGCATACATTACCACGCTCATGTTATAGAATTTTTTACAATAAAAAATTTGTGTTTTTAGGAAATAGCTATGATCGTGCAGGTTTAAAAATCTCGTTCTAAAAAAAATAAAATAAAATAAAAAAAAAATAAAATAAAATTACGACCTCAACTGTATATAAATAGCCTCTGTTTGGACCCAACAAAAAAGTTTATAAATAAATAATATGACGTTTTCGAATTGAAAAATGATTTTGAAAAATGTGTGTGATTGTTTATAAATAACACATTCATCTAAATCACTATGCTCAATTGAGTAACACTGTTTGATTTATAAATTCGTTTATTTACTGTTTTGAGGTAAAAAATAGTGGTTGAAAATTGGAGAGAGAAATATGTATGTTTAAAAAGTGATTTGAGAAATTGTGTAGTATATAAACATGTTTATAAACAAAAAAATTCTCCTAACCCGAACACTTGAAGTCACACACATTTCCCCAAATTACTTTTTAATCATAGTCAATGCTGGTTCTGATTTAAATTTAAAGTCAAAGTCAATAATTGATTTTAACTACACATTTTATAAGACTCACAACTTTTCAAACACACATTTCATAATTTTTTTTTTATCAAAATCCACTAAATATATAATTTTAATCTATATTAAACAGGAGCATATATTTTACCTCGAAAACATCACATTCTTTATTTTTAAATAAATATTTTATCAAACTATTTTTTAATTACTCCATCCGTCTTAATTATATATGCTGCATTTCTTTTTTCGTTTGTCCCAATTATATAGACTTGTTTCTTTATTAAGAAATATTCACTCCGTCCCAATTATATAGACTCGTTTGACTTTTCACACAAATTTAGAAAACGTATTTAATGTCATTGAAAAAATATTTTTTGTAAAGAAAATTTTTAATTTATCCTTATTCAAAACTATTATATTGAAAATAATAAATATGGGTAAAAATGATTAACAAACAAAATAAATATTTTCAAATAAAGAAACAAGTCTATATAATTGGGATGTAGTGAGTATTTATTTTATTTGTTTACCAATGTATCCCTATTTATTATTTCCAATACAATAGTTTTGATATTAAATAAGGGTAGTTTGAAAATTTTATTTACAAAAAATATTTTTTCATTGACATTGAATACGTTTTCTTAATCTGTGTGAAAAGTTAAATAAGCCTGTATAATTGGGACATAAGGAGTATTTATTATCATATCACACGCCGATAAATTTTCTCCGACTTCACAAATAGGAAACAAGAATACGATCCACTATGCGACTGTTCGGCTGCTGAAAGTCGTCGTTATTATTTGCCTTATTGTGATTTTAGGTAAATTCATGGTTAAAAAGTGGTATAAAAAATTGTAATGTATATATATGCCTCTATTCTACTATTAGTGTTTAAAGCAAAATTTAAATTACACAATTTTCAAATCACTTTTTAAACACATAAATTATCTCTCAAATTTTTAACCACACATTTTATATAGAAAACCGAAATAAATCAATTTAAACCAATTTGGTGTAAGTTATTAAACTTCTTTTCAAATTTACGATTTTTTCCCTGCATTTCAATTTATTATTATTTTTTTACCTTAAATTTTATTTATAAAGAAATTTGGTAATCATCTTTTAAACAATTCAACTATCTTTATAAAAAAAATTATTAATTACAAGAATTTATTTTTGAAAAATGTAATTTCTCTTTGTTTATAAACAAAGAAATCATTGTTTTCAAAGTAAAATATGTATTTAAAAAAAGTAATTGTATCTGTTTGGTACCGATTAAAATCTAAATTTTAATCTAAGTAAAAATCAACGATCAATCTCAATCATATTGATCTACATTTTCATGACATCCTGAGATGGGCTTGGGGTTCGAAACAGGACAGCTCAACCCATCTTGGTAATAAGACCAGCCTGTGTGCCTGATCTCTCTGTAGTGCCCCGAGTTCTAAATACCCGGTTCACCACGTCATTTTCTGGTCTAAATTTTAAAATAATATTCTAGAGGAAGAAATAACTGAAATTCATTTTTGGCAACATTAAATAAACTGTAATGATCGATAAAATTCGAAAACATTTATGAAACAATTCAAAGTAACGAATATAACCATTAATAATACAAAATATTCGGCAATGCCATAATTTCTCAAATAATTGAAAATCTCAAAAATAACCAAAGTTTAGAAATATGGATCCCATTAAAATAAGATTATCAATTATTTAACGACTATTGTCACAATTATCCATCACTTGTCACCCTCTCCGAAATCTGCAAATATTGTTAAAATAGACATGAGCATTTCATAGAAATACTCAGTAAACTCATCGTCAATTAATTAATTTACAATGTAATTGAACACGTAAATGCAGGCTCTTTAGAAATCATAGGGTGTGGGTTGCTATTCTCGTGCATTAAAGCACATGGCTTCTCTTTGAAAATCATAGGCTCTTTAAATTCATAGGGTGTGAGTTGCTTTTTCTTCTCGTGCACATAAGACACATAAGTTATGCATAACATCATCATTTATCTTGCAAGACATTCTCTTCTTTCTTTCTCATGCATAAAAGCATATAAATTATGACAAGTATAACAATATAAATATTTTATAAGAAATATATTATCATCTCATTTCATAAAAGTGACTTTCACATAAGTTACATAACATACACATTCACATGCAATCATAATTTAAATCAATTAATAGGGCGCGAGTCTACCTTAATTTCAACGAGTGCAAAGTCGAGCGGGAGATGACTTCAATCCTTTAAATCTCCGAACGTCTCGTCTAGCCAATTAGAAAAATAAGTTAAATTAGTTTTTTGAAATTTATAGTTTAAAAATGATAGTTTACAATTTGGGGACTGAAATTGATGATTTGAAAGTTGATGGAGGCTAAAATGAATACTTTGAAAGTTGAGGGACTAAAATGAATAATTTGAAAGTTGAGAGACTAAAATGAATAATTTGATAGTTGGGGGACTAAAATGAATATTTTTCAAAAGTTAAGTTGAAGCTCAAAACGAATATTAAACTATAGGGCTTGAAATAATTGATTCTAAAAAATGAAATGGTTGATTGAAAAGCATTTAAAAACTTAAGGGACTGAGTTGATTGTTTTAAAACTAACAGGACTGATTTGAAACATTTTAAAACTTGGGGACCAAGCTGTAATTTGTCCAAAAATTCCAAAATATACAAATATATACATATCTCTCTCACGTGAAATGAGAGAGAGCAGTAGGGGCAAGGCGTGCGAGGCCCTCATCCCCAAATCCGGCGCCACTGCAGGCGGTTCGTCGGCGCAAGGAGGCGGGGAGTAGCGGTCAAGATGGGTTCAGGCTTGTGGGGTTCTTGGTGCGAGATTGGGCTTGAAAAATCGAAGCAAACGGGGCTCAAATTGGGGCGATTTCTGGCAAAAAAAATGGTCGAAGAAGCGACGGTCGAAGGTGAGTAGCTTGGGTAAGTTATTCTTTTGGGTTTGATTTGGGGGTATTTCGTGTTGGGACCGAGGAGTGGGGTGTGCGAGTTTGGGATTTGGGTGCGGTGGTGGTTTGTGCAGGTTTAGGTGGTGGTGTTTGGGTTGTGATGGAGGTGGCTGCTTTGGTGTTGCTGATGATGGTTCACTGGGGAGGTGGTGATGGTGTCGAAAATGGCGGAATCCCATTTGGGCAGTGGTGGAGTCTGGTGGTGTGGTCTGCCGTGGTGGTGGTAGGGTTGCGATGAGGCCGGTTTGGGCAATGCTTGATGATGAAGATGATGATGATTCATTAGGAATTCTTACCTTGGGGTTGCTGGAAATGGTGTTGAGAGGAGGCTGCTGCAATGGAGTTGAAATGGAGCTGGGAGGAGGCTGGATTGTCGTATGAGAGAGAGAGAGAGAGAGAGAGATAGAGAGAGATAGGGCTGAAATTGAATGGTTTGGTAAAGTAGATGATGCAAACCACGTAGCAATTGTAGTTACGCAACCGACAAGTTATTGGAATCGACCCAAGAACGCCAAAAAATCACGATTTAGAGATTGATTCAAATTAATTGAACCAAGCAACCAACACAATCAATTGATATGTTGACCTCTTGATCACAATGAAAATAATCTCACCCAAGATTTGAACAAACAAGAATTAAACTCGCAAGTTCGAATTTTATTCAATGAAGAATAAGGATTGTGTAAGAATAATGAAAATTACATCCCTATAAATAGGGTCAAAACTAGGTTAAGCGTTTTAATTAAATTAGGAAACAAATACCAAAGAATAATGAAATAAATAAAATTCCTAAATTCACGCGTATAATTATTTACGGCCGTGAACCTTCACTTTACGGCCGTAAGGCCCTTTCTGTTCCAACATTACGGCCGTGAGACTATTTTTACGGCCGTAAGCCAAATTTCTGAAAATCTTATTTTTGATCCGAGGCAATGTTACGGCCGTGACAAATATACGTTACGGTCGTAAGTCCAATTTTCTTCAAATCACAGTTTTCAACAGTAGGTTGGTTATGGCCGTGAATTTTGAAAAAATTGCAATTTTCTTCGTCGGTTTGAATGAGGTTGATCCACTCGTCGTTTTGGCTCGGTCCCAACATGGAACTTGCTTCTTTTGATGACACGAACATTGTTTTGGCCATTGTTTCTTGAACTAACTTGTCCATTGCTTCATTGGCCCTCTTTGTTTGCAATCAAGTCATCGGTCCTCCTTTGATCTTCAACGGATCTTTGTGCGGGCTTGTATCCGTGGTCTGGATCACATCAGTAGAGCTAGGGTATGGTATGTGATTGATGTGATGGTGGGAGTTGGTAGTGTGAAAATCTTGACAAGCAATGCACGTAATTCGAGAAAAATCGTATGTGAATTCAACTGAGTCGAAAAAATGAATCTGATAAAATGAGCTTGACGTAATTTAGAATTTAAAACGATTTGAAAAGAATAATTTAAATAAATAATTAAAAATAATATAATTTTTAAAATTCAGAATTTATTTAAAATCGAATGAACTTTATATTTCTCGATTTGGATACACAAATACTGCAATTTCTAAGTACGGTAAAACTCTTACATAATTAAGTTCCGTATCATAAGACCCCCTTTGTCTTGGCTTTATATCGACAAATTCAGAAAGTAGGCCAACCTGGAATTTTGGAGAATTGAAGAGGAGAGACGGAGACTGATAGCATTTTCAATCTTTTCAAATTTCAAGTTGGGGAACACAATTTTTCAAAGTGATTTTCTTGAAGATTCATGGCAAATCAAGGGCTACCTAGAATCCTAATATAGATATAGGTGTCTGTAGATTCGCCGTCAAATATAACGGCGAAACGACGTTAATTTCCCCTACACAAAAGCTACAATGGCAATTATCGGCTAAGCAATCATTGTCCTACTTCTAATCATCCAGCTAGCCTCTCCAACTCGGCATGCTGAACACTTCACCGGAAAACTACCGAAACTCACCGACGGAACTGCTATTTTCAATTACCGGATAGTTTTTCAGTTAAAACCTAGGTTTTTAATACAGACAGGTATGGAAAAAATCTGAAGTTGTTACCTTGCAAACAATTGTCCTCTTTTTCTCTTTACTTGATCATTACTGTTTTCTTGATTATTATCTTATTTGAACAACTGGCATCAAGTTATTACCAGAATCCCCCCCTTTGGAAGACCAGTTTTTAACGCTGTTTACATGCAAAAAATTCAAGATTTTCCTTTACAGTTTAAAGGTTTTTTCCCTTTAGAAACTTGCTTATATTTAATCTGGTATTTACTTACCATATAGTAAAGTAGTTGGTTTGCTTGTTTTTTAACTTCATGAAGTGGATCTGCATATGGGTTTCGCATATCTTCAGAATTTTTGGTAACTGCAAGTAGAAATATTAGCCTAAAATTTAGGGTTTCAGTGGGATACGTGTAGTTTTCCTTTTTATACTGCTAGGGTACGGTATAAGTCAATTGCAATTCTCATCAAGCAACAACTGTGATAGAGCTTTTCTTCCATTATTTTTTTCATGCGAGAGTTGAAGCCAGTTATGTCTCCAAGATGTTAGATTTGCATATATGACATATAAACAGTGAAATGCAAGTCGATTTACTGTTGCTTAGCAGAGAAGTCTTGGTCTAGGAAATCACGCACAGGCTTTTCTTTCTCTTTTCAGTTTGAGATGATGAATTTTGCTAACAGGATTGCGTACAAGATTTTTTGCCCAAAGTTTTGTGTTTTTCCTCTGATATTATTCTCCTCACATGGTTGCTGTCTTCTCTCTCTCTTCCTTTCTTTCTAGGGTGATTTCTTCATGGTATTTTTGTGCTGTACTTATTTTTAATTTAATGGTGACTTGTCTCCAATCTCCATCCTGTTGAAGTTTTTGCTGATTGTTATAACATTTTGGTGGGATATAATTGCATGCAGGATTCCTCTATGAAAATGCTTTTGGTATTAAAAAATATAAATATTAGTTGAAATTCTCCTTTATCTCCGCAGTTCATTGGGGAAAATATGAATCAAGAACGTGATAAGTTAAACATACAGCAAAATTTAGCACAATTTGCTGTCCATGATGGTCTAAATTACGAACCAGTTCAGTTTCGAATTTGTAGGAATGGGAACACGTGTTTTGAGTCATCTGATTATTGCTCCGAAATGCTTTGTTTTCCGGCAAATTCACAAGCTCTAATGGGGCATAAAGATGATATAATAGTTCAAGAACCCAATAGCCGTGTTGGAGAAGCTTCTCTTGTTAACTTTTCACACGCAATGTCATCGATGAGTTGTGATCCACAGGGTTTTAGCATTTGGAAAAACAGTGCTTCACAATCTAGTAGTGATTGGACGGCTGATCCGTGCTCAGCGTTAGTCGGAAATCTCTCTGGTCCTTTGAAAATGATCCATGCTGATTACCAGGAATCACATTCTTCGTTGATCAACTCCATGGGTGATGTTTCAACCCAGAATGGCCAAAAGCTTTATGGGGATTTGCATTGTAATTCTTCACTTTACCAAAGTGCACTACAAGATGTTAATCTGGACAACTGTAGAACCACCGGTCTAAAATTGGCTTCTTTTAGGCAAAATAATGACCAAGAAAGTAGCCAAGCTGCGTGGGCAGTTGGTGGGAGTGAACTCCTGCTTCTTCCGGCCTATGCCGATCAATTGCGCCTTAAAAGTGGAGTGGACTGGTATGGCGAATTGGAATGTGGAGAAAATAAGAATATTGATAGAGATCAACCAACAACTGCAAATGTTAATTCCAACTCTCAGGCCCTCTCTTTGTCACTTTCGTCAGTGCCATCACCAAAATTACACATGGAGCAGGCAGTTGAGATAGATATTTCTGCAGATTTGCACTGCAGAAACGTTAATAATGTCCGTAATTCAGAGGCCTTGAAGTCTACATATTTGTCTTCCAATCCAATAATTTCATTTGATAGCAAAGTTTCAGAAAGTAGTCCGCAAAGTATGGTGGGAAATTCGACTTCCGCTCATCGAATTCCCGGCCCACTTGGTTCATTCTATGGTTATGCTACAATTCTTAGAAGTTCAAAATTTTTGAAGCCAGCCCAACAACTGATGGATGAACTTTGCTGCGGTGAGAAATCTAAGTACATTGAAATGCACAACGTTTTGTCTGAGAAAACTCTTGAAGAAATTGGGGTTTCTGGTGATGATGGTATCTGTTCTCTTGGACCTGTACTAAAAGTAATACCTGGTGATTCTGGCTGCTTGTCCTTTACATTTCATAGTTCGATTGGGAAGAGTCAGGAGCCTGGAGGTACGAGCAGCTCAGTGGATTCTCACTGGCCTGAATATTTACAGAAGAAGGCTAAACTCTTGTACATGAAGGATGAGGTTGGTTCTCTTGACTTGCTTATCTATGCTAACCATTTTCAAGGTTACATTTTTTTCCCCCAAACGCGGACGCTTTTAGCATGTTTGAAAAGGTGGATTGGATTATATTCTATAGAGAAAATTCTGGAATAAATAAAATTAATTATTATAGTAATAAATATTACAATAAAGAAAGCTGTAGTGCAATAACGCTATCTCTTCTATGCTGCATCATTCTTCGGAGTTTGGAGAAAATTTGCCCTCAAATTTTGTATTTTTGAATTTGTTTGTGAAACTGCTGTTGTTCTACAATTGTCTACTTGCAGTTGTTGGACTCTAAACGATCTGGTAATTGTAGTCGGATTCTTCCTTTGTTGGGCCAATGATAACTCAGCTAGTCTTTGCAACTGAACTCTTGTCCAATCTCATTCGTTCACTATTTTAGCGTTAGTTCACAGTTCTAGCTTCTCCTTTGTTGGATAAATTCCTGAGATCGGAGGTGGCTAATCTGATGATTAGGAACCAATCCTAGATAAGAGGACGAAGCAGTCCCCAACGAATAAAATTACTGAACATCTATCAGAATTAATATCATCATAAATAAGCTATTGATCGAATCAATCAGCCACACGATTTACGATCCTGTCAGCTAAATCCTGTGTACCGTTGGATCACCTAGATTGGCCATGAATGTCCACAAATTGATTTTATTCTTTAGAATTCTTGATTTATATAATATAAATTTAATTTTATATTTTTACTAATTTTTCTTATTGAAATCTTTTAAATATAAGTAAATATTTTTTGTTTAATAATAACTTTGAATTAATAATATATAACCCCTCTTTGGTACCCGATTAAAATTAGATTATAATCTTAAGTCAAAGTTAACAATCAATTTCAACCATATATTGAATGGGTTCCTCAACTTTTACACTACACATTTCATCAACTTTTATCAAAATTTACTTAAAATCTGAATTTAATCTCTACCAAACCGGGGCATAATATTCTTGATAAACAAAGAAAAGGACTTTGTTAGAGTGTTCAAAGAGTGTTGGTATAGAAGTGTCAATGCATCAGAGAAAGAAACTGATGAGGAGAACTATGTGTTTTTGAGAAGAAGAATTAACAAGAATAATTTTGCACTATAGTGCTTGTACTCTCCATTTTTCAAAAAGTACTCGTGTCGGACACACGGGACACACATGTACTAGATTAGGGTCTTCAATAAATGCGTCTATAATTACCATTATATAAATTATAAAAAATTTCTAAAGTAATTTGAAGTTTATAAAACATATTCGTGCACCATTGTCCGATATTTGGAACCTTTTGGTCGTGTCCACGTATTCTAGATTTTAGAAAAAGAAAGATCCTACACTTGGATACGTACCCATACTGGATACTCATATCCGAGTCCGAGCGTCATAGTTTTTGCATGGACGGAAACATATTGAGAATGAGTGTATGTTGTGATAGAATACATTGGGGTTCCACTTTGTTGATCGGAACTTACACTTCAAACTGGTTTGCAAAGGGGTCCTAAGTTTTATAAATCCAAGACGCAGACCTTCATTGATATTTTTCTATTAATCCAAACCTATTTCCAAAATTAGGTGATATGATCCGGACCAGGCATCGAAGGGCGAATTCGAGCCATCGTCAATATGACAATGATTTACGTGCAAAACGGAACAAGTTCCATGTTGGAATCGAGCCGAGAAGGCGAAAGGATCAAGCCGAGTCGAGTGAGCGAAGTTATTTGGGCAGAAAGGTTATTACGGCCGTAACCAAGATCTGTCACGACTGTAACTCTTATAATCACGGCCGTAAAAGTTATTATCATGGCCGTAATTCCGCCTCGGGTTTAGATGAAGAATTGCAGAATTTCATATTTACGGCCGTAAGAAATATGGTCATGTCCGTAAATCTTAAGCAGAAAGTCACTTACGGCCGTAAAAGTGTTCATCACGACCGTAATTGAGGTTTTCCGAATTTTAGGGGATTTTTGATTATTTTTCCGTTTTTAATTAATTGTTTACCTAGTTTAGTATTCTAGTTTAATTAGAATTATATTTTGAGTAAATTAACAACTAGGTTATTTTGCTTATATATATTCCTTTCCATTCATTGTAAAAAACAGTTTAGTTTGAGTTTTGAGATTAATAAAGTTGAGAGAGTTTTCTCCAATTAAAAGGTTGAGGAGTCCCTTTTGTGTTCTTCGAGAACAAATCCAATTTATCAAATATTGTGAAATATTTGTGGCGTTGAACTTATCAAATATTCGCGAGAATATTTGTGGCGTTTCCAATTTAGAATCTTATCAAGAAAATTGACAAGTCCTTGTGGTGTTTCGAAAATCTTGGATCTCGATTCCGCATCGTCAATTTCTTGCGTCGTGAATCTTGGATCAAGGTCCTATCGTCAATTTTATCTTTCCAGTATTTTAATTCTTGTTAATTTTTCGCGTCAAATCTGATCTAGATCTTTTCTAGGTTTTAATTTCGTTATTCCGCGTGTTCGACGAGATTACCCTACCGGGATCTCATCATCTGGTATCAGAGCTTGGATCTATATCAGATTCTTGCGTTTCTTGAATTTTCTTGATTTTGTGTTCTTCGCGTTTTTCGTGTCAAGTCATAATTTTCTTCAGTTTGATCCATAAAAGTCAGTCCCAAAAATTCAAAAGTGTTTTTCTTGTTCGTTTTTCGTCCAAATCCAGTTCCGTTTTTTCTGCTATACTCGTAGTCCAATTCTCTGGCAGAAGATTAAAAAATAAAATAAAAAATAAATAGAAAATTTCATTTTTTTTTCCCATATTCCAAATTTCCATGTCTCGCAGGGAGAGATCTTCATCAATGGGTGAAAACAAACGCCCCGAAAGAGGGAATATGATATTGGAGCAGGGTGTTGAATTATTGGCAGAGATGCAAGCAAAATTTCAGAAGGTAATGGCTAGGATGGATAAAAGAGATGCGATGATTGCCAAATTGAAAAAGAAGCAATCGTGGGGGGACTCTATGGCTAGGAGGAGTAGTAAGAGTGAATGTCATGCTAGGTACGGAGATGAGATGGATGAAAGGCCATTGAAGCGAAAAGAGACATCAAAACGGGAGAGTAATGATCATGTTCACAAAAGGAGGGAGGAACCGACAACCAAAGGTAAAAATAATTCTGATTCCAAGCCTCTTAAGGATAAAAATATTAAGTTCTTTAAATGCTTGGAACGGGGTCATATTGCACTTGATTGTCCACGTAAAAATGTTAGGTGTGATAGTGAAGGGGCGAAAAGTGTTGTGGTGGATAAGTCAATTATTGATAGGCATTCCCTTAGCGTTAAGCGTAAGGCGAATGTTTTGGAAAATGTGGATGGGCAAAGGGATAATATTTTTCGCACTAGATGCTTAGTGGATGAAAAAGTTTGTAGCTTGGTGATTGACGGGGGAAGTTGTACTAATGTAGTTAGTACAATGTTGGTGGAAAAATTGGGCTTACCTTTAATGAAACATCCAACACCTTATAAATTACAACGGTTTACTGAGTCGGGGGAAGTTAAGGTGAAGAGACAGGTTTTGGTGACATTTTCTTTTGGTGGATATACTGATGAGGTAGTTTGTGACGTGGTGCCTATGCAAATTAGTCACATATTGTTGGGGAGGCCTTGGCAACATGAAAGAGCTGTGCTACATGATGGGTATACGAATAGATACAGCTTGGTAAAAGGGGGGAAAAAGTTTACTCTAATGCCACTATCTCTAGAGGTGGCAATGGGCCGAGCCGAGCCGGCTCGGCCCATAGCTCGGGTTGCTCAGCTTGTCAAACGGACGAGCCGAGTCGTTGAGCTTGGTTTTTTTTTTTTTTATATAAATAAAACCGTCTTTTTAAAAAAAAAAAAAAAAATCCCTCTATCGTCTTAAGTTGATTTAGTCGACAATCGAATCGATAGTTAAAATATTTGAAATCTTGAATATAATATTTAATATTATTGATATAAATTCTTAATTAGTTATACACTTATATTTATAAGTTATAAATATAAGTAATAAGTTATGTATTAAATAAATGATTAATAACTTAATTTTTTTTTTTTTGACGAGCCGTCGAGCGGCTCGGCTCGTCAAAGCTCGTTGGCACGAGCCGTTTGTTTACCTCGTGGTTCGGCAACTGTGATTGGCTCGTGGTTGAGCTCGTGATCTTGACGAGCCGAGCCGCCCTCGGCTCGTGTTTTCGCAAGACGAGCCAACGAGCTGCGGCTCGGCCCGTTTGCCACTTCTAACTATCTCCAACTGAAGCCCCGAAAGATCAATTGAAGGTGAAAAGTGAGTTTGAGTGGAAAAATAAGAGAGTTGAGGCCACGACATGAGAAAAAGGAGAGAGTGGAAATTAAAGAAAAGAGAGTTGAGGCCACGACCTCAGAAAAAGGAGAGGGAGTGAAAAATAAAGAAAAGAGGGTTGATGTTCAAATCTCAGAAAAGGAGATACTGAGTGCAAAAAGCAAAAGAAAATAGAGTACCACAAAAATGAGTCTATTTGCACTTACTCACTCTAACACACCCCTTCCCAGTTCTTTAAAATCTGTTTTACAGGTACCGAAGTCAAACCATGAACTCAAGACGGGAAAGAAATTCATTGGCAAAAATGAGCAGCCCAAAAGTATAAAAGATCCCACGAAGCTTAAAAATGATCATTGAGCCTAGGAGAGCAGGAGGAATTTGAAAAGCCGACCAAAAATGGATTCGAGGTCGAATCCTTTTCAAGAGAGGGAGTATGATATGATCCTGACCAAGCATCGAAGGACGAAGTCGAGCCATCGACAATATGACAATGATTTACGTGCAAAACGGAGCAAGTCCCATGTTGGAATCGAGCCGAGAAGGCCTTGATCAAGCCGAGTCGAGTGATCGAAGTTATTTGGGCAGAAAGGTCATTACGGCCGTAACGAAGATCTGTCACGGCCGTAACTCTTATAATCACGACCGTAAAAGTTATTGTCACGGCCGTAACTCCGCCTCGGGTTTAGATGAAGAATTGCAGAATTTCATATTTACGGCCGTAAGAAATATGGTCACGGTCGTAAATCTTAAGCAGAAAGTCACTTACGGCCATAAAAGTGTTCATCACGCCCGTAATTGAGGTTTTCCAAATTTTAGGGGCTTTTTGATTATTTTTCCGTTTTTAATTAATTGTTTGCGTAGTTTAGTATTCTAGTTTAATTAGAATTATATTTTGAGTAAATTAGCAACTAGGTTATTTTGCTTATATATATTCCTTTCCATTCATTGTAAAGAACAGTTTAGTTTGAGTTTTGAGATTAATAAAGTTGAGAGAGTTTTCTCCAATTAAAAGGTTGAGGAGTCCCTTTTGTGTTCTTCGAGAACAAATCCAACTTATCAAATATTGTGAAATATTTGTGGCGTTGAACTTATCAAATATTCGCGAGAATATTTGTGGCGTTTCCAATTTAGAATCTTATCAAGAAAATTGACAAGTCCTTGTGGTGTTTCGAAAACCTTGGATCTTGATTCCGCATCGTCAATTTCTTGCGTCGTGAATCTTGGTTCAAGGTTCTATCGTCGATTTTATCTTTCCAGTATTTTAATTCTAGTTTATTTTTCGCGTCAAATTTGATCTAGATATTTCCTAGGTTTTAATTTCGTTATTCCGCGTGTTCGACGAGATTCCCCGACCGGGATCTCATCATTAGGTTAATAAACTAATTGATATTTTCCTTGTTTCATTACAAGTACTTTTTAGTATAACTTTTAATTAAAACTGGATTGTAAAGGTGTTTAAAGGAATAGGGCCTGAAATATTTTGTAACAATGTTCACCTTTTAAGATGCAATACCAAGTCTTAATACGATAACGGCGTCATCTAGACTCTAACGAGCAACTTGATCCGATTAAGATCAAAAGAACACATGGACTTCAAAATTGATATTCTCAAAATGCCACATCTTGCAGGACGTATATGAATGTAAATTTTGGCTTTCAGAATGTATTATACCTTAGAATAAGAACGACTGGTTGTCGGTATCTCTGCAAACCGAGATCTTAAATGTTTGATTAGAAATAAACGTCTGCTAGGCACATAATTGTGGACGTCATGGGTTATTTTGCTATTTTTGTGACAATTTGTATTTGAGATTACAACATTTTCTCCAGGCAGATTGATGGTGGCTTCAAATGTGTTTGTTATTTATGAATGAATATTGGTTTCGTTAGGTTGTTTTGCAATATTGATACTTCATTACTTGAGTGCTCATAATTCTTTATGGTGCTTTAAGTTTGTCTGTTTTATGTATATATTCTACAGCGAGGTCAAGATACTGCAATAATGTATTTATCAAGTGTTGTTTTATTTGAAGGTATGCAAATGGTACACACATTATCATCAGCAGATGCAAATGGTAGTGTCATCCTTTGAATCGGTGGCAGGTCTTAGTGCAGCTACTCCATATATATCTATAGGTTTAAAGACTGTCTCCAGACACTTGCATTGTCTAAAGAATGTGATAGCTGACCAACTCAGAAGCGTAAGTAATGCTTTGGGAGAAGATTTATCGTCACCCACTGCTGGCACAAGCGGTAGTAAAGGTGACACTAGTGGTTCGACGTTGAAGTTTTTGGATAAAAGCTTTCAAAAACAGAATTGGGGGTGCTATACGGGCTGTATTGAGCCCCAACAACACGGCTGGAGGCCCCAGAGAGGCCTACCAGAACGTGCAGTGTCCGTTCTTAGAGCTTGGCTCTTTGACCATTTCCTTCATCCGTAAGTCTCTTTATGAGTTGAGATTTGTTGTCCTGTTTGCTGTCTCTGTTAAGAATAAATGCAGTGATGTGTCCATTTTTCAATGGTGAGACAGACAAAGAGACACCTAAATTAAATAAGACAGTAGATCTCATCTCTTACTTTATCTACTTGTCAACTTTTAATTGTCGCTTTATGTGTGCAAACTCGGGGTTTAATGAAAGTAAACTTATTTGTCTGTAGATATCCTACAGACACTGATAAGCACATGCTGGCTACTCGAACCGGCTTAACCAGAAACCAGGTACTTGGCGTTCATTAGACAAGTAAAATTTTATTGCCTGCCGGCTGAATTCCTCGTCTTTGATTCATTTTATAGATGCCCCAAGGCCACTTTTATCATTGAAAACATATAGATGCTTGCAATAATTGAGCACAGTTTCATTTTTCATACTAGGTTTCTAACTGGTTTATCAATGCACGGGTTCGTGTATGGAAACCCATGGTTGAAGAAATACACATGCTAGAAACCAAAGGAATAATGGAAACCGGATCAAATACTTCAAAAACTGATGGGAAATCCCTCACCCCAACTGAAGGTTCTGCTCAATTAAATGGCATCCAGTCTTTTAATGCGCGCGGCATAACTGCAGTTTCTGATACTCAAATGGATTGCTCAAGAATTAGCCCGTCAGATTGCCAAGGGGATGCCGGGTCGAGTGCAGATTTATGGAATCACAAGAAGCGTTCAAGATTGGAGTATCATATTCCTGATAGCATGGAAGGATCATTTATGGGTTTCGTGCCTTACCACCAGGGTGGACTGGAAATTGGAGGGCTAGGTGCAGTGTCTCTAACCTTGGGCCTCAGGCAAGGCGTTGGAGAGTTCCCGACAACTGGGCCAGAGGATCGTCTAAATCTGCATATTGGGGGCCGGATCATTCATGATTTTGTAGGTTGATTCCAAATTAGCTATATAAAAGCTACGAAAATGTCACTTCAGCCTACGCTGCAAAGCTTAGAATAACAGTAAAATCATCATGAAATGGATGGAATGGTCAATTTGGGCAACTGGAAAAAAAAGTCGTCTATTAAAAGAATTCACAAGTGAGTTCTTCTAATACAAGGATTTTTGATATGTTGCCCGTGACGGGAACAAATCAATTTCGATGGAATGGTTATCCGGATTATTGGAGAAAAAATGTATATTTTAGAAAATATGTACCCTTTTTGAAAGAATTGGAACCTTTGCTTGTGTGGATATACGTGGGATTCGGTTTCTGGTACTTGACTGCAGCATAAAGCTATCATTTCATAAATAACCTTTCCAATCTGTCTAATTGCTTGGAAAGTTTCAATCTGGAACTTCTACTCTGAGATATACGTCTTGCCTCTATTATATGCGTAGTCAGGCCTATGCTAAGAATCTTTAGCAAATTGACTGGTAATCAGCCCCACGGCCACGAAGTCCAAAGATACTTGATGGGTCAATTTAAAAGCTCTGTTCTAAAAAAGTGTTTTCAGACATTATATCTAGGCGTAGAGCTTGCTCGTCATGTTTTGAGTTACATCCCATTTCATTCGTTTATTGTTAGGCTTTTTTGGCGTCTAGACTTCCTTAAATGTGATTTTCGACTTTGTTGCTTCTTTACGTTATACGTATACGTATTTTAGAGTACTAGTTGTTAAAAGCAAATGGGAATAAGAACTTTTAGAAGTGTGGTTCCCAACTAATTATCTCAACTACTCTCAAAACTTCAGAGGCGGCTTTAATAGCAAGAAGAATCACGAGACTGTTCGTGGTGGTGGAAAAAAAATTTCGAAGACAAAAAAAAGGTATAGTGTCAATTGTGTGGGAAACTAGCGTCAATCGTATCAGTATGATCAATCTTTTCAAGGACCAGCGCCTGCTATACAGTTGTCCCCGCCATCCTACTCGGAAAACACGCTTTGACCCAGTTATTTAAAAATTCATTTTCAACCGCATATTTTTTACTAAGCATGTGTTCGATAAAAATCAAAAAATGGTTATAAATCACACAATGTTTAAATAATTTTTTAACATCACATATTTTCTTCAATTTTTAATCACTATTTTTTTCCCTCAAAATTATAAATAAATCAATCTATAAATAAAACAGTATTAAAATAATTTTGCATATAAACGTAATTTTTTTTTTTAATCACACAATCTCTAAAAAAATCATTATTATGTAAAACATTTTTAAGAAAAATTATCTCAAACATACGTATTTCAAATGTGAAACCAAAAGATGATGAGTTCATAGGAAATGATAAGATACATATGGGAAGGAAACGGAACTAATTCTACTCAACATCAAGTCATCAACATTCCAATTTCTTTTAATTCTAGTATTCCTTCTTTACATCAATTGCTTCGAATGATTAATTTCATTTATAAGCATTCAATGTTGAACAAATATAAAGTACTTAATAATCGTACATCGTGTGTAACATACAAGTTGGGAAACCACGGAATAGTACAATCACAAAAATTACTTTATTGTGATTTAGATCGTGCCACCACAGGAAAACACCTGTCCTATGTATTTGATTAGGATTAAATGATTTTGAACAAATAACAGTACTGGGAAATCATCATTGTAACATGCTTTACAATAATATTTATGAAATGCGCTTTTGATTCCACAAAAGCTTCAAACCTGGCCTCAACCTTTCCTCAATGTTCTCCAATAACAGTTATGCTGGGGTGTGGTCCCCTCTCTTAATCTATGTCACACTAGAAATAGGGTTTTCTTTATAAGAACACACACACTTCACACTTTAGTGGATGTTCCGCCTATATGCCTATTAGGGTTAGACAAAAAGTCTTATGAGACTATTTATAACTCATATAAACTCCAAAATTCTAAGAACTTTAGTACCATAATCAAGACCCATTTGCTTATTGCATAAAATAGGTAATAAGCTTGTATAACTCTATAATTAGTGAAGTCACAGAGGGAATATGATCGAACCCAATTAAACTAAACTCCAATAAATTAATTTTGACACCAATTCTTGACCAATCAAAATAATTCATTAAGTACGTTCTATTCCACTAAAAGAATGTGTCTGCACATTTAAAAGAAGCAGTTTTTCTCACTTAACCCATGATCTAAAATAATGGTAATGGAGCCATTATAAACAATTACTAAAATGTGGGTAGTTAAGAGTTACATTGTGGAAGGCTATTGAAAGGAGTTATTGTTGGATGAATTTGTGAATAGTGACGCCAAAACAAGTAGAAAGATAGTTTGTAAATCCGTACTGAAAATTGGACAGAGTAACGACAAAGAAAATACAAACAAGAAGAAGAAGAAAAGTAGGGACAAAGCCGAGGCATGAGTTGAACTCTTTATCCTTAAGTCGAATTTGCCCCGCAACGGTGCCTACGGATTCCGGCAATCGACTCCCAAGATACAACGGCTACACTTGTGTTTGTAGCACTTCAAAACACAAGTACAACGAATCAAATTTTGGCTTATGTACTCCAAGGATGAAATGAAGGAAAATCAAAACAAATGCAATGATTTTGTTTTTGGAGAGAAGAGAGGATAATATATGTTTTGCATATCAAAATGTGAGGAACAGGACACCCAAAATGTCCTATTTATAGACCATGAAAGGGTGTGGACGAAATGATTGAAGCTAAACCATGCACCTTTATGAAAATGTGTCTATTCACCGGACAACTGTGCTTCCGCACAGTTATAGTCCGTGCGGTCGCACAGTTTTACTCAAAAACTGGAATTGAATTTGACGTGTGATCGCACGGTTTCCCAACCATGTGGTCGCACGGTCAAATATTTTGACCCGATTTCATCATTTTTCGTAATTTCTCATTCATTTGATATTGGTTTTTGAAGTACCAAATATACCCTTCAATACATGCAGAGAAATCAAAATTCTCTTTCGAGAACGTTGCCCCTGAGCCCCCACGGGGGGCACCTCGACCCCCGTTTGTGCACTCCGAAGCGGAGAAGTGGCAAACAATTTTGCCTAAACGGATTGAGCCTAGTTTTTGAGTATTTAGCCGAAGTCGACACGAAGTCACTTTAATCAATTTTCAATTCTCGATTTATTTAACCAATATTCAACGGTTATGATATAAGACGGTGGACGGTTACAGACATTTAGGAAACGAGAATCGTACAAACATAAAAGAAATGAAGCAATATGAAGAATTAAGTTCATAAGGTAGAGATTGTTAAATATTTGAAATCCCTCACAAATTCTTTGATATGCTTCCAATGCGAACTTTTTCCCTTTGTTGGGACAAAACGTATGTCCTAAAATGTGCTTTCTTTACTGATTGCGCCTCTACAGCTGTCCATACACGTGGTTGCATCCTGGTTGTTAAAAGTGGTGTCCCTTGGCTTGCTCAATGCTTAAGCTATTGACTCTTGGGTAAGTTACCGTTGATTGAGTCGATCTTTTGAGTATTTCTCTGTAGTCTTGAGTTTGGCTAGAGTTTTCTAGTTCTCTTCTCCGTCTTCATTTCAATTGTAAATTTTTTGTAGATCTTTGAGAGTTTATATTTCATGTATAGATAAATGTGAATAATATGGTTTTTTGATATATATATATATGTATATGTATATCTTAGTGAGGTGATAGGAACTGGAATTTGTTGCATTCTTACACATTTGTAAGAGTCTGATTTCTAGGTTGATTTTAGTGGATATGGAGCAAATCTACCTAGTAGATGCTCAACAAGTGAGTAGCGCTAGTATATGAACATCCAGATTCGTTAGAGCATCTTCATTGTACTATGTCAATTGGAGTTAACGTGACAATGAAATTGCCGAATTTCTACATAACGTGGATAAATTGATGGAAAATTCTTAAATTTCATCTCCAATGATTCAGTCTACATTTAAATATTGTTGATTACGTGACATTTTTTTAAATTTAAAAATAATAACTAATTCACAAATGAGGATCTATTTGTTAAAAGTTTTGTGTTTAAAAATACGCTTTTTATGTTTTCTAAGTAAAATATGTGGTCGAAAAGTGAAGAAAGAAAATATGTGGTTAAAATGTGATTTGAGGAATTATGTTTTTAAAAACTTGTTTAAAAACACTTATTCCAAACGAAGGCTAATATAATTTTAAACTTTCGTTATTATAAACTATAAATGTTATTTTCTTTAACTATATTTCATTTTTATATTTTATTTCCGTAGTTAAATTTATTATTAGATTCTTTTTTTAATTATTACATACAATAAATTATTTATTAATCTTAAATTTTTATTTTTTATTGATATTTTGTTAAGATATTTCAATGACTAATATTTTTATATAGCTTTATTTAGCGATAATTTTTTGTTGATAAATTAAATTAACAAAAATGCATATATTTTTAAAAATTATTCATCTTAAATTTAATATATTCATGAAAATTTTGAATGAAAGTAATCAAAAAGTGTTTGATCGGAGATAATTTTCAACGAAAATGTTCATGCTATGACGTCCACGTCCCTTTTTAATATAGGTAAAATAATTATAAAATAAATTAATGTTGACTCATCAGGTCAGATAGAGCGTGAAGATGTTGTCAATTTGTTTTGCAACCATATCAACTTAATATTGTAATTGACATTGTGCATTAAAGAGACATTTTTAATTCATTTTGTCAATTTGCTGACGTGTTAAGCCTTTTTTTTTTTTTCAATTGACGGAGTGCATTGGAGATGCATTTAGTGGGTGAAAAATCTTGCGTTATTACGTTTATGATTTTTGCAAGTTTTATTTTTCTTCTATTTTTGGCTTCAAAAATAACTTGTTATTAGATTTTCTGGGACCAACAGTTACCCTTGTATGCTATCAACATAACAAGCTAGAATGTGGATGATTTGGGGAGGTTGAATACGAATTAAAAAGTAAGATTTTTATGAATCTTTTAAATTTTCAGTATTTTATAGGAATTAAAGAATTTTGATTCCCAAACATCGATCGATCTTCTACGAATCAAAGAGCGTTAGATAATTCAGACATTTTATCAAATTAATACTTCAGCGTCATCAACACCTCTATTTGAAGCTGTGAGGATGTGTGCGCTCTACAAACATAGTAAACATCTCATATTAGTAACATTGTTTGGTTTAGTGTGTGTTCGGATCAATTTTTTGGATTAAAATCTGATTTTTTCACAGTTTTTTAGGAAGATTGATGGTTAAAAAGTGGAGAGAGAAAATATGTAGGGTTAGAGATTGATTTGAAGAATTATGTAGTTTAAAATTTAGTTTAAAAACCAAAAAACTTTACTTATCCGAATAGAGGCTTATAAAGTGATTTATTTATGATTTTGAGGTAAAAAGTAGTGGTTGAAAATTTGAAAGAGAAAATGTATGTACTTAAAAAGTAGTTTGAGAAATTGCGTAATGTATATTTTTTTTACCAAAACTGCAAATTTCTTTTCATTTTGGACATTAATTATCAGCAATTCAGATAGTGTCTTCACGGCCCATACCAGTACAATTTTGTACAACCAAACCACAGTTTTATTTATCATATCATGTTATACATAATAAAGTAAACACACATGCAACTGCTGCGGATTTGTTCAAGTTAATTACACACACACACACACACACACACACACATATATATATCATCACCTTTCAAAGGTCATTTAATGCGGCGGGAAGTTTGGAATGGGGATTTGATGGTGAGGTTGGTTCGCCTCAGAATCAGGATATCCAAAAGTTTCTGTTACTGGTTTCTTCTGCTCTTCCTCAAGCTTAAGATCAGCCACTTCGGTCTCCTGGGCTTTTGTTAAGCAAAAGCTCATCATCAGTAGCATTGCAACAAACACTAGGACCCTCATTTTCGCCATTTTCGCTGTCTCCTGTTAAGAATAAATCAATTCAATATTACGAGAAATTTTTTTGCTAGGGATCGATTACTAAGCACTATCCTCAATGTAATCCAGAGCTCCACAGTTTTTATATTAGGAAGCTTTAGATATTGATGATTAACTTACTCTATATAGGATGATTGATGAGAGCCAAGTTTAAATTGAGTGCAATTGCATTCTAGGGTTTATATAGTTGCAATTTCAGATAAAATTTGCTGATGGGGTTTCCACCAAATGAGGCAAGACCAAGTGGGATGCCCTCTTACGCCATTTAGACCATTAATGATCAGAATGATCAAAATGATGAAGCTGAAGGAAACTTTTTTACCACACTTGAGGGTCGAACAGAAAATCCATCATTCAAGTGGATTGATACAAACCAAAAGTCAAAAGCATCACAGTAATTAAAAAAATATATATATTTTAGCCTGTGTTCGGCTCATGTTTGCTCATGTTTATTCACTCAAGTCAATTTTTATTCACACATTTCGAGTGATCACAGTCTGGACTGCTTCTAAATATAGAACTCGTTACTGTCTTTTTTTTTTCTATGGAAAACCATATACGCAAACTATAAATCCAGGTTTAAGTAATAATTCAAGTGCAAACAGGAAACATCCCAATGTTAGAGAAATTAATAAGACCTTAATTATATCAAGACAACCACAACAATTGCATGAAGATCACGACATTTGTAAAGACGACCATGGCTCACACAATCTCCCAAGATAACCGAATTGAAGAATTGATTTGAAGATACCATCTTGATTGCAGGATTGATTTTGAAGATATTCTTCATTATCTCTTATTCCTAGAAACTATCACAATGTATCATTTGTTTCTATCTTGTATAGGATTAAATTATTTTGTAATTTCATTTCCTTATGAGTCTTGGACTCTTGAATATATATATAGGGACGTGCACAGTGTATAAAATACAAGATTTTCCATTATCAATATATACAAAAATTCTCAAATTGTATCATGGTATTAGAGCCTTAATCTGACTCTCACGAGCATCTTCTGTGTTCCCCATTCTTTTCTTCTCACTCGTCATTTGTTCTCTTCTCTAAGTCTCGGCCCCTATTTTTTTTCTCTCCACCGTGTCTTCTATCACCCTTAATAGCGATCCAGCAACATCCTCTTCATCCCCCAATCTCATCCAAATAAACGCTTCAACCCATCTTCCCTTGCGTCTATCACATACAAACTATGCTTCATAGAAACTCCAATTTACCTCCTTGTTCTATGGCCTAAATCTCATGGGTTTTCTCGATGGCACATCTCCATCCCCCTCTTCCATAGTCAGATTCGACAACAAAGACCAACCCAATCCCGAATACATAACCTGGAAAAGACAAGATATGTTGATTCTCAATTCTCTACTTGCTTCCCTCACTGAGGAAGTAATTCCTATCATCGCTTCGGTCACTACCTCTCATGAAGCGTGGTCTAGACTCGATCCAAAAAATCTCAGTCACACATTATACATATTAAGGATAAACTTGCAAATCTCTCCCGTGGTACTCTTGAAATTTCTGAATATCTCTTAAAAATCAAATCTCTATCTGACGAACTATCTCGTCCCGGAGCACCTCTCACCAATGCAGACTTACTCATCTATTGCACTCGGGGACTTGGGCCAGCCTACAAGGAGGTAATCGCTGCAATCTGTACCCGTGACACCCCTATTGAGTTCGAAGAATTGTATGACAAACTCATTGACCATGAGATCTTTGTTTCCGACACCGACACCAACTCCTCCATCTCAAACCCGTCCCTCAATTACACACCCACCTAACGACATAAAAACTCCAAAAATTCTAGCCGCCCCCCCCTCCATCCTCGATCGCCGGCCTTCTCCCTACTCCATCAACATACAAGAACTCATCCCAGTCTCCATATCCAAACTCATCCCATCTACGCCATGTCTCCACCAACCGCGGGCATGCTCGTGATACTCGCTTAGATGGCTCTCGTGAACCTGTCATATGCCAGTACTGCAACCAGAAAGGGCACAAAGCAAATACACGCTGGGTACTTTTTCCTCATCTTCACCCTGCAAAACATACAGTTAACACCACATCTCACTCAACTGGATCACATAATTGGATCGTTGACTCGGGGGCCTCCAACCAAGTTGTCTCGCAACTAGATGATCTTCCCTTGCACCACACATATGATGGACCTGATGAGGTTGTCTTAGGTAATAATTCGGTCCTTTCAATTTCTCATACAGGCTCTACTACCCTTTCCCCTAACATTTCACTACAAAATGTTTTATGTGTTCCCCAATTAAAACGGAATCTCATTTCGGTTTATCAACTTTGTAATGACAGTAACTTATCCATTGAATTTTTTCCCCATTCATTTATTATGAAGGACTTGTACAATCTTCAACCAATCCTTCAGGGTCGCACTAAGAACAGAGTATATGAATGGCCGTCCTCTGCTAGGGTGTCTCCCTCTCGGCCAACAGTCAACTCCGTCAGCTCTATCTCATCTTCCGTGTGGCATGGACGTCTTGGTCATCCATCTGTCAAGACCACCAACCACATGCTTGCTCTGGACTTCTTCCTCAGTCTCCCAGTTTATCTAATTCCTTTTTATGTCAATCTTGCTTGTGTAATAAGAGCCATAGGCTCCCCTTTTCTTCTTCTAGTTTAGTGAGTAGTCGTCCTTTGGAGGTCATTTTCTCGGATGTCTGGGGTCCAAGTCCTGTCCCATCCCGAGATGGTTTCAAGTATTATTTACTCTTTGTTGATCATTCTTCAAGATATATGTGGTTATTTCCATTAAAATTGAAATCCGATGTTGCGCGATGTTGCGCATATTTTCCCTATCTTTAAACAAACTATTGAGAATTTACTTGAATCCAAAATAAAAAATACTATACATTGATGGAGGTGGGGAATATCTAGGTCTTACAAATTTGTTAGAAAAACTTGGCATTACCCACAAAATCTCCCCGCCATACACTCCTGAACACAATGGCCTCGCCGAGCGGCGTCATAGGCATATTGTTGAAACATGGCTAACTCTCTTACATCATGCCTCTCTTCCCACTCCCTTTTGGACTTACGCGTTCCAAACTGCAACCTTCTTAATTAAACGTCTCACCACACCCACTTTATCAAATCAAAGCCCATACTTCCGCTTGTTTAAATGTCAACCTAGCTACGACACACTTAGACAATTTGGTTGTCTATGCTTCCCTTGGCTTCGACCATATACCAACTCCAAACTTGAGCCTCGCTCAAGGCCATGTGTCTTCTTGGGCTACGATGACAAGCATCACTCCTACTTTTGCTTTGACTATCAACTCGGTAAAATGTTCACTTCCCGAAATGTTCGTTTTGTTGAGCATCTATTCCCTTATTCTTCATCTTTTTCCACTTCTTCCCTGTCTACACCGTCTCTAAAGTTATCCCAACAACCTGCCCCTGTCCCTATTCATGTATCGCCCAACTTCTCTATACCCAGTTGGCATCCTACCCAAATAAGTCTCGTCTCTACTTTTCCAAATCCCATCTCCCCCCGTGTGGCTGCTCCTCCCAACTGCGGATCAGCTCCCAATTCTCCTATCGTGCAAACTGAACCATCAAACCCCTCGAATGGTACCACAACAGCCACTGGTCATCAGCCTTCGTCCAGCAATGCACCTTCCTCCTCCTTCCCCACACCACCACACGCTGAAGAGTCCAATCTAGCTACTGTCGAGCCAAATCCCCCTCTCATTCCATTCGAGCCAAATCCACATCCCTACCACACCCGTGCCAAAAGCGGTATCTACCACCCCAAACAAATTCACAACACCACTACCAAGCATCCTATAGCCAAGTCCTTAGAGCCTACCTGCGTTACCTAAGCTCTAAAATCAAATTATTGTCGTAATGCTATGACAGATGAACTTAACGCTCTCCTTCATAATAATACATGGACCCTTGTTCCTCGAACCCTTTCTATGAACCTCGTAGGTTGTAAATGGGTCTTTTGAATCAAAAGAAACCCTGATGGAAGCATCTCTCGCTACAAAGCACGTCTTGTTGCCAAAGGTTTCCATCAAAGGCCAGGAATTGACTATCACGAAACATTCAACCCTGTTTTTAAACCAGCAACAATTCGTATATTCTTAACCCTAGCTCTCTTCTATCACTGGCCTATCCACCAACTAGATGTGAATAACGCATTTCTCCATGGCACTCTAACCGAGGAAGTCTACAAGACTCAACCTCCTGGTTTTCTGGATCCTCAATCCCCGTCTCATGTTTGTCGCTTGCACAAGGCCGTTTATGGTCTGAAGCAGGCACCTAGAGCATGGTTTAATGAACTCCGCTCATTTCTTCTCTCCTATTGTTTTGTCAACTCCCTCAGTGATTCCTCCCTATTTCTGCTTCATCGTCCCTCTGTCACCATTTATTTTCTTGTGTATGTCGATGATCTTCTAGTCACCGGAAACAACCCACGAGCTATCAATCATTTCCTCACTACCCTCTCACAGAAATTCTCGGTCAAAAATCTCGGTTCCCTTGATTATTTCCTTGGTATTGAAGTAACTCGAACAAACTCCTATTTCTTTCTTAGCCAACACAAATATATCCATGATCTACTCTCGAGGGCCAATATGCTTGGCGCTAAAGAAGTCTCCACCCCTCTATCCAACTCTGCCCCCCCTCTCTCTATTCAATCAATCCCCATCCACTGATGCTACCACCTACCGCCAACTTGTCGGTGCCCTCCAATATGTCTCTCTCACTTGTCCGGATATCTGTTTCGCTGTAAACAAATTATCCCAATTAATGCACCGCCTATCGAATTTGCAATTTACTGCTGTCAAGCCGGTTCTTCGCTATCTCAAGAAAACCATCCATCATGGTCTCTTGCTTCGTCGGACTCCCGACCTATTCCTTACTGCCTTCTGCGATTCTGATTGGGCAGGAAATCCTGATGATCGTTCATCCACTTCAGCATACATTGTCTATCTTGGGAAGTCTCCTATCTCTTGGAGTTTCAAAAAGCAACGCACGATTGCTCGCTCCTCCACTGAAGCACAATATCGCGCACTTGCTTCTTATTCTAGTGAAATCCTCTGGCTTAGGAATCTCTTATCTGAGTTTCACGTCACCCCAACAAAACGCCCCATCATATACTGTGATAATCTTGGTACGACCTACCTTGCTGTCAACCCTGTTTACCACTCCCGTATGAAACATGTTGCCATAGATTACCACTTCGTTCGAAGTCATGTCCAAAATGGTTCCTTCACTGTGTCCTATATCTCAACCCATGATCAGTTAGCCGATGTTCTTACCAAATCTCTACCACCTTCAAAGTTTACTTCAAATAGATGCAAGATTGGTGTCTCCAATAGAGCCTTCATCTCGCGGGGGCCTGTTAGAGAAATTAATAAGACAACCGCAATAATTGCATGAAGATCACGACATTTGTAAAGACGACCATGGCCCACACAATCTCCCAAGATAACCGAATTGAAGAATTGATTTGAAGATACTATCTTGATTGCAGGATTGATTTTGAAGATATTCTCCATTATCTCTTATTCCTAGAAACTATCACAATGTATCATTTGTTTCTATCTTGTATATGATTAGATTATTTTGTTATTTCATTTCCTTATGAGTCTTGGACTCTTGAATATATATATATATATATATAGGGACGTGCACAGTGTATAAAATACAAGATTTTCCATTATCAATATATACAAAAATTCTCAAATTGTATCGCCCAACAAGTATTTGTTTTACACGATCAATTTAGAACATAAATAGAATATATTCTTTCTTTAATTGACAACATTATTGACAGTAAGCACCTACACTAATCTTAGGGTTTTCCATGATATTATGGCTATTACAATTATTTATTCCTAGTGTCATACTGTATGAAAAGTATCAAAACAACAGATAAATTCAAGGAAGAAGAAAAATAGTAGTGTGGTCCCAGCTTAACTGAAAATAACGGTTTCTCTTTTTTCTGTTTTTCCCTTCACGTGATTTTTTCCTCAACTGAATTCTGCACCCCTCAGCTGATTTTGCAGACCACTTCATGGTGATTTCAACACCTCTAAATCTCACGTGATGGTTACAACGTGTACAGCCTGATATTAGTGTGTAGAAGCTTCTTTTTGTATTATAAATATTCCCTGTACTCAATTTGTGTTTATTGAATATACAGCAGTGAAAAACTTCTGAAAGAGTTTCCTAATATTATCTTCCATTTGGTATCAGAGCCTCACCATGGCCAACAGCACCACTGCTATCGGTGGAAATTCAGCCACCGGCACAGTTACACCAACTCAAATAAATCCCACTCATTTCTCTTCACCTTTCTCTACCAAACTCACACAGTCTCCTCCTGTCAAGTTGGACAAGGAGAATTACTTATTCTGGCGCAACATGGTTATGCCAATAATCAAAGGACATAACCTTGAAGGCTTCATACTTGGAACGAAAGTCTGTCCTACAGAAACCATCACGCAGCCACTTTCACCCGAATCAGAGACAAGTGGTGAAACAGTCGCAAATCCAGAGTATGCTGTATGGCAGTCCACTGATCAGTTACTTGTAGGATGACTCTACTCAACAATGACTTCAAAGGCAGCTATGAGAGTGATGGGATCTACAAGCTCTTTCAATTTGTGGGAATTAGTGAAGGAAACTTATGGAATTCAAAACAGAGCTAGAATAACATTTCTAACAGCTGAAATGCAGAAAACAAGGAAGGGGGATCTGACTGTTGATCAATATTTGACAAAGATGAAGGCAATTGCTGAAAATTTGGAGGTTTCATGCAAGACCATTCCTACAGCTGACTTGATTAATCAAGTATTAGTTGGCCTTGATGATGAATTTACGCCCATTGTAGCGCCCCGAGTTTTAAATACCCGTTTCACCACGTCATCTTCTGGTCTAAACTTTAAAATAATATTTTAGCGGAAGAACTAACTGAAATTCATTTTTGGCAACATTAAATAAACTATAATGGTCGATAAAGTTTAAAACCTTTATGAAATAATTCGAAATAATAAATCGAGCCACTAATATTGTAAAACAATTGACAATATCATAATTTCTCAAATAATTGAAATTCTAAAAATTATCCAATATTTGGAAATACGGATCATTAAAATAAGATTTTCAACCATTTGGCGACTATTGCCACAATTATCCATCACTTGCCACCCTCTCCGAAATCTGTAATTGTTGTTAAAATAGACATGAGCATTTCATAGAAATACTCAGTAGACTCATCGCCAATTAATTAATTCACAATATAATTGAACACATAAATGCAGGTTCTTTAGAAACATAGGGTGTGGGTAGTCTCTTCTTGTGCATTAAAGCACGTGGCTTCTCTTTGAAAAATCATAGGCACTTTAGAAACATAGGGTGTGGGTAGTCTCTTCTTGTGCATTAAAGCACGTGACTTCTTTTGAAAAATCATAGACTCTTTAAAATCATCGGGTGTGGGTAGTCTCGTCTCGTGCACTTAAGGCACGTAAGTTATGCATAGCATCATCATTTATCTTGCAAAATATTCTCTTATTTCTTTCTCATGCATAAAAGCACATAAGTTATGACAAGTATAACAACATAAATATTTCATAAGAAATATATTATCATCTCAATATAATTATTTCCGAAGAAATACATTCTCGTCTCTTTTCATAAAAAAATGACTTTCACATAAGTCACATAACATACACATTCACATGCAATCATAATTTAAATCAATTAATAAGGGCGAGTCTACCTTAAACTTAACGAGTGTGGTTGAGCAGGAATGACTTCAATCTTTTAAATCTCCGAAGGCTTCGTCTAGCCATTTAGAAAAATAAATTAAATTAGTCTTTTGAAATTTGTAGTTTAACTGAAATTGATGATTTGAAAGTTGGGGGGACTAAAATGAATAATTTGAAAGTTGAGGTACTAAAATGAATATTGAGAAAGTTGAGGGATTAGGGACTAAAATGAATATTTTGAAAGTTGAGGGACCAAAATGAATAATTTGGAAGTTGATGGACTAAAATGAATATTTTGAAAAACTTTGGGTTGAAACTTAAAATGAATATTAAACTATAGGGCTTGAAATAATTGAATTTAAAAAATGAGAGGGCTGATTAAAATTGTTTAAAAACTAAAAGGATTGAAATGATTAGTTTTAAAACTTCAGGGACTGATTTAAATAACTTTGGAACTTGGGGACTAAGCTGCAAATTATGAAAAATCAAAAGTGTTAAAATAAAAAATCCTCTCTCTCTCTCATCTTCACGATCAAGAGGCGGAAGGGGGAGGAGTTGCAACCGACGACGCAAATGGGGAAAAATCGGTCTCCAGCGGCGGTTTCGTCGGCGAAACGCCGCCGGAAGGGGGCGGCGTGCGGCGGCAAGGATGGGGATTCAGATTTGGTATCTAGGTGCGAAAATGGGTGCAAAAACCGTGGCTGAGTTCGCAAATTTGGGAGTGCGATTTTCGGCCATGAACCCGTCGATTCAGGTTAGATTTTGGGTAGGTTTGATTCTTGGTTTATCTCTTGTTTCTGGATGGGAATCAAAATTTTGGTTTTTGATTTTTGTTGTGATTGGAGGGGATTTGGTTGAGGTTGTGCAGAGGCGGAGGCAGTGTGGTTGGTGGTGGTGCTGCAGGTGGTTTGACTGGCTGGATTGTGGAACTGCAGACGGTTTGGGTGGTGGTTGAATTGGTGTTGCTGATGATGGAGGTGGCAGTGGTTGCAGCGGGGGTGATGGTGAAGTGGTTGTGCAGGCTGGGTGGTGAATGGTGGCCGTGGTTTGGTTGTGGTGATGGAATGATTGAACCGGTGAGGTGGTGGTGGTGAAGGTGGAAATGGAGCTTAAACAGAGGAGGTTGGTGCTTGGTTGTGAGGTTGATGATGGAGGTAGAGTGGTGTGGTTGAAGTGGGGAAAAATATGGCTATGGTGATGTCTTGATTGGGTGTGTGGAATTTAGAATTTAGAATTTAAAACGATTTTGATTAAGAATAGTTTAAATAAATAATTAAAATAATATAATTTTTGAAATTCGGAACTTATTTAAAATCAAATGAACTAGATATTTCTCGACTTGGTTAGACGAATACGTCGTGATGTTAAATTAAAAAATGGGTGAGATCGCAGCGGCACGATTTTTCATAATTTAAAATAATTATTTAATGCGTGAAAATTCTTGGTCGCTACACCCATAGTTGTGATGCTGAATAGTAAGGACTCACTAAGCTGGGGAGAACTACAGGCTACTCTCCTAACCTTTGAGAATATGCTGGAACATATCTCTAATCTAAGAGGAGATCTGGGAAACATAAACTTGAGTCAGGCTTCAGTAAATTTCACTCAAATTGGTAGAGGAGTTTTTCAGCAAAGGAGAGGAAATCTGGGCAGAAATAGAAACCAATATAGAGGAGGTAGGAGAGGTTTCAGAGGAAGAGGTGGTAGGAATTCAAACTTTGTTGGCTTCAGACCAATTTGTCAAGTTTGTTCTAAACCAGGTCACGGAGCCAATGTGTGTGATCATAGGTTTGATGAATCCTATACTGGTTTTTCACTGCATCAGCAACAAGTGAATCAATCAACCAACATATTTGGACATCCAACAGCATATATAGCCACTCCTGATGTCCTCAATGATCCTGCTTGGTATGCAGACTCCGGTGCCACACATCATGTAACAACTGATGCCAACAATCTGAAGGCTGGTTCTGAATATGAAGGTTAAAGGCAAATCATGATAGGTAATGGTGAGTCTTTAAATGTTTCTAGCATTGGCAAAACCATATTACCTAGCTTAACAAACAAGTCTATTGTGTTAAAGAATCTGATGCATGTTCCTCATATGAAGAAGAATCTCATTAGTGTTGCACAACTTACTTTGGATAACTCAGCATTTATGGAATTTTATCCTCATTATGGTTGCTTGAAGGACAAACAAATGAAGGTTCCTCTACTGGAAGGGAAGCTTAAAGGAGGATTATACCAGCTCACCATTCCAAAGAACATCTCTCAGAAGAAATCAGTCAATAAACCCAGGTCCTTTGTCTCTGCAGTTGTGTCCAAATGTCCTAGTCAGCCTAAGGAGTCTGAGTCTTGTTTAAACTTATCTAGTTCATGTCAAAAGTCTCTGGCCAATCTGTGGCACAGAAGACTTGGTCATCCTTCAATGGAAGTTGTGTCTCAAGTCCTCAAAAAATGTAAGCAAAGTCTGAATAAAATAGCACTTAAGCATTTTTGTGATGCCTGTCAACTAGGAAAATCACACTTACTTCCTTTCAATCGTTCAGATTTTCATGCCAATAAACCTCTGGAACTAATTTACACAAATCTTTGGGGACCTGCCCCTTTGACCTCTCAAAACAACTACAAATATTATATTATGTTTATGGATGACTTCATTAGATTTATATGGATCTATCCCTTGAGAAATAAGTCTGAGGCACTACAAACTTTCCTACACTTCAAAAAATTAGTCAAAATCAGTTTGAAACAAAAATAAAGACCTTACAATCTGACTGGGGTGGGGAATACATATCATTTTTACCTTTCCTAACAAAATCTGGCATAAATTTTAGACATCCATGTCCCCATACATCTGCTCAAAATGGGAGGGTTGAAAGAAGACATAGAACCCTCACTGAGATGGGATTGACATTATTAGCACAGGTAAAATTACTCCTAAAATTATGCCTGGAAGCATTTCAAACAGCTGCCAATCTAATAAATCGGCTACCTACAGCTGTTTTGCACCAAAACACACCTTTCACAAAACTATTTAACAAGCCAGTTAACTATTCCAACCTCAAGATTTTTGGATGCACATGTTACCCCTGTCTAAAACCCTATAATACACACAAATTCAACTACCACTCTACCAAGTGCGTTTTCCTTGGTTACAGTCCATCACATAAAGGTTTTAAGTGCTTAAGTAAGTCTGGTAGAGTTTACATATCAAGGCATGTGATGTTCAATGAAGAAGAATTCCCTTATGAGTCCGAGTTTCAATCAAACTCTTTAACCAACACTTCTCTTGTTATTAACTCACCAAAAACCTTACTTCCTTGCCTGTTACCCCAAAATAATAAGGTTTCTTCAAATCCTTCTCCTGCTGGTATAATTTCGACTGAAGCTTCACATTCAGTAGAAGATTCTCAAGGTGAGTTTGCCACAAATGAGGAACGTGAAAATGTTATTAATGAACCTGTGATTAGTAGAGGGACAGATCCATCAGAATATGGTTCAGCTGACAGGTCCCTACTTAATATGGACGATGTGAATGAAAGCTCACCAAACTCATCAGAATCACAAAGTCAGCAGCATCAACCTCCACCTCAGGATCACCTAATGGTCACCAGGGCAAAGGCAGGAATATTTAAACCCAAAATTCTAGCTACACTACAAACCACTTCGGATCACAAAGAACCTTCAGATGTTTCAGAAGCTCTTGGAAATTGTAAGTGGAAACAGGCTATGGATGATGAATATTCTGCACTTAAGAAGAATCAGACTTGGGTACTAGTTCCTCCCTTAGATTCCTATAATGTTGTAGGTAGCAAATGGGTATTTAAACTTAAACAGGATGTTACAGGAGCCATTCAAAGGTATAAATCCGAATTGGTTGCAAAAGGTTTTCATCAAACTCAGGGAATAGATTATTTTGAAACTTTCAGTCCCGTGATCAAGTCTTCTACTCTCTGAGTTATACTGACTTTGGCTGTGTCATTTGACTGGAGAATAAGACATATTGACTTTAATAATGCCTTCCTAAATGGAAGTCTTGATGAGGATGTATACATGAGCCAACCAGAGGGCTTTATCAGCCAAGATAAACCAAATTATGTATGTAAACTGAAGAAAGCTATTTATGGACTTAAGCAAGCTCCAAGGGCTTGGAATGACAAGTTGAAAAGTACGCTACTTAGTCTGGAATTTACACAATCTAAGGCAGATTCGTCTTTATTCTTCTACAGGTTAAAGCATGTATTAATCTTCTTATCGATCTATGTAGATGATCTAGTTATTACAGGCAGCAGCAACACTTTCATACAGAAAATTATTGACAAGCTCAACAGTCTGTTCACTCTTAAAGACATGGGAGAGCTGCATTACTTTCTAGGAATTGAGGTCAGAAGACACGAGTCTGGTCTTCATTTATTATAGGAAAAAATATGTTGATGAGCTACTGAAAAAGTTCAAGTTCAAGACTCTTAAACCATGTCCTTCACCTAGTGCTGCAGGTAAAACTCTTTCTAAATTTGATGGAGAATTACTTCAAGATGCTACCTCATACAGATGTGCAGTAGGAAGTCTTCAATACCTAGCTCATTCAAGACCATACATCGCTTATAGTGTCAACAAGATGATCAAATTTCTTCAATCTCCAACCACAGCACACTGGACAACACTAAAAAGAGTTTTTCAGATATTTGATTGGAACCAAGGACCATGGACTTTGGATTAAAAGAACTGATGCAATTACTCTGAGTGGTTATTCTGATGCAGATTGGGCCTCATGCTCGGATGATAGAAGATCCACGGCTGCATACTGTGTCTACTTGGGTGATACTTTAGTTGGATGGTGCTCAAAGAAACAGAATGTAATTGCAAGGTCTAGTTCTGAAAGTGAATACAGAGCTTTGGCATTGGCAACAACTGAGATGATTTGGATACAGTCTTTAATTGAAGAAATTGGCCTAAAATTACACTCAATACCTACTGTCTGGTGTGATAATATGAGTGCCAATGCACTGGCCTCAAATCCAGTCTATCATGCCCGAAGGAAACATATTGAGCTGGATCTTCATTTCATACGAGATAGAGTTCTGGAAAAGAAGTTGGAAGTTAGATACATATCCACAGCAGACCAAATTGCTGACTTAATGATGAAAAGCCTATCTCATAGCAGATTTCATCAGCTGAAAATCAAACTGGGTGTCACCAAAGTGCCGTCCAGTTTGCAGGGGGATATGAAAAGTATCAAAACAACAGATAAATTCAAGGAAGAAGAAAAACAGTAGTGTGGTCCCAGCTTAACTGAAAATAATGGTTTCTCTTTTTTCTGTTTTTCCCTTCACGTGATTTTTTCCTCAACTGAATTCTGCACCCCTCATCTGATTTTGCAGACCACTTCATGGTGATTTCAACACCTCCAAATCTCATGGGATGGTTGCAACGTGTAAAGCTTGATATTAGTGTGTAGAAGCTTCTTTTTGTATTATACATACTCCCTGTACTCAATTTTTGTATATTGAATATACAGCAGTGAAAAACTTCTGAAAGAGTTTCCTAATATTATCTTCCATTTACTGCAACTTGATGATAACACGGGTGATTTCTGAAAGAGCCTACATATAGAATCAAGACTCGTTTTCGATGTTGGCTTCAGTCTAATCACAGTCAAGACAAAATAGAGTTTGTGGCTTGTGTAGGACTGGACATTTTTCCGCAAACAAGTTGAGTCATAGAACCATCAATATAAAGTTTTGGATTTAATTGGTCAAAGTTTTGGATACATTGATGTGATTTTGTCTATTTGCATCAGTACTGAAAGATACTAAAACGACATAAATTGTTACAACAATTTTTTTTATTTTTTTTACAGCAATGGAATATGTTAAAATTGGTTAAGCCCCACAATTCTTGTGGTTTCAACCTATGACTTTTGTAGGGTGAAATCGCATTTTCAAAGACACGCTTTGATTTGTTGTCACACTTTTAACCTTGACCACACACGTGGCTGGATTGTGGCCGTGGGATCAAGTGTCTCTTGGGTACTCATATATACGCATCACGACTCTTGACTTGAACTATGCAACTCTTCCATCTTCTTTTTCTTTGTAGGCATGAGTTTTGTCTAGGGTTTACTTTGGTTCTTCCTCTTCTACATTTATCTTCTAAATCTCTAATATATTTTTATAATTCGTGTATAGATGTTAGAGGTTGTGTTGTTTCGTTGATAAACACTGTAAAGAGACGATAGTGATCAAAGAAATCTATTGGATTCCTATATACTGTAACTTTGGATTCTTGGTTGATTTTAGTGGATATGGAGTTATTCTATTTTGTAGATGCTCAATGGGTGATTACGGCTTGTTGTGCACATCCGGACCTATTAGTGGCTGGTGAAAAATCTTGTGTTCATCTTTATACCCTTTTCTGCAAGTTTTACTTTGTACGATCTTTGATTGAAGCTGAGTTTATAACTTGGCCTGTGACCTACAAGTGATATCAGAGCCATTTTTTAAATCAAAGGTTTTTGCGAAACCTAAGCTTCTGTTCTCTATGCTGTTTTGAAGTCGTTTTCTGTTTTCATTTTCGAAAACGCTAAAAACGCGTTCTCTTTACCATTTTCGAAAACGCATTTTGGAAAAAAAAATTGTACACAAAACGTAAAACGTCCAAAACCTCGTTTTGGGCGTTTTGTGTGTATTTCGACAAAAATGTCCAAAACGCGGAAAACGCGTTTTGGGAAATTTTTTTTTTTTTTTTAAGAATTATCTTAACTTAGAACTAAGCTTAATATAAAGTTTTTATTTTTTATTTATTTTTTATTTTTTTTGAATTATCATAACTTGGAACTAAGGCTAAATAAAGAATTTTTTTTTTTTTTTTTTGGGAGAATTATCCTAACTTGGAACTAAACTTAAATAAAGTTTTATTGAATTCAATATCAACATTACAAAAAAAAAAAATTAAGTGAGAATTCTTGTTGTTATATTTCAAAAAATGCACTAATAAATGAACTCTGGTGGTTTTGAAAGAACTTGCATTTTCTGAATTTTAATAGAAGTAGAGCTTTCTCAAATCCCAAACCTGACCAAGATGTGTTAATATATAATCTTAATGCTTATATTAGTGTGTTGCATGTAACCATATATTCAGTATATTGTGAAAGAAAATTTGAATTTGAGTTTGAGTTAGTAGTATTCTGCAAGCAAATTAATTAAAATAGTTTAAGTAGTATTCTGCGAAATTTCAAACAGAACGTGTTTTCTAACTTTTCATTTTCAAAAACAGTTTTCAGAAATGACAAACCAAACGCGTTTTCAGCAAATTTGAAAACAAAAATGAAAACAGGAAATACAAAACATTTTCGAAAATGAAAATACAAAATAAAATACAAACAGAACGCCGCCTAAACCTATTTCTCAAACCTTGTTTTTCATTTCTAGGGAGACTTTTGGGAACATTTTAAGTGACATTGTGACATGTCACATATTCATTGGATGATAAAAATAACTACCCCACCACTTACTTTTTCACCACCCAATGAATGTATGACATATAACAATATCACTTAAAAATGTCAACAAAAAAATCTCCTTAGACTTACTCTTCGTAAAATGATTGCTCTATTTTTGAAAGATTTTTGGAGAAGCAAAAGTTCTTTGAAGAAGATCTGTAAGATTTTCTTGTGATCTAACCTTTGGTTGGATTTTCTAGCAAATCTTGGTGGTTTTTTTTTGGCTAGATATGAAAGATCTACTCTGATTCATTCTGATATTGGTGAGTAGTGCTAACAAACACTGATTTCACCTGATTTTCTTGACTTTCCTTAATTTATTCTGCTAAGTTCACAAAATTGATTCAAAACCTTGGAGACTGTAATGAAAAACTCCGTGAGGATCAACAAGTTGTTGCTATTTTAAATACCTTAAGTTCCTAACATATGGAAGAGAAGAATTAACCGTAGAATAATAATTTCATCTATGAGAAACTGAAAAATTGAATTAAAATCCGATTTCAAAGATGTTCGAAGGGGAGAGAGTTTGTATATAAGAGAAAAGAAGAACCATAATAAGATTTAACAACCTTAGTAGTTATGTCTCTTATAAGGAAAAGACCCATAATGATACATTCAAAGAAAGATACAGAACAAAGGAAAACCTAAGGAAAAAAAAAATCAAGAAATGTTATTATTGTGGTAAAAATGGTCATTTCATAAAAGACTATTTTAAGAAAACCTCTGATATGATTAAAAATCCAAATGCAGCCATAGCTTGTGAAAATCACAATAATCGTGACCTGCAAGGACTTGTCTTTGTTGCTGCAACCAACAGAAAACCAAATGAATGGGTTCTTGACTCTGGTCGCACCTTTCACACGTGTCATGTAAAGGTCTGGTTCATTAGTTTTATTGACTTGACGGTGGTCAAGTTCAAATATGATGTGAAGTGATATGAATTGTCAGATAAAAGGTATTAGAAACCTTAATCTCTCACTAAAGAACAACCATATCCAGAAGTTAATTGGAATTATGTTCCTGATTTATAAAGAAATCTAATATCTTATGTGAATTAGATGATGAGTATGAAATAGAAATTCATAAAGGTTATACTGTAATTGCCTTAAGTGGTAAAGAAATAATCTGCACCACTAAAATGAATGAGATTTATACTCTGCACGCCAAACCTTCAGTAGGTAATCTCTTTGCAGCCACAAATTATCACTCTAATAAAACTGAAATCTGGCATAAAAGACCTGATCACATTAGTGAAAAAGGACTAATGGCTTTGAATAAACTTGGTTATTTTGGGAAGGATAACATTAACATTGAAAAGTTAAGTTTTTGTGAAGAATGCATAATTAGAAAACAAAATAGATTATCTTTCAAAATTGGCATTCATAAATCCAACTCCATACTTGAGTATTTACTTGCTAACCTTTGGGGTCAAGTATCTGTAAATACTTTAAGTTGATTTAGATATTATCTCCTTATTGTAGATTATTTTTCAAGAAAAACCTCAACCTTTCTTTTGAAGGCCAAGTCCAATACTTTCCAAAATTTCAAACAATGGAAATTGAAAATTGAAAATCAAACTAATATGAAAGTTAAAGCACTTACAACTATAATGTTGAATTTGATTTTTTTGTAAAGAATCTGGAATTCTAAGACATATAACTGTAAAACACATCTCTCAACAAAATCGAGTTGCTGAGAGGATGAATAATTAAGACTTTATTGGAAAGGGTCAAGTGTATGTTACTTAGTTGAAGTTTTCCAAATTACTTTTGGGATAATCTTTAAAAACTACAACTTATTTGATAAACAGAATTCCTTCAAGTGATACTAACTTTCATATTCGTGAACAGATGTGGTCTATTAAGTCTCCAAATTATTCCAAACTTAAGGTGTTTGGCTGTGCAGCCTATTCCCACCAAAGCAAAGGAAACTTGAACCTAGATCTTCAAAGTATGTATTCTTGGGATATGATGAAGAATTTGGAAGAATGGATCATATACCTTATGCAAATACCGTCGGATATATTATGTACTTAATGGTATGTACTAGACCTGATTTTTCTCATGGTATAAGTACCTTAAGTAGATTTATGGTTAATCCTGGTGAAACGCAATAGCTTGTTATAAAATGGATGCTGAGATATTTAAAATGGTCACCTGGTTTGGGATTGATATTCAATAGATGTAAAGAAGGTATAGCGTTGAAGGGATATACATATTCTGAATTTGTAGGGGATCTAGATAAAATAAGATCAACATCTTCTTATATTTTTGTGATTTGTGATAGATGCATTAGTTGGAAATCTCAACTGCAAAAGAGAGTAACCTTATCTTTTAATGAGACAAAGTATATTGCAGCTTATGTTGGTGTGGCTTAGAAACTTGTTAAAGGAAATTGGGTTTATAGGAAACACCACCAGGTTGTATATTGACAACTAAAGTGTCATCCATCTTAGTAAGAATCATGTATACCATGATAGAACCAAACATGTTGATATTAAATTTCATTTTGTAAGGGGCATGGTTAAGAAAGATATGATTGCTCTTGTTAAAATACCTATTGAGTTTAATCCTTCTTATGTTGATGCTAAAATTCTTCATTTAAATAAGTTTGAAAACTATTTGAATATTTTGAATATTACTTGTTGAAGTATATTCAAATTATTTACACACTCTAATATTTGTAAACCACATTTCTAATCAGTTTGCTTTCTTTAAAACTGAATTAATTTTTATTGTAGGTTGATCGAAGCAAATGAGATTTGTGGGATAATCCAGTGAAACTGAGAAAGGCCAAGAATGTTGTTTAGCAAGGTTGGAGATTGTTAAAATTGGTTATGCGTTACAAATTCTGGTTGTGGTTCGAACATGTGACCTTTGTTGGGTGAAATATCATTTCTAAAAACATGCTTTAATTACTCGTAACACCTTTGATCTTGGCCTTACACGTTGCTGGATTGTGGTTTTTGGATCAAGTGCCTCTTGGGTACTCATATATACGAGTCATAGCTCCTGGCTTCTGTGTAGTTAGTCTCTCCTGTCTCCTTTTTCGCTGAAGACTTGAGTTTTATCTAGGTTTTCTTTGGTTCTTTTGTTTGGGTTAGACCCAAAAATATCCTGGATAATTGATTTTCTTGTTAAAGTGGTTAACCTAGAGACCAAGTTAAAGGTGAAAAAAATGAAAGATAATCTTTTTGGCATAAATTTCTTTCTTTATTCTGATTATTCTATTTCAACAAGGAAACATCTTGGGGACACAAGTAATACATATTTTTGGGTTATATTTATCTATAAATATGAGTGTTGAGAAGTCAATTAATTGTACATTGACTAGAGAGTATTGTGAGAAAAATGTAGTCTAACATCTTTATTTTTCTAAGGTTCTTTGTGAGTTGTACAAATAAGTAGATGTGGTAAAGTTTAGTTATTTTTCTTACAATACTTGGGGGGTTTAGTGAGTGCAAATTCTATATAACTGTAACAATTTATTACATAGTAAAAAGTTGTAGCGATCGGGAAATTTTCAAACTTTAAAAGATTTGTTTTACCAAAACTTGTCGCTACGACTCTCCAACCTTAACGGTTATTATTAAAAACTAGCGCTCTCGTCTAGTCATATTAGTTATTTTAAGATTTTAAGAAAAGAAATTTAAATTCGTTTAAATCTTTAACTCCAAATCTCGATTTTCAAATTTCCCCAGTTCATTATTTATTTTTAAAGTCCAACGGAGTAGACATGGTAGTGATGAAGCTACCTAGAAAAGAAAGAAGAAATTTTTGATCAAGTATCCAATTATTTTAAATCAAAAAGATTTTAAATTTCGAGGACGAAATTATTTTAAGGTGGTAGAGTTGTAGCAACCGAGAATTTTTCGTGACTTATTTAAATATTATTTAAAACGTGTCGCTATGACTTATCCTATTTACTTTTAAAAGAATATTCGTCTAGCCTTGTATTTCGAGCCAATATATGAAATCGAGTCCAAATCGATTTTAAGCCAAATTTCGAATTTCTAAAATTATTTAAATCAAAAATCATTTTTAATTCCAAAATTTAATTCCTAAAATTATTTTTAAAATTAAATTTTAAATTTATTTGTGATATTATTCAAAATTATATTCTTAATACAATTCTTGTCCCGTTAGAAATCATAAATTATTTGCTATCTTAATTGAGTCCAAGTTTTCATAATCCTATATTTAAATCAAACGTTTCCATATTCAAAATTTTATTCCAACTACAATATTTCCCGTATTCAAGATTTCAATATTCTATTCCAACTATAACACTTCTCATACCAATCTATACATACACATATATTCTTCAATTTCAATTCATGCAAAATATCACAACAACATTTTTCCAAGTTCAATTTCTTTTATACCTTCAAAGCCATTTCCCACTCAATGCCAATTCACCGAATTATTTTTTTAGAAACACTCACTCAACCATACCAATTTCATACCAATTCCTTACATGCATACCATGTCTACCATTGATTTCAATATTCTTTCCCCCTTTATTAGTCAATTTACGTCCAAAATTTCATCCTAAACAGCCATGATTTTGACCTAAATTACCAAAGTAAATCAATACATATAACTACACACTCCATTCCCTCCCCCACATGAGCTCACCACCACCACCAGCCACCTCCATGCCAACCATAACCGACCACCAATTGTCCACCACCGAATTCGAAACACCGGAGCAGCCAACTCCAAAATAGCCACAATTCATCAATTCCACCAATTTCACAAGCCACACACGAACCTCGATTTCAGTCGAACCCAACCCACTTTCCCTACTACCAAACCGTAGCTACCCAACACCAGGTCCAATTTTCACCACCACCATCACCGAGAACAACCTCACCACCAACTGCAAATCAATCAAAACCAGTCAAACCAATAATTCACCATCACCGGGACATACAACCAACGTCACTTCGGCGACCGCAATCACCGCAACCAATACACCAATACCACCCACTGCCCACTTCGATTATGAAAACCAATCGAGCCCAAAACCAAGAAATAAACTAACCAAACAACTCACCTCGAACACAGGCCGCTTCGACCGGAGTTATTGTCGGAATCGCAGCTCTGATTAACTACCCAACAATCATGGTTCTCGCACCAAATACACCCCCAAAAAACTTCACACACACACACTCTAACCCGCGTCGCCACTGCTGGGAGTGGCGCTACCGCCGACTTCGCCGTCGTGGTCGTCGAGTCGGAGCAGGAAACCGATCATCCCTCTCTCTCCTTTTCTTTGCCTCTGTTCGATTCAATATAGAAGAGAGAGAAAGGGGATGAGATATATTTAGTATTTAATTTTGATTTTATAAAATTGCCTCCAAGTCCCCCATCTTTTAAATGTGTTTAATTCAGCCCTGATGGTTTTAAAATATTTCAAAACAGCCCCCTTCGTTTTTAAATTCAGCCTTGATTTCCTAGATTTAAATTTCAGGGCCCTCAAGTTTTAAATTCATTTATTTCAATCCCAAAGTTTGAAAATCGAATCCATCAGTCCCTATTGAGTTTTTGAAAAGTTATTATTTTAAGCCCCTGCAGTTTTAAGATATTTTAATTCAGCCCTTTAGTTTTTAAGAGTATTATTTCGATCCTTTAATTTTGTAATATTTTATTCAGCTCTTAAGCTTTGCAAATAATTTATCTTAACCCCAACTATTTCGAAAATGAAAATAATTAGTCCCCAATATATTTAAAATATAAGAGTTAGGCCAATAGTTTTTCAAAATAATTTATTTTGATCACAACTCTTTTCAAATCCTGACTATGTTTGATTTCTAAATTAATTTCTAAAGCTTTTATTTCTTCTTTTAAAACTCTTTCAAATTTAACGTTTGATTTACAAATACCACTTTAAGGTTTATTTATTATTGGCTAGATGAGGCGCTTGGACATTTAGAAGAACAACGTGAATTTTCTTGCTCAACTTTCAGACTCGTGATTTGAAGTAGACTCGTCCCCACTAATTAGTTTAAATTATAATTTCATGTCTTATGTGAAATTACGTGATTTACATGCTTTGATGCATGAGACGAGAAAAGAATATCTCTTATGAGATAAAATGAGAAATGATGATGTTATGCATAACTTATGTGCCTTAAGTGCACGAGACGAGACTACCTACACCCTATGATTTTAATAGCCTTGATTTTGAAAATACAAGAGCCCAAGAATATGATGATGATGTCATTGTATGATTGCATAATTACGTGTTCAATTATTCTGTAAATTAATTATTGGCGATAAGTCTACTGAGTATTTTTCGAAATACTCATTCCATTATTTTAACAGTTTTTGCAGATCTCGGAGAAGGCTGCGAATGAAATGACAGCGGTGGCAAATATAATAAATGATGAAAATTTTTAGTCAATTTTACGAATATTACTGATTGTATTATTTATCGTTAATTTTATTTAAGCAATTGAGACCAAAGTTTTATGAATTGTTCTATATTTCAAGTAATTAAGTTTCCGCTGATGTTTCAAATAATAAATATGATGTTTTGAAATTTCAATTGATTTTCCGCAATAAAATCAGATTTAAAGGACGACGTGGCGTCCCGGGCTCCGCGGAATTTGGGGCGTTAAAAATTTTTTGAAGGTCAGTAAATTTTGCATTGTTATTTTATTTTCTTATTGACTCAATTATTTCTTGAATATCAAAAATCTCGTGGGTTAATTAGAGAGGAAATTTGTGTGTAATTCCCAATAGTGGCGTCGTCGATAGGGAAATTGACGTCTAATTAACAAAGCATCATTTAGTTCAAAGTTTTTTTTTGAAGTAAAAGAAAACATGTTTAGAAAGTGCAACGTAGAGAAATTTGACTGAAAGATCAATTTTGAATTATGGTAAGTACAAGTCATAAATGTATTGATTCAGACGGGACTGTAGAAAGTTTTGAAGGAAAAACCAACCCCGAGTTCTGACAAAGAAACTGAATTCAGCATGAGTGATGAAGATTGAGAAGATTTGAATTTGAAAGCTGCTAGCATGTTACAAGTTTGTTTGGCCAAAAATATTCTTACAAATATTTATGGATATCTGTTGTGTAGGAATTGAGGGAAAAACTGAAAGAGTTGTATTAGATGAAGAACTTGTCAAATAAATTATATCTGAAGGATCAGTTTCTTTCTTTGAGAATGAATGCAGGTATGAAAATCTTAGACCATCTTAGTGTTCTCAATGAGATTGTTTCTGAACTGGAATCTATTGGTGTTAAGATTGATGATGAGAATAAGGTTCATTTGGTGTCTTCCATTCACGTTTGAGCACATCATGTTGATTTTGATGTATGAGAAGGAAATAATGGAATTTTCAGAAGTTAAATTGATTAGGTTGAAATGACTGTTCATCTGAAAACGCTTTGCTTGTTACTGAAAAGTGGAAGAGAGGTAACTCTATGAAGAAGAAGGTAATGTGTTGGAACTATGATGAATCTAGTCATGTGAGAAGAAATTATCCAAAAAGTGGAGCATAGTCGGCTAACTGCTCGGAGGTGGACATTGCGACTCTCCTGGTAGAGGGTAGTGATGATGTACTTTAGTAATATGGGACTTCCTTATGGCATGAAGCTAGTTGCCATGATAGATGATGTACTCTTGTTGGTGGATACATGTGTTTGCACACGGGAATTTGTTTGGCATTAATGCAAGGTGTGTTGTGAAATTGATGTCGATGACTGATGAGCTCTCAAGGAAAGCCAAACATGGGAGTTGCACTACAATTTTTCAGCAATGTTTATTTCGACTTAAGCCGATGAAAAGCTTGGAACTCGTTGATAATTTTGAGTGCTGCTTATACTCATATGGTGAAGTATGGGATCGTCAAAGTGTTAAATGCTTGCCTGTTTACCCATGATTGAATTTGAATTTTTTGGTTTGGAATAATTTTTGTATCAAGGTGGAGATTATTGGGTTTTGACCCAAAAATATCCTGGAAAATTGATTTTCTTGTTAAAGTGGTTAACTTGGAGACCAAGTTAAAGGTGGAAAGAAAAGGAAGATAATTTTTTTGACATGAATTTCTTTTCTTACTCTAATTATTCTACTTCAATAAGAAAACATCTTGGAGTACAAGTAATACAGGTTTTTAGGTTATGTTTACCTATAAATATGTTTATTGAGGAGTCGATTAATTGTACATTAACTAGAGAGTATTGTGAGAAAAATGTAGTCTAACATCTTTATTTTTCTTGGGTTCTTTGTGGGTTGTACAAAGAAGTAGAAATTGGTAGATATAGTAAAGCTTGGTTATTTTTCTTACAATACTTGGGGGGTTTGGTGAGTGCAAATTTCATATAATTATGGCAATATATTATATAGTGAAAAGTTTTGACGGTCCGTATGTTTTGCGTTGTTATTTTATTTTCTTATTAGCTCAATTATTTCTTAAATATCAACATTCCTTACATACATTAACTTTGGGTTCTTGACTAATTTTAGTAGATCTGGAGCGATTCTACTTTGTAGATGCTCAATGCGTGATTAATGCTTTTCGTGAACATCCGGTTTTGTTAGTGGGTTAAAAATCTTGTGTTCATCTTTTTTATATTTTTCCCGCAAGTTTGTACGATGTTAATTCTTTGATCGAAATAGAGTTTATAACTTGGTCCGGGACCAACAGAATATATTCCAAATATTCCAAATATACTCAACTGATCATACCAACTTTATTCCAACCCCACCAACCAAAAAGTAGTTTGAATGAATAACAAACATTGTTTCCAACTGTTTGAAGGTTGACGTTATAAATTGTTTTGGTCATCAAAGGTTAAATAACGTGTTACTTTAGACACCTAAAAATTATTTCTTTTTGGGCATAATTGTCATCGGACTAACTTATTTCAATTGAGTCAATGTCCATGTATTCCTTGTTCAATTTAATGAATTTGACCACAGGGCCAAAACCAGCCATATTAATGTCCGCATAGAATAAATTAACTTAATTCTTGTTAAATTGGCAGCATTAAAATGTTCAAATGAAAGAATGATGTGAAACCAAAATTGCATGTTGAACATGTTGAATAGATATTTTAAAGCTTATTAATAGGTATCACCAAGACCCTCAACATAAGTAATAGTAAACACAAGTTAATCGATCAACGTATACACACTCTAAAACATTTTCTTATTTGATTTTCTATTTTATAATTTCTTTTGCCGCTACATTTGGATAGATAAGTGGATGGATTTTGTTAACTTATGTTAAGTTATGTTTATTGATATTTTCTATTTTTCTATATGTTCTAATTTAAGTGAATTTAATTTAATTACTTTACACGTGTGTTTAATAATTTTTATTAAGTTTTATTAAATTACTAGTTGTTTACTTGAATTTGAAGTTGTAATTATATTTATCTCTCATTTTCGTTGGAATAATTATCTTGTGATATTTGGAGATAAATTGTGTTACTTAATATTTATGATAAGTATTGAGAATTGTGATAATTGTATACTTGGACTAGAATTCTATCACTTATGATAAGAATTAAGAATTGTGATAATATTTTACTAGGTTTAGAATTTTATCTTTATCACTTATTATTCTTTATAAGTATTAAAATAATATTTTAGCCTTGTTAAAATAATCCTATTGGCCGAGTATCTTCATGATTCCATTCTTGGTATCCAAGTTTATATTTTATGATAAGATTACATCAAGAAATACTGTGATTGACCGAGTTTCTTAATGATTTATTTTTTTATATCCAAGCTTATCACTTATGGTAAGATTATTAGATTTATAATTATCTTACCTTATTGTTCATTATGGTAAGATTCTTGATTTATCTTACCTTATCTTTCTTGATTGTATTGCAGGAAATCAAGATTTAGTGCAAGTAGGATTCTTGATGGCCAAGCAATCCGATTGCATATAAATAAGGGAAACATGGATGGTTTTCCTTGAGACGTGTAGAATACAAGAAATTCGTATGGTGCTTAAACATACACGTCCACTACAAGAAGAAATTTGGAAGTCAATTTTCGTGTGGTGCTAATTATAAACGGCTTTTACATCATTGTAACTTCGATTCTCCGGGAGGAGATTATCAATCACTGAGAGAAAAAAAGTCCTTCAGTCTGAAGATCAAACGGGAGGTTTGGATCGAGATCGAACGGGAGTTCGTGTTGCTGAAAATTGTTGCAAATTCAAAGAAATCTACTGAAAAGTGGTGGGATGCCAGCTCGTATTACATGCCATAGATGGATCAGGGAATGATCTATTTTTTTGGATGTTTGATAAGTCTATGCATAGATTTATCCTATAGTTTAGATTGATCTGTATAAACTCTTTTCTTATATAGTGATTGATTTTTGTCTATAGGGTGCGAGGCATGAGTTTTCCTTATTAGGGGTTTTCTCACGTTAAGCTCAAATTATTGTATTCTTGTTTGCTTTACAATTCTGCAATATTTAGTTAATTTGTTCACGAATTAATATCCAGACGAATATGGGTCACAGGATTCATCTAGATCTGCACTAAACAAAATTTGACGTTTCTATTAATTTGTTACTGTCTAGACATATCTGTAACAGTCTGTTTGTTTAAACATACAATTTAGGCAACTTTAAATTTTTAGATTTAATACTTTGCATTGCAATCAAATCCAAAAAAACATATCTAGAACATGTTAACTTGAATTAGCCTCCGTTCAGATCTGATGATAATAAGATTTTTGATTTTTTTTTGCGGAGTTCAAGGTATATCTAAAGTTAAAAATTGAAGAGAAAAAATATATGTGGTTAAAAAATTGTATTGAAAATTGGAGCGATTATAATAAAAAAAAATCTATTTACCGAACGGAGGCTTAGTTTGAATTTATCAGTTTACACTCTTCGCATTTGTTTCTATTTTGAATAATACTGTGCGCTGATAATTAGTAGAGATGATTAATGATCTAAGTGCAATTAATCGTGGAAAATGCTAAAGTTACCCCGAAAATGTATCGCGAGTTGTACCGCATAGGCACATGAGCAGTGTAATGACCATTTCACCCTTCTCCCATATGTGGGTGCACGGTACACTTCACGGTACCTGTAACATTGTCCATTAATCATACTATCTGGACTTGTGATGATCCTAAGTAGCATCTCCTATATTAGACATTTTTTCAAAATATGATGTGACAAGAGAAAGAAAAGAGGATAAGTGAGAGAGTACGCAAGAATGAAATATCAATATTTATTATGGAATATACCTAGACATCTTTCTATAAGAGAATCTCCAAATGGACATTGTTTAAATACAATGTCTAGCTATTTTTTTGGCAAATGACAGAAAATTGTTTACGTGATATAATTAATGCTAGACATTGTACTGGACAATGTCCATCATTAATTTAATAATTTTTATTCAATTAAAATATTTCTCTCTTTTTCCTTTTTCTTGGAAATTAATAATAATAATTTACCACGTATGCACAATGAACATTGTTGTATTGGAGAAGTTTTTTAATGTTAATGTCAATGCCTTTGACACATATACATAGTAGCAATTGTCTCATTGAAAATGCTTGCCACATAAGGTTTGTCATTTTTACATCATCATCATGTCAACTAAACATTCAAAGTAGAAGATAACATTGAAAATAAGCTGACTAACATTGAACTGATCATTCTCAGGCTCATACCAATTTATAATTGTACCACCCAAAGTCACTGTTTTATTTTAATAATATATATCAATATCATATTATACATAATTCATTACCAGAAAATCCATACATACATGGAGTTTTCTCATCACAACCTTTATTTATCTAACGTCATTAGTTATGCCGCTTGTTGAAATCTGGTATGTCCATGGAATGGTGATTTTCGTTCTTCGTAGGTTCAGGATTATAACCTGAAGTTTCCTCCGTCACCTTTCGATGCTGCTCTTCCTGATCTTGCTCGAGCTCATAGCCTTCGGCCTTGGCAGGTGGCTTCTTTGCTTTCGTAAAACAAGAGGTCATCACCAGTAGCATTACAGCAAACACCAGCAGCCCCATTTTAGCCATTCTCGCAGTTTCCTGTCATTAAATCAATCACAATGATGTTGCGACATACAATATTTTGTTAAGGATAAACCATGTACGAGAGCAAATATATAATAATAAAATAAATGAAATCAAGCAAAAGTGCAAATTTATAGTGGATCCATTCGCAACTGCATGTTTTACTATCTTAAAACTCATTATACATGTAGAATATCGAATATAAACTCACTCTATGCTTGATATGAGTCCAGTTTTAAGTTCGATAAACTGGGGATTCTGGGGTTTATATTGTTACAATCTCAAGTAAAATTTGTGGATGGGGTCTCCACCAAATGAGGCAATTAGAGTAAGTGGGATGCCTATTACTCCATTTAGAGCATTAATAATTAGAATGACCAAAATGATGAAGTTGGAGGAATTTTTTTAACCACATTTGAGGATTGAACATATAATAACTCCATTATCCAAGTGGATTCATACAAATCATAAGTCAAAGGTTGTAATAAATTAGATCCTTCTAATTTTCCCTGTAATTATGTCAATGGATGGATGTGATTTCTCTACGAGGACTATAGTAATCAACTTAGTCTCTTTTTGATACTATTTAGCCCATGTTTGGCTTCATTATTTGGGAAATAATGTGGTCTTGAATAGTTTTTTGGGAGAATGTACGGTTAAAAAATATTTGAAAAGTAAAAAATATTAAGCTTAACTAAAATGGATGGTTGAAATTGAGTAATGAATAAATTTGATTTTCAAATAATTATGGGGGCCAAACAGGGGCTTATAAACAAGTTTATCAACAATACATTTCGATCCCTAAACTACTTTATAACCGCACTCGAGGATATATAGAACACATAAATCCATTATCCAAGTGAATTCATATAAATCATATGTCAAAGGTTGTAATAAAGATCCTTCTAATTTCCCCGGTTATCTCAATGGATGGATGTAATTTCTCTATGAGGGCAATAGTAATCAACTTACATTTTGTTTATTTTGGTATAGCCTCTGTCAGATAATTTGTTTATAAGCAAGTTTATTAACAAAACATTTTTTAAATTACTTTTTAACTACATATTTTACCTCGAAAACATCGATCACATTCTTTGTTTTAAAAAAAAAAAAAAAAAACTTTTACCAAATTAACAGAGGCTTAATCATTTACAAATAATTCACTTTAGAGAATATAAATATTGCAAAAATGTTTAAATGATAAGGGTTAAATATGTTAACCACCCAAAGAAAAATCAGGAGTTTTGCTTGGCGAAATGCAATGAAAATAGGTCGACGTATAAAATCTTTCAACATGAGTTCTTGTACCCACAACTCGAAATCCTCATTACATGACCTATATACACATGATACATGTGTAAATTTTAATGTTAGCCATAATACAACTCTATTGAAAACCAAAATCTAGCAAAGTCAATCAGCCAGCTCTATGCTTCTAGATATAGAATTAAGTTTTATATTTCATAATCAGAACCTTGCAAACTATGAAATATCAAAACAGGAATTGTTTTTCCAGATCAATTAGGAACATTATATAATAGTATATTCCTCTCTAAATGATAGCATTATTAGCAGTGCCTGATCTAGTCTTAGGTTTCGCATAATATTATTGCTAATATATAATTATTTATTTATTTCTAGTGTCGTAGTGCAACTCGTTGACATAACACGAGTGATTTCTGACAGCACCTATATACATAATCGAAAGGTTAATTATATATTACACCACAATTTCTTATAACTACATCACATTTGAATTACATTATTGATCCCTAATAATTTTTATAGATTATTACATTTATATTTTTTATTTTTTTCATCAAATTCTTATCATTAAATTTTCAACGATTATCAAATCTTGTCATTCGTGATGGTTTTAGACTTAGTCCAATTTCTTTATTATTATCGTGCTTTAAAACAATGAACAAATATTCAATTAAAATTTTGATTTTCTACTTATTAAGTGTACAAACGGTAAATAAATATTTTTAATCCCTCTTAATAATAAATTTTTTTTTTTTTTTTATTATACAGAAATCGATAGAAGAGACAAAATATATTAATTAATGAAAGAATTAAAATAAGAATTTAATGAAAAAAGTTAGGGAACATAATTGTAATATCGATTAAAGATTGTGAATATTTTTTGCAATTAAAATGTGATGCACATATAAGAAGATGTTGTAGAAATATATTTAGCCCAATCGAAATGTTGGATTTACACCATCGACGCACAATAGAGATAGAGGAATAGTGTTATGACCATTTTGCCCTTCTCCTATTTCTAGCATCTCTCATACTCAATCAAGACTCTTGTTTTTTTTAATTATTATTATTATTATTATTATATTTTGTTGAAGAATTTCCCAATAAAACTAACCTAATTAACGGTTGGAAACGAATTTTTAAAAGAATTTCAAATTTCGAAAGAGAATTTATAAGAATCCACGTGAGGCAATTTCCTCTAAAAACTATTCTATATGACAAAATAAAACTTGAAGAATTTATTTAATATAAAAGAATACAAGGAAAGAACTTGCAAAAAGAAGTTTTTCTCCCATTAAAACTTGATTACAATTGAAGAAAAATCTCTATGTACAACATAAAAAATAATCTTGATTAATAGTTGATTGAGGCTTTGAATTTGTTGATTGAATAGTTTTTGACTTGTCGAATACTTTTCTAAAGTAAGAATCTCTTTTTGAAAAGTATCATCCTATCACTTGAGGAACCTTGAAAAGTTGTCTTTCATTTACTGACATTTTGTGTCACATTTAATTAAAATTACTTCTACAGTCTACTAAAGGAGATGTTTTCTTTAAATGTTATTTTTAATAAAAGCTATTTTGTTCCTTTTTGACGGTCGTGGTGATTTGAGGAACGACTTTTGAGATGGTAGACACCTTCATAGCTTGATAAGCGACCGTCTTAAATTATGAAGCCTAAACCTGAGTGTACGTACAACTAGCATTTCTCATACACAATCAAGACTCTTGTTTTGTATATGAATTTTGCTACTTGAACAATTATGTTGACAATGAAGATGACAATTAGGTGATGTGAAAATGTTGTATATGTTGATTTAAAAGATGATGTGATGTGTGAAAAGAGAATGATTATGCCACGTAAGTTAATGGTGAATCTCATTGTGGTACTCATTGTGAGTGTAGCATAGTTGTTAGTATATTGCTTGCCTCTAGTCTAATCACAATCAATACAATAACAAAGTTTAAGAATGCAGTGCAATTCTGGATTTTTTCGAAACAGGTCTAGAAATATATCAACCATCATTATTATGAGAATAAATATCCCAATAAGGACATATCGCTTTAGATCGTCGCCATTAAGGACCTATAGTTTATTTTTGGCAAGATCTTCTCCCGAAACATATTTCTTTGCCTACGAAGGACCTCTGTCCACTATCGTGAAGATTTCCCGTTTGTGCAGTCTCATTTCCCCAAATCAAAAAGAACTTCGTCTTTCATCCCTCTCTCATGGAAGAAAAAACCCTAAATTTCTACTGATTTTAGATTAAATTCTTTAAAAAAAGAATAGAACTCAGATTTTTGAAGATGGACATCGGTGAAGAGAGCCCACCCAAACATGGTAAAAAAGTTTTAAGATTTTTGGGGAGATTTTTGCCAGTTTTTTGCACAGGCTGTTTTAGGAATTTTTCACAGGCTGTTTTAGAAATTTTTTCACAGGATGTTTTAGGAATTAACTGCATATGGTTTTAGGAACTGTTAATCACCATTATCTTCTTTCGTCCCACCCAACTTTGCTTTGCTTTCACATGACACCGGAAGGAACATGTTTTTATTTTCCCAATAAAAAAAGACGAAAATTTTCAACAAAATAGTGCATTAGCTAGTGTCTAAAGGGAAATTGCAGAGTAGAAAAATCACTTCGAGAAGATGGGTGTGGACTCAAGTTGTTTTCTATATGTAGCTAATTGCGGTCTGTTTGAAATATCGATGTTGCATTATAAAATCAAATTTTCTTATCCATTTTCCACAACTGAAGTACTCCCAAAATATGAAGAAGTAATTGCAGATGAAGATCAATCCATTGTTGATGATATAATAGTTCAATCTGATTACTAAGTGGATGAAGAGCTTACACTTGAGGACACTCAAGCTGTCAAAGTAAATTTGGACTTCCAAATTTCTAGTTTGGATGGGATCGAGGCCAACGAGTCTGATACGGATTGTTGTGATTCTGATGAGCTTGCCAGCTTGGATAGTGAAGATGAAGAAAATTTTGGGAAGAAAAATGCAGAGAGATCATACATTTAACCCACACATGGACATGGAAGATCCAAGGTTCAGAATTGGTATGTGAAATAGCTTTTCAATTATTCAAAGCATATAATTTTGGAGAATTTATAGTTCCGTTTTGTGTTGTACTTTACATAGCAAGAATTTGAATCAAAGGAGATTTTGAAGGCTGCAATTACTGAACACTTTGTTAGAAATTGTCGAGAGTTCAAATATGCAAAGAATTAGAAGTGGGCAAAAAAATCGGAACCGAATCAAAAAAATCAGAATCGTATGGTTTTAAAAAAATAAACTAGGAAATCAGTTCTCGGTTCCGCTTTTAGAACCAAAGTTAGAACCGATCTTTGATCCTTGTTTATTTTATTTTTTATGATATTAATCGGTTGTCTTAAAACTAAAAATCAAAAGAATACGTAATTTTTTGGGTAAAGAGAAAATGATTAATTTTTTTTTTTTTTAATGAAATTTTTTATGTCTCTACCTCATTGTAACATTTAACTTTACACTTTGACTTAAATTCTTAGCAAATGAAAATAGAATAAGTCTAACTTATTAATAAGCGAAGTTGTAAATGACCACGATGGAGTTAATTAAATATTTAAATACAAATATAAAACAATTAATAATAATGCATTTAAAATTCACGATTCATCCCACAAGTTTATTATACAAATTTATTTGTATGGCTTCTTGACATGCTCGGAAAACCTTCAAGGCCATTTGTTTCTCATTTTGGTTTATGAATATCTTCTGTTTCAAGGAGAATCCTATACTTTCTTCGGGGTGAAAGAATTTTCGAAATCCTCGATCTTGGTATATTCAGTAGAAGTTTATTTCAGATAATTGGCTCGCTTCCCGGGGCCTGATACTTCTCGATAAGGCCCTGAAAAATAATTATTATTGTAAAATCGAATTAGAACCGAAACCGAACCAAAACCTAATGGTTTGGTTCTTGCGATTTAATGGAACTGAATGATTCCATTTTACAAGAACTGAAAAGTATGATTCGGTTCCGGTTCTTGAGATACCCGAACCGAACCACTGGAAGCCCACCCCTACAAAGAATGATAGCAATAGGCTGAGGATCAAATGCATGAAGGAGACTTGTCCATGGGTACCCTATGCGAGGAAGGAGCATGGCAAAGATAGCTATGTGATCAAAACATATAAAGGTGATCATAATTGCGGAGTCGTGCTAAGAAATAAAAGGGCAACGTCAAAATATTTGGCAAAGAGTTATGAGGCAGCATTCAGGTCAAATATGCTAGTTAGTGCATTCAATGATAAAATAAAAGAAGATTTTGTAGGAGATGTATTAGTGTGGAAATTTTATAAAACTCGAGCGATATGTAAAAGGAAGATAAGAGGTAGTGTGAGTGAAGGCAAGAAGGCCAAGAGGCCGAAGAAGGCAAGAAGAAAGGGACATGATGAACAACCTCAACCATCAATAACCAATGCAAGCCGAAAGGATTGAAAATGCATTGCAAAAAATGTCGGCATTCAGGGCACAACAAGAAAACATGTGAAAGGTTGCAGCCACCACCTCCAAATCATGGTTAATTGCGTGCTAAACTGGCTATAATATATTTTGTTTGGACTATGCATATTAAGTTTTGTGGGCTGTAATTGTGTGCAAACAATTGGCTAAACTACCATTTTTTTTTGGGCCCAGGTCTCATGCGCAGCAGCACCAAACTATAATGGGCTATTTACATAATTACACTACTTTTAGGGATCAAATTGAAATTTACTTGAATTTTATAAAAATTGAAAATTACTTATAATAAAATCGTAAAAAATGAAAAATACTTCATAATCAAGTGAAGTATCACAATCTGATATTTTTGATACTTCTCAAATATGTTAGTATCACAGTATGATACCTATGATACTTTTCAATTTTTTTTTAGTAGCAATGAAGTATTTTTCAAAATTTTTTATTTGGGTAGTAAAAATCAGTTTTATTATCTAAAGTAAGTAATCTATACAATTATCCCAACTATAATTCTAACATATTTAGTGGGCTGTAATTTGTTGGCATATGGATTTTATTCAAATTTTGTTGACAATGTGTAATTGCTTTCATTTTGCTGTAATTTGTTGACATGGTATATGGATTTGCTATTCTGAGCATGAATGAAAATTTATTGGGAAAATTACGCCCATTCATACTTCTATATTCAAAAGTTTTAAAATCAGGTATTTGAAAAATAATTATAAAAATCAGGGGTCCTTCAAAATCTCAAAACAAGCAACAGGGAGAAGAACGCTCAGTGACCGTTGCATGTCACTCGGAAAGTATTCTGTTCCAGTAGGGTGGATTTCGGAAGAACAAGAGAGTAAAGCAGCCACCCTCCGTTAGAGAGTTTTCTTGTGAAAGAACCACATAAAATGTTGGCTTATAAAAGAGGCGCAACGGAGATTAAGCAACACCCTTTCTTCCAATGAGTGAATTGGGCATTGATACGATGTGCCACACCTCCTGAGATCGAAAGCCTGTAGAATTCGAGAAATCAAACATTTTAGCAATAGCAGTCAATGAAAAGGCTATTGTTGCTGCAAATATCTCAGATCAGAAGGCCAATAAATGTCTCGAGTTCGAATTTTTCTAGGTAATATTAGTATTTTTCAAAATTTGTTCAAAGTTCGTGGAGATAACTTCTCTGGATAATCAATGATATTAATGATCATTTCATTTTGGTTGGATTCTTGTTAAATGGTAGATTATGAAAAGTTGTATATTTCTTATTGCTATCTGTAATAGTTCATGAACTTGAATTGGATGTGGATAGCTATGGGAGTTCGAATCCCCTATCTATAAGTAGAGGAAAAATGTTTAGGCCACTCGATAGTTTTATTCCAGTGTATTCTAACCTCAATTTGCTCAAGAAAAGGTCAACTCTGCATCGAGAAAATGTGGGAGATTTCGGAGTTTTCGATCAAGAAAATTCTCAAATTCTTTTAGATTTGAATCTTGATAAAGGCAAGGGGTTGATGTCGGAGGAACAAATGCTACAAAAGAACAATGGAGAAGCTAATGTTGATGAAATCAACGAGTTAGCTTTGCTCTTTGATTCTAAAGGGCCAATAAGAAGTTATAAGCTATTGTCGAGTTAAATGAATAGCACAGGTATTTCGAACAGGGGTACTTCAATGAATAATGTGTTGATAAAGGAAAGAAAGGGAAGCCTCCAGCCAAAAATATGATGGCAAAAAGGAGGAGTAGGAAGAGGAAAAAATTGAATGATTGGCTTTACACGTTCAGTCTGTTGTCCCAAAGATTAGCAATGTCAGATTCATCCTACTAGTTATTCATCTATGAATGAACTTTTCTTTATTATTAGAGTTATTTTTTATGAATTGCATTCACTCTTTTGATATTATATATACATAGTCTTGTATGGCTGCAACAGTTTTTTTGAGATATTTTTTCTTTGGTTAAGGGAGTTGTGGTTTTGGTGTTGAGATGATGGTGGTGGTGTTATTGTTGTTGTTGAGACGACAGTGATGATGGCAATGAGATAATAAGTAATTACAAATTATGAATTACATTAATTGTTTACACATTCATTAGTTACAATTGTAATTAATTACACAATTGAAGTAAAGTTATAATTGTAATTAAATTAATTGTAAACTGTAATTTATACTAAGCCCCCATTTGGTCTCCTTTTAATTTTTTACACATTTTTCTCTTTCTTCTTTTAAACCACACATTTATCAATAAAATAATAATAGACATAAATTAATAAAAAAATTCCTACTTTTTAATTATAGGTTCTATTAAAAATCACTATTCATTTCAAATCATCTCTTTTTAAACAATATCAAACATTAGCTTAATGTAATTAAGATGTAAATGTTGTTGTAATTAAGGTGAATGTAATAATTCCCTACTTTTTAACTATAGGTTCTCTTAAAAATTACTATGCATTTCAAATAATCTCTTTTTAAACAATATCAAACATGAGTTTAATGTAATTAAGCTGTAAATGTAGTTGTAATTAAGGTGAATGTAAGTAATTCAATTAATTTTTTTAATATATATATATATATATATATATATATATATATATATATCATGTTTTACAAATTCATTAGTTATCATTTTAATTAACTGCAAAATTGAGAAAAAATGTTACAATTGTAATTAATTACAAAATTTGATTCTGATAATTACTTTTGTTACTTTTGTAATAAATTGTAATTGTAATTAATTACAATCGAAGCTTTCCCGTGTTCAACCTCCAGTGAATTATTAATCGTTTTCTAAATTTGTCATTTTTTTGCAAACTCATTAGCTACAATTATAACTACTTGCAAAATTGAAATTAAGTTACAGTTGTAACTAATTACAAAATGTTTTGTAAACTCATTAGTTAAAACTGTAATTAATTCCAAAATTAAAATTAAGTTACAATTATAATTAATTACAAATTATAATTCATTACAAAATGTAATTAAGTTGCGATTGTAATTAGCTATAAATTGTAATTAAATTACAATTTGTAACTAATTTAATTAGTTTTAAAAGGAAAAATAAAATTTCGAGTGACTTATAGTATACAATTAAGTTACAATAATAATTAATTAGTTACAACTGTAATTAATTACAATTGAAGTCATTCCATGTTCAACCTCCAATGAATTATTATCCGTCTTCTACATTTGTCACTTTTGCAAATTTATTAGGTAAAATTGTAACTAATTATAAAATTGAAATTAAGTTACAATGAAGATTCGAGTAAATTTGAAAAGTAAATTTATAACGGATAAAGTCTCCCCAGCATCTATACCAGTGCCAATGAAGAGTCGAGTAGTAGAGCCTCCCAATTGTCATTTTGGTTACAAAAAGACTCAAAAGAACATTATAATCATACAATTCAGCATTAACCTAAATTCCAATTTCTCAAAGAACTCCCATGCTTTTTTTCCCAACCCCTGGACTTTACCAAAAAAAAAAAAAAGTAGGATCCATCTCTTTCCCAACTTTAGTATATTAAATTCTGCATAAATGAAAATCCCATCAGCCATTTTCCTCTCCTTCACAAAAACACTTAATCAAATGCTTCATAGCCATAATAAATGTCTCCATCATGAACAGAACCTTCTCCTCGTTACTCCAAGAACAGACACCATGGTCTTAAACAATCTCCTCTTCTCAAGAAGAATCATAGCATTTTAAGCTCTAGAATAATGCTCAAACTAAAGTAGAACTCCCATTCATCTAAACCCATTCAATATTCACATCCAAATGCAAATCTTTGATATGAATCAATTCACTCACCATGTCCACCTCCTCCTAATCAGTCCTCCATTTCACATTTTTAACTACAATAGATTCATTTTCGGAAACCACGCAACGCTCATTCTCATAATCAAATCACTTATCATGATTAACACTATTAATTAAAAGACCTAAAATTATTCAGGCAATCAAACGAAATACTGTGATTGTAGGGAAATCTCAGCTTTTGTAGTGGGATTAATGGAATTTTTTTTTGAAGAGAATGGAATTAAGAAGGGTGTGGAAAATAAATGGAATTTCATAATAAGCACAATGTAAGGATTTCACAGCAAGAGACGAAATTTCAGAATGTTGAAAGAGACCTGATTTGGGAAATATATTTTATTTTGTTAAAATATCTTTTAAAATATCTGATATTAAAAAATAGGTTTTTAAGGTTTTGTATTTCTGTACTTAACCCAAATTTATTTATGCGGTTTTATCCGCATATATTTGGTATGATCATCCCCATATATGGGGATAATTGATTGCACAAGCTATTTTAAGAGCTTTTAAAGAGCCTTTTAAATTAAAATTAATTTCTTAATCTAATTTCAAAATTTTTAGATCGATATGTTCGTAATTTATATATAAATAGATACGGCCTAAAATAAAATAAGTTAATAAATTTACTATAAGAATATTTGTGCAAAGTAAAAAAATAATGAAAAGTTTTAATTTAAATCTACAATGGGAGCACAATTTTGGTTTAAATCCACTGAGATGTATATTGTGATATAAAAGTGATTTTTGGGTTGTATCAAATTTACACCACCACTGGAGATGCTCTTAGCAAAACTTTGAAATGATAGATCCTTATATTATTTGATAGTTATAACAATAGATCCTTAATTAAACCAACTAGGTCCTTATTTAACCAAATATATACAGTATAGGTCTTGATTTTATTTGAAAAAATAATCACTAATTTTTTTCCCAACAGGATATTTCAAAATGGAGGGAAGACACAGTACACATGACCAAAGCATAGCTGAACAAAATGGAAATCTTAACATAAGTGGATGGAGCTTCTCGGGTAAAGAAAGGTGATTCGGGGGAAGATCTTGCCAAAAATAAATGATAGGTACTTAATAGATAGCAACCTAAAACGATATATCCTTATTGGGCTATTTACTCTTATTATGGTTATATATATGAAAGTTTAATTATTGATTTAACTTAAGTAAGATTTTTGTGTACAATACTGTGATTTGGTGCAATATTGTTTTGAAAATGATTTTTTATGAATAAAATGGCTTATTGAGTGGATTAGTGCAAAAGCACATTAAGTTGTATGCAAAACGTACTTGTGCGAGCAACTGGTTTCATTATTTTTTTGATAATAATTTTCGCAAAATATCAAGATGGAATAAGAGAAACTCCAGAGAGTTTCATTAACTCGTGAAAAACTACCATCCTGAATATAACAAGTAATTATAAATTGGACATAGATTCCAAGTATCGATTCAACGAGAAATTAGTATTTAAAGGGATACTCGTAGGGATGGCAATAATACCTACGAACCCGATACCCGATGGAGACCCGACATAAATGGACGGGGATTACCCGACTAAATGGGTTCGTGGGTAGGGTATGAAGGTAAATTTTAAAACCCGACATGGGTATGGGTCGGGTGTGAGTTTTACTACAATACCCATACCCGACCCGCATACCCATTAATTTCCTTTAAAAATTATAAAATCTAAAACAAAAGTGATTGTTTAAAAAAAATAAAAATAAAAATAAAAAATAGAACTCAAATATCTATTGACATTGTTCTCGTCTAAACCTTAATATGTTTAAATTATTGACTTTGTTAACTTCTAAAAAAAATTGTTCAAATTCACTTGTATAATTTCAATATATAACAAACTTTTTTCAACTCAAATTCAAGTGAAACCCAATATTTAACTGATTCAAGTTAATCCGGAGCACCTATAACCTATTTATAGCCTAAAAAAATAATAAAATAAATAAATAATTAGTAATGGGTTTTAAATGGGTATAGAAGCAAACCCGCCTCCGACCTGCACCCGACCCACACCCGACCCGCAATTTTTAAATGAGTATATGGGTAGGGTATGGATGTTGTAAATATTTAGTAGGTAGGGTACGGATTTGGCAAACCCGACCCATTGCCATCACTAGCTACTCGCCCCTACATATTCCAGCCACAAAAATATATGTTGATGTGTATGTATTGACGTGATGGACTTGCCTGATAATGAGCTATATAAATTCAAAGCATCTCAGATAATTAAGTTGCATTTTGCGAATATTTCCCTTAAAGAAAGCAAGCACACCATCTTGTCACGGACTTGGAGATTTCAAACTCCGTGCGGCACTTAGCTCCTCAATATTCTCATAGGATATTAGCTAAGTCAGCCTTGCTCCTTGACCAAGCACTCCCCAAGTGCTTATAAACAAATGACAAAGGAAAGCTAGCAAACTGTATTAGAGAGAAATACATTCTTTGTATTAAAACTCTCCAATATTACAATACTCGATGAACACTTGAGACTCTCTTCCACAAGTGCTTTATACAAGCTCTCAAGCTCTCTCTATAAGCTAGCCACTCCAAATCCTTGGATGGTTACAAATGAGGACCCCTTCCCTATTTATACTACTACCAATCTATCTTCTAGATTATTCTACAAATATATCTTACCACCTAGATAATTCTACACATATCTATACAAATACATATACAAAGATTTATCATGAAATATCTAAATTATTCCTACTTCTACACACTTGTAGAACATTCTAGAATCCCCCTTTCTTTAAGAATTCTCTTCAATCTTCTAAAAAGTTCCTTCAGATCCCTTCCATGAAGTCTTCCAGATCTAGCTAGTTCCACCATATTCCGCATTCTTCTAGAACCTTCTAGAAACCTCAATTGCGCATCCTTCGTAAAATTGGCATCTTGCCCTTTTCATGCATCCTCGCGCACCCGTCTTGAAAAATTATCATATTTCTTCGATGGATCACATGCGGGGCGTGACACTCTCCCCCACCTATTATGTCGACGCCCTCGTCGACATGGAGTACGGGACTCTGTATCCATCCTTTGTCCCTTGATAATCTCAATTGTCCCCAAGTAGTATACATTGCACGTACCTGACTCCTTTACGTGCTGCATCCCTGAGAGTCTCATCTCATGTGACCCTTCCACCATAGGGATCCTGAAAGGTGTCTTTCCTCTAAATACACATAATGATTTTGTGGTTGGAACCAATGTTGCATTGTTCCTCTGTAGAAAGTCTAATCCCAACACAATCTTGTGTTGATCCATCGGTGCCACTATAAAATCAACACGAGCCTCCCATGTGCCAAGGCGTAGCATTACTCCTCGTGCTACACCCGAAATTGGTTTGGCCTTATCATTTACGGTCTTCATCCATCCATCTCCCCTTGAGACTTGGATGCCAAGCCGTTCGGCCTCATCTGTACTGATAAAGTTATGGGTAGCTCCTGTGTCTACCAAAGCCCGAATCTTTTTCCCATTAACGTGGCCTTCCACGAACAATAGGTTCCCACCTTCAGGCATCCATTTGGATGACCCCTTGGATCCCGCTTCCAAAATCTTGAAAATTTTATCTTCGTACGTATCTAGTGTTAGCCATCCAGTCTGCTGTGCCATTACCTTCTCTCCAGATATGTGTGAACTGCACTTCAACATCCTTAGTGTTTTGAAGGATATTTTTCAAGGTGTACTAGACATGCCAAAGTCCTTTGTTGAGCTGTTTATAGAGTAGCAAGGCAACTCTGGAGTACATTTCAATCCATCGTTTGGTTTATCCCTTGGCCCTGCAGATTTTGATACCTGTATCAACCGCCTTGAGCTCAACTTAAAGAATGGAGCAGGAACCATAATATTCCTGAAACGCCTATTGAATCTCACTTCTGTTATTTCTGAGCACTCTCCTTCCAAAAGAGGACAGTGCATTGAGTATGCTTCGACATGCCGGAGGAGCTGCGGCCGTGAGGAGTGCCGTCCAACCGAGGGACTAGTGCAGAGGGCACAGGGTGAAGGTTGGTGTCGAATGCGGTAAGTGCAGGGGCACTACGAGACGAGGTGCAGGGAGCACTGTGGACTCTCGTTCACTAGGGGGTGGTACCGTAAATGTGGAGAATTTGGAAAGTCCTTTGAGGTGGAAGATTGATTGAAGAGAAAGGCCATGCGTGGACGCGAGGCAAGCGCACCGCTGCGAGGACGCTAGCGGATTGGGTGGGGGAGCTTGTCACGGCCTGGTTTTTCCCCTACTCATGTGGCACGGCAAGGATCATACATTGTCGGATTATTCGGGATGTGCACTAACATGGCCTATGCAATTGCAGGTAATATCAATAAGCCCCTTCCTAAAGTTCTGCTATACATGCATCATAGCTTGCTGGCCCGTGCGTTGGGGAAGGCTGACCCGTATGCTTGCGAGCATCTCGGGTGCCGGACGGCGGGTCCGTCACAATCTGCATATAATAGATGAGTTGGAGTTGTGAAGCCTATAGGGATAACCTCTTATTCTATTCAGTAAAAGATACGGAGAAAAAACCCTAATATTGAGGGGAAGAAGGCTCTCTAAGAAAGAAAATAAATTGAGGTCTTAGAGAGAAAATAATGCTGCATTCTCTTTGTATTTCAGTTTTCTGTTTTTATTTTTGAAAATATTTTCTGTTTTTCATTTTCTGTGACTTCTTTCGAAATTGCTGAAAACGCATTTGGTTTGTTATTTCTGAAAACTGTCTTCGAAAATGAAAATCTGGAAAATACGTTCTGTTTAAAATTTTGCAGAAAATTATTTCTGTATACTTGTAATTATATTGCTTGTGAATATAAATGAAATAAAGATGTTATATTTGAGTTGCACAAATAGCCCCAATCACTCAATTTGGTTATGCCAAAAAAAATTCAAAAATTCATGTTGTTCTTCTAAAGTAATCGTTCCACATTTGGGGTAGCAATTTGCCCTTCTAAAGTAATCGCTCCATTTAATACTTCATATATATATACATCCTTCCAGTAAGTACTCATAACGTTTAAAATTAATCAAGTTTCGATAAAATTTGCGAAATCAATTTACGTTAATCAATGATGCCCTCACAAAATAAGTGTCTATAATACAAAAGTAAAAAAGAAATGTTTAATAATTAAGCACATGATACATCATCAGAAAGATGGTTGAATTTGAAGTTCGACGCAAAAAACGAAGTGCAATTCGGAGTTGTACATCAAAAGTTATACATGTTTGAAGACAATGACCTATAAAGCAAATACGAGAACTAAATTGAAAGAAAAGTAAAATTTTTGGACTAATGTGCAGGAAAATCTGAAGTTGAGGGAACTAAGTTGTAAATAAATGAGGGTATTTTTGAAAGAAATTTCAAAATCTGAGGATTAAAATGACAAATTTTGAAAATTAGGGACCAATAATATAATTAAAAATGACGAATTTTGACAATTTTCAAAATTTTTGATTAATTTAATTTTTTTTTAATGTGAAAACGCGCGTTTTCACTTTATAGTTATAATATTCGGAAAACGTGAAAACCATTTCCTTTACAAAATTTGGAAATATTTTATATTTTTTTTTTTCGAAAACGACGCAAAAGAAAGCGTTTTCCGCGTTTTCGAAAATAGAAAATGACTGGAAAATATCAAAGAGAACGCAACCTAAAGTGGTTTGAGATAGTAGGAGGTTGTTTCAACTAATCCCAATCTTCAAGCAAGTTGAGAGTATGCTAGGAGGATCGAGTGATGATTGCAAATCAATGAAGGTAAATGGCCTAAGGGTTGTAAACTGATTACAAGCGCCTAGCTACATGGTGCAAAATATATTTCTCTACGTCCTTCAAGACCTTGTTGCTCATATAACTGTTGACAATTAGAAACTCTAACTCTAATTAACCGAAAGCAATCAATTTACGGAGAACATGCATAATTATATGGAGATTCGTTTCAATGTGAGACTATGTTCTCTAAAATCGCTACAGTAATTCACTATAAAGAAAAAAAAAATGTTTACAAGAGAAACTCGTATGCATATCTTCTATAACTCTTTTTTTTGGCTTTTTTTTATCATTGTAATACGAAAGCTTAAGCACTGCTCCCCATTTATAAGATACTAGTTGGGCATCGTGCGTTGCACGACTATGACGTTATGTGTTGTACAATGTTGAATATGAAACGTCCCTAGAATTGTAAAAACAAAGAAAGTATGATTGGACGATCATTTTTATTGAATAAATTATCCATGTTATTTTATTTTTCAATCAATACATATGTTTAAGAGATGTTAAAAGAGAGGCCAAATATGTTGAATTCGACCACATCTGTAATCAAAATTGGATAATGAATGGTGCTACCAAAATTCAAAATTTAGAATCTATAAATGGAAGAAATAAATCAAAACAAAATTGACCAGGTAAGAGGTCGTCTTCATCAGCAGGGGCTCTATATGGTATTCGATTCAATATCTTCAAACATATATATTCTTAACTCTGCATTGTAGATGAAACTTACTCAGGCTTGGAAAAGTTTTGACACGTGACTGATTAAATGTCTTGTTTAGATTCAGTCTTCAAACATATAAGCCTCAAGAAAGAAATAACCATTGCAAACTTATACATCCTAAGTTAAAAGTGTTTACCTATAAAAATGAAGTTACCAACAGAAATTGTTCTATCGATGGTTTTAATATAGCCCTGAAAGCGAAAAAAATAGACAAAGAAATTAAAATATAATGAAATATTAAACTTTATGGCAATCAATCCAAATTCTTCAAGAAATGCAACTTACTTTTGTTTTCATCAGGAATTTATTAAGTTGAAACAGTATCAAACATTACAAGGCCAATTAAACATTAAACATTTCTCATATCTAAGCATCGATTCTTTTCTATCTAGATAGCAACAATTTGAAATCACTTAGCAGAATATTTTTCTTGGAGTAGGCTAGGAATGGAATCAGAATTCCAGGTAATCTACCCTTGTGTGATTCTTGTTGAAGCATATACTCGAGGGTAAATGCAGGGTAGACGATTTTAAGGCAGACTACTTTCATTAGATAGAGAATATAAGATTTGAGGACTGGGTTCATCCAGCATCATCCAACATTAATTACACACACAAACTGGAAATTGAGATTCTTTCGAGAAAGACATTGCAAGAAATTCCAAAATATTAATAAATCAGTGTACCAGGTGAAAATCAGGATGTGCTAGAGCAACGTGATCATTGCATGCAATGAGCGGGTAATTTCTCCTCAATTCGCTAAATAAAAATTGAACCTCGTAGACTGTTCCTCAAGTGTTCAAGTGAGGTCTACACATCGAAGCTGATGAAATTTATAGGACCATAAGAACAAGATCTTGTATAATAAAAACAAAGCAATACAAAATATTCAATGGCAAAATCTCGATGTAAGATGCATGAAACATATTCAATTTGAAGAAAATAATTCAAAACCATGTATCCCAATAAGTCACGGGAATTCGAAATCTCTCTAAGTGGAAATTGTACTACAACAAGGATATATTATATATAGCCTTTGTTTGATTTTCATTAAAATTTTCTCATTTTTCTACAGTACTCAATCTCAACTATTCATTAAAAGTCAAGCTCACAATATTTGACTTTTCAACCAAATTTCAACCATCAATTCTATAAAAATCACTATTCATTTCAAAAAAACTCATTTTAAACGATATCAAATACACTTAATATTGTGGTGTTACTTATGGTTTCACAATGAAAAAGCGTGCCAAAGATATACCTTAGATCATTAACGTTCATATCTTAAACTGCATGTGTAATTAATTACAAAGAAAGGTTAAGAACCCAAATATATGAACCTAATCAGTATATTACACTTACATTGTCTTTACTGATATTTCCCCATAGCAACTCCCAAGGATGTCTGGATCTCAGTAGTGAATACACCTTATTGGTTTGTCCATTTATCTTAGTCCAGACACAACCCAAACCCATCCATATCTTGAATACATCATATGTGGAATGCTATACCTATCTAATTCTCCTAACCAAATGTATATACCCGTTCCCATTGTCCCAGTTAATAAGTTACTTATTTCATTACTTTGCTAGTATGTGAACTTAAAGTATAAACATCCACACAAATTATAAGTGCAAATTAGTTTAAAGATGGTAGAGTAAGCGTACAGTTGGAGAGTGATTTTGATGGTAGTCGTGGTGATGGTCTGCGTTTGAAACTCTAACAGTCAATGAGATGAGCTCCTCCTCATTTCAAAGAGTGGCTCTTGATGGATCCCTCTTGTTTTGCTTCCTCATTTCTCTGATTTTTGAGAAATCTATTGAGTGAGGCACTGCTACATTCTGGTCCAAGTAATCACATGTTTCAACTCAACATTGACACAAGTCAATATTCCATAAAAGGGTTAAAATTACCCAATTTAGTGACAACAATAAATTAATATGACCATAAGTAGGCATATATATAATAAACCTTCATTAATAAAAGTAAATTGAAGTACTCAATTAAGCTTCTGATCTCACAATATATTTTTTTTCCAAGCTTCATCAAAATCACTTGTTTAATTTCAAAAACAAAAATCATACATCCGCATAGCAAAATTGCAGTTCCAAAGAGAGAATGAAGTTGTGTATGAATCCAATGTCATTGTCTGCATTGGTAAAATATTTATATGAGTTAAAACTTTGCCATTTTTTTTTTTTTTTTTGTAATTTAATTTTTGTTTTAATTTTCCTTTGAAGTGTTATGTTGGCTTTATATTTTCCATGATTGGGGCAAGTGGTAGACAAAATTAATCACAGAACTACATATTAAGGAAGTGAATAACTTAATAATGTAATAATCGTGTGACGGGATGCATATAGAGAACAATTTTATTAATTAAGAAAATCAGCCATAATGTGCAAAAAAAAAAATTGCTGGAAGATGAAAAGTATAACCCTAATCTATCTATCTATCTACACTATTTTAAAAGTGTGGATGAGTGAGAATCTTTTAATTTCTCATTTTATTCTCACATTCTTTTTTTTTTTTTCAATAATATCCTTAGTTCATTTATTGAGACTTATTTATTTTTATTTCAAAAACATTAATTTATCCATGTTGACTAAATCTAAGTTTCATTAATTTATTCACGTTGACTAAATCGAATTTGGTTATTCAATTAATATTAATTTAATGTCGTTACTTTTTAATTTACTTTTAGAATATTGACCCATCAAATTTCATTTCCCAGGATAACTCCATTGAATATTTCAAAGAGTGCGTTTATGAGTTAAATAATTTTTTTTATTATTAATTCAAACAATTATGTTTTAGTTATCGATAAAAATAGATATTTTATAATTATTTTCAAAGTAGGGTGAGTGTGAAACTTTTTACTTTTAAACTTACTTAAATTCTTATCAAAATCATCAATTAATTTTTATAAAATGAAAAAAAAAAATATTTTTAATTATTTTCTAATTAAGAATATAAAATTAATAATTTCAAGCTCTTTGGAAAAAAGATCAAAACTGAAATTTTAATTTTAATTTATAGTCTCTGTTTGGTTATGATTAAAATAGGATTTTTAATAGATTTTGATAGAAATTAATAAAATGTGGTTGAAAAGTTGTATGTCCGATGAAATGTATGGTTAAAATTAATTGTTTACTTTGACTTATATTAAGATTTTATTTTAATTTATCTTAAACGAGAGCATAATACTAAACTATTTTTTTTTTTTTTTTATAAAATATGTTTCACAAATTAATTCAGTTCATCCATACACAGTTTTTTTTCTACATTTTTTCGTGACTTACCATTAATATTTTATAAAGAAATTATTGATTTTCCTAATATTTTGTGATATCATATTACTTTTTAATATATCACACGCAATTTATTTATTTATTAAGCAGACATTTTAAATAATTGTTTGATACATATTTCGAAGATCTAGACGAAAACGAGATTAATGTGAATAAGAAGCCAAATAGTTAGTGTGAATGCAAAACGAGATTAATGTGAATACAAATTAGTTATAAACCAAATGTGAATGCAAAATCTAGATAGATATGAACGCATTTATTGCCTTATACATTTATATATATACTAGTAACGAACAAGTGCGTTGCACGTGACGATTTATATTTGTGATAATTCGCGTGATATTATAACTGAAAAAATGTTATACAAACATAAACCATTAATGTTAAGAGTAAGCAATTTTACATAGTCATACAATTTTACTTAGGGCCCATTTAAGACTATATTCATATTGAGATTCTAAAGGAAATGTGAAAATGTTATTTTAATATAGAATTGACTATTAATATTAGATAATTAAATTGATAGAAACATAGTAATATTCATGATATTAAAATTGATGTTTTTTTTTTTTGAAGGTAATAGAAAGAATAGAAGACAATTTAAAATTAAAGCATTAAGCTAGCATAAGTGCAAATTTTATTTAAACAAAAAAAAGAGTTAATAATCATCTTTACATCTACTTCAACAAGGAAATTGAGGCGCCAACACACAAAATTGAGGAAGAAACCAAACACGATATATATATATAAAACTAAAAGCTGAAAAAAATTGGGCGGAAAATGAAAACATCAATTTTTCATATAGGGGAAGTTCAGAAGAGTTTGAAGAACACAAAAATTAGAAAATGCAATGAAATCCTAAAAATCATATTTATTCATTGTCATAAAACATCGTTGTTTTGCGACAAAAATTATGAACAATGACAAAGACCTCACTCTTTTTATTTTACGTGTATATTGAAAAGAAACCATGCTTCAAAAATAGAAAGAACTAGCACCTTTTCTATGATAGCATTTTTCACTTCATATTTTGAATTGATTCCATGTCCAACTCTTCTTCTACTCTAATAGCATATGTTCGGCATTGGTGTTGCTGTAAAAATACAACATTGCAACCATTAGTTAAACTTACACAAGAAAGGGTGGTCTTGCTCAAATGTTATCAAGGCAAACATTACATAGCATTCACAATTTCGATTAGTTGACATTTTAATCGGTACCGAACAGGAGCTATATAAAATGTCAAAACTATGAAATTTACAATAAGAGAGCGAGGAACCAAGGTACTTCGCTTTAGAAAAAGATGATCAAGATAGCAAGTTTCCTTTCATCTGGAAAACAAAATTCTTTGTTTGAACTACATGATATCCTAGAAAAGGGTTTTGCACTCATAGCAAGACATAAGATTTTTGTTTCCCTCTACAGCTAACTGTCTGCAAATGATAGAATTGAATACCTCTTTTTAAACAATTAACAGTTGAACTTGAATACTCGTTTTAAACATTTTCATCACATGGGATAACATTTTTACTATTAAAAAAATAAACAAAGAGAAAAGAGAGAAAGAACACAAGTAATACATACAGGCAAACACTTATTTGAATCACCAGATTACAGTCAAGTAGTGATTCCTTCTAAGATGTACATTTTTCTATTATTATTTGGCCAAAATCACAATTGGAATATTCTTCTCATTCGTATAAAGATTTGTAGTTGAAACATTAAACAAATAACAAGACTTAATGTAAATCAAGAATTAAACAAATAACAGGACTTAATGAAAATCAAGAAAGAAAAACTCCATATAAGAATAAAATAAAACCACTTCTTCAAGATTTTTGCATCCAACCATCAATCCACATCATAAATGAAGCTTATTATTAAGAAAAACCAATCCTCCAATTTTTTATTGAAACAAAAGAGAAGTATGTTAGTGCATGAGTTTTACTGCTAAACCACAGGCTATTATTATAGGAAAAAGGGGGATGATAAAATAAACCCTGAAAAACTAACGCATAAAAGTAATGCAAACTACCAATGCCCAAACATAAAAACTCAAAAGACCGACTTCAAACAAAGTTATGATCAATTTTGAAAAGATTGAAATGTGTGATAAAAACTCCATAAAGCAAATGTCAAGAACCTTTGCAACTTGATCAAATGAGTGGTAGAGATATAATAAACGATTTGTAACCATCTGGGATTTCAAACACATGATTCCCAAAAGAAACACCGATGTAAAAGAGAAAAATATAAAATGCATGCAGGTTTCAGATGCTCAAATGAATCACAAGAATGATTAATGGACCATGTGGTTTAAGTGTAAAAAAGATAGTCTACTGTAATATTGAATGACAAAAGTAAGCAGAGATAGAAACTATATGCACCAGATATATGATATATCACATTATATAACTATAGGAACCTGAATTTCTTGTCATAGTCTTCAATTCGTAACCATCTGGGATTTCAAACATGTGATTTCCCTGCATAGAGCAAAAAAGGAAAAAGAAGGAAATCAGAATATTATAAAAGTAGATAATCAATCAGTTTCGTTTCAGGTTGGGCGCAAACTTAATTTTTTCGTTCAGTAGTTGCAATTCAAACTTTTGAGTCTAAAAAAAGGGACATTAGAAATCAAGAACATATTCAAAATTTGACAGTAATAAAAATATTAAAGTTGTTAATAACCAACCTTGCTTGCTAGTTGTTTTGTACCTACTACAGGCCATATATCCTGTTGTCAATTGCTACAGATGTTCAAAACGAGAACATATGCTTCAAGGTGAAAATCTGACCTTACTTACAGTGACATTAAGGAAAGAAAGAAAGACCAGAGCATTGTAAAGGTTGATCACTTTCATCAATTATAGTAGAGGGGATGACATATAGGGCTGATATAAATTTGCAAGATAGGCACATCATCTGTAAGATCTCATGCTTGTGATATTTTAACATATATGATATTACTTACTGGTAGCAAAATTTATACCGTGTGCCTCAAATTTTAGAATGTTGTCCGGTCCAAAAGTAATTGGGTCTTGATATCATTTTTAAGTAATAAAAAGAATGTTTAACTTAATGAAAATTAATTATTATACCACTTGAATGCATAATAAAGTTAAAGATCATTGTTAACATGAATGACAATATATAAAAAGCAAGACCTAAAATACCAGCATCTCTTCTATAACCAAAGCCTCCACCACGTCCAGGGATATGTACGAATGAAACAAGGTATAATTAATATTGCTGTAAGTCAACTATTTCTTAAAATGCTACCAAATATTCCATATTTCAAAATGAAACTAAAATAAATATATGGAAGTATAGTTTTAATTGAGATTGATCTGCAACCAGTCGATCAAAGCCAAAGTTAAGAATCTAGTCATGCAGAAAAGAGGAGAAATGTCTGAATCTAAAATAGTATAACATTCAACACAAATATTCCACTAAAAGCTTCCAAAGTCTCCAATCAACACATTGTACAAGATATAATTTTTGCCTCTTAAAAGCACAAAAGAGAAGAATATTTCAAGACAGTTTATGATGAGCTATTACTTTTGAAATAGCATTAGGCATGCGAGCACGAGCAAACCTTAAAAAAAATCTCATTTTCAAGTTCAACCCAAACACAAGCAACCATCAAAAAATCGATACCTAGACAAAAAAAATTACTGAAAGAAGAATCTAATTAGTTTAACACATTATTACGAAGTTCAACTTACTCAATGAAGTTCAAAACATAAAAATAAATTGCATTCACTAACAAAAAACATTTGTGAGAGTGTATGACCTAATCTCATATTCACCCATAACCCCAATTCTCATGTGCATGCCTCTCAACCTCTAACTCAAGCAAAACCTTTTCTTGTTTTAGCTTGTCAATCTCCTTTTCAAGCTCCTCTATCTACATCAGTTAATGGAATTGCATTTCCTTGACCCGGATTGCTGTGTATTGGTTTACGTATGTGAATATTATTTAATAGGTTTCTATGTCACATTGATCAGGATCAACCCTACACAATGTAACTAAATAATTTGAGAAAAATGATCTCACAAGAACCCAGTTAAGACTTAAATTTAGACTACAGAGCAAAAATAACTATGTAGTGACTAATCCTCCATAAACCTCATCTATGTTCATTCTTCATGACATTATAACAAGTTACACACACTCAGACACTTCAACTATGTATCCTAAATCTTGACTACATTAGTTAACAAAATCAATCCTACACCATTAACTATTGTTGGAAATTAATGGTTTACCGATTCAAAATCCATAAATTCAATAAGCACTGATCAATTTAGCGGGCTACACTTTTTCTGCCATTTTTCATTTCAAACTCCAGCCTTCCATACACAAAATACATATTCACACAAAAGACGGTAAGATGTAAAACTTAAACATTTGGGATTAACAATTTGTGCTAAGCAAAGGTCTTATATATGCATTGAGCTGCCTAATGAAATTGGAAAAATTATTCTGCTTGAAATACTTAGTCATCAAACCTCGAGCAAACTCCGATGGATTCCACACAACAAAACTATGCCTCTTATGACTCCAAGAAACAACAGGTTTCACTTGAGATCAACTATGTGAAATTTTTTCCTTAGAACCCTTCAATTATTCAAAGTATTGACCCCAGATCAGACCCTAAGAACAACTATAATATATCAAATCTAACCCAATTGGAAATTGACAAAAAATTCAATCAAAAACTCCAAACACCACATATTTTACACAGAAAAGCATAACATAGAAATATTCAATTATCTTTTCTTTTCACAAAGAACATGACATCAGCAAGAAGAGATTAAAACGAATTTTTGAAATAGAAGAATCGGTAACATCTAGAGTTCGACGGGCATGCTCACACAAAAAATAATAAATGAAATAAAAACATAACCTTGAAGGTTTTGGGAGTGAAGAACCATGGAAATGCGGAGGATGAAAGCATGTCAAAACTTCGATCAGACTCTACATAGCCAATAGAAAGAAAAAATAAATTAAAGCACTTAAAAATTAATCTAGAAGGAAAGAGAAAGATGCTCTTTACAGACCCAGAAAAACGGAAGAAAGGAAAGAAGCATCGATTTGAACTCACGGCCCTTGAAATCTCGTTTTGAGCTACAGAATCAACTGGAAAAATGCTTGCAATAATCCGATATTTCTAGCACTGTCGCTTAACCACAGCAAATGTCGTGCTTTCCCTGCTCGTTTCCTCTAATTTTCACACCTCCACTGTCAATCCCCCACCACTCGTGGCGTCTTACTTCTTTTTTCGCCAAACCCTACGCTCGAAACTATCAACAAAGGAGAAATTTGTATTCCAGGAGCGTAAAAAATGGGACAAAAGCTCCGACAAATACGATCAGGTCAAAGTAGATGTGAACTATCTCAGCTGCTCCAGGCTCATAAATCATAACAGTGCTCTTCTCGAATCAACCACTTTCTATTACCGATTCGTCGACGACCATGAAGTGGAAGAGAGCAAACCCTACCAACTGAAACTTCTGGAACCTCACAAATGACGCCATTTCTATCGACCATCAATACTTGTGCGTTAATATGAAAAGAGAAAAGCGTATTTTGTACCTAAGGTTGAAAACGCACTTCAGGCTTCAAAATAAAACGTGTTTCTACCTTATGAATAGTAAAACTTGAAGTGCCATTTATATATAATAGTGACACACACACACACACACACACACACACACACACACACACACACACACACGAATAGTCTACTATTATGATAAATAATGGTTAATTTTTTTTAATCATTTTTAATTTTAATAATTGTGCAAAGATTAAATGATATAATAGTTTCTTGATCTTCAACGTTGTTCAATTGTCGTATAAGATTAAACACATATTTTTAATTATTATATGGTGCTTTTTGAATGAAAATTGAGAAAAATGTTAAATATGTGATGAGAATGGAAAAATTATTTTTATATTTTTTGCATTTGTGTTGATTATGTATAATCATTAAATTTTAATGAATACTTATCAATATTACGGATATCAATTTTAGTTCATTGTACTGTGAAAATTTACACTATATATGAAAGTAGGATAGTCTGACAGAATTAATTCTTAAATTCTTTATGTTTTAGTATTATAATAAAATGTGTGGTTGAAATTTTTTTTGGAGAAATATATGTGATTAAAAAGTATGTTGAAAAAATGTGTTACTTATAAATAATTTATCGAAAAAGTTATTGAACGAAGGTTAATATTGAAGAGTTAATACTTTGATTTCTTTTAAATTAATAATATTAATACAATGATTAATATTTTTAAACCATACTTATTTTTTATAAATTTTTAAAGATTACATGGTATAAGATTTTCGGTACAATTTCGTGATTTCTAACTTTACTCGATTGTCGTATCATGATAATTGGGAGATTTTCAAAATTATTATTTTTACTGCTTATTTTTGTAAATAAAGTTTTATTCATTAAATTCAAATATTTAAATATATAAATTGACGTTTACTATTCAAAGATGTTTTTAATAATTTGAATTAGGTATATTATTTTTTAAAGTCTAATAATTATTGAAATAGAAAATTATTTTTTATACATTTATATATGTGTTGATTATGTATAAACATTAAAATTTTATAAATACTTATTAAAATCGATATTGCGGATAACAACTTCCGTGCATCACACGGGTGGAATAATAATAATAATAATAATAATAATAATAATAATAATAATATATTATTATTATTATTATTATTATTTAATTTATAATTTATTATCATCTTATATTATTTGAGAATAGTCTTGAACCCATAAATATATAAAGAACGTTAGTTCACATTTTTCTATGAAATTGATTTGTGTGTGTGTGTATTTATATATATATATATAGTTGATGGTGATTAAAATCAATATTTTTAGTATATTTTCAATAATACCCATAGTTCATTTATTGAGACTTATTTATAGATTTTTTTTTATTTCAAAAACATTAATTTATCCATATTGACTAAATCAAAATTTCATTAATTTATCCACATTGACTAAATCAAAATTTCATTAATTTATCCACGTTGACTAAATCGAATTTGGTTATTCAATTAATATTAATTTAATCTCGTTACTTTTTGATTGACTTTTAGAATATTATTATCCCACCAAGTTTCATTTCCCGTTACAACTCTATTGAATATTTCAAAGAGTACACTTATGCGTTTAATACTTTTTTTATTATTAATTTAAACATTCATGTTTTATTTATTGATAAAAATAGATTTTTTATAATTATTTTCAAAGTAGGATGAGTGTGAAACTTTTTATTTTTAAGCTTACTTAAATTCTTATCAAAATCATCAATTAATTTTTATAAAAAAGAAATATATATATTTAATTATTTTCTAATTAAGAATATAAAATAAATAATTTCAAACTCTTCGGAAAAAAGATCAAAACTGAAATTTTAATTTCAGTTTTTGTAGTCTCTTTTTGGTGATGATTAAAATAGGATTTTTAAATAGATTTTGATAGAAATTAATAAAATGCGGTTGAAAAGTTGTATGTCCGACGAAATGTATGGTTAAAATTAATTTTTGACTTTGACTCAGATTAAAATCTTATTTTAATTTCTCTCAAACGAGAGCATAATATTAAACTTTTTTCTTATAAAATCTGTTCACAGATTAATTCAGTTTATCCATACACACTTTTTTTTCACATTTTTTTGCGACTTACCATTAATATTTTATAAAGAAATTATCTAATTGCCTAATATTTTGTGATACCATATTACTTTTTAATATATCACACGCGATTTATTTATTAAGCAGACATTTTAAATAATTGTTTGATACATATTTCGAAGATCTGGACGAAAATTTTCAATAAAATGTCATTATTATTATTATTATTATTATTGTTGTTGTTGTTGTTGTTGTTGTTATTGTTATTCAATTTATAATTTATTATCATCTTATATTATTTGAGAATAGTTTTGAACCCATAGTTGATGGTGATTAAATATATATATATATATATATATATATATATATATATATATATATATATATATATATATATATATATTTCAAAAACATTAATTTATCCATATTGACTAAATCGAAATTTCATTAATTTATCCACGTTAACTAAATCAAATTTGGTTATTCAATTAATATTAATTTAATGTTGTTACTTTTTAATTTACTTTTAGAATATTATCTTATCAAGTTTCATTTCCGTTGATAACTCCATTGAATATTTCAAAGAGTACGCTTATACGTTTAATATTTTTTTATTATTAATTCAAACAATTATGTTTTAATTATCGATAAAAATAGATTTTTTATAATTATTTTCAAAGTAGGGTGAGTGTGAAACTTTTTATTTTTAAACTTACTTAAATTCTTATCAAAATCATTAATTAATTTTTATAAAAATAAAAAATATATATATATATTTTAAATTATTTTCAAATTAAGAATATAAAATAAATAATTTCAAACTCTTTTGAAAAAAAGATCAGAACTGAAAATTTAATTTTTTTATATAGTCTCTTTTTGGTGATGATTAAAATAGGATTTTTAAATAGATTTTGATAGAAATTAATAAAAAAACGGTTGAAAAGTTGTATGTCCGATGAAATATATGGTTAAAATTAATTGTTTATTTTGACTTAAATTAAAAGCTTATTTTAATTTCTCTCAAACGAGAGCATAATATTAAACTTTTTTCCTTATAAAATATGTTCACAAATTAATTCAGTTTATCCATACACACTTTGTTTTCCACATTTTTTCGCGACTTACCATTAATATTTTATAAAGAAATTATTAATTTTCCTAATATTTTATGACATCATATTACTTCTTAATATATCACACGCGATTTATTTACACTACAAGAATATGGAGCAACAGGGACGACTATTTAGGGGCGACAATCACTTCGTCCCTATAGATTCAAAACTTATAGGGGCGACTCGACAAAGTCGTCCCTATAGGATACCAGACCTATAGGGGCAACAAAAATCGCCCCTATAGGTATAACAATTGCCCCTATAGGTTTATCAATCTATAGGAGCGACAAATGTCGCCCTTATAGGTCCTAAAATTAGAAAATTCTCAGCCTTTTAGGCGGTAAAAATTAGCGCGCTTAACCCAGATGAAAATTTTATCTATAGGAGCGACACATGTCGCCCCTATAGGTCCTAAAAATTCGAAAATTTTCAGCCTTTTAGGCGGTAAAAATTAGCGCGCTTAACCCAGATGAAAATTTTATCTATAGGGGCGACATTTGTCGCCCCTATAGGGTGATTTCTATAAAATTCCTGCTTCCCCATTTTTCTGCGCGGCTGCACCCTTCTTCTCCATTAGTCTGCGACTGCGCCCTAATCTAAAACCCAGGTTAGGAAATAAATACTAGAGTTATATTTTGCTTGGTTTTATCTATGGTTTTTATTTGCAGGATTCCAGCAAATCTCATACTTCAGCTTGACATAAAAGAGGATGCAACTACAAAAAAATCTGGTTGCTTGAAGAAATTTTTTGTATAGCTTATCTTTTCTTTGGTTCATCAGCTAACAAATAAATGTTTGTTTCTTTTTAAGGGTGGTGTTGGATGTTCAAATAATTGCAGATCTGAAGGGTATAAAATGATAGTGAGTACACTGTCTGATATTCTTGAAGAAATGCTATGAAGCACTTAATGGATTCAGGGATTTTCGAAAGGTTTGCTATGCATTTAATTCATGGATATTGGAACTTTTGAAGTGAAGTTAAACCTTTTGATGATTTTGAGATTGTATTTTGGTTTGCAAGACTTTGAAGTTGATAAACATTTTTTTTTTTTTTTGGCTTTGTTTGGTGATGGACGATGGGCAGGAAGTTTATGCCCCAGCTGGGTTGCACAGCAACGTTAAAAAAAAAAAAAAAAAAAAAAAAAATTTTAATGAAAAATTATATCTATAGGGGCGACATGTCGCCCCTGTAGGTAATTCTTAATAAATAAATGATTATATCTACAGGGGCGACATAGTCGCCCCTATAGGTTCATACACTTTCAGGGGCGATAGTTGTCGTTCCTAAATATCTATTGCAACGAGTCTATAGCAGCGACATGTTAGGGGCGACCTCGTCGTCCCTAAAGACCTTTAGAGGCGACTTTTAAAGCTATAGGGGCGACGTTTGTCGCCCCTATTACTCTCGATTCTTGTAGTGTTATTAAACAGACATTTTAAATATTTGTTTGATATATATTTCGAAGATCTGGAAGAAAATTTTAAATAAAATATCATCATCATCATTATTATTATTATTATTATTATTATTATTATTGTTATTTAATTTATAATTTATTGTGTGTGTGTGTGTCCCGATCTAGTCATTATCAAAAGTATGCATAGGAACAGTATTTCCGTTTTATTTAGTAATAGGCTAATAGGAATGGTATTCGTAATTTCTTTTCCAAGTTTATCAATCCGCTCCGTTGTGTAGATAAAACGCATAAGTAAATCCATAAAAAAATAAAAATAAAAAAAATATTATAATAATAATAATAATAATAATAATAATAATAATAATAATAATAATTTGAGATGCCAGACTCTTCAGACTGGGGGAGTTGCTTCAGCATGTTAGGAATCAAGAATCCAAACCAAAAGTGAACTTTATTAACTACAATTCTTTTATTCCTAATTATCACTGAATATACAAAAAGATAACATTTTAACGGGACAGAACTCAAGATAACATTTTAACGGGACGGAACTCAATTAATATATAAACCTATAAAATCTCTACTTTTTTTTTTTTTTTTAAATAAATTTCAAAATTTTGGAACAAATGCGGTAACTAAAAGAGAACCCTTTACAAGAAAATCCAAATAGCAGCTCAAAACACAATTAATAAAATCCGGCTACAGAATTCTAAAATCCCAATAATATGTCAAAAAAAAAATTCCACGTCAAAATTATGTCAAAAAATCTCCCTGTGCATAAGTTACATTTATCCTCTTTTTAAGTCAAAAGTATAACTTTTAAGGCATTTAATACCGGAACTGACATATAAAATTATAATTAATAAACTTATAACAATTAACCGACAACTGAAAAATAGAAGACTTCCTAGCGAACATTAATTTTAGTTTGAAATCATTTACTATTTTTTAATCTTCACTGAATTTATCATAAAGTAGAGTAGAAATTTTCTAGACATCCAACATTCATGTTGTAGCTGGAAACATTAAAAACAGTCTTACTTCACAACGTTGCTATCATACTCCATGGTGTAGTGCTCCCACTTTGTGTATGCACCTTTCCACAAATTTGGATACGTAGGCCCTTCAAGAGGAAATGACTCTGTGTCTATGATATGCCAGTGAAGAACATTCTATTGAACACAAAACATGTATAACTATTTACAACAAGACAAGTAGGAAACAAGCTTATAGCTCGGTTAAGAGAAGTGAAACAACTAACAACATACCCAACTGTAGAATGGTTTTGAGATATTTCAGTTAATTTTTTTATTCTTTACAATCAATAGCTTACATATATATAAACAGAATGTACCTTCTATTCTAAGTTATACATATTGCACCTAAAAATAAGCTAACCAGTGATAGAAAGAATCCTATAATTAAGTTAACATATGATGGAAAGAATCCTACTTCCTGTAATTGACCCAACATTCCTTTAATATACAACTCACACCAACACTCTCCCTCAAGTTGATGCATACGGATCCTTCATTCGCAACTTGATTAGTGAGTTGTGGAAATCTTTGCTTGACACGACTTTGGTGAATATATCCACGAGCTGATCCTCAGACTTGAAAAATGGGAACCGAATTGTATTAGTTTCGAGGTTATGTTTGATGAAGTGCTGATCTACTTCTTCATGTTTAGTTCGGTCATGTTGTACAGGATTGTGCGAAATGTCTATGGCAGCTTTATTGTCACAAAAAGGTTATTTCACACTTGGGAGCAAAACCAATCTCGTTCAATAATCATTTTAGCCACAAGAGTTCACACAACCCCTTGGCCATCCCACAAAATTCCACCTATGCACTCGAGAGCGCCACCACCTTTTGCTTCTTACTTCTCCAAGTCACAAGATTTCCACCTACAAATGTGAAGTATCTTGAGGTCGACTTCCTATCAGATATGTTCCCGGCCTAATCCGCATATGTATAGCCATCAATTCCAACATGACAATTCTTAGAAAACATGAGCCCTTTTCCTGGAGATGATTTCAAGAATTTTAGTATCTGAATTACTCCCTCCATGTGTTCTTCACTAGGACAATGCATAAATTGACTCACCACACTTACAGTGTGCGCAATATCTGGACGAGTATAAGAGAGATAAATCAGTTTGCCAACTAATCATTGGTATCTTCCCTTGTCAGTTGGTTTCTAGTTCAGATATACTCCAAGCTTGTGATTTTGGACAGTTGGGGTATCCACTGGTTTGCATTCTAACAGTCCAACCTCAGATAATAAATCTAGAACACACTTTTTGGGATAAAAAGATGCATTGGGTTGATTTGGCAACCTCTATTCCAAGAAAATACTTAAGCCCATCTAGATTCTTCATTTTGAATTCACTAGCCAATTGTCATTGGAGCCTAGATATTTCTTCGATATCATCTCCTGTGATGATCATATCGTCGACATAGACAATTAGAGCAGTTACTTTGCCTTGCCCTTTTTAAGGAATAAAGTGTGGTCGGCGTTGCTTTGCTGGAAACCATACTTCTTCATTGTCAAGCTAAATCTCCCGAACCAAGCTCGCGGTGATTGTCTTAATCCATACAAGGCTCGTTGCAGCTTGCACACCTCATGAGTTCCCGTGGTCACTGAGTAACCTGGAGGAATGTCCATATAAACCTCTTCTTCAAGTTCACCATGAAGAAAGGCATTTTTCACATCAAATTGATGTAGTGGCCAATCTAAGTTTGCTGCAAGAATAAAAATACTCTAACAGTATTTAATTTAGCTACTGGTGAGAAAGTTTCTTGATAGTCTATATCATATGTTTGAGTATACCCTTTGACCACGAGTCTTGCCTTGTATCTTTCTACAGATCCGTCAGCTTTGTATTTAATAGAGAACACCCACTTGCACCCAACTGGTTTTTTCCCTTCCGATAATGGCACTAGGCTCCATGTCTCGTTCTTCATCAGTGCCTCCATTTCATCTTTGATTGCTCGAGTCCACTTCGAATCTTCCAAGGCTTCCTCGACCCTTACTGGGATATTATTCACTGAGATGTTATGCACAAATTTTTTGAGAGGTTCAGTCAGCCCCTTTGTGGACACATAATTTGTAGTAGGGTATCTTAATCTTCTTTCCTCAATGTCTGGTGAGTAGCGGCTTGGAGGATTGCCATGGTTGTGCATGTAAGGTAACATATAACCAACAGGAGATGCTATGATATCTGTGTTACAAGAGATTACCTCAGGATCATTCTCAGGAGTTGGGTATTCGGGTACTGTAGAGGGGAAAGTTGTTTGATCATTTTCATGGTGTTAATGATCATCTTTAGAGTGTTCAATGTGATTCTCATGAGTGCCTTAAAAAATAGACGGATCCAGGTAGACATGTTATGTTTGCCTTTGTTCTACATGTGTTTCAGATAAGTCCATCTAGTTGAATTCCATCCAATTCAGCTCTTCCTATCTAGTCTCCCCCTGAAGAGGGGAAGTGGGTGGAAAAAAATGTTTCAGTTTCCATGAAGGTGACATCCATAGTAATAAAGGTGCGACTTAATGTGGGATCGAAGCACCTATAGCCTTTTTGATGGAAAGCATATCCCATAAAGAAGCACTTACGAGCACATGGATCTAGCTTAGTTCACTGGTTCTTATGGAGATGAAGATATGCTACGCACCTCAACACACGAGGTGGAAGGTTCATTGTAGAAGCAACCGGAGTATGTGTATAGAGGGCTTGCAATGGGGTTTGGAAGTTCAGCACCTTAGAGGGCATTCGATTGAGTAGGTGGACCGCAGTGGTAACAACATCAGCCCATAAACGGTTAGGAGAATATGCGCCAATTAAGAGAGCTCGAGTAGTTTCAAGAACATGCCTGTTTTTGCGCTCAACAACTCCATCTTGATGAGGAGTTTGGGGGCATGAAGTTTCATGAATAATGCCATCTTGTTCGAGAAACTCACGAAATTGGTGATTTGCATATTCACCACCATTATCTGATCGAAGTACTTGAACTTTGGTAGAAAATTGTGTTTTCACCATATTATGAAATGATTTAAACACTCCCAGTACCTCATCTTTATGTTTGAGCAAATAAAGCCAAGTCATGCGGGTACAATCATCAATAAACAAAACGAACCATTTGAAACCAGTAGTAATTGGGGAAGGACCCCACACATCAGAGTGGATCAATGCAAATGGAGTAACCTTTTTATTCGAATTTGATGGAAAAGAAACCCTATGACTTTTTTCCAATAAGCAAGTTTCACATTGAAAATCAAAGTGTTTCAACTGAGAAAATAAATCCGGAAATAAATGTTTCTTATAGGTGAAAGATGGATGCCCTAATCAACGGTGCCAAAGCCAGATTTCCTTTTCTTTGTTTCCAAGAGAGTGTTGCATATGATGTGCTTGACCCATACTGAAGTCTTCTATATAATAGAGTCCCCCTCTTTTAGTATCACACCCAATAATCTCGTTGGTCAGAATGTCCTGGAGGAGACAAAATGTTAGTATATTAGCACAACATAATTAAGATCAGATGTCACTTGGCTCTCAGATAGAAGCTTATGAGACAAAGACGGAAGAAGTAAAGTATTATGCAGTTGTAAATTAGGGGACAATGTTACAGTGCCCGCTCCAGTGACAGGGGAGATAGCGCCATTAGCATTGGCGATATTGGTACGTCTAGGCAGTGAGGTCTGTGTGAAATCCGAAGCTGCAAACGTCATGTGGTCAGTAGCACCGGAGTCCAGAAGCCATGCATTATGGGTATCATCATTAGTCGAAGTATAACATGCACACCCACTATTACTTGATTTCGAAACCTGCCCCATCTGTGGTGTGAAAGAGAGTTGAGGTTCAGCAATAACAACAGCTGCTTTACCATGACCCTCATCTTTTTTGCCCTTTTCTCGAAGTTTCCTAGCTTGGAGATCATTCCACCAATCAGGGTACCCATGCAATTTAAAGCAACTTCCACGAGTGTGTTTCTGACTACCACAATGAGTGCACTTCGAGACATCTGAGGATGTACGGGAGCTATATTTCTCATGGTGCACAGTAGGAGATTGCTCAAGGGGACTAAGTTTGAGTCCTTTGGTGGCAAGAACAGCTCCGGAAACATCTGTACTTGTAATCATAACAGCCTTGCGACTTGCTTCTCGACGAACATAGGCATAGGCTTGCTCCACGGTAGGGAATGGGTGAAGCTGTAGTACATCCACTACAAGAATCGGGAATAATAGGGGCGACTTTTGTCGCCCCTATAGCTTAAAAAGTCGCCCCTATAGATATATAGGGGCGACAATGTCGTCCCTAATGTGTCGCTCCTATAGACTCGTTGCAATTGATGTTTAGGAACGACATCCATCGCCACTAAAAGTGCATGAACCTATAGGGGCGACATTGTCGTCCCTATAGATATATTTAAATATTTTTTAAAAATCATCTAAAGGGGCGACATGTCGCCCCTATTGATCTAATTTTTATTAAAAAAAATATTTTTTTTTACAATGAACCCAGCAGTTCAGCACAAACATCCTGACCATCACCAAGCAAAGCAAAACTTTGCACAAAACCAGCGTAGTCACGCGCTAAATATTATTTGAAAATTAAAATTTTACAATGTAAAACTATACATTTCATTACAATGCAACGATGTCCTCAAACCTTGTATACTTTCAGCATGGATCTATAACAAAAGGTCGAAAGCTATGGAAAGAGCAGCTACAATACTTACATTTTGAAGGTAGTGTAACAAAATATACAATACAGATGAATCCTTGATAGTTCTTGGTCTTGCTACATAAAATGTGTAGATAATATAAAAAGTTGTTTTTAGAACTCGTAACGCCCCTGTAAATTGATGTTCCCTTTCCAGTCCCTGCGCAACAAACATACCAAAATTGGTTTAGGCATTATAGCAAACATCTTGAGTGCATAATCTGGCGAATGCAATTTATTACTGCTGCTGGAAAGGAAAATTCCAAACCATTATATCCAAATACTGGGAAGGCCTATGAGAGGAAAACCTGAAATTAGAACTTGAACTGCTCAAGAATGTAACAGGCAAAAACCAAGGAAGAGAGTTCTTGTATAAGCTTCTTCTCCATCTATGACAATGCAGGAAACAGATTCAGCAAAACCTCCACCACAACTGCAAAAAAGCACCACACCATAGTCACCTTCGGAGCCAATATCCCCCCACCAGCACAACCACATCCAGGTCTCCAAAAAATCCAAATAACCCACCCTTACCTTGAACAAGATGTTGAAGAAAATTGAGGCAAAAAGAAAAAGAGGGAGAGGGATGGGAGGCGGCGACAGAGACGAGATGGAAGAAGGAATAGGGTTAGGGATGCGTGGTAGATAGATAGATAGATTAGATAAAATAAAAAGTGGGAAAGTGAAAAGTATTAGAGGGAAATCAAAACAAGAATAAAAAATTAGGGACGACATAGGTCGTGTCAATAGACCAAAATTGTCGTCCCTACATAAAAGAGGAAAAAGCGCCACTTATTTGCGCCAAGATTTGCTAATTTTTTAGAAACGACAAAGATGTCGCCCCTATAGGCGGAACCTATAGAGGCGACATTTGATATACAGGGGCGACAAATGTCGCCCCTATAGATCCGACACTCTATAGGGACGACATTTTAATGTCGTCCCTATAAGTGAAATATATAGGGACGACATTGTTGTCGCCTCTATAATGTCGCCCCTATTTTCCCGAATTCTTGTAGTGATCACCCCGAATCTTGTCAAGTCGGTCATCCAAGCCATCCAAGAAAACATAAACTCTGCCTTCTTGAATAATAGTATTATATTTTTGAACATCAGTTGCACACTCCATTGGATTAGGGTGTCGAAAGTCAATTTCATGCCATAACCCATCATTGTACTATTTTTCAAGGGTGCCTCCAGCTTGTTTAAGTTGTGTCACACGACGTTGAAGATCATAGACCTGAGATGTATCGCCGCCGTCGAAGTAAGTGGTAGCAATGGAATCCCACACCAACTTAGCCGTAGGAAACCTAATAAAGTTACCTATTAGGGAGGAATCCATGGAGTTAATCAGCTAACTTTTGACAATGGCGTTGTATGTGCACCATTTTCGAAAGGATGGATCCGTCGAAGGTTGTTGTGGTATGTCACCATTAATATATCCCAACTTGTCTTTTCCCGAGATATACATCTGGACAACTTGGGACCAGAGGGCATAGTTGGTTCCATCCAACTTGATGCCAATCGGAGTAGCGGAAGGTTCAGTGGTCAGGGTTGGTGTTTGGATTTTGGTAAGGGCTTCTATCATTTTTGCTGTGAATTCAGTATAAACTGGGTCTGGCTTAGATCCACCAGTTTGGTGGTTTGAATCGGCATCTGACAGAGACATGGTAAGCTATAGGTAAGGGAAGAACGTTAGGGTTTCTTGGTACCAAGACGAGGCTCTGATACCATGTAGAAATTTCAATTAATTTTTTTATTCTTTACAATCAATAGCTTACATATATATACAATTAGAAACGAAAAACAAGAAGGAAGAACACCTCAGAATTGGTGACCCAATTCAGTGATAAAATCACCTACATCTGAGGGGTTCAGGATCAAGCCTAAGTCACTAGCAAACAACCTTCAAATGAGAGTTTTTAGTACAAGAGATCTACTACAAAATCACGCACACCGTTCCTTCTTAAGGAACAAGAATCACAGACACTCCTCGCTCGAAATCACTGTGCCAAAACTACACTAGCACTATCAATCTAGCCTACACGATGGCCCGAATTATACTACAAGTTATTTCACAAATGGATGCAAGAAATCCCTCAAACAGAGGAGGAGAATGAACCAGATTGCGCTAGTACGAGAGAGCCGGAGTATTGCGTAGTGTTCTATGTGTTGCCCAAGCCAAACACGGTTATATCACACCAAGAATAAGTCACAACCGTTAGATAATGTCTAACAATCCAGATCACATGCATTAATACCAAGAATTGCATTGTGGTCCTCCAAATATATAAAGGCAACAACTGGGGATCACAACTCCCACAAGGGCTTTATACACTATGAATATTACATGTAGAATACTCGATTAATATATCTTGGTGAGGAAGCTATGCACCGTTAACAATGTGAACGAATGATTAGAATCAAATGAGATAAGGAGACCCAAAAATTTTGGAATCAACAAATTCAATTAGAATGATAACCCAACAAAATGATAAGAAGTCCCACATAAACTAGAGTCGTCGTCATCATCATCATCATCATTATTTGATGTAATCTTTTATTTGGATAAATACTACTATATATCCATAGAAATTGTTAAGAGTTGTTAATCATATTTCACTATAAATAGGAATCAATGCGCGTTAAAATACTGCTCCTGACCTTTGGTCTTCTTTCAGTAAAGTTAGAAATAGTATTTTATTCGTTTCCGCCTTCTTTTCCATATTTTCTTCTTACGCAATCCAACCAACTATGTAATGAAGCTTTAGATATAGGATTCTTGATTTATAAACTTACTCTATATATGATGCTTGATATGAGTCCACTTAAAGTTCAATAGACTGGAAGTCTAGATTTATATAGTCACAAATATTTCAAGTAAAATGCGCGGATGGGGTCTCCACACCAAATGAGGCAAGATATATAAGTGGGATGCGTATTACTCCATTTAGAGCATTAATTAATCAGAATGATCAAAATGATGAAGTTGGAGGAATTCTTTTTACCACACTTGAGGATTGAACGGATAAATCCATCATACAAGTGGATTCATAAGTAAAGACCCTTCCACTTTCGCCGGTTATGTCAATGGATGGATGTAATTTCTTTACGAGGATAATAGTAATCAACTTAATCATTTACTAATAATTCACTTTAGCTAGAGAATATATTTATTACACAATGTTTAAATGACAAGGATTAAATATTTACCATCCAAAGAAAAATTTGACGAAATGCACTGAAATTAGGTCAAGGTATTAAACCTTTCATCGGGAGTTCCATGTACTCTCAACTCGAAATCCTCACTGCATGAACTATACATACATGATACAGCTACATTAAAATTTAACAATTAGCTGATAATACAACTCTTTTGAAAACAAAAATCTAGTAAAATCAATCAGCCAGCTCTATGCTTCTATATAGAATTGAATTCCATTTTTCGATATTCTAAACCTTGAAAAGCCAAGAATTTGGAATATTATATATACACCTCTTTGGTAACAATTAAAATCTAGATTTTAATTTTGTTGGAGGAAATTTGTGAATAGTGACGCCAAATAAGTAGAATGAAAATTTGTAAATCCAAGCCGAAAATTGGACAGAGTAACGGCAAGGAAAGTACAAACAATAAGAAGAAGAAAAGTAAGGACAAAGCCGAGGCAAGAGTTGGACTCTTTGTCATTATGTCGAATTTGCCCCGCAACGGTGCCTACGGATTCCGGCAATCGACTCCCAAGATACAATGGATTCACTTGTGTTTGTAGCACTCCAAAATACAAGTACAACGAACTAAATTTAGGCTTATGTACTCCAAGGATGAAAATGAATATTGAAAATCAAAATAAATGAAATGATTTTGATTTTAGAGAGAAGAGAGGATGAGAGATGTTTTGCATATCAAATTGTGAGGAATAGGACACCCAAAGGGTCCTATTTATAGATCATGAAATTGTATGGACGAAATGGTTGAGGCCAAACCATGCACCCTTTCCAAATAATGTACATTTATGAAAAGGTGCCTTGTGACAACCGTGCGGACGCACGGTCAAGGGTCGGACAACCGTGCGGACGCACGGTTATAAACTGTGCGGTCGCACGATTTTACTCAAAAAACCGGACTTCAATTTGACGTGTGATCGCGCGGTTTACTAACCATACGGTCGCACGGTCAAATATTTTGACCTGATTTTCGTCCTTTTTTCGTAATTTCTCATTCATCCGATATTGGTTTTTAAAATGCCAAATATACCCTTCAATACATGCAGAGAAGTGGCAAACAATTTTGCCTAAATGGATTGAGTCGAGCTTTTGAGTATTTGATCGAAGTCGACACGAAATCACTTTGATCGATTTTCAATTCTTGATTTATTAACCAATATCCCACAAATTTAAGTCAAAGTCAATAATTAATCTCAATCATATATATCACGGGTCCCATAATTTTTAAATCACACATTTCATCAACTTTTATAAAAAAAACGTTTATCAAAATCTATTAAAAATCTGTATATTAATCCTCTGACCAGCATTATTAGCAGTACCTAATCTAATCTTAGGGTATCCCATAATAGTATGGCTAATATAATTTTTTATTTCTTTCTAGTGTCATAGTGCAAATCGTTAACGTAAGTGATTTCTGACAGCACCTATACTCATAATCAAGACAATAACAGAGTTCATGTTGTGCAAGACAATAACCATATCTCGAGCTGAGATATTTTGCCCTTGTTTGAATTTCCTTTAAAAAATTTCTTTTTTTTACAATATTTAATCTCAACTATTCATTAAAAGTCAAGCTCATAATATTTGACTTTTCAACAAAATCTCAACCATCTATTCTCCTAAAAATCACTATTTATTTTAAAAAAGCTCTTCTTAAATAATATCAAACACACATTTTCTTAAAAAAAAAATGTTGTGCAAGCCTGGATTTTTTCTGAAAGAATTCGAGAAATAGATCAACCATCATTATTATGGTTATATAGAAGTTATTGATTTAACTTAAGTAAGAATTTTCAATACAATAATGTTATTTTGTTTATTGTTTTGAAAATGATGATTTCTTTATGAATAAGGAACAAGCTGGTTAGTTCGATCGTTTACTAAGTTTAGGGTTTCTTTCATTTGATTTGATTAAGTAGGTGAACAGAAACTTGGTTGCGTTGTTTGTTATTGTTTTATTAAGAGCTGGTTTTGCTGTTGCCATTATCTCATCTCTCTCTGTTCCTTCCCATATTGTTGCCACAAGTGAAAGAAGGGGAAATGAAGGGGTGATATATAAGCCAAAAATCGCAAGAAACAAGAAACATAAATCCAATCTTTTTTAATAATTTACACAGAATATCAAGATGGAATAAACAATTGACAGAAACACCACAAAGTTTCATTAATATATTATATATATAGTCTAGTGTTAAAAAACAACCATCCTGAAAGAAAACCCTAATGTTGCTTTTAAAGAAACAAGAAACTTAATCATCCAATGACCTCCTGGGTCTTAACTATAATGCTATTGATTACAGAAAAATAAACTAATAAAATAATTAACTAAGACCGTGAGTCAATGTTATTGATTTTAATATCTTGCAGTGTACCGAACGTAACGGGTAATAAAGTGCACTTAGAGTCAAAGTACCGATCCCATAAGAAATAAGTATTGAACCTATTTTTCAATTAATCTAATTCTAACTCAACGTAAATACACAATTAAGATAGGAGAGGTAATTATAATAATAGTAACAGCATAAGTGTAATCTAATTATCTAACCAATATATTTAACTAAGTGGTAAGAATAATTTAATAAACTAAGTTATTAATTAAAAAAAATAAATAGATCCCATATATTCCCTACATATGAATTTATATATCAATTCCATAGTTTTGACAACATTAACTGGATTATAAAAATCAATGTTCATAACTTATCTAATATTTTCTCATTAATTAATAGAACTCCTGTTTGGTGGGATTTAATTATAAGGTGAGATTTTTAGTAGATATTAGTAGAAGTTGATGAAATATGTGGTTAAAAAGTTATGGATCATATAAAAATATATAATTGATACTAGTTATTAAATTTGGCTTATGTTAAAATCTAAATTAAAATTCTTACTAAACAATGGCTATATATCTTCAAATGTGATCATGATCCAATAATATTTATATCTCAAATGCGAACATTTAAACATGCATTGAATCATATAAACATCTATTTCAATTATGTAAAATATAGACAATTATCTTTAACATCTATACAAGACCTTACAATGAATGCTACTTGTACTAAATTCGTATTAATCCTTCTCTCGAACGCCGGCCAATAGAAACATCGATCAATTCAATTATGATGAATTAGTTGAAAACATTAAACTCTAACAATCATTTAATACAAAATAAATACTTATGTGTCATAAATCAAAACATAGGGTTTAATGATATCCTAGCATATAAACAGCTAGCTAGTCGAGCATATATTGGATTTTATGAACTTGCAAATTTGGGATCGATTCAAATTGAGGATGGAATCAAGTATATAAAGGGCGACTCGCCCCTCCCATTCCAGCCACCAAAATAAAGGTAGCTGTATGTCTTGCCGTAATAGATTTGCCAATATTTACGCTACATTTTTCATTCTTCACCCATTGACCCGATAATGAGCTATATAAACTCAAAGCATTTGAGATAACTTGGCATGTTGCCAATAATTCCCTTATAGAAAGTAAGCGGACAGCTGCATATAATAGATGAGTTAAAAGCTGCGAAGCCTATATATAGGAGATTACATATATAGGCTCTTATCCGGTTAAAAAAGAAAAAAAATAATAACTAAATAAAGAGTAAGGTGAAAATCCCTAAACTTTAGGTGAATAAGACTCTCTAAGAGAGAACAATTGAGGTTTTAGAGAGAATTTATCAATTTCGTTTGGTAACGCTGTAGCGGTTTGTAAGCTGGTTTATTTATGATTTTAATGTAAAATGTGATTGAAAAGTTGAGAGAAAAAATGTGTGTCATTAAGAAGTGATTTGAAAAATTGTATAATTTATAAATCAGTTTATTTAGTTTACCAAATGGAAGCCAATTTACATAGTATTTATATGATTTTGAGAGATGCGATTATTTAAGCCCATGCCAATATATATATATATATTGTACAACCAAGGTCACTGTTTTATTCAAACATCTTATTATATTATACATATTCATTACCAAAGTATCCATACATCCATACTTAAAAAACATACGCTTGGAGTTTTATCATCACAACCTTTTTCTAACGTCAAGGGTAGTGAGTTTAATTGAGGGGATCTCCTGGGCCCTTGCAATGGTGTTCATAATTTAGCGTATATTCAGGACAACTTTCCTTCACTACCATTTGTTCCTGCTCTTCCTCATGCTTTTCGGCCAAGGCAGGTGGCTTCCTAGCTTTCGTTAAACAAGAGCTCATCACCAGCAGCATTACAGCAAACACCAGCAGCCCCTTTTTAGCCATTCTCGCGGTTTCGATCCTGTCATTAAATCAATCACAGTGAAATTGATGCGACTATAAGTTTTTTTCTTTTCTTTTCTTTTTTTTAGGGTTAACTCATGTACCGTTATTACGAGAACAATAGTAAAATCAATGTTATGGAAAAACCAAGCAAAAGTACAAGTTTACAGTGATTCACAATCCAACCATGTAATGAAGATGCTCGATATATGCCTCTCTTTGGTGGTAAAAAAAAAATTGTTTATAAACAAAGAATGTGATGTTTTCGAAGTAAAATATATATGTGGTTGAAAAGTGATTTGAAAAAATATGTGTGATTAAAATGCGATGTGAGAAAATGTATTGTTTATAAATAGTTTACCAAATGGAGGCTTAACTTACTCTATATAGGATGGCTGATATGAGTCCAGTTTTTTAAGTTCAATAGAATGGCATTCTGGGGGTTTATATAGTTACAATTTCTAGTAAGATTTGTGGATGGGGTCTCCACCAAATGAGGCGAGAGTAAGTGGGATTTATATTACTCCATTTAGAGCATTAATCAGAATGATCAAAATGAAGAAATTGGAGGAACATTATTTTACCACACTTGAGAATTGAACAGATAAATCCATCAGCCAAGTTGATTCATATAAATCATGTCATAGGTCATAATAAAAATCCTGCTACTGTTGTCCCCATGTGCATTAATTGTGCAACGGTAAATTAGGAGGAGTTGGAACTAGAGTATCGGATGTTCGAATTTTGGCTCTTGAAAGGTAACATTTAAATTATGGAAGAAATGTGCTTTTATGAAGACAAAGTTATGGTGCGTCTTGTCGCTCTTTCAGGGGTTCCGTCCACACGACGTAAAGGGAGGTTAATAGGAGGATAATCGTTGACCAAATGTTTATATGATTAAAGCGTGCATAGACTGTATTCGCATCCGGACTTATATGGAGTGCAAACTAGGGGGAACACCGCTCTCCCCCATAATTAATAGGGCAAAACTTGGACACCAGAGACCAATCATAAAAAAAAAAAAAAAAAAAAAAAAATTAAAAAAAAAATTCCTGCTACTTTCCCTGGTTATGTCAATGGATGGATCTAAATTGTGTAATTTCTCTAGGGAAATAGTTTTTCTCTTCTTGATCATTTAAGAAGGAAAATAGGTCGAGGAATAAAATCTTTTGGTTGGAATTCTTGTACTCTCAACTCAAAATCTTCAATACATGACCTAATAGATACATGATACAGATACATGCTTCTAAATATAGAATTAAATTCCTTTTTTTCCTATTCAGAACCTTGCAAATTAACTATAAATCTTGTTAGATAATAATTCAAGTCCAACAATGAAACATAACAAACTGGAATTGTTTTTTCAGATCAATTTGGAACATATATATAAAATATATATTCCTCTTTAAATGACGGTTTCCAATAATATTTGTTTGGTATAAACAAATATTTTATCTCTAAAAATCAAATTCTTTGTTTATTGAAAAAAAAAATCCTTTACCAAACAGAGACAGACCTAGCTAGTATCGTGGTGCAACTTGTTGACATAGCATGAGTGATTTTTACAGAGCCCATACATAACCAAGACTCTTTGTTTTGGATATTGTCTCTAGTCTAATCATAATCACACAATAACAGAGTTTTGTTGTGAATGAGAGGATTTTTCTGAAAGAAATCAGGAAAATAGATCAACCATCACAGTAAGAGTTTTGGATACAATCATATGATTTTGTTTATTATTTTGATAATGTTGAGTTTTAATGAATAAAATGGCCTTATTGAAGGGAAAAGAAACTAATTGTTAAGAATGTTAGAGGAAGGCTCGAAGCCTCGAACGCGAAGAACGCTGTCCTCGGATTATATTTGCTTTTACCAGATTGAGGTTTGCTTGAAGGATATTTGCAAATATGTTTGTAGGATAAAACAAGTCTTAAACCAAGTTCAATATCAAGCAAAGTAAGAACTTAAGAAAAACTTGAAGAATGCTTTGGAAATTGAGTTTGATCTTTGCAAAATTGGATCTCTTATGGTATATATGTTTTCGATGTGTTTGATTCAATATAACATCTCATGATTATAATGTTCTAAGCATCCATTACGAAAAGATACAAGGTTTGAGCTAAATCTTCACTTTCCTCTTCAGCCAACGAGTCTTGACGTGCATTGTGGAGTGTACTCGAACTGTCTGCATCACGGAGAGTAGTCGAACTGGCTGCATCAGGGAGCACACTCGAGGTACCTTCATCCCATTCATAAAATCTGCACCCATAGGTAGTAAAATTGAAAAACAGCTTCCCTTTGGATTTCTTAGCAGGGTCTTCCACCCTTAGCCATCTCACATATCCGTGGTGACATTTTGGGCAACGTCACTTCATATTGCAGTCCTTTAAGAAATGCCCAGTCTTTCGACAGCTATGGCACACTTCACTATTCTTGAGCATCACTTCAGAAGCCTGCTTAATGATAGGATGAAGTATTTAGGTTAATCATAGTCTACAAACAATTTTGTTCACACTACTCAAATTCAGCAAAAACCCTATTGCAAAATTTCAAAGCATATACTAATCATTCATTACACAAAACTTCAACAGAAACCATATTGCAAAAATTGGGATCATAGCATATACTAATCGTTTACAATACGGACATTCAACAACAACCAAATTGGAAAAATTGAAAGCATAGCATATACTCATTGACAGAAAAAAATCTAGCATTGACACTATAAATTATCAATTAAGTTGCAAGAAAAAAATTCATCATTTACACTACTCATATGATTTTGTTTATTATTTTGAAAATGTTGAGTTTTAATGAATAAAATGGCCTTATTGAAGGGAAAAGAAACTAATTGTTAAGAATGTTAGAGGAAGGCTCGAAGCCTCGAACGCGAAGAACGCTGTCCTCGGATTATATTTGCTTTTACCAGATTGAAGTTTGCTTGAAGGATATTTGCAAATATGTTTGTAGGATAAAACAAGTCTTAAACCAAGTTCAATATCAAGCAAAGTATGAACTTAAGAAAAATTTGAAGAATGCTTTGGAAATTGAGTTTGATCTTTGCAAAATTGGATCTCTTATGGTATATATGTTTTCGATGTGTTTGATTCAATATAACATCTCATGATTATAATGTTCTAAGCATCCATTACGAAAAGATACAAAGTTTGAGTGCCTGAAAACCAGTTAGAATCAAAATTCCAACTACTAGAATTTTGAACCGGGCGGCCACCTTTGTTGTGATGAAATGCCCATAGCCCAGGCAGGCAGGAGCCCGGTTGGTTTTTGTGGGCAGCTGGGGTTGCATTGATCCGGTAAGAAATCGGCCCTCCTTTTCACTTAATTTTTCTTTGACATAGATCCAAATCCTTTTCAATTCAGAGTCTATTTGGTAATGTGAAATTTATTTTTTTTTTGTGGTTTTTTTTTTTTTTTTTTTTTTTTTATGGTTTAAAAAAGTTTAAAAAGTCAAAAAATGTGGGTTTGACTAAAAATGGATGATTAGGATTAAGTTTAAAAAGTTGAGGTGAAATTTTTCCCGTTACCAAATGGGCTCTCATTGTTTAAACTACTCTAACAAGAAGCAACAGAGTTAGGTTAGTGAATTATAGTGTGGTGTGGAAATTACATGCTCACTTGCTTTTAAAGTTCAAAAATCAAAAGTCAGGTTTAGATTTATTTATACAAAATTCAGGTCTTAATGCACATTTAATTATTAAATAATAACATTATTAAATTATATCAAGCATGCACCACGCTCGTCCAGCTCATCCCCAAATTCACAGCTACTTCACTCACATACCTAAATCAACCTCACACCTCCATTCTTCTCAGTGGCTCCGGCAAGCGGCGATAATACTTGTAAGTAGCGGTGATAGAACAAGGTGCATCAACACCGCACGTCGATGCCTACTGCGCGATGGCCTTCGGACTGGATTCCTTGCCTTCAGACTGGATTCGTGCGACTACTTTGCGGGCCTTTCCTTTAGACTGGATTCGTGGTTGCGTTGAAGCTCTCCTAAGTATGATAACCATGAATTTGAAGGATTTTTAGAAAACTCAATCATGACGGTGAAAGGTTGCCTCTAATGGAGGCTTTCTGGTAACACGTGCTTCAAATTTTCGTTGTGCCGATGAGATTTATTTTTGGTTTATTTCTCTTTGTTTTCTCTTCATCTTTCTTGGTGTGGTGTAAGGTTATTTGGCCAATGGTGGTTGTGTTTTTGTCCAGGTGGTGGTGGTGGTTGCCATGGTGGTTTTGGTGGATGTGGTTGCGGTGCGTTAGAACCTGGAGGTGATGGTTTCAGTTGTGGTGGTGGTGACAATAATGCTGGTGTGGTTTTCAGTTGTGTGCAGTTGGTGGTGGGGTTGGGTGGGGTGGGGGTGGTTGTTGGTGGTGCAGTAAGGTGGGTGGCGGTGGTATGTGGTGGTGCAGTTGTTGGTGGTGATTTGTTTGTCTGTTCCTTCATTCTTTTTTTCTTTTTTTGAGTTTTATTTCACCAAAATGGATTCTATGGAATAAAATGTGATGTGGTGTGGTGTGGTGTGGTGCGATGATCACACATAGATCTAATGCTATTGTTCAGGTGGCGACGACAATGACTAATGGTGGTGGTGGGGGTAGTGTAAGGATAAGGACCATTTTACATTTGTGACCAAATATTTGAGTGTTTGTGACCAAATATTTGAGTGATTGTGACCAATAAACAATATGTGACTTAAACAAATTTAAGATTGTGACTCACAATTTTTTAAATTGTAACTAATAATTTTGAAATTTGTGATAGAAATAAGTTGTAACCTATAATATTGTGATTTGTGATTGAGAATCAAGTCGTAACCTAAGAAATTTATAAATTATAGGTGATTGTGACTGATTAATAAATAAGTTGTGATCAATTAACTTGAAATTTTCTATCGAGATAAAATTGTGACCTACAAAATTCTAGATTTTGTGACTTGTAAATGATTTGTAACTTAAAAAAATTGTAAATTGTGATTGAAAAATAAGTTGTGACCACAAATTATAAAAATTGTGACTCATAAAATCGAGATTTGTGATCGAGAAAAAGTTGTGACTTACAAAATTTGAGATTTGTGACCAATAAATAACTTGTGACTTATAAGATTTGTAAATTGTGATCGAAAAATAAATTGTGACCTAGAAAGATGTCGTGACCTAGAAAATTTGTGAATTGTGATCAATAAGAGAGTCGTAATCGATTAATTTGATAATTTGTTACCAAAAATAAGTTGCGACTTATAAAATTTGTAATTTGTGACATGTGACCATAAATTGTATAGTTGTGACCTTAATTATTTAATTACCAATTTAATTATATATTTTTTAACAAAACCCTGATTTTTTAACTAAAAGAACAAGTTCCTTAAATATGACCAATTAATTGTTGGAATCTTAATTTGTGACCTATAAAATTTGTTATTTGTAACTGAGAAATAGATTGTGACTAACTAAGTTGATAATTTGTGACCAAAAAATGAGTCGTGGCCAAAAAATGAGTCATGACTAAATAATTTTATAAATTGTAACCTATAAAATTTGTAATCTGTGACCAAGAAAATTAGTGATTTGTGAAAATTGTGACATAAAAAATGTTGATTTTTATCGGAGAAAAAATTGTGACCAATAAAGAAATTGTGACTTATAATTTGTTAAGTTGTGACCAATTGACTCGAAATTTGGGACCCAAAAAAATTGTGACCTACAAAATTCGAAATTTGTGACCGAAAAATAAATTTTGACCTAAAAAATTGTGACTGTGACTATACACTTATGACCTAATTTGCGAATTGTGTAACTTAGAAAATTGTGACTTGTGCCTATAATAAGCGGTGACCTAAAAACTTATGACCATAAACATTAAAATATATAATTAATTACGACATGATTTTTGAAATAAAACCTCAAGTTTCTTAATTTTAAAAATGCGTACTTTAAAAACCTTAATTATGTATTTTTCCCTAGTATGGTAGAAAACTTATTTATTTAAAGATTATACACAAAGCATTTTTCAAAATTACTTTTTAACCACATATTTTAACTTGAAAATATCAAATTCATTGTTTATAAACAAAATTCTTTTACCAAACAGATTTTTAGTGGCAAAAAACTTGAAGTTACATACGAAATATGACCATCCGAATGCGAGCCGCGGACAAAGCTGTTAGTTTGCTGCCTTTTATTGGATCTCCTTTTTGTTCGGTGATTATACATTGAGTTTATTTAGGGCTAGTTTGATAAGAACTTTTGAGATTAGAGTTTGTCAAAATGATATTTTAAAGAATATGATAGATTAAAAATAAAAAAGGTCGGATAATTGAAGGTTCACATGCAAATTATTTTATTGAAAGAATGTGTGATAAAAAGAAGATGAAATTTTAAAGAATATGTATCAAATATGGACTAAATGTTTCAAACGTGAACTTATTGTTTTATTCCTTTTAATTACGCCATTAGTCCCTTAGTTAATTTGCCGGTTAGTTTGGTCTTTTACCAAGTTCAGAGCTTATTTCATTTCATGAAGTTCACTGGACAGCAGCATAGTTGGTTGGCTGGAGCAGATCCAGTCCTCTGAGAGCCCAGTTGGGCAGTTGGATCCACATATTTTTTATTTGGGATGTTCCCTTGTTTGGTAAATGTACATTTTTTTGTTTATAAATCAATTTATAAACCACACAATTTCTCAAATTATTTTATAATCATACATTTTTCTCTCTCTAATTTTTAACCACTATTTTTCACCTCAAAATCATAAATAAATCAATTTATAAACCAAACAGTATTACCAAACGGAGGTATACCTCCATACCTCCGTTTGGTAACATTGTTTGGTTTATAAACAAAAAAAGGTCACAACATTTTAAAATCATGTTGTATTTAAAATTAATTAATTAATATAACCTCCGTTTGGTAACACTGTTTGATTTATAAATTGGTTTATAAAACAAAAAAGGTCACAACATTTTAAAATCATGTTGTATTTAAAATTAATTAATTAAATTAAAGAATTAAAAATATTTTAATACATACATATATTAAGGTCACAACATTTAATAATTTCAGGTCACAGAAACAAATTTTTTAGGTGACAATTTAAAATTTTAATGACACGAATTTTAAGATCACAATTATTTATTACAAATATTAGAATCACAAGTCAAATATTTTTCAGGTCACAATTATTTAAGGTCACATATCTCAATTATTTAAGGTCACAAATCGCAAGTTACAAATATTATAATCACAAGTCATATATTTTTAAGGTCACAAATCGCAACTTACAAATATTAAAATAACAAGTCATATATTTTAAGGTCACAAATAGCAAGTTAAAAATCACAAATCACAATTTTTTTAAGGTCATAAGCCTTTACAATTTCTACTAAGGTCACAACATAGGTTAAATTCACCCACCGCCTACACCAACTACAATGCACACGCCATTGCCATTGCCATCTCTCTCTCTCTCTCTCTCTCTCTCTCTCTCTCTCTCTCTCTCTCTCTCTCTCTCTCTCTCTCTCTCTCTCTCTCTCTCTCTCTCTCACGTAACCATTTCACTTTAACAATTTTTTGGAATAATAATGCTAGAATCCCCTCAAAAGCAACCGCATCAATGACCCCGGCATTTTCTCGTGGTTAAGTGACAAGATATCGGCTAATTTGAAATTAGACGATAATTTGGAGACAAAACGTAGGTGAGCCCTCATTACACTTTCATTACCCCAGCTCACTTTCATTACCCCAGCTCCTTGTTCCCTCCCGAAAATTGAAGCTGGCATTACCTCTCTCGCCGGAAAACATTGATCAACAGTCCTCGCACCGGTTGTAACATTCCTTTCCAGCCGTCGCTCAACATGGAATCAGGTTAGTGCGTAAATTTTCTGGTCATTTTCTAAATGTGATTTATCAAAATGCCCTAGATTAAAGCTGAAATGCTGAAATGATATAAATAAAATGGTGCATAACCTTAATCCCATACGTGGTTTACAGTTAGAAATGAAATCAGAAGTTGACATGTTATCACAAGCTCTTGATTTTGGATTTTCAATTTTTTCGATTTCCAGAATTTGCAGTATTTTCTTCATATCCTTTTTCGCCATTCTAAATCAGTAGATATGTATTGTGTAAATGTGTGTTTCTTTTGTCATGTTTTTTACAGTTACAAAAATGTTGGGTTAAGACTATTGAATATCGATTTCATGTTTTTACGTTTTTTAGTTCAATTGAGTGTAAAGCTTTTGTTTAACTCATAAATGTTGGTGTGAAATTATGTTAACAACTTTGGGTTATATCGGTTTACAATTTTCGAAAGAATTGCTGTTGATTTCTATTTTTTGTCAGTGTCATAATTTGTTGGTTCGGTTTATAGTTCTCATTTTCAATTTTTATTGTTGAGTGGACACTGAATTTAGGCCTTTGAATTTCAACAGAAAGTCAATTTCCCTACTCAGATGATGAGATATTAAACACAAACCTAGTGATTGACAATATGTGAGTTCAAAAGATAATGAGGAAGGGACGGGAGAAGATCGTGGGTTGAACGCGGATGAGGACAATGAAGTTGTGCCTGTGGTCGGAATGAAATTTAAGGACGTCGAAGAATTGTATGAATTTTATGCAAAGTACGCTTACCGTGTGGGATTTCTAGTTAGAAAAAGAAATTCGAGGAAGGGTGATGATGGGGTATTACGAAATGTGGAAATTGCATGCTCACGAGAAGGGACAAAAATGTGTACCACTAGCAATTCTC